>OZ030006.1:36873748-38073748 GCA_964023405.1 Apodemus agrarius | reverse complement strand
ATTCTGTAAGGCCTGATGCAAATTTTCACCTGATTTTTTTTTTATCAAGTAGTTATAGGTAGGGAAAGGATGAGTAACAAGTCTTAGAAGAGATACCTAATGACATATTGGTAGCATTTCACTTACTGTCTCCTTGCTGAAACTGTGTAGAGAAACAAATGTAGTTTCCTTTCCTACACATGTACCATTGTGTCACTGTTTCAGAAAAACTGGGTAACTGACCTGTAGTCTGAAGGCAATAGTGAGCAGCTGAGGCTTGGGGACAGGATAAGGAAAGATTTGAATTACTTGATTGTTTGTAACTGATGAATCTTTCCTTCTAAGAAAATACCTTAGGAAGGACCAGGAAAATGGTTATAAACTGTATTTTCCCAACACATTGCACTATTAACTAAAATAACCCAGTACATTTTCCCACCCCTCCTTAATGGAATACTTTCTTAGGGGAAAAAACATTTAAAACCATTTGAGAATCACAGTCCATTTACTGGAATCCATTTCCCTCTTTATGCAGAAATAAGAAGTTAACACAACAGTTTCTAAGAGGACAGGTCTGGGAAGTAGCCAAGCTCGGACCTTGACCTTGGGTTGTTAGCACGTGTGATTATCCATCCTTGCCATGGGAGTAACATAGTGAAAAGCAGGAAACGCCCAGGCCTAATTTAACAAATGCTGTTCATTTAATACATCTATGAAGGGCAAGGCACAACTTCATTCCCATGCGAGCTATAGAATGCTCCTAAGGGAAATGGTTCCTATTCAGTCACCGTTTACTCCCTTTAGAGAGCAAATTATTACAGGCCTTAATGGACATAAGCGTTTTTCCAGATTACATAGGTAAATACGGGCAGAACTTTTGAGGTCCCCTTTTCTGGGGTTCCATGACCTCCCAGGTCAAACAAATGTATATGAACAAAAGAGGAAAAAATCTGTATTTCAGATTTTGTCACCCTTAAAGAGACTGATATTCAGCCAAAGCCTTGAAGCAGCTGGTCTACCTTGCATGAGCTGTGTCTCATCTAAGAGCGACAAAGAGTAAGATTTTGTGATATAATGTTTGCTATTCAGAATGTTCTACATGTACCCTATTACACTACCAACCTGAAATAGACTGTACCCATGACCAGAAGTACAGTAACATGTGGAAGCATGCATGGACTCAGGAAAGTAAGTTGCAAGCAGAAAATATGGATATATATAGTATACATATTTATCCTAGTTTACTTTGTATTGTTGTGATAAAACACAGACCAAAAGCAACTTCAGAAAGCCATCTTATTTCATCTTACACTACCAGGTAAGAATCCACTGGGGGGTCTCTGAAGGGCACATAGTTACTCCAAATTACATAAGTAATCTGGAGAATCAGGGGGAAGCTAGGGGGCACTCATAGCAACAACCTGGATTCAGGAACTGAAGCAGAGGCCATAATAGAGTACATAAAAAACAAAATTTTCATATCAGACAATGTAGGTTCAAAACATTAACCTATTCTGTCTTCAGAAAGTATTGTAACAAGCTACACTTTAAGCGGAGTTCAGACTTTTGGCTGATTTAAGTAACAAATAATTGATCTGCTTTGTAATACCTATTTTCTATCTTTCAAAATACATAATTATGATATTTTTCTAATGTTCATATTGTATATGATTTTGCATGCATTATTTTGTGACTTTACTAAGTTTTAATTCTTATACACATACACACATATATATGTGTGTGTATGTATGTATACACATATGTATACATACACATATATGTATACAAGCACACATATATGCCTGTATGACTTTTCCTGCAGTGCAGGCACATGGGTGCTTGTAACAGTCAGAGAAAGTTGGATTCTGTGGAACTGGAGTCACGATAGGTTTTGAGCCACCTAATGTGGGCACTATGGACCAAACCTGAGTGCTCTGTCTGCCCGAGCAGCCAGTGCTCTAAAACTCCCTGAGCCACTACATTACTTTATATAATGCCAACCCAGATAATATAACTCCTCGTACAGTTTAGTTATCATGCTATTTTCTATTAAATGAAAATAATAATGCTTATGGTATATTTATTCATAAATAGTCTCTATTTTACTTTCCATGTTTGAAATTTTATGAAGATCTATAATACATTTTGAATGTCTGTGGACAAATACACACATTATTTCCAATATTTAAGGCATCTTTACAATGGCAACCCAGCATTAAGATATAAACTCTTAATTCTTGTTCTTTCCTAATCAATACAAGGACATTACTAGTAACTTGGTCAGAATATAATCTAAAACAGCGGGGCACTGAAAGTAATTACTAACTATTAAATCTCAAGAAAGATTAAATGATAATTTTACTGGGGTGAAGTCATGTACTGTGTTTTTCGGGTTCACGCACCCCACCTTCATTTCGTTGTAGAGATGGTTTGTGTATGCACAAGGATGCATATTTACATGGGGGTGGGTCGCAGTTCCTGCCATGCCTACTTACATATTGACTCATAGTCTGTAGGTAAATGCAGGTTTTGTTCTATGTAAATAAGTTAGATGATGGGTCTTTTTACTAATCCCTATTTACATGTATTTTCTGACTTACTACTAGTAATAAGTATGGCAAACCTAGTTAATAGCCATAGTCCTTTGTAAAAAAAATGTACATTGAAACACTAAAACGTACTATAAAAGCATGAAGAAACATTCCCACAGGTGAGTTACTCACTGCGATGCTTTGCTTTGGTGATAGGATTGTAAGATAAAATTATAGTCTGATAGAATACTGAAGTAGTATCTCTAGTATGAAGAGAGAGACATTCCTCAAGTTGTGCGAATGCTTTGAGTGATAGGACCTTTAGCCAAGTCCAGGAGGAGTTGGCAGACATGAGGAGAGGTCTTTGGTCCTGTGAAGGCTCAGTTGCCCAGTGTAGGGGAATGCCAGGGTGGTGGAGCAGGAGTGGGTGGGAGGGAGTTGGGGGCATCCTCATAGAAGCAGGGCAAGGGCGTTGGGATAGGGGGTTCTAGAGGGGAAACCCGGACAGGGGATGACATTTGAAATGGAAATACATAAAATATCCAATAAAAAATAGGAAAACAAAGCACAATTCTCAAGGTAAAGATGGATCTACAACCAGGCTGAGGATGTTAATTGTCTGATCCTTCTGTTAGCACTAAGGAGATTCTCTGTAGTCCCTTCAAGGACCTCTGGAAATGAGCTGTATTGCCTTTACAACATTTGTCAATGTAAATTTTTTTTCAATTTTGCCTTCCCCCCCCCAAATATAACAGTTTTGTGTGAAATAAATTAAGACATGTCTCTTCACTTGTCTCCTCTGGTACTTTGCTGTGAGAACATTAGTGTGGCCCCTAGAGTTTCTTTTTTTTTTTTTTAAATTCTTTTCTTTTAAATTTTCTATATTCTTTGTTTACATTCCAAAGGCTTTCCCCTTTCCCAGTTCCCCCCCCACCATACGTCCCATAAGTCCTCTCCCCCCCAACTATTCCCCAATCACCCCCCCCATTTCTCTGTTCTGGATCTACATGGGCAGACTCTAGAATTTCGATCTGGCTAGAAGAGGATGAGTTAGGAGACTCTGAGACGTATGCATGTGGGTCAGTTTCCTTCACGGGTACCTCTGGGATCCCAAGGTGTTTGTGTTGTGATAGTTTATGGCCCCATCACTTTGCGTAAATAGGGCTCTTAGAAGGATGTCAGCACCTAAGCCTGAGGTTTATTGACTCTAGAAATGTGTCCAGCAGCACCAGACTCTAAAGTGCATGTATAATGGGGAAAATAATCATAAAGAGGCATACTGAAATGCTGGTCTCTGAGGATTAGCCTGGCTCCCTCCAGAGGTCTTGACCAGGCTTATTTTCTTGGCTACTCAGAGAATTAAAAATCAGGAAAAATTATTGAATGCAATAGGAAGCAGCAGGAAAAACTTTTAAAGAAATCAAACAGAAGCCGCAATCGGCCAGTAAAAGAAGGCTGCTATTAAGTGTGAGGAATTTCACACACACACACACACACACACACACACACACACACACACGGAGGCCTGTCACTCCTTGAAGGCTGTGAGCTTTCAGGTCTCTTAGGTATGGTCAGTTTGAACAGAGACAGGGAGGCAGATAGGTCCAAATGTTTACAATAAACACATCTTTGTCTGGCCTGGAACTTATCAGACTGGTCCATAAACAGAGAGCCCTCCCAGCATGAGAAAAGTCCACAAGGACTTTGTTCTAAGCTGCTGCTTGTACTTTGTCTCAGAGAGTCAGGAGGCTAAGGAAAAAGTCAGCCATTTTGGAAGTCCATTGTCATTTTTACCACCTAGTTATGGTCCTTTGTTCTATTTGCATACTAAGGAACCTAACACCATATCCCTCATACTCAAGTTATACTTGTTTACAAACGAAAGGAGTAACTCCCCTAAAGATGACATAATAGAATTATGACACAAACATCAGCTCGTAAGGGAGAACAAGAAAACTTATTCTGAAGCTGTTTTGAGTAACCATGGCCGGGACCATGGATTGAAGTTACTCCAAATTTCATATTCCAATGTGGAAGCAGTTTCATGAAGCTTTAGAGTTCAAAGAAAGTCACAAATCAAAGCAAGATTAAAATACATCGGTCAGTGGTTACACGAAGATGGGTGGGGTTTCTCTATGGGCCTCAGTTGCTATCTGTTGACATTCCCAGCTGTGGGGAGCTGCCGGCCCAAACATCCTGCCGGTGTGAAGTAAACAAGTCAGTGCGCAGGTGCTGGGTAGTTTACCATCCCTTGGTCTCCGCCTCTCCCGAGCTGCAGCCAATCAGGGGATGACACGTCCGAGGCAGGGGTTGCAGCCTATATAAGGGATGGGCTTCTGGGTGTTTGGGTCTCTGCTCTGTAGGCTTATGCTCTCCCTCTCAGGAGCATTAAAGCTTTGCTGCAGAAGGATCTTGAGTGTGCCGCGTCGTTCTTGCTGGCGAGACGGTAGCGCGGGACACCCAGTTTATGGGTTGGTGGGAGTTAGTAGTCTGCTAAATTAATAGATTTCAAAAGGATTTTATCTGTTAGCTACAGGATGCTAGTTCTAACATAGAGGCAGATAAGGAATGGCTTTTGGGGATCGAGGAGGTGCTAAAGCTAACCCCAGGGAAGGTTCTAGGTCTGAACTTGTAATATTTCAGTCTCTCTACAGTACTGAGGTTCTAAGCAATCAGTTTATGCAGACGCAGCTTTTTTCCAGTAGTTGTCTTTCACAGAGCTAATGATGGTCTGTGAGGTCAGAGATATTCCTAAATAATTATCCACAATAAACATTTATATCAATTATGCTAGAAGTTTGACTTATCTTCCTAGTCACCTTATACAAAATGTTATATCTATTCACTCTATACAAAACATTGTATCAATAGTCTGTCATCGGAGGAGATCCTCTAAAAGTATATAGTCAAAAGTGGTAGGAAAAATATTCTAAAAGGGTCTGAGTTATTAAAACTGTGCATTTTAAACTTTATTGTACTTGTGATATTTGTTAGCTTTCCTATATATGTATTATATTGTGATTTTTCTCACTGTAATGCTTACTTTTGTATCTTATTAAGTCATATCCTATATGCTCTTTAATAAAGGGTCCTGGATACTATAAGCTCTCTTATGATCTGACTCTGCCCCTTAGGAATGTTATGAAGGACAGGGCACACTGCTGTACCATCAGGAATGCACACTGTCTAATGACCTTTCTCCTCATAATTTCTCACCAGATGTCTGAAGTTATCACTCAGATTGGCCTTCAGAATATAGGTTTCTTGGTTTCCTTTTCTTTATTTAATATCTGCTCGGAACAAAACAAAATGGAAGTATATATTAAGATTGTTACAATCTGTAGCAGGATTGTTCATAGTATATGCATTTTTTTCTAAGTTTTTCATTAGATACTTTCTTTATTTACATTTTAAATGTTATCCCCTTTCCTGGTTTCCCCTCTGAAAACTCCCTATCCCATCCTGCCTTCCCCTGCTCACCAAATCACACACTCCCACTTCCCTGTCCTGGCCTTCACAGAACCAAGGGCCTCTCCTCCTTTTGATGTCCAACAAGGTCATCGTCTGTTACATATGCACCTGGAGCCAGGGGTCTATCTATGTCTACTCTTTGGTTGGTGGTTGTGGTGGTTTTGGCCCAGGAAGTGACCTCATTAGGAGGTGTGGCCTTGTTGGAGTAGGTGTGTCACTACGAGTGTGGGCTTAAAACCCTCACCCTGGCTGGCTGGAAGTCAGTCTTCTACTAGCAGCCTTCAGATGAAGAGAGAGAACTCTCAGCTCCTCCTGCACCATGCCTGCCTAGATGCTGCCATGTTTCTGCCTTGATGACAATGGACTGAACCTCTGAGCCTGTAAGCCAACCCCAATTAAATGTTGTCTTTTATAAAATTTGCATTGGTCATGGTGTCTGTTCACAGCAGTAAAACCCTAACTAAGACAGAAGTTGGTACCAGGGACTGGGGTATTGCTGTGATAGGCCTGACCATGCTTTTGTTCGGAAGAATGTGGATTTTGGGACTTTGGATTTGGAAAGCCACGGAATTCTTTAAGTGGGGCTTAATGGGCCAGATTAGTGGTAATATGGAAGACAGTGGTGCTGAGGGTCATTTTAACTGTGTAGGCTTGATGGCCCAAGAGGTTTCAGTGGAGAAGAACTTTAATATGTGGCTGAGAGACTGTTTTTGTGATGTTTTGGTAAAGAACATGGCTGCTTTTTGCCATTGTCTGAAGAGACTGCCTAGGACTAAGGTAAAGAGATTCATATTAAGTGCATCTGCAAAGGAAGTCTCAAAAAAGCCCAACAAAGACTTTGTTCTCTGGTTAAGTCTGATGAAGAGAATTTTGAACAAACATAGCAAGCTGAGAAAGGAAAAGTACAAAATATATAGTTTGAGTATTAAAGGGACTCCAGGAAGTGAATTGGAGCTGAATTCAAGGATATTCAACTGAATTAAAGAAGTGGTGACTTTGGGGGAAAGATTTACCCAGTTTACTTTAGGTCCAGGCATGGTAGTACAAGCCTTTAATCCCAGGAGGCAAAGATAAGCAGATCTCTGAGTTTAAGGCCAGCCTAGAATGGAGCAAATTCTAGGTGAAGAAAAACTTTAATCTAGGCTTGGTGGACCACACCTTTAATCCCAGTGCTTAGGGGACAGGCATGCAGATCTCTTGAGTTCCAAGTCATTCTAAGGAGCAAGATTCAGGACAGCCAACGTAGGCAGTGAAGGAGCTGGGAAAAAGGAAGCTAGTGATAATGTAATAGAACAAGGGGGCCAATGATCCAGCTCCTGCAAGCAGCAGAACTCAGCAGCTTCAGCCATGTGTCTCTGGCTTTATATTCAAGAGAAAAAGGAGACTACTGAAACAATTGATGCTGGTTAGCTGGAGCTAAGAAATTAGTGGTGATTAAGAAAAGACCAGCATCACTGAGGTGAAATATGGGAAGTGTTTTCTGAAAGCACAAAGAAGCTGTATTCCAGAGATAGCCAAGTGTTCCTCATGCTGCAGCTGTACTTGGTAACGTGTAAGAATCATCCAGGTGGTACTGGTTTTGAAGGCATGAAGGCATCATGAAGAACAGCTGAGGCTTGGTACTTTGAGAGGTCATGGAAGGCCATTGTTGAAAGTGTACCCTCAGTTGTAACTGACAGCCCAGGACTGAAGGGGTCATGCAAAGGAGTTGAGGCTTGGTACCATGAGAGAGCCTATGAGAGGCTTTGGTGAAGTATAGTTGCAGTGGAAGACCCTAGTATATTGGAGATGCCAGTACCATGGGATGACCACCAAGAACAGCAGTGGCAGTGAGTGGATCAATCTGAACTTAGAGTGCTACAGAGGGCAGAGTAGGAGAAGTGACACCAGCTCTTTGGAGATACACAGAAGATCATGTGTGGATCTCAGGCATTGGAACAAGAAGTTGTGAAGCTGAAATTGACTTGGGGTACCCACGATGTTAAAGATGCCAAAGCCATAGGATGCCTGCCAAGGAAAGCTGCTAACAAGGAATGGAACAAGCCCAGGAGAAAGAACCTTGTTGAAGTCAACAAAGATAAAAAAGGAGTTGGATATCTGAAGAATGCTTTGCCATCAGACATGGAGATGCAGAGTGTGGACTTTGCCCAGCTGGTTTCCTGTCTTGCTTGGGGGATTACAGTTCAGTGATTGGATGAATCTCAAAAGAGACCTTGAACTTTGGACTTTTAACACTGTTGAAACTGCTATAAACTACAGGGACTTTTGAAGTTGGACTAAATGTATTTTGTATTATGCTATGTTTAAGTATGGCCCCCATAGACTCATGTTTGAACAAGCCTATGGGGGCCAGGGAGTGGAATGTGGTGGTTTTGGCCCAGGAAGTGACCTCATTAGGAGGTGTGGCCTTGTTGGAGTAGGTGTGTCACTACGAGTGTGGGCTTAAAACCCTCACCCTGGCTGGCTGGAAGTCAGTCTTCTACTAGCAGCCTTCAGATGAAGAGAGAGAACTCTCAGCTCCTCCTGCACCATGCCTGCCTAGATGCTGCCATGTTTCTGCCTTGATGACAATGGACTGAACCTCTGAGCCTGTAAGCCAACCCCAATTAAATGTTGTCTTTTATAAAATTTGCATTGGTCATGGTGTCTGTTCACAGCAGTAAAACCCTAACTAAGACAGTAGTTTAGTCCCTGGAAGTTCTGGGGATACTGGTTCATATTGTTGTTCCTCCTATGTGGCTGCAAACCCCTTCAGCTCCTTGGGACCTTTCTCTAGCTTTAAAAAACAGAGTTAAACTGTTACCTTCAAAATAAAGTTGTTGCCGGCTGGTGGTAGCACACACCTATAATCCCAGCACTTGGGAGGCAGAGGCAGGTGGATTTCTGAGATAGAGGCCAGCCTGGTCTACAGAGTGAGTTCCAGGACAGTCAGGGCTACACAGAGAAACCCTGTCTCAAAAAACAAAAAAAAATTGTTTACAGAATTTGATTCAGACACAGAATGTTTAATATGTTTATAAATTATACAATATATAAAATACTGTTACATAGTTATATAACTATATATGACCTAGCATATTATGTTACATGTTTCTGGAAGCCAAGTTACTGAGTTACCCAAATAATTATTGTTTGCTTTAATATACAAATATATTTTATGTCTTTTAAATTTTATTTTATTTTTCATTTGATATATTCTTTATTTACATTTCAAATGATTTCCCCTTTCCTGGATACCCCTCCCTGAAAGTCCTATAAGCCCTCTTTCCTCCCCCTGTTCTTTAATCAACCCCTTCCTGCTTACCTGTCCTAGAATTCCCCTAAACTGCTGCATTGAGCCTTTCCAGGACCAGGGACTTCTCCTTCCTTCTTCTTGGGCATCATTTGATATGTGAATTGTTTTTTAGGTATTCTGAGCTTCTGGGCTAATATCTGCTTATCAGTGAGTGCATGTGCGTTCTTTTGTGATTAGGTCACCTCACTCAGAATGACATTCTCCAATTCCACCCTAAGAATTTCATGAATTCATTGTTTTTAATAACTGAGTAGTATTCTATACTGCAAATATACCACATTTACTGTATCCATTCCTTTGTTGAGGGACATCTGGGTTATTTCCAGCAAATCGATCCATTCTTATCTCCTTGTACTAAGCTCAAGTCTAAGTGGATCAAGGACCTCCACATAAAACCAGACACACTGAAACTAATAGAAAAGAAACTGGGGAAGAGCCTTGTATTCATGGGCACAGGGGAAAATTTCCTGAATAGAATACCAATAGCTTATGCTGTACGATAAAGAATTGGCAAATAGGAACTCATAAGATTACAAAGTTTCTGTAAGGCAAAGGACTGTCAAAAAGACAAAACAGCAACCAACAAATTGGAAAAAGATCTTCACCAACCCTACATCGGACAGAGGACTAATATCCAAGATATACAAAGAAAAGAAGGTAGACTCCAGAGAGCCAAATAACCCTATTTAAAAAATGGGAAACAGAGCTAAACAAAGAATTTTCACCTGATGAATATCAAATGGCTGAGAAGCACCTAAAGAAATGTTCAACATCCTTAGTTATCAGGGAAATGCAAATCAAAACAACCCTGAGATTTCACTTCACACCAGTCAGAATGGCTAAGATCAAAAACTCTGGAGACAGCAAGTGCTGGCAAGGATGTGGAGAAAGAGGAACACTCCTCCACTGCTGGTGGGGCTGCAAGCTGGTACAACCACTCTGGAAATCAGTCTGGCGGTTCCTCAGAAAACTGGGCTTGATAACTACTAGAGGACCCCACCATACCACTCTTTTAAATTTTATATACAAATATATTGTATTTAAATGCCAAGAAGGAGGAAGCAAGTGAGAGAAACACATGCCAATTCTAGACTGCTCTTCACACCTCCACCTTAGTGTTCTTTGACCATTGCTTGATTGAGCTCTTTTGGAATCTCCCCCTCCCCCTTCTGACTCTGATCTCTCTGGAATGTCATGGGCCCAGGGATATTAGTGAGAAAAGACTGATATTAAAGACTCCAAGTCTGTGTCCAAAACAAGCCACCACCACCCCATCCCCAACCCACATACATACTACACTAAGGGAAATTCCTTTACCTCCACCCTGTTTATTTCTTCTCTTCATATGCATAATGCTGTTTTTCTCATTAGGAGGGAATGCCCTTCCCTAGTGGGAAGGGTAGATCCCCACAGAACTAATGGTGAGAGTTTTTAAAGAGACAACTTTTTGTGTCTTATAAAGGATTGGTTTGCAAGATTTCACCTGATTCAAGGGTCCTTGGAATTTCTCTACCTTTAGAAAGACAGAGTTTGCAATAGGAAGGGTACCTTGTCTTATAAGTGGAAATTCTTACAAGAGAAGCAATGTGCAGGTCTGAGGGGGAAACGAGAAATGCTTAGAGATGAAGAGCCAGCCTGAATGCCTAAGAAGGACCTCACTGCTGTTTACTGTGAAGGGTGCAAACAAATCACTTTCCTCCTCTGTGGGAACATCAACAAAAGCTATTGGATTGAGCAAATGGTTGTAAATGTTGTTGTTCTATTTTTTTTCTCCTTAGTATACAGTATCAAATTTAGTATTTATTAGAAATTACCTGGTAAGTACTTCAAGAGAATTCATGTAGAATGAATAACAGTTATTTAATGAATAGCCAGAGAGGAGATGACATCTACCAAAAGAGAAAGATGTTTTCCCCATACACTATTCAGTCAATTCAGTTCTTCTGAGTGATCAGCCAACAAAGGTGTTACCACATAGTGGTCTATGAGGAGCAGGAAGAAGGGCTGTATGGTGGGGACCCTGAGGAGTTTGAATCGTTAAGACAGAAAAGCTTCCAGAAGTTCCTAGTTTATTGATGATGCTTCCTTCTTGCTTAGATATCTGGAAAAATCAAATTTATAAAACTGCTATTCGCCAGGCAGTGGTGGCGCACGCCTGTAATCCCAGCACTTGGGAGGCAGAGGCAGGCAGATTTCTGAGTTCAAGGCCAGCCTGGTCTACAGAGTGAGTTCCAGGACAGCCAAGGCTACACAGAGAAACCCTGTTTCGAAAAAAAACAAAAAAAAAAATAAATAAATAAAACTGCTATTCACTCAGAGAACAATAACACTCTTCAATATGCCATTTTAACCCTGTTGATCAATTAGAGCTGCTTGTAAAGCAGTTCCGCTACTTTTTGTAACTTGCTGCCACCTATTGATAACAGAGCAGTATTACCATTGGTACTTTGATAGCTCCAAATCCAATAGAGCATTGGATGTCTGATGAAGGCTTGTGTTTGTTAAAGTTTAGTTGAGTTGAACTCAATTCAAAGACTGCTTTTGTTAACATTAGATTGGATAAAGTAAGGTTTTGAATTTTAAGAGTTCACAGGTCACTTGGCCAAAAAACAAACAAACAAACAAACAAACAAAAACAAAAACAAACAAACAAAAAAAAACATGGAAGCAGCTAATACCCTGAAACTAAGGCAATGTGCGTAATAAACAAGACTAGAACTCATACTTAAGGATACATAAAGATAAAAGAATATATTTGTGGTCTAAAAGACAGTTTAGAAGTTAAGAGTACATAATGCTCTTGAGGAGGGCCAGAGTTCAGATCCCAGCGTCCATGTTGTTTGGCTCACAATTGCTTGTTCCTCAAGTTTTGGAGATGTCAGGTGTCACTGGGCTTTTGCGCTCATGAGAATGTATCGACTCGCACACATACACACAACTAAAAACCAATAAAGTATTTTTAAAAAGTGAATTGTGAGTTAAAGCTTGTAATTACACAATTGAAGCCATAGGAATCCTAGTGTGTGGTAGGTGGGATACAATGAAGTAAAGGCCCAGATGTGCAGGATTTGGAGGCTAATTACATGAATCTGAATTTTGGCAAAGATCAGGAGTGAGGGTATATACACCTCTCATTTAGTTAGCAAAAATGATGGATAAATCACGAGAGAATAGTTTATGTAACAATAAAATATTGCCAAGCATGATGGCATACACTTATAATCCTAGCATTTAGGAGGCCGAGACAGGATGATCTCTAGAAAACATTTGTTATCTAGTTAGATATCACCAACATTGACACTTGTTGAGAATGGGTCTTTTACGTCATAAACAGCAGATTATAAAACCAACAACTGAGACTGCAGTTCTCTGGTGACGACTGATCCTTGAAGGTAACACTTTCCTCTGTTTTTACTGAAATTGGAGTACATCAGGAGACAGAGACTGCAGGGAACTCTAGTCAATATGATACCTATATTAGTCTGCATTCTCTAGAGTAAGATAACTTAGAGAGTAAATCAAATATAAAGAACATTTATAAAAATTACTTACAGACTATAGTTCAGCTAATCTAATAATGCTGCTAAATAAGATCAGAGTCCACCATGACCTGATAGCTTCTGAGCTCCGTGAAATGTAGAGAACTCCTTTCATTAGCAGGGCTTCTCCTTCTCTGATCTTGTCTGGGAAATTTTAAGTCCTCACCCAGGGCTCTACAAGAGAAATGTCACATTTGATTGCAGGTTCAATTTCCTTTCTCTTAACAAGAACCCATTTGTTAAGTGGTTCTTAGCACCTGAGATTCCCAAAATGCTTCCCCCATGCTAATGAAGCATTTTGGTAGCCTGAGCCCTCAGTCAATGAATAACCTTTGCCCATCCTGGTTGTTTCTACCCTCAGTTCCCTGAAATTTTATAAACCTTGAATTACTCCAAGTACAGTTGATCTGACTCCTGGTGTGGTCATTCATTGTACATACAGGACTTCCAACTCCCCCTTTTGTCATCTTTGCTATATTTGCCTGTGTGAACCATATAGGCCAACTGATAGTGAACCAGAGCATAGAGAACAGCTAGCTGTGAATAGAAAGTCAAAGAATCCAGTAGTTGCTCAGTCCACGAGAATAGATGTCTCAACTGACTTTCAGTATACCCTGGAATCCTGAAGAAGTAGGCTTTAATGTTAGTGAAGTAATGAACTTGCTAGCAAGGTAACAGCAATCAGACTAAGAGCAAATGCTTCCTTTTTTCATCTTTATATAGACTTGCAGCAGAAGGTGAGACAGAGATTAAAGGTATGTCTTCCTGTTCCAAGACCCAGATTAAAGGCTGTGGTCAAGTAAACAATCAAGAATATCAATCACAATACCCAAATTATTCCTTTGCTGTCTCTCCCATCTTGTCTCTATAGGCCATGGCTAATTTATAATAAAAAAATCATTCAGACTAACTTCAAAAGTCTCCATTAGCTTTAGTATTCCCAGCATTGTTCCAATGTACAAGTCCAAAATCTCTTCTGAAACTCGGGCCATTTCTTGATTGTGGCATCATGTATAAACAGAAGTTCAATATCTCTGGCATGCAAAGGCACACAGCATGCTTTGGCATTCCAAAAATAAGGGAGTAGAGACAGAGCAAGGAAATGTTGAACTAAAGCAAGATCAGATCTCACCAGAGGAAACATCAAACCTTGTAGATCCTGTCTGGAATCTGGAACTCATGATAGGATTTTCTGGGACCCACAGTACTTGGGTAGAAATCCTCTCCATCTTTGCTCTCTGGGGTGCACATAGTCTTTTGCTCTAGCCAGTTCTACTCTCTATATGTGACTTTTTTCCTATCTCTACTATAACTTAGTCTATACTTTTATAGCTCATGCAGTGGCCCTTCAGGGTCACTTTGAAAGAATCCTGGCCCTGTCACATTTTGTCTGGCCTTACAATTGCTATTGCACAGTATTCTATGATTCTTACAGCTTTGACTGTTTTATGTCTACCAAAACAATGCTAAATTGACAATGCTGCCAATGTCTGCTTGCTTACAGAATAGGCTGGAGCCTAGCCCCCTTTGGATCACTGTTGTGCCAGTTTCTTGCTGACTCTTGTAAGAACACTTCCATGGGCAGTATCTTTTGAGCAGGGAACAACTCCAGCAATATTGTCAGCCTACACTGTCTTCTTTCAAATGAATTTGCAAGATGCAAGCTTAAATGGATGGGATTTTGTCATTAGGACATCATTCTAGTTGACTCAATAAAGTATCAGGGTTCTCTTTAGAGGTACTGATCTCTTTAATAATTTTAAACTGCCTTCTTTTCATGTTTTCTGCTCTACTTTTTGCTCTTTCACTGTACTTGGATGAGAGAGGTGAGCTACTCTTCATGCTCTCCTATCCTAAGGGTTCTTTCAGCCAACAAATTTGACCATCACTCCAGTATTCCACTTCACTCTGGTTCTCAAGACAGGTAGAATGAAATTGGATTCTTTGTTGGACTATCACATAAATGGCTAGAGGCTCTAACAAAGTTAGAACCCCTGTTCCCTTCTAAAACCTCATAATTAGAACTACCATTGTCCAAGTTTCTCTTCAGTCTGCTCTTCCAAACTCCCACCAGAATGGCTCATTAAACTCTACTCATAGGTCTTTAGGGTCGTATTAGCCTGAAGTTCTAAAATGCTCCCACATTCTTTCAGCAAGCCTGTTCTAAAGCCAGAAGAACCACATACGGTTCATTGCATTACTGTCTCTACATATTTGAGCTTGTATTATTTCCTTACCCCCTTAAAGTGGAGGAAGGGAGATTGTGTTTAGTAGGACATGTTAAATTCCACTTCTACTTACAGTCTGTCCTCAGTGAGGTGTGACATGATACAGCTGTTCTTGGAAGCACACTTACCCTCAGAAACACCAGTATGATAGGTTCAAGATTTTATTGTAGACATAATCAGGGGAGCTTACTTCCCCCCCCCCTCCGCAAGGGGGGCCAACAAAATGGATGGCTATTTGTGGCTTGCCTAACTGCAGTGGAGGGGAAAGAGGAGAGTGGAGATGGAGATTAGGAAGGAGGAAAAGGGAGAGGAGGAAGAGTCATACAGTGCTCTGTGGATATGTGGGCCCCTGGCTGCTATGCATGTCTTGCTCCCTGTACAACAATGGCATGCTTGTTACGGTGATAACCAACTGCTCTTTGCCTGTATTTGAGGACAGCTTCATTAAAAAGATTCCTATGTGGTTCTGTAAACTTAGTCACAAACTCACAGCCATAGAAGTCTTAGTCCTTAGAGACTCATTTATTGCTATTTACTTAGATTTTTATGATACCAAGCTACTTTCTAAACATTTATATTTATACTGATAGATGTTACCAGTTACAGAATGTAACATGTTACAGATACAGAAGAGAAACCTCTTCTGTAATGGATACCATTGAATATAAGCTGCATGCCTGCTCAAGGTGTGAAAAATACATGAATATTGAGTGCTCAGAACTAAAATGAATATGTATATCACTTCCTCTAGGGATCAGAGAATATTGGAAAAGCAGGGGTGGAGTGAATTTAAGAGTTGAAGGTTGATAATAGAGCTATTAAATGGTATCTTCTGGACATTGTATAGGCAATGAAGTTATAATCTGACTGAAAAGGATCTGTTCAAGACCAGGTCCATCAACAGTCAATCGTGGGTTGAAAAAGAACATATGTGGTTAATCCTGATGGATTCTAAAAGAATAACAACCATTGTCTTCAGTTACATAACAATAACCCACTAAACTCCAGTGGATAGCTGTAAATCTGCAATTGCACAGATAAATCCAGTTAAACCCGTTGGGTTTAGACAACAACAACAACAACAACAATAACAAAATTGTGACTGTGTGACAAGGATATTTAGGGGAGGGAGGGTAATAGAGTTTTAAGTATTGCTGAAACTACCTGATGGTAATTAAAATAGTATTTGTATAAATTTAAAGCATTCATTCTAACCTCTAGAGCATTCACTTGGAAAATAATAAATACAGAAGAAAACAGAAGGAAGATTCAAAGCACATTACCAAACTCTCAGTTCAACACAAATGTAAGCATAATAGAAGAATCAATGATAACTAGAGAATGAATACAAAAGTAACAGAAGTCAGTGTCTCATCAGTCATATATATATATATATATATATATATATATATATATATATATACATATATATATATGTGTGTGTGTGTGTGTGTGTATAGTATTGACAAGAATAACTTCAAAACTTGCATAGCTGTCTGAAATCTAAAACCAACTCTTTTTTATAACCATGTCACAAATGAGTTGGAACTAAAACTTTATAAGAAGAACTTTATGCAAACAGTGAACAAAAGTGACCAGGAATGACTATAAAGATATCAAATCAAACATTATTAAAGACAGCAATAAAAAAGTGATAAAAGAGAAAAGGAGGATATTGTGTCATAATTAAAATATCAGATAAGAAAAAAATGTGTGATGCTGTATTATGCTGAAATGAGGGGTAATTATGGTAGTGAAGTAGTTGAAGGAAAGATAATGAATTTAGAAAAGTGCATGTAGAGGAATTTTAATCTAGCAGCATGGCTGCTCTGGCAAGGGATCACATCTAAAGACCTAGGTCTGTGTGATCCAGCTGGATTTTAGGGACACCACACACCTGTAATCCTTCTGGCTAGAATACAGATATGTCCTTTAAGGTAAAATTAATTTTTGGAAGGAAGCATCCGTGTTTGAAAGTGAGTCCTAAATGAGGAGTAGACAACATGATATAGACCCAACTCTCAGCCGGACAGACAGAAAAGAGAGGTGACTTAAGAGAGCAGTGCACATGTACACACACACACACACACACACACACACACACAGAGAGAGAGAGAGAGAGAGAGAGAGAGAGAGAGAGAGACATTACTAGCATTGTTTTATGGAGACATGTTACAGTTGAGGACAGAATGGCTCAGAGAATGATAAGGAGTCAGAAGATTTGAACAGATTGTCAGAGTCAGTTTGGGGCCAACTGGAGCAATTCAGTTGGAAGCAGAGAGAAGCCAGTTAGAATCAGTCTCCTTGGAGAGGAGTTTGAGCCATAATAGCTGAGTTGAATCAGCCAGTCAGAGTTCAGATAGAGGAAGAAATGGTGAGTTTATTCAGCATTAGGCCTATGAGACAACAATTTTATCTGGCAAATAAAAGTGACCTTTACAAGTGAGAAATATAAAAATTCTGTAGATGAACCTAGGGAGGTTTCAGGACCATAGACAGAGACAGTCATAGCACCTTCAGACCTTATATCAGCAGACTTTGTGAGTTAACAATATTTTGAGGAAAAGTTCCTATATTAACTTTCAAGCTTGGTCTACTGAATAATTTTCTCACAGTTATGACATAAAATGCTTTTCTTATAGAGTATGGTCACCAGGAGAAAAGGAGGGGAGAAAAAGTAGAGGAAGAATAAAACAGAGTTAAAAATTATATACGATCAATGATACGCTGTTTCAGAGAACACAGTTGCTAGAAAGATGATTGATAAAAAACATAAACAGGCAAAACAAGGGTGTGGACAGCAAAGTGATTGTATAGTAAATATTGTCTCCATAGATTTAATTGACTTCTTAAGTTTGTCTTGTACATTGTTTGTTGATATCAGATTCACCTCCATCTCCTTGAGCATACACCTTCACTTAATATAATAAGTAGAAAAAAATTCAAACTGATTCCACAGCCTGCTCTAAGCATCTTTCTATATATGAATTTGATTTTCACCAGGAGACATCCCATATGGTATTTAAAGACAAGAGTAATGCAAAATCAGATTTCTACCACCTTTATGTTGCTTTCCAAGAAAGCTGTATAAAGTAGGTTTCTAAAACAGTGCTTCATGCTAATGTCCAATCCTTGGTTTTGTGTGCCCAGGGGCATTTTAATTAGGATACAGTTACCTTTGGTTCCATTTTCCATTCAGCAATGTTGCAGCCATTGAGAGCAAAGTTGGTGACTCTAGAGGCATGGGCAGCTTCCTTACCTCCCTCTGGTCAGACTCTTGTACATTGAAATTTTTACATCCAAACATTGCAATAAACATATGTGCATGCAATTTCTCTATTGAATCTCTCTATACTCCAACTAATACAGGTGTCTCCATGATATTAATGTCAGACATAAGTTGGTCCTGGTTCAGCTCTGTACTCAATCAAATGTTTATTTACAATTTCATAAACATTTTTAGTTTTGTTATGATAGTAAAAAAAAAACTCAGCTGTTTTTAGTTTTGGTTTCTACTCTAGTACGTTGTTTTTAGAGATTATCAGGGAAATTTGTCTACATTAATTTGTTATAGAAATTTTATCATTTTTAAACAGGGATTTTATGAAAAGAGATTATTCTGCCATGCCCTTTTAGAAACTGTGTCATATGCAACTTGTATGCAGTAATAATATACCTGTTCTAAAGAAATGAAACCAGAATGTAGTGATTTATGTTTTCCTGCCATTTTTATTTAATTCCTATGATATACTCTGTTATCTCTACTAAATCCTTTTATTACTGTTGTTTAGTAGTATATGACTTTTTCATAACTACCTAGAGTTGAAACTGCCGGTCCATAGACATAACTAGTAAGTCTAAAAAATAAGAGTCAGGAAACCCAAATTCCTGAGGACTAGAGGTGTTATTGCATTTTGGTTTTGATGTTATAGAAGAAGAGACTTCTTTTCAAAGGCTTCACCTGTCTGCAGCCTATGATTAAGGCCACCTTAAGCATGGCCTTTAAAAAAAAGCTGCTTGTTTCCTCAACATGGCAATTTTTGGCAGCCTTTTGAAGTAAATTATATTCCTCTCTTTGCTTATTTCACAACATTGCCTCTTCCCCTTTCAAACTAAGTATCACAGTGGCATAAATGCAAAACAGATTAAGTGACTTTCAGATTGGCTGCCCTTTGTGAGGCATGGTTGACATCGAAGGGTAGTTCTGAAGCAAATTTTAATTTGAAAATAAGATATGGAAATTCATTTCAAAGGGGATAGGTAAATGGTGATAAAGAAGATGAAAAGAATCAACAGATCAATTTGAGGCTGTTCTGGAAATAGATTGATTTGTTTTAACACTCTTGTTACACTTTTACATGCATATGCCCCCCCCCTCTCTCTCTCTCTCTCTCTCTCTCTCTCTCTCTCTCTCTCTGTGTGTGTGTGTGTGTGTGTGTGTGTGTGTGTGTGTGTGTATACAACTGTGTGTGTGCATATTAATACAAGGGCATGCATATGAGAATCAGAGCACCACTTACAGAAATTGGCTTTCTCATCCCACGATGTGAAGCTATGGAATCTGACTCAGGTTGTCAGAGTTGGGAGCAGAAACCTTAACATGCAGGGGTGTCTCACTTCTCCCAAAATGACTTGTTTTAACATGCAAACAACTGTTTGCACCTCTTATCCAGGTAAGTCTGGTCAACTGACCTGAAATTTCTTTCACTTTTAAGCAGAGTTGATACTAACTTTTGTCTAATAAAACTGATTAGATGATTAGACAAAACAATACATGTGAGGTCTTACCAAACATGGCATAGAGAACTTGTTTTTATTACTGTCAGTGTTATTTTTTTACTGTCTTAAAATGTGTCCTTATCAATTTGATGTATATTTGTTCAATGAAAATTTTTTCCTAGGGAGATGCAGTATGAACACACACACACACACACACACACACACACACACACACACACGAGAGAGAGAGAGAGAGAGAGAGAGAGAGAGAGAGAGAGAGAGACAGAGACAGAGACAGAGACAGAGACAGAGACAGAGACAGAGACAGAGAAGAAGGGAGAGGAGGGAGGGAGGGAGGGAGGGAGGGAGGGAGAGACTAGGCAGAAGGGAGGGAGGAAGGGTGGGAAAGAGAGAGAGGCAGAGAGAGAGAGAGAGAGAGAGAGAGAGAGAGAGAGAGAGAGAGAGAGAGAGAGACTTATTTACCCCAGGGAAGCTACCTATAAGAGCAAGGTCCAACTTGGTAACTTGGTGAACCAGTGAGTTTTTACTGAAATAACTACCAGAAATACAGATAAGAAGTTAGCTATAGGAGTGAACACCACTCAAAAAAAAATAACAAAAAAACAAAAACAAAAACAAAAAACAATAAAAAAACCAAAACCCTGCTCTGTAATCAAAAGGCACACCCAACATGAGAGATGGCTCATAAGAGTTGCAACCCTGGAGTTGCATAGTTTGCAAAATCTCTCTCTTCTCTTCAGCATGACTGGTCAGAATCTTTCCTCCTTCAGCTGCTTCTATTTACCTAGGGAAGGGAATACCTCAGAGAATCATAGAAGTTTCAATTAGTCGAGATATGTGACATTTTTGTTTCTCTCTGGGATTTCATGAGCCTATCCCTTCCTTCTGGAGAGACAAGCTTCAATTAGGAGGAAACTGCCCTATAAGACTGAGGAAAAGTAAATCTCAAGAAATGATCAAAATGTTTAGAGGTCGCCCGAGGCTACACACACACACACACACACACACACACACACACACACGGGGGGGGGAGAGAGAGAGAGAGAGAGAGAGAGAGAGAGAGAGAGAGAGAGAAAGAGAGAGCATGCTTATCCTTTTCTGCCGCACTCCTTATATTTCACTAATGCATTACCTCTAGCAAATGTCACTGGACTTTTCCATCTTGGTAAGGCCTTCTTAGAACTTGCTTTCATGGGTTCTTGCTACCTTGTTACATCCCACCCAGTTTAAATTTGACATTACACATGCTACTTAAACTATCTAGAAAATGAAAATAACGTATTATTGACTATCAGTGGGAGAATACAAAATTTAAAACTACTATGAACATACTGTATACATTTTTATATAACATTTTAAATGTTAATAATTGACAGACTACTTTCTATGTTGTGTTAGACAGCTATACATCTCGATGAAAACTGAGATGAGCTATTTAAAAGGAGAAAGGGCTTAATTTGCATCCTGGGTTTCGGGGGTTCAGTCTATGGTCACTCACTCCTGCAATTTTGGGTTGATGGTGACATAATCAATATTGTGCAAGCAGGTAGCAAAGGGCCTGTTCTCATAGTAGCCTGGAAGCAAAGAGAAAGTATAGAGGGGCAGACTCCCAATGTCTTTGAAAGGGCACCCACCCCCTGTAATCTACCCTCTTTCCAATGGTCCCACCTACTTAGTAAGTTTTATCACCTCTCAATAGTGCTTTAGGTGTGGAAATCACGCTCTTAACACAGGCGCCTTGGGAGGACATTACATCTGAGCATTCCTAGCTAGCCACAAAGAACATGCTGACATATCTTCAATTGTGATATCTAAAATGAGAATTAGCAGATTCCATATTTAGGCCTGGAGGTTGAAGTGGAGAGTAGCTATGAATTGTCATACTATTTCTCTCTAGAGTAGAGGTTCTCAACCTGTGAGTTGCAACCTCTTTGAGGGTCAAATGACCCTTTCACAAAGGTCGCATGTCAGCCTACCTATCAGATGTTTACCTTATGATTCAGAACAGTAGCAAAGTTACATCTATGAAGTAACAATGAGAATAGTTTTATGGTTGGGTTTCACTGAAACATGAGGAACTGTATTAAAGGATCTCATTGTTAGGAAGGTTGAAAATCACTGCTTTAGAGTGACAGAAATGTCTTCAAATTAGATTTTGGTGATTGGATAGAATTGAAAATATGTTATATGCATCAAAGTATGTTTTAAAATTAGCTGAGCCTATGTATATCCAATGTGTATGTGACCATAGGTATGAAATTCTAAAAATATATTAAAGTAGTTGAACATTATTATTTGTAAGCTATGCTTCAATCAGGATATCTTAAAATGGGCTTGTATCTACTGTATCTAGTATATTTGAAATTGAAATACTGTGAGTTAAGAATAGCAGAAAAACAAAAGTGGGGGAGAGGGAACTGGAATCGGTGTGTAGGAGAGGACTTCTCTAGGATGATTGAAAAACCTAGGACAATGAAAAGTCCCAGGAATATATGCGGATTGCTCTAGCTAAAATGTGTAGCAGTGGGGGATATGGAGCCTGAACTGGCCATCTTCTGTAACCAGAAAACACTTCCAATGAAGGGACTTGGATACCTATCCAGCCACAAAACTTTAGACCCACAATTATTCCTGCCTACAAGATGTGCAGATGGAGCAGAAATTGAGGGAACATCCAACCAAAGACTGGCCCAGCTTGAGAGCCATGCCATGAGAGAGTCCATCCTTGATACTGCTAATATTCTGCTATATTAGCATAACTGTGATCTGAGAGGATTCTCCCAGTAACTGATGGAAATCCACAGCCAAACATTTAAATGAGCTTGGGCATGCCTATTGATGATGGGGAGGAAGGATTGTAGGAGCCAGAGAGGTCAAGGACACCACAAGAAACCCTACAGAATCAACTAACATGGCCTTTAGGGGCTGAAATAGCCTTAACTGACAACCAGACAGCATGCGTGGGGTGGACCTAGGCCTTCTGTAAGTATATAAGAGTTTTTCAGCTTGGTCTTCTTGTGGGACTCTGAACATCGGGAACAGGGCCTGTGGCCTGTTCTGTTGCCTGCCTTTTTTTTTTAATTTTTTTTTTATTTTCTATATTCTATGTTTACATTCCAAAGGCTTTCCCCTTTCCCAGTTCCCACCCACCATAGTTCCCATAGTTCCTCTCCCCCCCCCCAGCTGTTCCCCAATCATTCCCCCTCCCCCCTCGGTTTCTTTACTAAACTGGATGCAATCTTTACAGGCCTGCCTTTTGATCCCTTTCCCCTAACTGCAACAATGGGAGAAGATGTACCTAGTCCTATGGCAATGTAATTTGTCAAAATGGGTTGATATTTGTGGGAGGCCTCTCCTATTCTGAGGATAAAGGACTCTGCTATGGAAGTTGGAATTGGGGAGGGGAAGATGCTATCAGGATGTGAAGTTAAAAAAAAATAGCAGAACAGATTCTATATTTACAAACATCTTTTAGATTGTTTTGCAAACTAACCTACTTACAGATAAAGCATGCATTATGTTACAAGTTATAATCTTGAGACTCAAATGCTTTGTGATTTAGAGAGAATTGAATACAGAAATCACATAAACAAACCCAGAGTGCCACATAGCATCCCCACCTGCTGCAGTATTTCATTTACAGCTTCTGAAAGAATCTAAATTAAACACAGCCCTCGCCATTACTAGTCAGACCCAGATTTCAAAAGCACATTATTATGTATACTTAAAATGTCTCAGTGTTACTTCCTATGTGTGGATACATGCTGAGCAGGTAAGTTACACACTTTTTCAATTTCATTGGAAAGAAAAGCAGCACTGCAAATTGTATTTAAAATAACATTGTTGAAGCAAATTTAATTTCTCTATTGACCGTTTTAAAATTTGCTTTTAATTTATCAACATGCTAAAAAAATGCACTTTTGAAAATAAGTTCCAGAATTTATTTGTTCACATTAAGTTATTTTTTCCACATTCAAATGTTCAAGTTTGATAGTAAAAGAATTCACAGCAATTATATAGTAGAGTTCTCTGATACAGTTGGTAAGAAAACAATGAAGTAAAAACTGCTATCAAATATTTTTTTAACAAATGTAGAAATTACGTTTCTATTTTGGGACTAGCTCTTAGTCAAACATTTATGTGCTTGTGAAAAAGAGCCGAAGTCTTAAAATCTGAGCTATAGTAGGTGGAACAATCACATACACAAACACACACACACACACACACACACACACACACATACCATAGGTCAAGATCCTAATGCAATGCAGCAATTACTATGTTTCTGTGTAAGTTACTTAACCTGGTAAAGAATCTTTGTAAAAGGGATTAAATTACTGTGGAAGATTATTCTAGGTAACACTGTTGTAATCCCAACTCTTCCTTAAAAGGGTGTCAGGACAATCAGAGATTAGAAGAATGAGACTGAGGTCAAAGAGATGAGATGCTACTGCCCTACTGGCAATCGGGGTGACAGAAAGGCATAGATGCAGGAGGTCTCTTCAGGGTGGACAAGGCTCACAAAACAGTTTCCCCCATGCTCCCCTATAATCCAGAGTTTCCAGAAAGACTTTGGGTCTGGTTGAAAACAAGTTGATTTTCAAATGGATCCTCTTCCCCTTTCCTGTTCCTCATTTTCTCATTTTCTTTCCTATTAACAGGGTTTTGCTCCATAGCCTACTCTGGTCTTGAGGGTGTAATCTTTCTCCTCAATGTTCTGAATGGTGGGACGGTCATCAGACTTTTAGGACAAAAGCCTGACTTCTTGGCATCTAAATACTCTAGTCAAAGGGACGAGTTGTAGTGAGGGCATAGAAAGGGCCTTAATCGGTGTAGTAGGTTTCTGCTCCCCCTGGATCCATCCTCAAGGGACTACCAGGAACTTTCCAATTTTATAGGAAAAGGAAACAGAGGAGATGGTTGGGGTATGCACACTTGAGAGCAGATAGTTTTGGTCAGACCAGTGACCTGAACAATCGTTACTTCAGCTAGTTTCACAAGCTGTCTGAATAATCCTTACCTGGGTGTTTCTCTAAAGGTGTAACTGTTTGGGGGCTATTTTCTTCCTCCTTGGGGTAATTTGTTCTGTGAAGTGTGCTACCGCATGTATTTGAAAGTATTTTCAAGTGATTTACGTCTTGATGTTAATTGATCATTCTTAGATGGCAGGGTAATCACTGAAGAGAATAGTTAACACTTCTAAAATCAGTTCTTTGAGTTTGATAATAGTCAAAATATGGATGTCTTAAGACATGAAGATATATTATGAAAGCATAAAGAAAAATTTTAATATCATGCAAATTTAAACCACAATGACCTAGCTAACATCTCACACCCGGTTTTTTATTGGATATATTCTATATTTACAATTCATTTCACTTTTTCTGGTTCCCCACACCCAAAGGTCCCACATGCCCTTTTCCCTCCCCCTGCTCACTCATCCACCCCCTCCTACCTCCCTGTTCTTGTTTACCCCCACAATGATGCTTTGGTCCATTCTAGCACCAGTGTCCACTCCTTTCTTCTTGTCAGACATCACTTGGTATGTGATTTGTGTCTTTGGTGTTCCAAGATTCTAGGCTAATATCCACTTATCAGTGACTGCATACCATGGGTATTCTTTTGAGACTGGGTCACCTTACTTAGTATGACATTCTCCAGCTCCATCCATTTCTCTAAGAATTTCATGAATTCGTTGTTTCTAATGGCTGAATAGTATTCCATTGTGTATATATACCACATTTTTTGTATCCATTCCTCCGTTGAGGGACATCTGGGTTCTTTCCAGCTTCTGGCTATTATATATAAGGCTGCTATGAACATAGTGGAGCATATATCCTTATTGCATGCTGGGAAATCTTCTGGGTATATTCCCAGGAGTGGTATGGCTGGGACCTCCGGAAGTATCACATCCAGTTTTCTGAGGAACTGCCAGACTGATTTCCAGAGTGGTTGTACCAGCTTGCATTCCCACCAGCAGTGGAGCAGTGTTCCTCTTTCTCCACATCTTCTCCAACACCTGATGTCTTCTGAGTTTTTAAACTTAGCCATTCTGACTGGTGTGAGGTGAAATCTCAGGGTTGTTTTGATTTGCATTTCCCTAATGACTAATGATGTTGAACATTTTTAAAGGTGTTTCTCAGCCATCCAAATTTCTTCAGGTGAAAAGTCTCTGGTTAGCTCTGTACCCAATTTTTGGATAGGGTTATTTGGTTTTCTGGGGTCTAACCTCTTGAGTTCTTTGTATACATTGGATATTAGCCCTCTGTCGGATGTGGGGTTGGTGAAGATCTTTTCCCAATTTGTTGGTTGCAGATTTATCCTTTTGACAGTGTCTTTTGCCTTACAGAAACTTTGTAATTTTATGAGGTCCCATTTGTCTATTCTTGCTCTTAGAGCATAAGCAATTGGTGTTCTGTTCAGGAATTTTTCCCCTGAGCCAATGTCCTCAAGGGTCTTTCCCAGTTTCTTTTCTACTAGTTTTAGTGTGTCTGGTTTTATGTGGAGGTCCTTGATCCACTTGGAGTTGAGCTTAGTGCAAGGAGATAAGAGTGGATCAATTCTCATTCGTCTGCATGTTGAGCTCCAGTTGAGCCAGCACCATCTGTTGAAAAGGCTATCTTTTTTCCACTGGATGTTTTCAGCTCCTTTGTCGAAGATCAATTGGCCATAGATGTGTGGGTTCAATTCTGGGTCTTCGATCCTATTCCATTGATCCACCTCTCTGTCACTGAACCAATACCATGCAGTTTTTAACACTACTGCTCTGTAGTATTGCTTGAGGTCCGGGATATTGATTCCCCCAGAAGTTCTTTTGCTGTTGATGATAGTTTTAGCTATCCTGGGTTTTTTGTTATTCCAGATGAATTTGAGAATTACTCTTTCTAACTCTATGAAGAACTGAGTTGGGATTTTCATGGGGATTGCATTGAATCTGTATATTGCTTTTGGCAAGATTGCCATTTTAACTATAGTAATCCTGCCAACCCACGAGCATGGAAGATTTTCCCATTTTCTGATGTCTTCTTCAATTTTCCTCTTCAGAGACCTGAAGTTTTTGTCATATAAATCTTTCACATGTTTGGTTAGAGTCACTCCAAGGTACTTTATATCATTTGTGGCTATTGTGAAGGGTGTCATTTCCCTAATTTCTTTCTTGGCCTGCTTATCCTTTGCATACAGGAAGGCTACTGATTTGCTTAAGTTGATTTTATAGCCAACCACTTTGCCGAAGTTGTTTATCAGTTGCAGGAGTTCTCTGGTGGAGGTTTTTGGGTCACTTAAGTATACTATCATATCATCTGCAAATAGTAATAGTTTGACTTCTTCCTTTCTGATTTGTATCCCTTTGACTTCCCTCTGTTGTCGAATTGCTCTAGCTAGTACCTCAAGTACTGTATTGAAGAGACATGGTGAGAGGGGACAGCCTTGTCTAGTCCCTGATTTTAGTGGGATTGCTTCAAGTTTTTCTCCGTTTACCTTGATGTTGGCTACTGGTCTGCTGTATATTGCTTTTACTATTTTTAGATATGGGCCTTGAATTCCTGCTCTTTCCAAGACCTTTAGCATGAAAGGATGCTGAATTTTGTCAAATGCTTTTTCAGCATCCAATGAGATGACCAGGTGGTATTTTTCTTTGAGTTTGTTTATGTAGTGGCTTACTTTGATGGATTTCCGTAGATTGAACCATCCCTGCATCCCTGGGATGAAGCCAACTTGATCATGGTGAATGATCCTTTTGATGTGTTCTTGGATTCTGTTGGCAAGTATTTTGTTTAGTATTTTTGCATCGATATTCATAAGAGAAATAGGCCTGTAGTTCTCTTTCTTAGTTGGATCTTTGTGTGGTTTTGGTATTAGGGTAATTGTGGCTTCATAGAATGAGTTGGGTAGTGTTCCTTCTGTTTCTATTTTATGGAATAGTTTGAAGAGTATCAGTATCAGGACTTCCTTGAAGGTCTGATAGAATTCTGTACTAAAATCATCTGGTCCTGTGCTTTTTTTGGAAGACTTTCTATGACCCCTTCTATTTCTTTGGGGGTTATGTGTCTGTTTAGACGATCTATTTGATCCTGGTTTAATTTTGGTATTTGGTAACTGTCTAGAAAATTGTCCATTTCCTCCAGATTCTCCAGTTGTGTTGAGTATAGGTTTTTGTAGTATGATCTGATGATTTTTTGAATTTCCTCAATTTCTGTTGTTATATCTTCATTTCATTTCTAATTTTGTTAATTTGAATACTGTCTCTGTGCCCTTTGGTAAGTCTGGCTAGGGGTTTGTCTATCTTGTTGATTTTCTCTAAGAACCAGCTCCTGGTTTTGTTGATTCTTTGTATGGTTCTCTTTGTTTCAACTTGATTGATTTCAGCCCTGAGTTTGATGATTTCCTGTCTTCTACTCCTCCTGGGTGAAATTGCTTCTTTTTGTTCCAGAGCTTTCAAGTGCGCCATTAAGTTGCTAGTATATGCTCTCTTCTGTTTCTTTTTGGAGACACTCAGGGCTATGAGTTTTCCTCTAAGCACTGCTTTCATTGTGTCCCATAGATTTGGGTTTGTTGTGCCTTCATTTTCATTAAATTCTAAGAAATCTTTGATTTCTTTCTTTATTTCTTCCTGGACTAAGGTATCATTGAGTAGAATATTGTTCAGCCTCCATGTATATGAGGATTTTCTGTTGTTTTTGTTGCTATTGAAGAACACTCTTACTCCATGGTGATCTGATAAGAGGCATGGGATTAGTTCGATCTTCTTATATTTGTTGAGGTCTGTCATGTGACCGATTATATGGTCGATTTTGGAGAAGGTACCATGAGGAGCTGAGAAAAGGGTATAGTCTTTTGCTTTAGGGTGAAATGTTCTATATATATCTGTTAAATCCAATTGCTCCAAAGTTTCGATGAGTTTCTCCGTGTCCCTGTTTAGTTTCTGTTTTCCTGATCAGTCCACTGAGGATAGTGGAGTATTGAGGTCCCCCAAAATCATTGTGTTAGGTGCAATGTGTGCTTTGAGCTTTAGTTAAGTTTCTTTTACAAATGAGGGTGCCCTTACATTTGGAGCGTAGATGTTTAGAATTGTGAGTTCTTCTTGGTGGATTCTTCCTTTGACTAGCAAGAAGTGACCTTCTGTGTCTCTTTTGATGACTTTGGGTTGAAAGTCAATTTTATCTGATATTAAAATGGCTATTCCATGGTTGCTTCCTGCGACCATTTGCTTGCAAAAGTGTCTTTCATCTTTTTACTCTAAGGTAGTGTTTGTCTTTGACTCTGAGGTGTGTTTCCTGTAAGCAGCAAAATGTAGGGTCCTGTTTCCGTATCCAGTCTGTTAGTCTATGTCTTTTTATTGGGGAATTGAGTCCATTGATGTTAAGAGATATTAAGGAATAGTGATTATTACTTCCTGACATTTTTGATGTTATTTTTGTTTTTGAGTAGTTATCTGCCTTTGAGTTTGAGGGAAGAAGGTTAGTGTCTTGCTTTTTCTTGGGTGCAGTTTCCTTCCTTGTATTGGAGTTTTCCTCCTATTATCCTTTGTAGAGCTGGGTTAGTGGAAAGATATTGTGTAAATTTGGTCCTGTCATGGAATATTTTGATTTCTCCATCTATGTTGATTGAGAGTTTTGCTGGGTATAGTAGTCTTGGCTGACATTTGTGTTCTCTTAGGGTCTGCATGAGTTCTGCCCAGGATCTTCTAGCTTTCATGGTTTCTGGAGAGAAGTCTGGTGTGATTCTGATAGGTCTTCCTTTTTATGTTACTTGGCCTTTTTCTCTTACTGCCTTTAATATTCTTTCTTTGTTTAGTACATTTCGGGGTTTGATTAATATGTGACAGGAGGTATTTCTGTTCTGGTCCAGTCTGTTTGGAGTTCTGTAGGCTTCTTGTATATTCATGGGCATCTCTCTCTTTAAGTTAGGGAAGTTTTCTTCCATAATTTTGTTAAAGATATTTGCTGGCCCTTTAAGTTGTAGATCTTCACTCTCATCTATCCCTATAATCCTTAGGTTTGGTCTTCTCACTGTGTCCTGGATTTCCTGGATGTTTTGGGTTACAAGCCTTTTGGATTTTGTGTTTTCTTTGACTGTGGAGTCAATGGTTACTATGTTATCTTCAGCATCTGAGATTCTTATCTCTATCTCTTGTATTCTGTTGTTGATGTTTGCATCTATGACCCCTGATTTCTTCCCAAGGTTTTCTATCTCCAAAGTTGCCTCCTTTTGTGATTTCCTAGTTGTTTCTACCTATGTGTTCAGAACTTGGATGGTTTTGCTCAGTTCTTTCATTTGTTTGTTTGTGTTTTCATGTAATTCTTTAATATATTTTTGTGCTCCCTCTTTCATGACTTCTGCATGTTGTTTCAAGTTCTCCTGCATTTCTTTAACTGATTTTCTCATTTCCTCTTTATTGGTTTCTGTCTGTTGGCCCATATTCTCCTGGAATTCTTTAATTGATTTTTGTGTTTGCATTGTAAGAGCTTCTACCCTATTGATGTTCCCCTGCATTTCTTTAAGAGATTTGTTTATGTCTTTTGTGTGTTCCTCTAGCAGCATCATGACCAGTGCTTTTATATCTATCTCTTGTTTTTCGGGTGTGCTGGGGTATCCAGGACTTGCTGTGGTGGGCGAATTGGGTTCAGATGGTGCCATATTGCCTTGATTTCTGTTAGTAACGTTCCTACGTTTGCCTTTTGCCATCTGTTTATCTCTCGGGTTAGTTGGTCTTATTGTTACTGGTTGGAGTTTGAAGCTCCTGTGAGCCTGGCCTTTGGCACTGCTGTAGTAGAGGGCGTCCGTGTTCCTGATCTCAGCCTCTAGTAGTCCGCTGTGACCTGACCCCAGCAGCTAGCAGTCTGCTGTGTCCCAAGGCAAGATAGCCCCTCCTGGTTAGCAGGTCCGCAGCAGTCTGCAACCACAGCTGAGCTGTAGGTGCCTGGATCTGCCGATCTCCTCTGACTCTGGGCTCTGGCCAGAGCCTGGCAGTGTTGTCTATGCTAAAATAAGCTAGGTCTCAGTCCACGCACCTGACTCCAGCTGCTAGATTTCTGCACGGTGTCCCAAGGCAAGATGGCACCTCGCTGCCAGCCCGCCCAGAGAGCCGGTCCGCAGTGTTCTGCAACTGCAGCTGAGCTGTCAGTGCCCAGATCTCCTGCAGAGCTAAGCTAAGCTAGGTCTCTGTCCACGCACCTGACTCTAGCCGCCCGCTGTGCCTGCTGTTTGCGCGGTGTCCCCAACATCTCACACCCTTTAGAATGGCTGTTATTTTAAAAATACCCCAAAAACAAGCAAACAAACAAACAAACAAAAAAAAAAAAAACAAAGATGACACATTTTGGCAAGTATGTGAAGAAAATGGAGCTCTCACATAATATGTATACAGCCATTGTGAGAAATATTACAGAAATTTTCATGACAGAACCTCCATATGTCTTAGCAATGCTAGTAACAGGTGTATCGAAGTGAAAGGAAATAAAAATCTGAGGGAGAGTTTAGTATTCCCATGGCCATTGCCACAAGGTGGGATTAAGCCAAGTGTCTACTGATGAATGAATGGCTAAATGATATGATGTCTATATGTCTCATCCAGCCATAAAAAGAAGGAAATGCTGCCATTTATGTCAATTAATTTGATGGCATCAGGAAGGAAGCAGAATGGTGCTTACTAACCAGACTTTGAGTAAACCAGAAGATGTTGGTCAAAGGACATGAAGTCTCAGCTAGGTGGGATTCAAGAGTTTAGAAGGGCTAATGTCCATTAGCATAATTACACTGTACCATTTGCTTGGAAGCTGCAATGAGTACATCTTAACTATTCTCCTGAGAAGAAAGAAGGCAATATAAGAAAAGGAAGAAAAGGAACTGGAGAGATGGCTCAGTGGTTAGGAGCACTGACTGCTCTTCCAGAGATCCTGAGTACAATTCCCAGCAACCACAATGGTGGCTCACAACCATCTGTAATGGGATCTGATGCCTCCTTCTGATATGTCTGAATATTAAATAATAAATAAATAAATAAATAAATAAATAAAAGAGATTAAAGGTATATTGATCATGCTATTGTAGTCACTTCATAGAGTCTATGTTTATGAAAACAAACAGTATGCTGGGCCAGGATGATGGCCGCAGGCCCTTTAGCCTGACTTCCTAAGTTACATATGCCTGAAAAAAAGAGTATTTCCTCTTGAAAATCATCCTCTAGCATTCATCCTGTGCCAAACTACATACATACCTCTCCCAAATAAATAAATGCAATGAAAATATTAATCATAATTTATTTATTAACTGTACATTTTAATTCATCAATTATACATCATTAAAGTTGGGGAAAGAAATAGGGAAATTGTTAACAAAGAATGAAAGTCAACAATATCAAATACATATCAATTGATTTTATACTTCTGTTTTCAAAATGAAATAATTACATTAAAGCTTTGTTGTCTTTTAAGTCACTAGATTTGTAATTTGCTAGCAGCTGGAACACAACAATATTTGAAATGCTAAGAATTATTGTTCTTATTTTGGAAATAAAATAATAAAGTTATTTGGAGGTATTTAGATGACTTGATATTTAATTTAAAGAAACAAAACTAAACTCAGAGTATAAAGCCACCCTAAGTGAGCAATATTCATGTGCTACTTCTGAAAAGATCTTTATGTTAGGGGCTAGAAAAACTGTTTAGATGTTAAGAAAGGTTGTTGTGTAATCATAAGTTCAGTTCTCTGAACTCACTTAAGCTAGGCTTATCACAAAATGTCAATAATGTTAGGTCTGACAGACCTGAGACCTGAGCACACATAGGTATGTTTCTCTCTCTGTCTCTCTGTCTCTCTCTGTCTCTCTCTGTCTCTCTCTGTCTCTCTCTCTCTGTCTCTCTCTCTCTCTCTGTCTCTCTCTCTCTCTCTCTCTCTCTCTCTCTCTCTCACACACACACACACACACACACACAGATACAGAGAAGTAACATACATTTTCTAACATTACAGATGCAGACACGAAAACCTGTATTCCCTATCCCATGGACCTTATGCTAAGATATAGATTAAATATTGAGTTTGTTTAAAATTCAAAAAATGACATAATTGGCCCAGGACTAGATCATGCTCAAGGATAGTGTTTTCTGTACTGGCTCAAGGGCTTGTAACAATGTTCTGGATCAGTAGAGAAACAAAGCAATAGTATCTTTGAGTTTCTTGTCAAATCTTGTCAAGGACTAAACAGTGTGAAAGAGCCAGTGACCAAGTCATTCTTTGTGATAAATAATAGCAACTATTGTAATTTTTTTCAAACAAAAAAACATCAAAAGAGAACCCAGATATAAATTGTCAGGCCAAGTAGGTGAATGCTTTAGCTTTTGTCCTTTTAAAGGTTACGGAATCACACACTTTCAGATCTACATGAAGCAGGAATAGTAGGAGCGAAAGATTTTATAATGCGCTTCCAGGCCATTCTCTTTTCAGTACCAACCACTCTTCTTCATTAATATATTTTAATGGAATAAGGCTGGTTTTTTATTCATCCACATTTTTCTCGTTAACTTTTAAGGAATTAACAAAAAGGAACTGTTTTAATTTCAGGATAAAGATGAAGTAGAAACTTAACTTGGGAAAGAGAGTATGTCTGGTCATCTCTCCTATGGCATCTCAGTTACACTATAAGTGACTGCAGTACCATTATTAATAATTCCTAGATGGTTATCCATGTTACTCTGCAAAGATCCAAACTTTTCTTGTATCTGGTTTTTTGTTTTTGGTTAATTTTTATATGGCCTGCTAACTAGTCTTTCTGTCCCTCTACAGATCACCAATTATAAGACATGATGCTATGTTCCCATTACTTCACAGGCAAAGGGCTTATGAGCAACAAAGTGCTTAATAATTGCATCATTCATATTTTCTCCTGACCGCCCAAAGGACATTTTTAGAGGTAAATGATAGTAATAGAAACAAAACATCCAAACTCACAACCAAGTTCATGGCAGCTATGGGGAATCGCACAGAAGAGAGAGGGTCGCTAGGAGCCGTTAGGAGAGCTTTCCATCCCTGTGTTATCTGCTTGTTTCTGTTACCCTCTTCCTGTGACCGTGTGCCTTTCTGACCCCTGAGTGCGGGAGGAGGCAGTGATGTGCTGTTTATTGCTCTTATATGCCTTTCATCCTCTTTGAGCACTAACCATGTTCTTTCTTCTCCTCACAGCCTCCACTATTTGATCACTCCTAGAGTAAAATTGGCTTCTGCTTTTGAGAGCACTTATGTTCAGCTGCAATGAATCACATAAACAGCCCTATCATCTTATTTTCCTTTTAGGGCCAGAGAGTCTTTCATCTTTATTCTGTCCGTACTGTGGGTAACATGACTTTGGGAAAAAGCAGGATTGCTCTGATTTAGTAAAACATGTAGAATTTGTATTATATAATATGATTTCTCACTGTGTTCTGGATGATGCAGTACACTATAATAGAGTAATAATGAGAAACTACACATTTTTTATGTAATTAGAGTTAAAGCAAGACATAATTACATAGGTTTTACCCATTGTTTTAATAACAGTAAATTATCATGTTTATTCATAATAGCTACCTGCAACCAGGTGCTAGACAAAGTACCCACTCCTTTCATCATTTCACCCACACACAAACACACATACTTTTTTGATTCTTAAGCTCTATGTAGTATTATTTTCATTCCTGTTGTACAGGAAAAACTGAACTAAAATGGTATAAGCATTATGTTCAAAGTTACACAAACAAGAAGTATATATCCGACCTGTAATGGGAGTGCAGGTGGCCAGTGTGCCCAAAGACATTATGCCAAGTCTGTCAGTAAAGTATTTTTTAAAAAAAATTAAAGTTACATGCATATTGAAGAGGGCATCACACTTATGTTTGCTGGAAATCATATAAGTGGTATTTTCTTGAATAAAATATAAAAATATTTATTCTATAGATATTGCTAATTTAATTCACAAAGCCACCTATCATTTGATTATATTTATTGTATTATTCCTAAAGGTTTAAAAATAAACCAAGGTGACTGATATTTATTTTTATTTCCCAATTATTTGTAAACTGAAACAACAAAAACCAATAAACTAAAAAATTAAGAAATCTTTGAATTTTTTTCTACCTGTATTAAGTTAATAATCATAATATCCTAAGTAGAAAGCTGGGTTTTTGTCTTTTTCTTTGTAATATTGGGTTCCCTTTTGACATAGAGGAAAAAAACCCTACAAACAGTTTGTATGCCAAAGAGAACTTAGTTCCCAAATTGGTTAATGATTTCAATTTTGAGACATGGTTTAAACTGTTTTTTCTTTCGTTCCTCTCTCATGTATGATATTCAGACCACAGTTTTCCCTCCCTTCCCTCTCTCTAGTTTCTCTGTCCCACTTCCCTTCTCCCCCAGATGCCCTTCCCCTGCTGCCTGTCCTCAGAAGAGAACAGACATCTCAGGGAAATCAAACAAACATTGCATAATATGCTACGATAAATAAGGCACATACATATCATCACTTCAAGGCTGGACAAGCCAACCCACTGGAGGAAAATGGTCCCACAAGTAGGCAAAAGAGTCACAGACAGCCCCTACTCTCACTGTTATGATTTGCACAAGAACACCAAGATATTCAGCTGTAACGTATATGTATATGCAGAAGACCTAGGTCAGCCCTCTACAGGCTCCCTGAGTTCTGCTGCAAGACGCTACTAGTCCCTTTCAGTTGATTCTGTGGGACTAGATGTCATGGTGTCCCTGACCTCTCTGATTCCACCAAACCTTCCCCCTTGCCCTCCCTCCCTCTTTCTCTTCCCCTCCCCCTTCTTCATCTCCTCTGAGGGAATTCCGGAGCTCTGCCTAATGCTTGGCTGTGGGACTCTGCAACTGCTCCCATATGTTGCTGCATGATCTCTTTGATGACGAATCTGCTAGGCCCCAGTCCCAGAACACTGCAGGCAGCACAAACTGTGGGCTGCAGGTTTGGTGACTGCGTAGGTATGTGTTCTAGTCACTACACTGGAGACCTTGCCTGGTTACAGAAGATGGTCAGTTCAAGCTCCCTGCCTCCTCCTAGGAGTCTTGGCTAGAGTCACTTTAATACATTTCATGAAATTTCCATTTCACTAGTTCTACTTGCCCCCAGAATGCCCCAATTCCAGGTATTTCTCCCAGCATTTTCTCCCTCGCTGTTCCTACCACCTGACCTGTCCTGTTCATAACCCCACACACTCCAAGTCCATCCACCAGAGCTATTCTCTTTCCCCTTCCCAGGGAGATCCTTTTGTGCCCACTTAGGCCCTCCTTGTTACATAGCCTCTCTGGGTCTGTGGACTGATTTTTTTTTAAAGCTAATATCTACTTATAGGTGAATTCATACCATGTTTGTCTTCCTGGGTCTGGGTTAATTCACTCAGGGTGATTTTTTTTTCTTGTTCCATTTGCTTGCAAATTTCATGATGTCATTATTTGCAACAGCTGAGTAATACTCCATTGTGGAAATATCACATTTTCTTCATCCATTTTTTGGTTGAGGGACATCTAGGTTATTTCCAGTTTCTGGCTATTACAAAGAAAGCTGCTGTGAACATAGTTGAGCAAGTGTCCTTATGGTAGAATGGAGTGTCCTTTGGGTATGTGTCAAAGAGTGGTATGGCTGGGTCTTGAGGTGGATAGATTCCCAGTTTCTAGAGAAACTGCCATATTGATTTTCAAAGTGTGCAAGTTTGCGCTCCCACCATCAGTGGAGGAATGTTCTCCTTGCCTCATTTTGGCCACTATGAGTTGTCATTTGTGTTGTTGATCTTAGCCATTGTAATAGGTGTAATATGGAATTTCAAAATAATTTTGATTTGCATTTCTCTGATTTCTAAGCATGTTGAACATCTCTTTATTTGTTTCTCAGCACCTTGAGGTTCCTCTGTCAATAATTTTCTGTTTAGATTTGTACCCTATTTTTAAATTAGGATATTTAGTTTGTTAATGTCTAGTTTCATGGGTTGTTTATATATTTTAAATATAAGCCCTTTGTTAGATGTGAAATTTTTGATGTGGGATTGTTGATCTTTTCCCATTTGGTAGGCTGCTCCTTTGTACTATTGACAGTGATGGTTTTTTCACAGATGCTTTTCAGTTTTTGAGGTCCTATTTCTTAATTGTTGATCTTAGCCCCTGTGCTATTGGTGTTCTGTTCAGGAAGTTGTTTCTTTAGACAACGAGTTAAAGGCTATTCGTCACTTTCTCTTCTGTCAGAACTAGGGGTATCTGATTTTGTGTTAAAATCTCCCCGCCAACTATTCCCCAATCACCCCCCCCACACACACACACCATTTCTCTGTTATGGTACTCTCCTACAAAACTGGATCCAATCTTTTCAGGCCCAGGGTCCTCTCCTTTCTTCTTCTTGGGAATCATTTGACTTGGTAATTGTGCTTTGAGTATTTAGGGCTTCTGGGCTCATTAATATCCATTTATCAGTGATTGCATTTCATGTGTATTCTTTTGTGATTGGGTTATCTTGCTTAAAATGATATTTTCAAGATCTAACCATTTGCCTACAAATTGCATGAATTCATTATTTTTAATTGCTGTGTAGTATTCCATTGTACATATATACCACATTTTCTGTATCCATTCCTCCTTTGAAGGATATCTGGGCTCCTTCCAACTTCTGGCTATTATAAACAAGGCTGCTATGAACATAGTGGAGCATGTGTCTTTATTGTATGCAGGTGAATCCTCTGGGTATATGCCCAGGAGTCATATGCCAGGGTCCTCTGGAAGTGTCGTGCCCAATTTTCTGAGGAACGGCCAGACTGATTTCCAGAGCGGTTGTACCATCTTGCAATCCTACCAACAGTGGAGGAGTGTTCTTTCTCCACATCCTCGCCAGCACCTGTTGTCTCTTGAGTTTTTAATCTTAGCCATTCTGACTGGTGTGAGGTGGAATCTCAGGGTTGTTTTGATTTGCATTTCCCTGATGACTAATGATGTTGAATATCTCTTAAGGTGTTTCTCGGCCATCTGAATTTCTTCTGGTGAAAATTTTTTGTTTAGCTCTGTACTCCATTTTTTGATAAGGTTATTTGGTTCTTTGGGGTCTAACTTCTTGAGTTCTTTGCATATATTGGATATTAGCCCTCTGTCGGATGTGGGGTTGGTGAAGATCTTTTCCCAATTTGTTGGTTACCGTTTTGTCCTTCTGACAATGTCCTTTGCCTTACAGAAACTTTGTAATTTCCTGTTCTTATACTGGCATTTGGGTTTGAGATGATCATAACTCTAGGTGCTGATTTTCGAGTTTGTTTGTTTCTTTTTTCGTTGTTGTCTTTTGTCCATTTGGGTTCTGTTCCCACTTTGGGCTTCTGTTGTTTGTTTTTTGCTTTGTTTTTGGTTTTTTTTTTTTGTTTTGTTTTGTTTTGTTTGGCCTGGATATCTGTTGGCCTGCATGACCCTCAAATCAATAGGGAGTCTCTGTCCAGGTTGGGGCTAGACTTCTAGGGGCTAAACCTGGTCTTTGGTGCAGGGTGGGGGGTGCGGGGGGTGGTGGTGTCTCTATTCTTCTGACTGGTGAGGTTGGGTTTTTTTGTTAGAATTGTTTTAGATTTAACATTTTTGACCTATATGATGAATCTTATTTCTTCTATTGCATCTATAAGTCCTGAGAGTATTTCTTCTATCTCTTATAGTCTTTTGATGATGTTCTTCTATCTCTTATAGTCTTTTGATGATGATCTGTAGTTCTTGTTCACTTACTCAGATTTTCCATTACCAGTATTTCCTAATTTCCTCCCTTTGTGCTTTCTTTGTTTCTTCCATTTTCAGGTCTTAAATTGTTTTGTTCATCCTTTTTTTTTTTTTTTTTTTTTTTTAGTAATTTTTCATTTCTTTTTGGTTTTCTTTCTTTTTTTTAAATATTCTTTAAGGGATGTACTGACTTCTTCCATTTTTCCATTTTCTTATTTATCTTTTCCTAGATTTCTTTAAGAGATATTTTTTATTTTCTCTTTAAGGTCCCTCATCATTTTTATGAAGTTTGTTTTAAAGTCATTTTCTTGTACTTCAGCTATATTGAAATATTGAGGTCTTGCTGTCATTGAATAGCTGTGCTCTTATTATGCCATATTGCCCTGGCTGTTGTTGATTGTGTTCTTATACTGGCATTTGGGTTTGAGATGATCATAACTCTAGGTGCTGATTTTTGAGTTTGTTTGTGTTGGATGGGTCTTTTGTCCATTTAGGTTCTGTTCCCACTTTGGGCTTCTGTTGTTTATTTTTTGCTTTGTTTTTGTTTTGTTTTGTTTGGCCTGGATATCTGTTGGCCTGCATGACCCTCAAATCAATGGGGAATCTCTGTCCAGGTTGGGGCTAGACTTCTAGGGGCTAAACCTGGTCTTGGTACAGCAGGGGGAGGGGTCTCTATTCTTCTGACTGGTGAGGTTGGCGCTTGAATATCTGAAGTCTTCCATAGTTTGGAGCAGCAGCCTAAAAGCACGGCAGGCATTGAGGTATGGGAAGGGCAGTGGAATGGGTCTTTGGTTGAAACTAGGGAGTTCAGCTGACAGGTAGCTCATTCACTTTTACTGACTGGTATGGCCTGCACCGGAGCAGGGGAAGTCCACCAGAGTTGAGGACAGGGCCCTGGCCATGGATGAGGTGGTGGGAGTAGTGGAATACATCTTTGGGACTGAGTCTGGGCAGTGGGGGCAGTTCTGCTAGTAAATTGATCACTCACCAGTTTTTCTGATGGCTTAAAAGGAGACAATTATAAGAAGAACATATGTAAAACAGAATTTCTTAATGCTTGTGGTATCCTCTATCTTCTGCATCGAGTTCCACTTTGCCTATATAGTTCTATAGCAGAAATTGTGATCTGAATCTAGCTTCCAGCAGGTCCCTCCAGGAAAACCTTTGTTCACCAATGTCTCTTCCCCTCAGGTCAAGACTGGTCAGGGTAAAGACCTAGGTGATGGATCAGGGGATTCTGGCTCTGGGACTTCCAGAGAAAATCTCTGGAAAATGAGGATTCATTTTAAAATATTAAACACACACACACACACACACACACACACACACACACACACACACACTTACAAAAGGATCTGCTTTCTTTACAGAGGCAACTACACCCCTGCAGAGTCAAGCCACTCTTAGGTTTACCAGCAACCAGGAAGGTCTTTGTCTTTGCTGAAGAATCCTGGGTCAGCACTAGACAACAGAGTCGGCTCTTGGATTCACCTCCACTCACAAAGAGCTGGCACCACACTGGCCTCAGTTACCCTCCCCTTTCTGCCCTCCAAACTCATCAATGAATCCGAAGACACAAGATCATCTTCTGGGAAACAGGTTCACCGGAAGAAGCAAAGCAAAGCAGCAGAAACACCTAGGAGTTTAAGATTGCATCTACCCTGTCAAAGGAAATGGCGGCTCAGTTCGTAAAGTGCTTGCCCTGCAATAATAAGAACTTGATTTCAACCCCCAGAGCTCACTCAAGAAAGCCTTCTTGTAATCACAGCACTGGGTGAGATCCCTCAGTGGGACAAAATGATGAGGGACCTTAAAGAGAAAATAAAAAATATCTCTTAAAGAAATCTAGGAAAAGACAAATAGGAAAATGGAAAAATGGAAGATGTCAGTACATCCCTTAAAGAATATTAAAAAAAAAAGAAAACCAAAAAGAAATGAAAAAATACTTAAAAAAAAATGAACAAAACAATTTAAGACCTGAAAATGGAAGAAATAAAGAAAACACAAAGGGAGGAAATTAGGAAATTCTGGTAATGGAAAATCTGAGATCCCTCAGTGGCCCACCATCCTAGACTATTGGTAGGATAACAAGAAAGACTCTAACTTCAGTCACCAGTGTCTGACAAATGACACCTTTGGCTGGCCTCTGGTCTCCACAAGAAAAGATGTGTTTATAAACAGCTGGTGATGTCTTTTTCTATAATCCCAGAATTTAAGGGGTCAAAGGATTATAAGTTTAAAGGCACCCTACAGCCAATGAACAACAACAACAAATCCTTTCCAAATGCCACCAAAAATGATCTAGTTTTTTGTTGTTGTTGTTTTTGTTTTTGTTTTTGTTTTTGTTTTAAAGAGAGCTTGCATTGGAGCACTTTTTTACTATTTGTTAGGACAGCCAAACCTTATGTCAGAGCTAAATCCCAGAGCTCCTGGAAGGCTATGCTAATGCAGATGACATCCTTGGTGACTGAATATCCAAGACCTGCTGGGTGATTGTGGACAGCTTGGGCGTGGTTTTCAGAGAGGTGGGTAGCCAGGGTTGGGAGGAGTCTAGGCTGGGGCTAGGGACCAGAACTCTCTCTTAGAAGGACCTGTTTGTAGCTCCTATGAAGGCTGGGCTGGAAGAGATTCTGAGCAAGTTCGGGGAGTGGAGTGATGCGCAGTGACGCACACACAGCCCTGGCAATGTGGGGCGGAGCCTGGGCACGGCTGGTGACCTCTGCGCTGATGCTCCTGGTCCCGGGCGAAGGCCAGCAAGGTAGGTGGCTGGAGTGGGCACATAGAGGCGCTGCCTGAAGCTAGTGAGGACCGGCTTTGCTGCTGAATCAGTGGCCTTCCCGTCACATGGCAACATCCCAGGGCCTTTCCCTGCCAGCTGCTGCTGGAATTTACTTTAAGCTCAGGTTGCCCAAACTTCGTTTTTAGAATTCCCTGGTCCTGTTTTGGTTTCTTTTGCTCTGTGCAGGTCTCCTGATCTTTAAACTCCTTTAAATTGCTGCAAGAAACTTTGTGGAATCTGCGGAATACCAGACCAGAAAGTGGATTCGAATTAGTTAGAAACTAATGATCGCCACTCCCAGCCACCTCTGGAAACAATCGGTTAAAGCTGCATGCCCAGTAGCTTTCTCATCATTTAGTACAGTCAGTTTCCTGCCGCAAAAGGGAACTTGATGGGAAGGAAATCCTCCCCTACTTCATTAAAACATGACAGGGAAGTGTTCAGCAGAGTGACTTTAATGACATAAAATGAGCCACCGTCCTTAACCTTTCTGAGCGTCTTTGTGCTCTTACCGATAGGAATATTAAACAAAAGGTCACTTAGTCTTGTAAGTCAGTTTTTTTTTTTTGGAAAGTAAATGGTGTGCCCAGCTGTCTGCAGCTTGAAGAAAAGCCACACGTACCATTTCTAAAGGTTGAAGATATAATCGTCTTTGCGCCAACATGTCGATCTTGAGCAATTTGATTAACGTAAGTTTGGCCTGAAAAAGGAAGAGTGAGAAAGAAGCCGGCATTTCCCATGTGAATAAGAATAATAATATCATCAACACTTGATATATTTCTGAAAATGCATTTCCTTAATTAGGTGGCATTCATCTGTGGCTTCTTAGTTCTGTTAGATTTACCAGGTATTCAGAAAAAGCTTATTTTAAACTAACATGATAGTTTTAAATATTCATAGACAGAAGAGTGTGATTGGATCCAGGTATCTAGTGTCTAAAGAGCAGATCAGTCATTAGGATACCTGTCTTCTTAAAGCTGTTTTTGTTTATTTGTTTTGGATTTTTTATTGTTGTTAATGAGAGTCTCTGAATTTTTTCTTTCTAGTTCTTTATAAAATATAGAATACATTTTAGTCAACTGTAGTCAACACATTATGTTGGAGAACATTATAACTTATTCCTGTAGATATTCTCAAGCCCATTATTTAATCAACATTTCCCTCTCCCCCTACCCTCCCTAACCCTATAGAAGGAATGCCATTAAGAATGTCTAGAACTCATGAACAATAAGTACTAATTATGCAGCCATTGTGTTTCCAAAAAATGCTTCTAAACATATCTCTTAGTATATTCTAATATTAAGAAAGATGTCTGTAAGTTTACCATAAATCACATTAACAACTCTATTAGGATGGTATGTAGACCATACAGATCACTTACCTAAAGTGTGCTATGGTTTTAGTACATCCACAAATATGTACAGCCATTTCACAATCACAGATAAACACTATTCTGCTTGTTGTTTTAGGTATTCGTCTAGTCTGTGTATTTTAATGAATGGGATCATATTAAATGAATCATTTTTCACACAATGTAATGTTGATGTACAATGATAAGTGTGGATCAGAACATCATTTATTTTTAGGGTTGAAAAGTATTCAGCTCTAAAGAGACAGTGTATTTTGTGCATGCATTTTTCTGTCAATGGATTTATTCGCTTCTGTCTTTCTGCTTTTATAGATAATGTTGCCAGAAGCATTGCTGTGTAAATGTTTGGATGGACACATGTTTTTAGTTTTGCCCAGGAAGAGGATTATTGGGTCGGACATTTTATCTATGGTTAACTATTTTCAGAATGAGTAGTGTCTTCCAAGAGTGGCTGCACTGTTTTATTATATTCCTATAGCACATGCCGGTTTCAATTCATTCACGTAGATACAAGCATTTGGAGTTACTTGACATTTTGATTGTCGTCAACCTAATGGATGTCAGCTCACATATTACCTTGTGGCTTGGTTTATCTTTCCCTGGTGATTAATGGTTCTAAGCATGTCTTATTCATTTGTATATTGACATTTCCATATATTTGTTGGAAGGAGTCCTATTTAGATCTTTGCCCTTAAAGAGAAAATGAGTTCTTGGGTTTTGTTGTTGTTGATTTATAGGAGTTGTTTGCATATGTTAGAATAAATTTTCTTGTTGTCTGTATAATACACAATTATTTTTCCCATTTTGTTCAGTGGGTGATTCTTTTGTTTTTTGTATCCTTTGCAGTACAAAAGTCTTGGATTTTTCTGGAGACAAGGTTTAACTCAAACCTATGCTTGCCTGAAACACTTCCACCTCCTCTTCTGTGTGTTGGTGATACAGACATGTACCACCATACTGAATTTAAATCTTTAAGTTTTGATGGAATTTGATTTCTATTTAATTGATGCCTTAACATATTTCTCAACTAATTCTCAACTTTAGATGATTAAGATCTGCCTATTGTTGTATAACCAGAAAGCAGTGCATTATAAGTAACAGTGAAAGCCCATTTGCATATGCTGCTACTGTGGGCCTATCATTTAGAACCTGATATATTCTCTCAAAGTATTTGAAATCCAAGGATTGTAGATCTTATTATATGCTGCTTTGTTGACCTAAATCACACCAGAACATAGATTAACAAACAGTGGTATAAATTTATGTGAACTTTTGTTTTGGGGGAAATACACTGAGGCTTTACTAGAAAGCATGTCAAGTCATGACGTGGATGGCTTATGGAGGATTTGCAGAGCTATTCATTCAGCACTAGACAAAGAGACATTATTTTAAACAGGAAAGTAAGAAGAAACATGAGACATGAGGACTATAAATGCACTGAATGAAAAGTACTATCTAGAATTAAAATAGATCCAGGGGTTGGGAAAATCGCTCAGTTTTGAGAACACTAGCTTCGCCTCTGTGATGACCTGAGTTCTGATGCCCACCACCCACGTAAGTGCCCTATCAGCATGCCTGTCCAAGATGCTAACATGCATAGACATACTACACATACACACGAGAAAGAAAATGAACTTACTTTTCCCTAATGAAAATTATATCAGAGATAATAGATCACAAAAAATTTCAGTAATTCGTGTAAATCCCATTACTACTATCCATTAACTTAACATCTTTAAATTGTATATTGGTTATTTTGTTTATTTACCTTTCAAATGTTGTCCCCCTAACAAGTTTTTCTTCTGCAAACTCCCTATCCTACCTTCCTCTCCTCTTCTTGTATGAGGGTGCTCACCCACCCACCACTCCTACATTACTGCCCTAGCATCCCCCTAAACATCTTTAATTTTTAACCAAGCACAGTATAATTATATGGAAAGATAAGAGAATTCCTTTAAAATTAAATGAATTAATAGTGTGTGTGTGTGTGTGTGTGTGTGTGTAAAGATATTTATCTGAAGTTTAGCTTGTAATTATCAAAGTTATTGGAATTATTGAGGTAAAATTCCTCCTAGAAAATGCTCATCTCTGGAGAAACAAAATCATTGAGGTGATTCTAAAATCCAGTAATAAACAGAAACTTAGGTGGCAGGCACATTTACAAAAACTAAGATGAACATTCAAAAATTAGTTGGGCATATCAAGTACAGCTATCTGGCAGAGGTACGATTTTAGTGCCTACTTTAGAGAAAGTTTGTTCAAGAAAGGTCAGTAATGACATTTATATCTAAACAACTGGGTCTAAGAGGATTCCTTTCAGTATTGGTGACTTCTGGTCACAATAAACACATCCTAACTCTAGAGCACTCAGCTCTGTTGTTCTCTCAGCTAAAGTCAAATGAAAAAATAAAAACCTCAATGCTTTAGTATCTTAAAATCACACCGTGACAAGATTCAAGTTGCTTATTTCATCTTTAGAAAATGCAAGCTAAGTCATCTTTGACTTTCTGGGAGTCCCTGATATTCTGAGGGCCGTGTGTGTGTGTGTGTGTGTGTGTGTGTGTGTGTGTGTAACAGTGAGTATATTTGCTTGCTTTGGGAGGGAAATTAAAATATTAAGCATAGACTTAACGATGCTGGTGAACAAAACACATGGCATAATAATTCTCATCTTTCTGTCTAGCTCAGGAGTGCTCTCCCGGGGGCCACCAATTTCTTCAGAGTCCTTACAGAAGCATCCACTTTGAATCAGTGTATCTCTATCATTCAGCTGCTCAAGATCTCATCTGTGACCATTCTCTCATTCCTGGATGGTACCGATTTTTTATCCTTGACAGACCTGCTGAGATGCCAACCAAATGTGTGGAGGTACTTTTTTTCTCTTACTGAAGTGTTATAGCCATTGGATTAATTTCATTTGAAACATTTCTCTAATGCCTACTTTAATGATAATTGCTATGATAGTGATGTTATGCTCCATTTGCTCCACAAATGTTTTAAACCACAATCTCTTAGATAATTACCACAGCTGTGGAACACAATGTAACAGAAATCATTCTCCATCAAATTATACAGGCCACATATATGCCTATGCTTAAGTCTCCTGATTATCCCATTAGTAGGCCAAAGAGCCAAAATTTAAATGTAGGTTCAGGTGTAGAAGAAAGATAGATGTGCATTTTCTTCAACCCCTCTATGTACAGCCTACGTGCCTGTTTTTCCTATACAGACAGGCATGGGTCTTTCATGTATGTCACACTTAGGTCTACTTTTTTATTTTAGTTTTTTAATTTTGCTGTGCTGGGAATTGAACCCAGGATATCACACACATTAAGCAAGCTTACTACTGCTGAGCTACATCTCTAACCATGTTTAAGATCTTCTATACACAATATCAAACTAGTTGTGGTTTTCTAAAGTTTACTTTTTCCTGAACTTTCCACACAGTTTATGATGCTTTCCAACCTGGTAGAGTCTTGACTAGTCAGTTAGCCCAAATAGCTTTGTTCACAAGGATCTTTGAGAAGAACATTCTTTTTCTAAATTTCCTCAAAGAACAAGCATAAGAAAAAGAAATGCAAAACACTATTCTTTGAGTATTCGTCAGCTACTATGAATTTGATTGAGAACTCTAGTTGTCTGAATCATAATTTTTAAAGGAGAAGTCACCGGTAATTCAGGTAATCATACTGACAGAGTATTGACATCTCCCCTACCTATGTTACTTGTGATTAATTAGTGTTTCAAAAAGTTCCTGTTATCGATACTTACGTCTTGTCCACATAATCTAAGGACTAAGACTAGGTTTAAATATTCTTAAAAAAATTATTTCAGAACCTCTGTCTGTGGCACCAAAATGGTAACCAAGTATTTGAACGTAGCTATTTATTTTGCAACTAATATGTTCCTTGCACTGTAGGTTTATAGCCTCGCTTTATTTCACAGTGAGACTTTGTGGTAGCCAATTAACCTCATTATAAAACTGTGGATGCAGACAAGAGTTTGAATCATGTAACCAAAGTCATTACCATTAGTGGCAGAATAACCTGCAATGTTGCCATGCCTGCAATGTTGCCACGCCATGAGATCTTTGCCTAATCACAAGCGTCCACATATCTCAGTGGATGGTTTCCACGGACTGATCAGACACACATGGTTTTTGTTTGAAATATGAGACTCTGTGTCAGGGCTGTACTATTCAAGAAATTTGTCATCTAAATTGATAATCATCACTAATGACTTGGTGCCACATCCTTGTGTATTGTGCTGTTTTTGCTTTTTAGTCCAGAAGACATGGAGCTACTGATTAAGACCTCAGAATATACCATATTAAACTATGTCTTATCGGATCACTTGTTTATCTTATTTGTACTGGCTAGTTTTGTGTGTCAACTTGACACAGGCTGGAGTTATCATAGTAAAAGGAGCTTCATTGGGGAAATGCTTCCTTAAGATCCAGCTGTGGGGCATTTTCTCAATTAGTGATCAGGTGGGGGAGAGCCCCTTGTGGGTGTTACCATCTCTGGGCTGGTATTCTTGGGTTCTATAAGAGAGCAGGCTGAGCAAGCCAGGGAAAGCAAGCCAGTAAGGAACATCCCTCCATGGCCTCTGCATCAGCTCCTGCTTCCTGACCTGCTTGAGTTCCAGTCCTGACTTCCTTTGGTAATGAACAGCTGTGTGGAAGTGTAAGCTGAATAAACCCTTTCCTCCCCAACTTGCTTCTTGATCATGATGTTTGTGCAGGAATAGAAACCCTGACTAAGACATTATTTTCATTTGTATTTTGATGGTTATTTAGATGCAGGCTTTTCCTTTCTCAACACCAATGTGAAAAGAACAAAACAAAAACAAAACTCAGAAAAAACATTCAATTTTGAGAATATTTAATTTTAACAGTTGTCATCATGGCTGTTTCATTTTCTCCTTTTTGTTTATCTGCTTTTATTTATTTTTTTCACTTTTGAAACATTTTGTTTGAAGGAAACTAAGCCATCAGAATTGAAAAGTAAAGATTGAGAAAAATTGTGGGGAAGTCACAACATTCTTAATATTTGGATTCTCTTCCTTTGGCTAAATTAATTGATTCTGGAGCCTTATAGAAATATGAAGATAAAATAGTTTCCCTTGAATATTCTTGAAATTCAGCGCATGGTCACATGTCCTCACGATGTTGGCGGTAAATAAGTGGCCCCTCTACACAGGGCCTTAAAAGTTTAGTGGACAATCAATAATTTTTTCTTTTTCCATAGGATGATACAAACCCGTTAAAAAAAGTTTTTTGCTCGTGGGGTTTAAAGTAATAGGCATGAATCATAGGAAACAGCAAAGAAAGGACAGGGAACATAGCAGCGATTTTTTTCATAATCCATCTCAGTTGTAGCGATCATTAACATCCTCCCTCTGTTTCCTCTTATTTAATTTTTATAACATGATTTTGTAGGTAATTACATCATTAGCATTTTCCTATATTATAAACTATTTCAAGTGACTTTTAGAAATGATGTGTATAATCATCATTGTAATTCTAGTATGATTAATAAAATTTTTATAAGTAAAATTAATAAAGACATATCTCTTAAAGTGCTAGAATATATACTTATTATTTAAAACATAATGATATTTTTTAATTTCCATAGCAATAGATAAAAATATATCTTGATATTGCATATTCTCACACATCCATTAGATGTTCATGTTTCTTTTGAGACTTATGAAATTGTGGTCTTAGAGTTTGTAAATAAATAACATGATGAATAAACTAAAATATATACAATAATATATTTATATTAAATACAATAATGTATTTAATAAATAACAACATACTAAAAATAACTACTTCAAATAGTTTCTTCATTAATTCTTATTTATTCTATATTTTATGATTATTTAATTGTATCTATCAACCTTTTCTTTATAAGTATTTTGCTGTTAAATATGGAGATAACATGGTTAATGATTGTAACCTGTTAACAATGTTAAGGATTATTGGTTATTCCTGCCTAGGTGCTGCGTTTACATTTATGCTTTAGCTGAGCTCTTTAAGCATGTACCTGAGAAGGATGATGGGGACCTTGTCTAAAGTTATGAGTTTTTCAGCTATTCTCAACATTTTGTCTTTTCAGCAGCTTAATTTGTCTTGAGATACATTTTTCAACCTGGAAGGAATCTTCATAGTAGACCTCACACATGTTTTAACTCCATTTTATCCAAGTTGCTGAATGATTTTTCTATGTCGGATTATAAATAACATGTTTCTTCTCTGGTGTGAAAAAAAATTCTCGTGATCAGTTGGCATCTGTGCTAATAAATTATCTGAAGTTGAATTTCTCACTTATAATATAAATATAAAATAGTTATTTTCATTGAACAGGTTATATTAGTATTAATTTAATGTTCTTTAAATTGACTTTCTTATGCAGTAGACATAAGTAGACAAATGTTTTGCCTGCATGTATGCATTTCTACCACATGCAAGCTTGGTTCCACAGAAGTCAGAAGATGGAGTTGGATATCTGAATCTGGAGTTATAAATGGTTGTGAGCCACTATAATGATGCTTGTATCCAAATCCCGGTATTCTAGGAGACCAGCAAGTGATCTTGACTGCTGAGCCACAACTCAAGCCCCAAGTTGTGTTATTTGTAAACTAAACAATAATTTACTATTTTGAAGATTACTCATAAAAAATGTAAAGCTTTTCCTATTTGTATGAAATTAAATAACCTTTGAACTTTTATTTTCTCTGACATGGAAGATGAACCACTGTGGAACTCAGGCCCCCATCTGGCTGTCTCTGAGTGACTCAGAAACCCTGCCTCTTCCTGGCGAGATCAAGAAGCTGACAGCGTGTGCCACTTGGCAGTTTTTGTTTAGCACCGAAAAAGACTGCTGTCTCTTTCAATTCCCCGTGTCTGTAAGAAACTGCGGGGACTTTTTTGTGTACTTACTGCAACCCACTCAGGGCTGTATGGGCTACTGTGCTGAAGGTACGGACTGTCTATAACACTGTGAGTAGCTAACTGTAGAGATGTACGTGAGTGCATTTGTATTCTGAATAGGCTGTCATGAGCTAATGTGCAATGGAGAATTGCTCTATCTTTATTGATAAATTAAAGCCAACTTTCTGGGTTAAATTGGCCAGGTTTGTTTAAAAATACTTATTAATCTCTTAAAATGCTAAAAAAAATAAACCAATGTTGCTGTAAAGATATCAAAGCAAACTTATTGCACAGAGCACCTGCAGTGCTTAAGAAACTTGGTTTCTTTTTACTCTTTCTCTTTCTAATTAAGACATGATAGATAGCAAGCAAATATGTGAAATTTTGGGCTTTTGAATTATTTTATTTTTCATTAGCAATTTACTGAGTGCTTATACAGAGTCAAGAATTACTTTAGGCCCTGGTGTTGGTTACAGTAAGAAACAAGATAAGTATGGTCTCTCCCATAGAAGAATACCTCAAACAACTCATAAAAAGCTAGATAGAGCTCACACAGAAGACAATCAACATCTATGCATTCTACATGCAAAGTTTCCCTGAAGAAGAGTTTGCAACTGTATTCATAATGTACTTGCATGTTGGAGTGCTTGTCTTGCATCTACATAGTTTTAGCCTCCAGTACTAAAAAGACCTGTAAAACTAGAAAAAACAAACAAACACAACAATATCAAATCATCTTTGTAACTTCTGTGCCACCTGCATACTTCATTATATTTTGATTGTGGTATGGACTACGCAGTTAGCTTGCAAATAATAGTGTATGAAAGAGAACATAAGAGTGGTTTCATAGAAAGAAGACTTGCCGATGCTGTGTTCAATCATACCTGAAGATGGAACCAGAAAGCAGCATGAGAATTTGTAAACTTGCAAAAAGGAACTAGGTGTGTTAATTTTCACTAGAGGCCAGTTTCTTGGCTTAATAATGAAAAAAAATGCATTGACACAGATTAAGGAGTCTTCTAGAGAACTGATAAGAAGATAAGTTTCAGAAGAAACAAGAGCCAGAAAACCCCAGAAAAGAATGAGAAACTGTCCCATAAACAGAAGAAAAACTTTCTGAGTGATGCACTGTGATTTCCTGGAATGGATATCAGGACAGAAGAGGACACCAGTGGGAGAAATTATATTTGATTTTCGTCTAAAGTAGTCTTGATGTAGGAAGATCAGCTTCCTAATTTTGACAAATTATATTGTTGGCCTTATAATATGCCAACATTTTTAGAAAATGACTCAGAACTGTATATGGGATTGTTTTGTGTTATAATACTTGTGTGAATCTAAAAATTATCTTAAGCTAAAATATTTTTAAAAACAAATCCCAATTGTTTTGAAAGTAATGCCTTATTAATCAGAGAAAGCCAGGCATTACAAGAGGCACAGACTAGCATGAGGACATTGTCTTTAAACATTAGTTCTGGAAATCTCTGATTGGCTGACAAGTCTGAATAGAAATCTGGGTGAGGAGAACTAGGCAGACATGAAAAAACATGGTGAGAACAGAGTAAGGAGACACACCAGAAGAGGAGTAGTCCAGAGAACCAGAGATAACAGCTGTGGGATCTTCAGTTCATTTAAGAACTTAAGTCAAATCAGAACCATTGTATAAAGTCTTAGGAAGTTTTCAAGTAGACTGATAATGTAATCAGAGGATTGTATGCTAAAGGCATTATTCCTGGAGAAAGAAAGGTTCCCATTGACTGTTGCATTTGTTGCATAGTGAAGCATGAGTGGGCATACAGGGAAGGGGTAGACATAGCTGGTACGAATGGCAAAGCAAATGGGTCATTGAGCTTAGATGCAATCCCCAGACAAAATATGCATACATTACCTCGTCTGTTTATATTGTTGGAGTAATATTTATCTTCTAACCAATAAAGCCTGTCCTTAGTATAGATTAGAGGATAAAATACGTTTTAAGTCTTAAATTATTCCACAGGGTATTTGTGCCTTTACTAATTACAATTAATCCTATTAATGGAAAGATTAAAAGTTGCTATGGAAGAGTATGTTGCAGGCAAGGGAAGAATGCAGCTCACAATCTGCAGCCCATAGAGAAAGCCTCTTCAGATCAGATGGCACTGACACTGAGAGCTGGAGGGTACACAGACCATAGTCAGACCAAGTGGGTCAGGATAAGGTCATAGCAACAGCAGGTGGCATACCCTCAGGGGGCGTGTTTAGAGTGAATGCACAGCAGAAATGGTGGGTGCCCACGAGCAGAGGAGAGCACAGGTCGGCTTCTAGGGTATGGCAGCAGTGCCATCTTTAGGAAGCTCTGCACTGTTTAACGAGATTAGGTTGAATTTACATATTTATGGTCATCTAAATAAAAACACAACCCTTAACCTTTCACAGCTATTTCTGATGTGAATTTACCCACATGTGGCCCTGGAGAAACAGAAATGGAAGGTGGCTGTGTTGGTGTGTATGACATTGATTTTATATGATGTACTTATAGGATAGTGACTTTGGTGAATATTTTTGCTCTGTGGCTTAATTATGCCAGCATTGCCAGTCTGATAGAAATCAGCAATAACAATAATTTTTGTAATATGTTTGTAGAACATATCCCTGAGGTTAGTAGAAGTATAGGTTTGGTTTTTTTTTAATCCTGTAAATATTGGCAGAATCATTCACAGGAAAACTGATGATTGAACTTAATTTTCATAAAATTTTACATGTATTTGTACCTCTTGTTTTACTTTCAAAGATTCTCCTTCTAGAACTGTTCAAGCAAGTGTGAAGTACAATTGTTAATACAACATTTTTTAATAAGATGAAAAAATGTTTTAAAACTATAAATAAGCCAGGTACCATGGTATGTACCTTTGATCATAGTTGGAAGATTATTGTAAGTTTCTGTCTTCATAGGATGACCAACCCTCAATACAAACAAACATTAGTAATTTCTATCTATAAACAAACACAGTTACCAAAAATTAAGAGGTGAAGTTTTCATCCAGTTACTATGATTAATAGCACTGAGTTACTTTCTCCACCCTTCCAGTTGTAGATTGATTTTGCAGGCACTTTCCCCAGTATACCTGGTATCAAACCATTATGCTATCTCAAATTCTCAGCTTCAATAAAGCCTGTGAAGATGAATAATTTTTATTGTTTCTTTAATATTTTTAGATTATAATATAAATAAAACAATATTACTTAAACATTGTAACTATAATCACACGATATGATTATTGGTCCATTATATTACTAGAAACGAATTTTCCTAATTAGGGATCTGTATTAAAGAAAAAAAATCTATTATCCTTCTTGAATAACTAACACATTTCAATTGGTCCTTGGGATGTGCCATGTAGGACAGAGCTTGTCTGTCCTGTGTCAAGCCCTGGGTTCAAAATAAGCACCACAGAAAGCAATAGGCAAACTTAATTACTTACTTACTTACTTGATTATTTCAACAAATTGTGGTTAGTTAAAATATTTGTGTAATTATTTAGAATTTAAGATATACAAAACTACACAAGTTGAAGAAACCTAAGCAAAACACTCACTATGATTATGGTCATTTGGCTTCAGAATTATTAGGATATTTGTAGCTGGGCATACATTAATCTCTGCATCTAGAAGACTGATGCAGAAAGATCAAGAGTTTGAGGCCAGCATGAGCTACAAGACCCTTCCTCCAGAGACTCCAACATATTTGTTGTTATTATGTTAATTGCAAAATAGTCCATTTGAAGTACTCCTTGGGATATGCTATCTAACAATATGATCCTTTAAATAATCTGAAAGTAAGTTTCTTTATTAAAAAAAAGACTTCAAGACAAGGTCTCTCAGAATTTTCCAGTTAACTTTTTGATCATCACAAAATAATAATGTGTGTAATAAAAGGATGCACCTTTCAGAATATACTAAAGCATCTTGTTAAGTTTTATCAGTCAAATATTTTTCTACTTCTAAAACAAAACAATCTTTACAGATCCCTATAAAGATACCTTTATAAATGCCTAGAAATTAAAAAACTAACAAACAAACTGTAAACTTTTCATACAGGTTCTAGAAGAAATTTCAGTCATATCTGTAGCCTCCAAAAAGAAAGAAAGAAGGAAGGAAAGGAAGAAAGAGAGAAAGAAAGAAAGAAAGAAAGAAAGAAAGAAAGAAAGAAAGAAAGGAAGAAAGAAAAAAGAAAGAAAGAAAGAAAGAAAGAAAGAAAGGGAAGGAAGAAAGGAGGAAGGAAGAAAGAAAGGAGGGAAGGAAGAAAGAAAGGAGGGAAGAAAGAAAGAAAGAAAGAAAGAAGGAAGGAAGGAAGGAAGGAAGGAAGGAAGGAAGGAAGGAAAGAAGGAAGGAAGGAAGGAAAGAAAAGAATTAGACAGTTGTCAAGCACTGAGGGCAGTTTACTGACAGCATAGCCATGACACATGAACAGCTCTGTGACCCAAAGTTCTGATGATTAGGGTTTAGGGCATATTACAAAATAAAAATCTGAGTTGATGCTCTGGCTAGTGACTAAATTTTGTCTGTTCTATACTTTAGGACGGATTATTGCCTGAGGAATGTAAGTCCCTTTTCTTTTCATAGTCCAGGTTTTGCAAAGGCTAATGACAAATGTAAGCTTGAGCTGCTACTCCGATGCCAATCGGTACTCATCTAGTTTAAACTGGAGTTTTCCCCTTTGTGGCCTGCTAGAAAATAATCATTTTTTTTTCCAAATTGCTTCTTGTCTTCTTAAAGTAAGTTGAGGATTGATAGTCTTTGGGTCCTTTTTGCTAAGAGTTTCTTTTCATTCTTTCTTCAAAATGCCTGCTGTACCAACTGTGCTTTCTCCTTCCAGGCCAGTTCTCCACGATGGCACTGCCTCTTCCTCCTCCTCCGCCCGGCAGGCCCAAGGTCACGGTGGAGGTGGTGGGCTCCCAGGTGTATTGTAGGTGTACTTTTGATGTTTCCCCCACAAACAGTTCAGTAGGCTTTCTGATAGCCTGGTCTAGGCTTTCTTCCCAAGAAGTCAAAGAAGAGCTGAGACAGGAGAGTTCTCTTCAGGCATTCTCACTATTAGAGCTTGATGACATAAATCTCAGACTTGGAGATAAGGTATGGACAAACTTCTTCCAGTTTTTCATGAGTATATTGATTTTCAAAAATGGATTTCAAACCAAACACTGAAAGCTGCTTTTGTTCTCAACATATAAAGCAGTAGAGTCTTGGTTTTTCATTTTTTTCCTGCTTGGCAATTGTGCTAATTCTAGTAACATAACTATCTCTATCTATCTATCTATCTATCTATCTATCTATCTATCTATCTATCTATCTATCCATCCATCCATCTATCCATCCATCCATCCATTTATCTATCTATCTATCTATCTATCTATCTATCTATCTATCTATCTATCATCTAGTAATACATATTATTTATAATAAAAAGTGTACTATCCTTTATATTACAGTTCAAATAACTAGTAATTTATGATATATTTTTTCTCAAATTTTAGGCAAGTATGTAAACTGTTTGATTCTTTTTTAAATTTAATATTATTTATCTTATCTTATGCGTGAGTGTTTTGCCTGTACGTTCATGTACCATGTGTGTTTTGGATGTCCATGAAGTTCAGAAAGGGTATTGGATCTCCCAAATCTGGAATTATGGGTAGCTCTGAACCACCACATGGGTGTTAAAAATGGAACCTGAATCCTCTTCAAGAGTGCAAGTGCTCTTAACTGCTGGCCATCTCTTTAACCCCTTGGTCCTTAATTTTATAACTTACTAGCAATTACATTAAAGATTAAAAGAAAATTTGTATGTCTCTTTACAATGTTTTTACCAAGTGATTATTTCTTCCCTGTATTCATAGATATTCTGCAGTGCTGCCATGTTTTACTTGGAGAAACCAGATGTGCAAAGTATAGCTGTGGAAAGCCAGGAATTTTTTGCGGGAATTAAGGTGTGTAGCACTGAATGTGAGCTAGAAAGGTTATTTTCTATAGATTGCCCATGATGGTTCCTGGGCCTCATCATAGGTGGAATCAGAAAGTCTAGGCTAAATTCGCATTTTGGGGGAATGACCTGGATAATTCTCATGTATGACAAAGCTGGAGGACACATGGAAATGAGTTAGATTTGGGGTGCTCCTTCACTTTTGATGGCACTGTGTCCCTGTAAACTCACCATAAATTGAAAAACAGTGCATGTCCAAATTGTATTTACTGCATTATAGATTGAAATTAGCATATCGTGGAATATAGATGTTTACTCTCTGTGACCCATTCCTTACTGGGAGCCGTCGTCGAAGGCTACCACTACTTAGCATCATGAGAAAGTATTTCGCATAATATTTCCAGTCTCAGGAAAGAAAAAAATTCAAAGTGTAACTTCTACTGAATGTACAATTGTATACCATGATAAAGTTAAGCCTCCTGAGCCAAGCCATTAAATTCATGGACTTGTGAGAAGGAAGGACTAAAGCTCAAATTAGAATAAGTTATTCTACTAGATATTCTATTATGCATTATCAGAATGCCACTATTTGATTATTGTCTATATTTGAAGAGAAGTACCAGATGAAGGGCTAGCACCTGGTACTTAAACTGAAAGGACTCACAGTTCTGGGCCTTAGAGATTGCTATGATTGCGCTAACTAAACAACATAATTCTTTTGGTTACTGCTGGTTACACTGGATCTAGAGAGTGATGAGTTCTTCCTACAGGTAAGCAAAAGGTCAGGAAATGATATCAGTGGAAGGGCACTGGGTAGTTTGGAAAGGCAGAAGCAGGAGAGCAACACTGGGGGGCAGGGGGCTCTCACTAATGCAATTATAGTTTGCATGAAGTTCATTTCTTGTCCAAAGATAATATGGGAGATTGGTCAATTGTGAGGACTGGACTTAGGAACAGGATAAAACCCTTTGTCTAGCTAATGTCCACGCACCTGTGGACAAAACCCAGGTAAAAAGGACTGGATTACATTGGCAGTGGGAGAGCAAGGAGACCTCTGACTCTGGGAGCATGGTAACTTCTGCATCTGCGTTGGTAGGTACATAGTTACACAATGTCAGTGGTCAGCCACTGTTTCTTACTAGACTAACAGAGGAATCCCACTAAGAAGCAGTTCTTAGAGGCGCCCTCCCAGCAGCTAATTCAGACAGATGCAGACACCTACAGCCCAACAGTGGATGTAACTTGGGAACTCTTATAGAAAAATAGGAGAAAGGATTGTGGGACCAGATGGGGATAGAAAGTCCACAGGGAGACCAACAGAATCAACTAATCTGGACCCTTGGGGCTCTCAAAAGTCTGAACCACCACCCAAAGAACATCAAGGGCTGGATAGACCTCCCCTCAAATATGTAGATGTGTAGCTCAGTCTTCATGTGGTTCCCTAACACTAGAATGCGGGCTGTTAACTGTGGGATATGTTCTTCTAGCTGGCCTGCCTTGTCTGTCCTCTGTAGGAAAGAAAATGCCTAGCTGCACAGAGACTTGAAGTACTAGGGGGTGGAGGTGGGGGATAGGAAGTAAGGATAAATGGTGTGGGGGAGAGCCCCACTCACTCAGAGGAGAAGCTGAGGGGTCAGGGGGAATGGTTATGGGAGGGGGTTACCAGGACGGGGCAGTGAGCAAGATGTAAAGCAAATGAGTTAAAAAGAAGAAGCAAGTCTTCTGAGAGACAGTTAAGACTTTAGGCTGTGGGAAAGACAACAAAAGATCCCTGCTGCCATGTGTGACTGCCCAGTGGACTGGAGTGGACTCAGGTTGTAGCAATACATCTCAAGAAGTCTAACTTAAAAGGCAGATGGTGGGATACAAGCTGAGGAACAGAGTAGTGAAGGTGATGACATTTTGGCTTATGTATGAAGGAAATGCATACATTTCAATGGTGACAGTAAGTCCTTGAAGATTACCAGGTTTTTCTCTGGTTGGATAAATAAGAATCAACAAAAAATGAAAAAAAATCACAATCTCTTATCCTTCATTCTCCAGAATCAATGCAGCAGCTTGGTCACATGCCTATCCAATCTATATTGGGTAAACTACTGAGTGTAATCTCAGAGTGGGACTGGTGGTGGATCTCTCTGGACACCGCTGCAAAGTGCATAGTTTTTGGGGTTTTTTTTTTTTTTACTTGTTTGATGCCTTGTTTACTTAAATAAAACTGAATAATTAAGTTATTAATGGCTCACTAAGCAAAAGATAGTTTGTTGTGGGTAACAACAACAACAACAATAACAAAAGCATATCTTCAAAATTAACTCCTAGAAATACATTCTATTTGAACTTAAATGCTATATTTTCTCATCCTAGCTAAAACCTGAGCTGGACACTATATCAGAAGATGGAAAGGAATACCAGCTGAGGATAGAGAGTACGATCCCTATTGTTTGCTCTGAAGTTAGTGAGCTTGATCAAGGATGCAAAATCTCATTAAAACTGAAAACCGTTGAACAAGGTAACACACTGTGTTGTTTGGTTTATTACATTTCAGGTGGTAACTGATCCTTGCTCTGATTTATAGAGAGTCCCTGGAATGTAAAATATGAAAAACATGTTCCTTGCTTACATCAAACAATAGCTGCATTATATTTGTGATCTGATAGAAGGTTGAACGGGTGATCACCAAAGCAATTCATGTTGTTTTTTTTTTAATTTTTATTTTCTATATTCTATGTTTACATTCCAAAGGCTTTCCCCTTTCCCAGTTCCCCCCCACCATATGTCCCATAATTCCTCTCCCCCTCTGCTATTCCCCACTCATCCCCCCCCACGATTTCTCTGTTCTGGGTCTACAATACTGGATCCAATCTTTATAGGCCCAGGGTCCTCGCCTTTCTTCTTCTTGGGAGTCATTTGACTTGCTAATTGTGCTTTGAGTATGTAGGGCTTCTGGGCTCATTAATATCCACTTATCAGTGATTGCATTTCATGTATATTCTTTTGTGATTGGGTTAGCTCACTTAGGATGATATTTTCCAGATCTAACCATTTACCTACAAATTGCAGGAGTTCATTATTTTTAATTGCTGAGTAGTACTCCATTGTATAAATATACCACATTTTCTGTATCCATTCCTCTTTTGAGGGATATCTGGGCTCCTTCCAATTCCTGGCTATTATAAACAAGGCTGCTATAAACATAGTGGAGCATGTGTCTTTATTGTATGCAGAGGAATCCTCTGGGTATATGCCCAGGAGTGGTATGCCAGGGTCCTCTGGAAGTGACATGCCCAATTTTCTGAGGAACCGCCACACTGATTTCCAGAGCAGTTTTACCATTTTGCAATACCACCAACAGTGGAGGAGTGTTCCTCTTTCTCCACATCCTCGCTAGCACCTGTTGTCTCTTGAGTTTTTAATCTTAGCCATTCTGACTGGTGTGAGGTGGAATCTCAGGGTTGTTTTGATTTGCATTTCCCTGATGACTAATGATGTTGAACATCTCTTAAGATGTTTCTCGGCCATCCGCATTTCTTCTGATGAAAATTCTTTGTTTAGCTCTGTACCCCATATTTTAATAGGATTATTTGGTTCTTTGGGGTCTAACTTCTTGAGTTCTTTGTATATATTGGATATTAGCCCTCTGTTGGATGTGGGGTTGGTGAAGATCATTTCCCACTTTGTTGGTTGCCGTTTTGTCCTTCTGAAGGTGTCCTTTGCCTTACAGAAACTTTGTAATTTTATGAGGTCCCATTTGTCAATTCTTGATCTTAGAGCATAAGCTATTGGTGCTCTGTTCAGGAACTTTCCCCCTCTGCCCATGTCCTCCAGGGTCTTCCCAAGTTTCTTTTCTAATAGTTTCAGTGTGTCTGGTTTTATGTGGAGGTCCTTGATCCACTTGGAGTTGATCTTAGTACAAGGAGATAAGAGTGGGTCAATTCGCATTCTTCTGCATGTTGACCTCCAGTTGAACCAGCACCATTTGTTGAAAAGGCTATCTTTTTTTTTCTTCCTTTCTTGGCTGAAACATACGAGTGAACTATCTGCTCCATGTTGTCATCTGTCCTCTTTTTTTTCTCTCTACTTTTTCCTAATTAACCAATTCCCTTCTTCTCTGTCTCCTACTTTTTCTTCTCTTTGCCTTGTTTTTGGAGACAGGGACAACTTTACAGTTTTCCAAATTACTTTCACTGAAAATATTCTTATGTGATGTACTCCAGTGTTGAAGCTTATGAGACATGCGTCTCATAATGAGTTCTTCACACTTCTCTCCCCAGTGTAAGATTCATGTGGGAAATTTTGTCTTAACAGTCTTCATATACATGACTAATCCCATGGATACCATGATACGTGACCATTTATAGATCACTACTAAAGCAATATGGAGAGGGAATCTCTCCCTAGAGCAAGATAGAACAGACAAGAAAGCAAATTGTGTATAGCTGTGTATGCTCGAGTTCTTTCCCAGTTTCCCAAATGCTTTGACCAAAACAAAAGAGTTTCTGATTAAAACAAAACTGTAAAGAGAGAGTTCTGTTTGCATAGCATATATTCTTCATAGAATAAAGCATTTTCAGTAGAAGCTCAAACACAGGGCATCTAGGTGTTGATGGCTGTAGAACACCTAATTGAATCAGAGAGGTAAAAGATTAAGAAGCCCAGGTTAGTCTCCTGCCTGATGTATGCAAATAAATTAATTAATTAAAATGTAAACTTAAAAGGTGAATCAAAGGCATAAAAAGAAACTCAAAGATGTCATGCTAAGGAACTTGACAATTACATATGCTTAGAAGATACCTACCTGCGTAGTTAGACTTCTGGAGGCCTGTGTACATCAGGCTTGTGAAGTTTATTACAGCTCAGACCTTTGACACAATTCCAGTCCAAGCTACTTCTGGGAAGCACAGAGACATATATTACTGAAACTGTCCAGATTATGCTAAGCAAAAATGTCTGTTGATCAGAAGTATACTTTCAAATACACTTGAACACTTTCAATTTCTTTAAGGCAATTATTGATATAATAATATAAAAACAGCATAAATATGCTCCTATATTTTATGTATATTATTTGTCAATTAAAACTTGCTCTGTTTCTAGAGAGAAACTTCTGATTTCATTCTGCATATTTTTCCTTCTCTTCTACCCAGTGTCTACAATGACCGAGAACACGTTTATATGTTTTTATAGAGGCTGTGCAGCTGTTGTACAGACTGCATGAGAACAACCTTGGCCTTCATACTGAAAACTTGGGAAATGAAGTCATAGACTGTATCTGAGCCAGACATATTCCACATTCTCCTCAGGGAGCTAGCTAAGGAAGTTGGATATTTTAATTATTTTTTATGTGTATGAGAAAAATGTATTTCTAGGATAATAAAAAGGGAAACAGACCAGACAGTGGTGGCACACACTTTAATCCCAACTCTTGGGAGGCCTTCAGACCTAGTTTCAGAGGAACCCTGTCTTAAAAAAGAAAGGAAGGAAGAAAGAAAGAGAGAGAGAGAGAGAGAGAGAAAGAAAGAAGAAAGAAAGAAAGAAAGAAAGAAAGAAGGAAAGAAGGAAAGAAAGAAAAGAAGAGAGGGAGGTAAGAAGGAGGGGACAGAGGGAGAGAGGAAAGAAGGAAGGAAGGAAGGAAGGAGGAAGGAAGGAAGGAAGGAAGGAAGGAAGGAAGGAAGGAAGGGAAACATCTTCCCCAGGATCTTGAACCCAGTACAGTGTACTTTTTATGCAACTACTGTAATTTTATACCTGTAAAATCCATGTGGGTGAAAAGGAGACAGTCTTTAGGATTAATTTCTTCCTTCTGAAGTCTCAAGAAGGCTTTGTGGTCCTGAATTGAATTTGGAAACTTGCTTCTTTATAACTGATTTGGGGGCATGTTCTTTCCATTTATGTGAAAAAACCAGAAATTATTCAGATGAGCTATACTACTTTTAAAAGTTCTGTTTCCTTTTTTTGTTAATGTTTCTTCTCAAGATTATTTCCTCTTTTCTTTGTTACTTAAACACATCATTTTGAAGTTCTGGATATATTCTGATTCTTATGAGGGGAAATAAGTTTATTACTTATGATCTTCAAGAGAACCACATCATTCTTACTGGATGTCAAAATTTATACTTCATAACATGAATACTTTTATGTTGATATAATATTCTACGAAAATATTCATTACCTTTTCTTACCTGCTATTTATTGCTTTTGAATTTTATTTAAATGCACATGTATTTATAACTTTATTGAAAATAGTGTGTATTTATATATATTAAAAATTAATATTTAACTATAAAGATCAAGTAGATTTAGTAGCTTTATTTTAATTGAAACAAATATTACAGTAACTTTTCAGAAAAAAATTAAGAATAATATTTTAGTCTGTTTCATATTAATCAAGTCACTACATTTGGTTTGTATATAACTTGAAAAAAAACCTTTAAAATGTTTTTTTTTCTTTTTAAATAGGTAAAGAACACCTTGGTTTAAATTTGGCATTGTCTTCCTGCCATGTGGACCTTCACCAGGACTCTTGTGCAGATGGAATATGTAGCCAGGCGGTATTGTACTACACTGCTGTGACAGACTTTTCCCAGGATGGAGACAGAGTTACAGACATCATTGTGGAACCTGTAGTCAGTGATGATTCCCTGTGGGACAGATACACTCCAGACAGCATCCAGGTTGATAATCAGAAAAATAACCTTTATAACAAGATTTAAAAGATACATTTGTGCCAACAATTAGTTTTATCTATAAATCATTTGAGGAGATGGATGGGTAAAAGGCTCAGTTCACTTTCTTGTTTGGTTCCTAATGCCATCTGAGGCAGCCAACAACTGCCCGTAACTTCTGCTCTAGGCAACCTGATGGACTCTTCTGGCCTCTGTGGTCACCTGTTCACACTTGGCTTATATACACATGCAGATGCATTATAGAAATAAATAATTGTAAGATTTACTTAATATTTTTATTTTAAACAATTCCATATTCAATTACTATAAAAATAATAATTTATTGAATATTAATTTCAATTGCCACATAATTCACTAGCCAGCAATCAGTGTTGACATTTAAATATGTTCTTCTACAGATCAAAGTCAAGGATGTCCCATCTGCTTACTGCTATTCATTTACTGACCCACACATAATTACCTTTGATGGCAGGTAATTTCCTGATCTTTTCTTCTTTCTGTGGCTTTTGTTTTATTTGTTTTTTTCTATGTTTTGTTTTAAATGTCACACTCTTTTATCATTTCTCTTATTTTTCAATGATTTGCACTTTTACTGGTTTGCTCCTAGATATTAGTTTATTTGAGTAGACTATTTTTGCCTTGATTCCAGTTCTTAGTAAATAATGCAGACAACTAGTGGGCCTGAACTTTTGTATTATTATAAGAGAAGATGTATTGAAGATTATTACAAATGTACATGATCATTTGTACTTGGCCACCTACTTACTTTTGATATTAAGACATTTATTTTCACTGAGAGAATTTACTTTGTTGTATGTTTATAGAATTACAAAATAATCTATGAGACCTGTGTGAAATGACTAAGCTAATTCATTAAATTTATTTTAATACTAATTACTTTTAATGAATGATTAGAATGTCAATTTTCAAAATCGATTTTTTTTCCTACCATAAAATACTTTATGGTTGTTTCTGGAATTTAAGAAGTTCAAAGTAATGGAAAAGATATTGTGCTACTTAGGGTTTTACTGCTGTAAGCAAACACAATGACCAAAGCAACTCTCATAAGGGCAACCTTTAATTGGGACTGGCTTACGTGTTCAGAGGTTCGTTCAGTCCATTATAACTAAGGTGAGAACATGGCAGCATCCAGACAGGCATGGTTCAGGAGGACGTAAGAGTTCTATATCTTCTTCTGAAGGCTGCTAGCAGAATACTGGCTTCCAGGCAGCTAGGATGAGGGTCTTAAAGCTCACACCCACAGGCTCATACCTGCTCCAATAAGGCCACACCTTCTAGTAGTGTCATTCCCTGGACCAACTATATACAAACCATCACAGGTATCAAAATGATACTGCTTTCTGTCTGCATAGGAACAGTTAAGCTTAGTGATGCTATTCTGGAGGCCTCATGATGCTAAGACATCCTTAAGAAGAGAGACGACCCACTATCTAGTAAAAACTTTCTTCATGATACCTGACAGATGTTTTAAACAAAGTGTGATAGATGTCAGTAAGATTATTCCTGAGTGACATAGCAGTAGAGCCCTCCACTATAAATAACACTTCACACATTTTGATGAGTATTGAAAAGTTGTCAGGTCTAATCAGTTATGCAGAAATCTATTAGGGCTTGGAGATTTAGAAGCTTCCTCAGTGAGGAGTTCCCAAGAAAGCATACTGGTGATGAACTTTGTCTTCTTTCAGTGAGATTACTTGAAAATATCTGGGTGACAAGCTATGTTCTAAGTGCTGAGGGTAAGGCATTGAATGAAGTCAAGAACTTTCTTTGCCCTGGTGCTGAACTTTGGATAGGGGAAGAGATACAGACACATAATTCACACCAACAATAGTAGAACTACCAATAAAACAGTGTTGGAAGAAAATTAAAGCAGACAGAAAATAAGGAAAGGAAGTCGACTTCCTGTTTTTATTAAAAGAGTCTGATTACTGAAAGCTACTAAGGAATACTCATGTTGGAAGACACATTCTGTGAGGAAGACAGCCTGTGTACACAGCAAGCATATTCTCCTTCAAGAGTGAAGCCAGCTGGGTGGGCAAAGAGACAGTGAGAAATGTGGGAAAGAGTTAAGGTATTTGTGGCCACTTTGAGTTATTCACAGAAACATACATATCTTCAGACCCGTAAATGTACTGAAAATACAAATTTCCTATTCTAAAAAAATATACATTGCCTGCTTATACATACATTAAAGAACTTTGTAATAGTATAGTTATATTGTTATGATATTTTATCCTTATTCTTAATGTAGTTGATATTTGTCCATCCCAGAGCATATGACAACTTCAAGACTGGAACATTTGTGCTTTATAAGAGTATGTCACGTGATTTTGAGATCCATGTACGTCAGTGGGACTGTGGGAGCCTTCACTATCCTGTGTCATGTAACTGTGGCTTTGTTGCAAAAGAAGAAGGTGACATCGTTACTTTTGATATGTGCAGTGGCCAGTTACATGAATCCCCACCATATTTATTTGTAAAGAGTCAAGAGTCATCTTCAAGCAATATCAGAATAACTGAATCTTATTTAGGAAGAAAGATCACGGTATGTGAACAGAAGTAAAATCTAACATTAGAAGGAGTTTTGCTTTTCATAATTTTGGATGACTTCTATTCATCCTTACAAATCAGGAACTGTTATGGTTTGATATTAGTTTGCTGAAGAAATTAGCACATAGAAGATAATGAATGAATATAATCAAAATACATTATATACATGTATGAGAATGTAAAAAAGAAAGAAAACACTTTAAAATCCATTCTGATATTTTATCCTATTATTCAAAATGGAACATATCCTGACATCTAAATTGTTCCTTTAAAATATTTTAATATTTTTGCTTTGTGGATTATTCAAAAACTATTTGACAATGTCCAATGAATGTATATCAGATAAAATGTCAATGAAAAATAAATATTCAGGAATAGCTTTTAAAAAACAGTTTTTAAATAAATTCAGTCTGTTACTACTTCAGGAAGAAACTATAGATATATGAAAAAGATCAAAAGTCAGGCAAAGAGCCCAAAATTACATTTTAAAAATTGTTTTTATTAATCTTTTTGAAAATGCTATGTCATATCAGTAAGCAAAATAATTATCTCTTAAGGTCCTGTTCATCTTTCAAAAAGTAAATTCTTGGTAAATATATTCAAATTTAAATAAATAAATTTTAGTATGTTATGGTTTTATAACATTTACTGAATAGTAATGTGCAAACAAAACATTATTTATCTGAATTCTGTCATCCAGAGCCAAAATATGAATCACTAATTGGAAAAATCTTTGATACATGTATAAAATAATAAGTATATAAAGCATTTATAGATCTGATATACATGTATATATATACGTTATGTATAGAATTAGTAGACAGCTATAAACATGAATAGCATCAGAAGGCACAAGCTGTTGTGCACATGACTTCTATCCTATCTATTAAGAAGCCGAAGCAAGAGAATAGTGAGTGTTAGACAAGTCGGGGTTTCATAACAAGACTCTGTCAAAACTAAGTAAGAACAAAAAGACAATTTACAAAGGAGTAACACTGAAAACTATGTCTAAGTGTACAGATAATCAACAAAATATTGAAATGCCCCATCAGTAATCAAATAAAGAGTACTACCTTTCATATGCTATTGCCAAAAAATAACGACAATGGGAAATATAGTCTTTCTGGGGACTCAGTATGTCACTTCAGCAAGGTTTTACTGGAAGTTTGTTCTAATGGAGTACGTAAGGGTGTGGGTAAACACCAGTGATGTCCATTGCATCTCTCCCCATAAGGGGGGAAGTTTAAGTCACCATAGGGGACTTTAATAAAAGACAAACAAAATCAGATACATGGTGGAAGACATTATGGTCAAGAAAATGGGAAGGTGGACATTTGTTGATTGGTGGGCAGAGATACTCACAAAATGCAGACTTTGGGATAATTTTTACTACCTTACTGAATAGGTATGTAAGGTTTCTACACATGAAAAGAAATTCATATAATGAATACACACCTTTATTTTTTTTTTAAACAAGGAGACAAGAAGGATTACATTTAAACTGAAAAACAAACACTGGTGATTTGTCTGGTGCTTCTAGGAAAAGTCACTTCTTTTTTCAGTTACACTTCCAGATGGTTGGCCTCAGGACATTATCCGGACAGGGGCGGAGCTCATTGTCAGATGGACAGGCCATTAAGGTCATATAGTCTCTGCTTGCTCTGTTTGCCACTTTCCCAAACAGCTAAAATAACTTGGCTATTGATTGTATTTGCCTACTGGCAATAAAAGAATAGTGATTAGCTTCAAGGACTTGTATTCCTCTCAAATTATGTTTATTTTGGTGTAAATCAGTGACTTGGCAGTGAAATTCTATACTGCATTACTACCATCAGGATGTGACTTTGTTAACATTGACCTTCCTACTTTTAACTGCTCCAATCTTACAAAATATAAAATTTTGGTTATTAAAGAAGGCAGGAACTGTTTGTTTCAATAAGCAGTTGATATGATGGTGGCTGCAGACAGTTAAGAGGACTGGCTTCTCTTTCACAGGTTCAATTCCCAATTCCCACAGGATAGGTCACATCTGTCTGTAACTCTAGTCTCGGAGAATCTGACTCCCTGTTTTGGCCTCTGCAGGTACCAGGCACACACGTGGTGAACAGACATACAGGCTGGCAAAACATCCATGCACATAAAATTAAAAGTTAAAAGAACCGAAATCATAACCAAATTTCAAATCAGCATAATGGGAAAAGGGATTTCTTTGATATATAATTCCAAATGAAAGTTTTCATGTAAAAAAAATAAGTATTTCATTCTTTGTGTGTATAGAAAAATAACTTCCTTCTATATTATATGGTTCTTTCTTCTTAACCCAATGAATTCAGCACCTTGTGTCTCAGTGTAGGTTTTGTCTGTTTTCAGATCTGGTTTTCCTCTGGAGCGTTCATACGTGCTGACCTCAGTGAGTGGGGTATGAGCATCACGCTCAGAGTCCCCAGTTCAGACTACAGAAGCACACTGGGGCTTTGCGGCACCTTCGACGAAAACCCAGAAAATGATTTCCATGACAAGAACGGAATCAGTATTGATCATGACGTCAACAATTATATTGTTTTTATCAACGAATGGAGGTGAGAATTAAAGCTATTATTTGGTTCTTTCTGTGTTACTATGAAGCTTAAGCAGTGGCCATTCGATGTTCTGCCCTTTCACAATAGATTAGTGGGGAAAAGCTTCTTATTCAAATAACTATCCTGTCTTTCATCTGGAAGGCTTCTACCAGGAAGAAGCATGTTTGACAAAATACCAGCTTCCCCGCGGCTTCCTGCAAAACCATCCTACTGCAGCTGCTGGTTGGGTACCACCATGCACCATCTGGACAGCAGATCTCACTTAGAAATGGCTTCCATCTGCAAAGACATCAAGCACATCCAGTTCACTTCCTTGATACCAGACCTAGATATTACCTCTGAATATATCAAGTCAGATGCTTTTGTTGGAAAAATAAACCCTCATGTACCTAGAGAAGAAAATAATTTGAGTTTCTCACTACAGGAAAATGCCAACCTAAACTTACCCAAACTTGACCTAAATGTCCAGCGTCCTGGGACTAAGACACAAAATCCTCCTACGTATTTGAGTAACAAGAAGCAGGCACAGGACCAGGAAATGAGGAAGACTCTACCAAACAGATGGAAACGACAACATTTGAAGGACTTTCATCCCATATTTCCTTTCCAGAGTCCTGGACAAGGCAACCTGGAAGAGTTTTCTTATTTTTTCCCTGAGGACCACACTGAGGAGAGCCGGGAGGAGTTTGTCCCCTCGTGGCCCACAGCCTCGGGCCTCACTAAATTCAGCATCTTGGCAATCTGTCAGCAGACTCTAGCCAACTCCAGCATTGGAAGGCTGTGTCTCCCCTTTCTTGGTGGGACACTAAACCGTGTTACGGACATGTGTGTGAAGGATGTTCTGTTGAAGGATGATGTGAGCTGGGCGGAGGCGGGAGTCACCCTGTTAGAGAATGAATGCGAGAGGCGCATTTTAGAAGAAGGAAAACACAGCATTGAAGAAGAATATAGCAAGGCAGTAGAAGGCATTCTAGAAGCGTTGAAATGTCCCAATTTATGCAGCGGGCATGGACGGTGTACGGACTGGGGCTGTGCATGTGCTCCAGGCTATAGTTCCTTTGACTGCAGTCATTCAGACGGTATGCAAATGCTCTGGAATGTTGATATTGGGGAAGTCTATAGTGAAAAATATATTAGTTAATATCCTAATGATTCCCCCAAATGTTTCATTTTTTTCAAGTGTCAAAGCTAAAGGCTGTAAAACTGCGTGGCTGGTACCATACCACTTGATGGCCTCTTTCTTGCAGCCGGCGGTCCTTTCCAGCTGATCTCATCTCTGCTGCTGTTCACCGGAAATGCCAGGCCACCCAGACACTAGGCCTTTGCACACAATTAGTGCGTATGTCTGCAGAGAATAACCTTTCACCTAGACCTCATATTCAGTATATTTTAAGCACTGTTTTATGTTATTTTTACGAAGTATACTAATTTGTTCAAAATTGTTTTTTTTTCTTATGTCTATTTTGGGAACATTTTTGTCTGAGTCTTAACTTAAAATTTTTTCTAGTAATTTTTCCTCACACAACCCCATATTTTCATTATCTCTTCTGACATAATTAATATAAAATTTCTGCACTTAAGTGAAAAGATATATTTCTATATTTTATGCTTTTTCTCTTTTAAAATGATCTTTGTCATTCCATGATAAAATTTAAGTAATATGGAGGCTTCATTTGGTTTATTCCTATGCCTCGTTTAATGACACAATATTCAAATGCATCAGTAAATATACACGTTACAACCATGACATGATAAATTAATATAAATTTGTGTGAGAATTTTGAGAAACCTGATGTCATAGGTTTATGATTTTCCGTCCAAGGCTACATGTTTGGCTAGGGCAGAGGAATATTGTTCATAGACACACATCCATTTTAACAAGCATATCTCACCGATGCAGGTAAAATGAGCTGACAAAGGCCGCAATCAGAATTAGAGCCTTATGAAAGTCAGTTAGCTATGAGTTCTAAGAGAGATATTTCCTGTCAGTCAGTAACAGTTATCCTTATGGGACAACAAAAATTATGGACAAAACTGAAATGGGAGTATAAACTATATTCCTATATGTGTGTATACATACATATTTATATTAAATTTTGATAAAAATTTTTGTAATACTTAAATGATTTTTGAAATGTGAATATTGCACTGATAAGTACATTAATTTATTATGGAAGCACAATTCGCCTATAATCTGTCTATTTGGCACAAACTGATATGGCAAAACGAAGATGTATTTTAGGTATAATTTGTTAACATCTGCTCTTAATTAGTAACAAATTTTACTGAAACATTATGGATATGTGTGTTTAAGTGTTATCAGTTATGATAATGCCTTTGTTTTGATGGTTAGCAATACTTATTTAAACACATCATGATTAAATGTCTAATTGGACAATTGCTATAAATAATGTTTTGAGTACATTTTGAAAAGTTATTGGAACTATACTTTTAATTTATTCACTCAAAATAATTATGTGGCATTTTTTTTCTGTAACACACACAGCATGTGATATTTACTATTATTTTTTTTCTCTAAAGATACAGCTCCTGAGATTACTGAGGTTGAGAACGCTGGATTCTGTGATATTCAGAAGCAGAACTGTGTCACAGTGAGAGTTTTTGGTCAAGGCTTCGAAGAGTCATTGTCCCTCAAGTGTAAAGTTACTAAGCTGGAGGTATGCTAAGCAAAGGCTTTGGGTGCAGCGTGTAAGACCATTGAGTTTGTGCCATTTTAGGTTAATTATTTTTCTATCAGAGACATGATCTCAGGCTGTTCAACCCACTGAGAGTTACAGGAAAATGGTTATACTGCTTCACTAGATAAGCTACCCTGTGATCATTACTAAGCATTTTACATCGTTTTTATTTAGGCATTGGGTCATGGCTTTCAGTCATGGTCAATAAAAAAATGCTAGAACATCAAGTTTGTTATAGAGAAGCATCTATCTTTCTTGAGCTGTAGACCACAATGAATACTGATGGCTTTCAGCCAAGATAATCTGGTAGGGAGTATAGGTGATTGAGATACCTGAATGTGCCCTTCCAAAGCACAAGTGGGGCTAACTGAGCTCACGGATTATATCTGCCTTGCTCTGACTCTCAAATGCCCGATCCGTCCCCCACTAGTTATTTGTCTCTCAAGATTATTAAAGCAGAAACATCATTCAGCTCAAATGGGAGCACATCTAAATACGCATTATTTTGCGAATTTTACAATCTTCCTTTTCTTTATTCAAGTAGAAATTTTTATTATAAGGGCATGCGTTTAAATTTAGATGCTCATTTGGACAAGTTGAAAATGTTAAAAACCATGTTTTTGCATTCTTACTTTATCTCTAAGTCGATGAAGTGAAGTGTGAAACTGGTACTGAGAATTTGCTGAAGGAAATAATTTTGGGAATATTTCCCTTGTGTAATTATGCACCAATACACTCATTGCATCATGTTGTGCATGGGATCTCAATATAAGAAGAGAGGAGATATGTGGTTTTGGCAGATTTGTTAATATCAAGTCATGCTACTAATAAATGATTGAACAGAAGTTTACAAATTTGAATTTTCTTGGAAAGTATATCTTGGTACTTTTAGATCTTATGTGTTGTGATTTACTTCTCTCCCTTCCAAACACCTGAAAGGGAATTTGGGGAATCCCTAAATATTATACTTAATTGTTAAAAAAATGAAAGAAGTCTCATTGCCAAACCCAAGATAGTCTATGTAGCAAATGTTATATTGACATTAAATCACTCTCTGCTCTCCCTAATTTTTTTAAAAAAATTTACATATATTAACCCTCATATATATACATATATATGACATTCATTTAGTATTGCTTGTATGTATATATTTATAAGACTGTCCACTTGCTATTGGAAAAACCTAATTAGCTAGGAGTAATCTTAAACTCTAAACATGTCCAAAGTGGGTTTTAAGGCTTTCTTGACTCACTCTTGATTAATCATAATTTGATACAGTTTTCTTTCTGGATATTTTATCCCCTTTCCCAGTTTCCCATCCTGAAATCCCCTATCCCATCCTGCCTCCCCTACTTATATGAGGATGTTCCACCACCCACCTAGCCACTCCTGCCTCCCCGCCCTGGCATTCCCTTCACTGGGCCATTAAATATACCACATTTTCTGTGTCCATTCCTCTGTTGAAAAACATCTGGTTCTTTTCAACTTTTGACAATTAAAAACAATGCTGCTATGAACTTAGTGGAACATGTGTCCTTGTTATATATTGGAACATCATTTGAATATATGCTCAGGAGTGATATAGCTGGGTCCTAAGGGAATACTATGTCCAACTTTCTGAGGAACCACCAGACTGATTTACAGAATTGTTGTACCAACTTTCAAGCCCACCAGTAATGGAAGAGTGTTCCTTTTTTCCACATCCTCACCAGCATCTGCTGTCACATGAGTTTTGATCTTAGCCATTCTTACTGGTGTGAGGTGAAATGTTGGGGTTATTTTGATTTGCATTTCCTTGATGACAAAGGATGCTGAACATTTCTTTTGTTTTTTTTTTAATTTTTATTTTCTATATTCTATGTTTACATTCCAAAGGCTTTCCCCTTTCCCAGTTCCCCCCACCATATTTCCCATAATTCCTCCCCCCCCCCCCCCCCGCTATTCCCCACTCATTCCCCTCCCCACGATTTCTCTGTTCTGGGTCTACAATACTGGATCTAATCTTTACAGGCCCAGGGTCCTCTCCTTTCTTCTTCTTGGGAATCATTTGACTTGTTAATTGTGCCTTGAGTATTTAGGGCTTCTGGGCTCATTAATATCCACTTATCAGTGATTGCATTTCATGTGTATTCTTTTGTGATTGGGTTAGCTCACTTAGGATGATATTTTTCAGATCTAACCATTTACCTACAAATTGCATGAGTTCATTATTTTTAATTGCTGAGTAGTATTCCATTGTATAAATATACCACATTTTCTGTATCCATTCCTCTTTTGAGAGATATCTGGGCTCATTCCAATTTCTGGCTATTATAAACAAGGCTGCGATAAACATAGTGGAGCATGTGTCTTTATTGTATGCAGAGGAAACCTCTGGGTACATGCCCAGGAGTGATATGCCAGGGTCCTCTGGAGGTGACAAGCCCAAGTTTCTGAGGAACTGCCACACTGATTTCCAGAGATGTTTTACCATTTTGCAATACCACCAACAGTGGAGGAGTGTTCCTCTTTCTCCACATCCTCGCCAGCACCTGCTGTCTCTTGAGTTTTTAATCTTAGCCATTCTGACTGGTGTGAGGTGGAATCTCAGGGTTGTTTTGATTTGCATTTCCCTGATGACTAATGATGTTGAACATCTCTTAAGGTGTTTCTCGGCCACCCGCATTTCTTCTGGTGAAAATTCTTTGTTTAGCTCTGTACCCCATTTTTTGATAGGGTTATTTGGTTCTTTGGGGTCTAACTTCTTGAGCTCTTTGTATATATTGGATATTAGCCCTCTGTTGGATGTGGGGTTGGTGAAGATCATTTCCCACTTTGTTGGTTGCCGTTTTGTCCTTCTGACAGTGTCCTTTGCCTTACAGAAACTTTGTAATTTTATGAGGTCCCATTTGTCAATTCTTGATCTTAGAGCATAAGCTATTGGTGTTCTGTTCAGGAAATGTTCCCCCGTGCCCATGTCCTCCAGGGTCTTCCCAAGTTTCTTTTCTAATAGTTTCAGTGTGTCTGGTTTTATGTGGAGGTCCTTGATCCACTTGGAGTTGACCTTAGTGCAAGGAGATAAGAGTGGGTCAATTTGCATTCTTCTGCATGTTGACCTCCAGTTGAACCACCACCATTTGTTGAAAAGGCTATCTTTTTTCCACTGGATGGTTGTGGCTCCTTTATCAAAGATCAAGTGACCATAAGTCTGTGGATTCATTTCTGGGTCTTCAATCCTATTCCATTGATCTACCTGCCTCTTGCTGTACCAATACCATGCAGTTTTTAACACAATTGCTCTGTAGTACTGCTTGAGGTCAGGGATATTGATTCCCCCAGAAGTCCTTTTATTGTTGAGAATAGTTTTAGCTATCCTGGGTTTTTTGTTGTTCCAGATGAATTTGAGAATTGCTCGTTCTACATCTATGAAGAATTGATTTGGGATTTTGATGGGGATTGCATTGAATCTGTAGATTGCTTTTGGCAAGATGGCCATTTTTACTATATTGATCCTGCCAATACCGGAGCAAGAAATGTTTTTCCATCTTCTGAGGTCTTCTTCGATTTCTTTCTTCAAGGACTTGAAGTTCCTGTCATACAGATCTTTTGCTTGTTTGGTTAGAGTTACGCCAAGGTACTTTATGTTGTTTGTGGCTATTGTGAAGGGTCTTATTTCCCTAACTTCTTTCTCAGCCTGCTTGTCCTTTGAGTACAAGAAGGCTACTGATTTGCTTGAGTTAATTTTATAACCAGCCACTTTGCTGAAGTTGTTTATCAGCTGTAGAAGCTCTCTGGTGGAGTTTTTTGGATCGTTTAAGTAGACTATCATATCGTCTGCAAATAATGATACTTTGACTTCTTCCTTTCCAATTTGTATCCCTGTGACTTCCTTATATTGTCTAGTTGCTCTCGCTAGAACTTCAAGTACTATATTGAAAAGATATGGAGAGAGAGGGCAGCCTTGTCTAGTCCCTGATTTTAGTGGGATTGCTTCAAGTTTCTCTCTATTTATTTTGATGTTGGCTACTGGTTTGCTGTAGATTGCTTTTACTATATTTAGGTATGGGCCTTGAATTCCTGCTCTTTCGAAGACTTTTAGCATGAAATGATGCTGAATTTTGTCGAATGCTTTTTCCGCATCTAATGAGATGACCATGTGTTTTTTTTCTTTTAGTTTGTTTATGTAGTGGATTACATTGATGGATTTTCGTATATTGAACCATCCCTGCATCCCTGGAATGAAGCCTACGTGATCATGGTGAATGATCATTTTGATATGCTCTTGGATTCGGTTAGCCAGAATTTTATTTAGTATTTTTGCCTCAATATTCATAAGAGAAATTGGCCTGTAGTTCTCTTTCTTTGTTGGATCTTTTTGTAGTTTAGGAATCAGTGTAATTGTGGTTTCGAAGAACGAGTTGGGCGGTGTCCCTTCTGTCTCTATTTTGTGGAATAGTTTGAAGAATATTGGTGTTAAGTCTTCTTTGAAGGTCTGGTAGAATTCTGCAATAAAACTACCTGGTCCCGTACTTTTTTTGGTTGGGAGGCTTTCTATAACCCCTTCTCTTTCTTTAGGGGTTATGGGACTGTTTAACTGATCTACTTGATGCTGATTTAATTTTGGTATTTGATATCTGTCTAGGAAATTGTCCATTTCCTCCAGATTCTCCTGTTGTTTTGAGTATAGGCCTTTGTAGTAGGATCTGATGATCTTTTGAATTTCCTCCATTTCTGCTGTTATATCCCCCTTTTCATTTCTAATTTTGTTAATTTGGATACTGTCTCTGTGCCCTTTGGTTAGTCTAGCTAAGGGTTTATCTATCTTGTTGATTTTCTCGAAGAACCAGCTCTTGGTTTTGTTGATTCTTTGTATGGTTCTCTTTGTTTCTACTTGATTGATTTCAGCCCTTAGTTTGATGATTTCCCCTCTTCTACTCCTCCTGGGTGAGTTAGCTTCTTTTTGTTCCAGGGCCTTCAGGTGTGCTGTTAAGTTGCTAGTGTATGCTCTCTCCAGTTTCTTTTTGGAGGCACTCAGGGCTATGAGTTTTCCTCTTAGCACTGCTTTCATTGTGTCCCAAAGATTTGGGTAGGTCGTACCTTCATTTTCATTGAAGTCTAAAAAAGTCTTTGATTTCTTTCTTTATTTCTTCCTTGACCAAGGTGTCATTGAGTATTGTTCAGTTTCCATGTATATGTGGGCTTTCTGTTGTTCTTCTTGCTATTGAAGACCACTTTTACTCCATAGTGATCCGATAGGAGACATGGGATTAGTTCGGTCTTCTTGTATTTGTTGAGGTCTGTCTTGTGACCAATTATATGATGAATTTTTGAGAAGGTACAGTGCGGTGCTGAGAAAAACGTATACTCTTTTGCTTTAGAATGGAATGTTCTATATATATCTGTTAAATCCAATTGGTCCAAAGCTTCAATTAGTTTCACTGTGTCCCTGTTTAGTTTCTGCTTTCCTGATCGGTCCATTGAGGAGAGTGGAGTGTTGAAGTCACCTACAATTATTGTGTTAGGTGCGATGTGTGCTTTAAGCTTTAGTAAAGTTTCTTTTACAAATGAGGGTGCCCTTACATTTGGCGCATAGATGTTCAGTATTGAGAATTCTTCTTGGTGGATTTTCCCTTTGACAAGCAGGAAGTCTCTTTTGATGACTTTAGGTTGAAAGTCAATTTTATCTGATATTAGAATGGCTACTCTGGCTTGTTTCCTGGGACCATTTGCTTGTAAAACTGTCTTCCAGCCTTTTACTCTAAGGTGGTGTTTGTCTTTGACACTGAGATGTGTTTCCTGTATGCAGCAAAATGTAGGGTCCTGTTTCCGTATCCAGTCTGTTAGTCTTTGTGTTTTTATTGGGGAATTGAGTCCATTGATATTAAGAGATATTAAGGAATAGTAATTATTACTTCCTGACATTTTGGGTATTATTATTATTATTATTATTATTATCATCATCATCATCATCATCATCATCATCATTATTATTATTATTTTGTATTTGAGTGGTTCTCTTCTTTTGGGTTGGATGAGATGGGGTTTCTATCTTGTTTCTTCTGGGGTGTAGTTACCCCCTTGTGTTGGTATTTTTCCCCTATTATCCTTTGTAGGGCTGGGTTTGTAGATAAGTATCGTGCAAATTTGGTTTTGTTGTGGAATACCTTGGTTTCCTCATCTATGGCAATTGAGAGTTTTGCTGGGTATAGTAGTTTTGGCTGAAGTTTGTGTTCTCTTAGGGTCTGCATGAGGTCTGCCCAGGATCTTCTAGCTTTCATGGTCTCAGGTGAGAAGTCTGGTGTAATTCTGATAGGTCTTCCTTTATATGTTACTTGTCCTTTTTCTCTTACTGCCTTTAATATTCTTTCTTTGTTTAGTACATTTGGGATTTTGATTATTATGTGACGGGAAGTATTTCTGTTATGGTCCAGTCTATTTGGGGTTCTATAGGTTTCTTGTATATTCATGGGTATCTCTCTCTTTAGGTTGGGGATGTTTTCTTCCATAATTTTGTAGAAGATATTTGCTGGCCCTTTAAGTTGTAGATCTTCATTCTCATCTATCCCTATAATCCTTAGGTTTGGTCTTCTCATTGTGTTCTGGATTTCCTGAATGTTTTGGGTTACCAGCTTTTTGCATTTTGCATTTTCTTTAATTGTTGACTCCATGGTTCCTATGGTATCTTCAGCATCTGAGATTCTGTCTTCTATCTCTTGTATTCTATTGTTGATATTTGCATCTATGACTCCTGATTTCTTCCCAAGGTTTTCTATCTCCAACGTTGTCTCCCTTTGCGATTGCTTAGTTGTTTCTACTTCTGTTTTTAGATTCTGTATGGTTTTGCTCAGATCTTTCAGTTGCTTGTTTGTGTTTTCCTGTAATTCTTTAAAGGATTTTTTTGTTTCCTCTTCTATGACTTCTACTTGTTGACCCATGTTCTCTTGTATTTCTTTAAGCGATTTTTGTTTCTCCCCCTTATTGGGATTCATTTTTTGCTCTATATTCTTTTGGATTTCTTTAAGTGATTTTTGTGTCTGCCTTGTATGGGCTTCTAGCTTTTGATCTATTTTCTCCTCTATTACTTTAAGAAATTTATCTAAGTGATCCTCAATCTGCATCTTTACCAGTGATTTTAGATCTGAGTCTTGTTTTTCTGGTGCGTTGAGATATCCGATGTTTAATTGTGTTTGCCTTGTAAGGGCTTCTAGCTTTTGATCTATTTTCTCATGTATTACTTTAAGAGTTTTATCTAAGTGTTCCTCTATCAGCATCCTGACCAGTGATTTTAGATCTGAGTCTTGTTTTTCTGGTGTTTCGGGGTATCCAAGATTTATTGCTGTCTGGGAACTGGGTTCGGATGCCGCCATACTGCCTTGATTTCTGTTAGTAAGGATCTTACGTTTGCCTTTTGCCATGTGGTTAACTCTGGTGTTAGTTGGTCCTGAAGTTACTAGCTGGTGCTTGACCCTCCTGTGGGCTCGTAAGGCTATTTCCCAGTGACTGGGACACCTGAACCACTGCCCTGCAGGGCTCCTGCTCACAGATTGCTCACAGGTTGCCTGAGTCCCCTGAGGTCTTAAACTCAGGATATCCCAGGTACTTGGTTCTGCCTGTTGGGCAGCTGCTCTGCACTGCTCCTGCTCAGGGTTTGCTGTCTGGTATCCTGTTTCCCCAGGGATCTTAAAGTTGGGATATCTCAGTTATCTGGTTCCACCTGCTGGTCCAAAGCTGCTGGGAAGCTGGCTGAGGCTGGCTCCCCCTCCGCTGGCCGGATGGGAAGCAGCTGGCAAGATGGCGCTGTCTGCAGGGAGTTCGGGGTCTGCCCTGTGAGAGCAGAGTCCAGGCTTGGCCACTGTGCCCCAAACCGTTACTCTGTGCGCAACTCCCGCTCCAGGCCTGAGTCCCCGAAGGTCTTAAACTTGGGCCATCTCGGGTACCTGGTTCTGCCGCTGGGTCTGAGCACCTGGGAAGCTGGCTGGGTCTGGCTTCCCCGCCACCGGCTGGATCTGAACATTTCTTTTGGTGCTTCTCAGCCATTTGATATTTCTCAGCTGAGAGTTCTTTGTTTAGCTCTGTACCCCATTGTTAATAGGGTTATTTGGTTCTCTGGAGTCTAACTTCTTGAGTTCTTTGTATATATTAGATATTAGCCCTCTATCAGATGTAGGACAGGTAAAAAATTTTTCCCAATTTGTTGGTTGCTGTTTTGTCCTATTTACAGTGTCCTTAGCCTTACAGAATCTTTTCGCAGTTTTATGAGGTCCTATTTGTCAATTGTTGATCTTAGATCATAAGCCATTGGTGTTCTGTTCAGGAAATTTCCCCCTGTGCCTATGTGTTTGAGTCTCTTCTCTACTTTCTCTTGTATTAGTTTCAGTTTATCTGGTTTTATGTGGAGGTCCTTGATCCACTTGGGCTTGAGCTTTGTACTGGGAGTTAAGAATGAATCAATTTTCATCCTTCTACATTTTGACAGCCAGTTGACTCAGCACCATTTGTTGAAAGTTCTGTCTTTTGTCCACTGGAAGGTTTCAGCTCCTTTGTCAAAGATCAAGTGACCATAGGTGTGATGGTTCATTTCTGGGTCTTCAGTTCTATTCCATTAATCTACCTGCCTGTCTCTGTACCAATACCATGCAATTTTAATCACGATCTGTAATACAGCTTGAGGTCAGGGATGGTGAATCCCCCAGAAGTTTTTCCATTGTTGAGAATAGTTTTCTCTATCCTGTTTTATTTTTATTTTTTGTTATTCCAAATGAACTTTCAAATTGCTCTTTCTAACTCTATGAAGAATTGATTTGGAATTTTGGTGGGGATTGCATTGAATCTGTAGATTGCTTTTGGCAAGATGGCTATTTTTACTATATTAATACTGTCAATCCATGAGCATGGGAGATCTCTCTATCTTCTGAGACCTTCTTTGATTTCTTTCTTTAGAGACTTGAAGTTCTTGTCATACAGATCTTTCACGTGCTTAGGGAGAGTCACACAAAGGTTTTTTATATTATTTGTTATTATTCTGAAGAGTGTGGTTTCTCTAGTATCTTTCTAACCCATTTCCTTTGAGTAGAGGAAGGCTACTGACTTGTTTGAGTTAATTATATCCAGCCACTTTACTGAAGTTGTTTATCAGCCAAAGAAGTTCTCTGGTAGAATATTTGAAGTCACTTAAACTATTATGTCATCTGCAATTAGTGACATTTTGACATATTCCTTTCCAATTTGTATCCATTTGACCTCCTTTTGTTGTCTAATTGCTCTGGCTAGGACTGCAAGTAGATATTGAATAGGTAGGGAGAGAGTGGGCAGCCATGTCTAGTCCCTAATGTCCGTGGGATTGCTTCAAGTTTCTCTCCATTTAGTTTGATGTTGGCTACTATTTTGCTGTATATTGCTTTTACAATGTTTAGGTATGGGCCTTAAATTTCTGATCTTTCCAAGATTTTTACCATGAAGGGAGGTTGAATTTTGTCAGATTTTTTTTTCAGCATCTAATGAGATGATCATGTGTTTTTTTTCTTTGAGTTTGTTTATATAGAGGATTGTGTTAATGGATTTCCATATATTGAACAATCCCTGCATCCCTGGGATGAAGCCTGCTTGTTCATGATGGATGATTGTTTTGATGTGTTCTTGGATTTGGTTTTTGAGAATTTTATTGAGAATTTTATTTATGGATATTCATAAGGGAAATTGGTCTGAAGTTCACTTTCTTTGTTCAGTCTGTGTGTGGTTTAGGTATACGAGTGTATTTGTGACTTCATAAAACAAATTGGGTAGTGTAGAATACTTTGAAGAGTATTGGTATTAGGTCTTCCTTGAAGGTCTGATAGAATTCTGCACAGAACCCATCTGGTTCTGGAGTTTTTTACGGGAGTGGGAGACTTTTATTGTCTGTGACTATTTCTTTAAGGATTATGGTACTATTTAGATTGTTTATCTGATCCTGATTTTACTTTGGTACCTGGTATCTGTCTAGAAAATTTTTCATTTCATTCAGATTTCCCAGTTGTTTTGAGTATAGTCTTTTGTACTAGAATCTGATTATTTTTTTTGAATTTCTTACATTTCTGTTCTTCTTCCCTTTCCTTTCTAATTTTGTTAATTTGGGTACTGTCTCTGTGCACTCTAGTTAGTCTGGCTAAGGGTTTATCTAGTTGATTTTCTCAAAGAACTATCTCCTGGTTTGGTCGATTCTTTCTACAGTTATTTTGTTTTAATTTGGTTGATTTCAGCCCTGAGTTTGTTTGATTATTTCATGCTGACTACTCCTGAGTTTGTGTATTCTCTCTCTCTCTCTCTCTCTCTCTCTCTCTCTCTCTCTCTCTCTCTCTCTTTTGCTAGAGATTTCAGGTATGCTGTTAAAGTGCTAGTGTATGCTTTCTCATTTTTCTGTTTTGCTTTAGTCTTAGTTTTTTGGAGATTTTTGGAGGCAATCAGAGCTATGAGTTTTCCTCTTAGCACTGCTTTCATTGTGTCCCATGCGTTTCGATATGTTTTACCTTCATTTTCATTAAATTCTAAAATAGTCCTTAATTTCTTTCTCTATTTCTTCCTTGACTAAACTATCATTGAGTAGGGTGTTGTTCAGCTTTCATGTTTATGTAGGAATTCTGTTGTTTTTGTTGTTGTTGAAGACCAGCCTTAGTCCATATTGATCTGACAGGATTCATGGGTTTATTTCAATTTTCTTGTATCTGTTGAGTCCTGTTTTGTGACCGATTTATATGATCAGTTTTGGAGAAGGTATCATGAGGTGCTGAGAAGGTATATCCTTTTGTTTTGTGATGAAATGTTCTATAGATATCTGTTAAATCCTTTTGGTTCATAACTTCTGTTAGTTTCACTGTGTCTCTGTTTAGTTTCTGTTCCCATGATCTGCCCATTGCTGAGAGTGGTATGTTGAAGTCTCCCACTATTATTGTGTGAGGTGCAATTTGTGCTTTGAACTTTAGTAGAGTTTATTTTATGAATGTGGGTGCCCTTGCATTTGGAGCAATGATGTTCAGAATTAAGAGTTCTTCTTGGTAGATTTTTTTCTTTGATAAATATGAAGTGTCTTTCCTTATCTCTTTTTTTTTTTGATAATTTTAGGTTAAAAGGTGATTTTATTCGATGTTAGAATGGCTACTCCTGCTTTTTTCTTGGGACCATTTGCATGGAATATTATTTTCCAGACTTTTACTCTGAGGTAGTGTCTGTCTTTAATCTGAGGTGGGTTTCCTATATGCAGCAAAATGTTGCATTTTATTTATGTATACTGTTCATTTGTCTATGTCTTTTTATTGAGGAATTGAGTCTGCTGATATTAAAAGATATTAAGGAAAAGTGACTGTTACTTCCTGTTATTTTTATTGTTAGAGGTGAAATTATGTTTGTGTGGCTATCTTTTTTTGGTTTGTTAAAAGATCATTTTCTTGCTTTATCTATGGTGTAGTTTCCCTCCTTGTGTTGGAGTTGTCCACTTATTATCCTTTGTAGGGCTGGATTTGAGGAAAGATATTATATAAATGTTGTTTTGTCCTGGAATATCTTGGTTTCTTCATCTATGGTAATTGAGGATTTTGCTGGGTATAGTAACCTGGGCTGGCATTTGTGTACTCTTAGGGTCTGTATGACATCTGCCCAGGATCTTCTGGCTTTTATAGTCTCTGGTGTGAAGTGTGGTGTAATTCTGATAGGTCTGCCTTTATAGGTTACTTGACCTTTTTTCCTTACTGCTTTTAATAATCTTTCTTTGTTTTGTGCATGCAACATTTTGACTATTACATGATGGGAGGAATTTGTTTTATGATCCAGTCTATTTGGAGTTCTGTAGGCTTCTTGTATATTTATTAGCACCTCTTTCTTTAGGTTAGGGAAGTTTTCTTATATAATTTTGTTGAAGATATTTATTGGCCCTTTAGGTTGGAAATCTTCACTCTCTTCCATACCTATTATCCTTAGGTTTGGTCTTCTCATTGTGTCCTGGATTTCCTGGATGTTTTGTGTTAGGACCTTTTGCATTTTGCATTTTCTTTGACTGTTCTGTCAAGGATTTCTATGGTATCTGCTGCCCCTGAGATTCTCTCTTCTGTCTCTTGTATTGTGTTGGTGATGCTTCTATCTATGACTCTTGATCTCTTTCCTAGGTTTTCTATTTCCAGGGTTGTCTCCCTTTGTGATGTATTTATTTTTTCTATTTCCATTTTTAGATCCTGTATGGTTTTGTTCAATTCCTTTACCTTTGGGGTTGTGTTCTTGTGCTTCCCTCTCACCATCTGGTTATCTCTGGTGTTAATTAGTCTTGCTGACTCTGACTGGAGTCTGTCCCTCCTGTGAGCCTGTGTGCCTGTGATTTTAAGTGTATCAGCTCTCTCCAGGAATGGTTTGGTTATGGAGAGCTATGCCACAGGGTTAACTTTTGGGCAAAGATAGAGACCAACAGGATCCTGGTCCCAGTTGCTCTGTAGTTCCTGAGACCTGTGGTTTCCTGGTATGCTCCTCTTTGTTCAGTTATTGGAGCAAAAGTATTGGCCTCACCTGTGAACTCAGGAGTGACAGCTCTACTGAGAGACTGACTGTCCCGGCAGTATTTGGGTATGGAGACCTATACCACAGTGTTAACTCTGGATTGCAGATCAACACAATTTTCAAATCATGCAACCATAGTCTTTTTGAATTTGCTGGAAACCTATGGTTTCACTTGGATATATTTTGTACTAAGTTTTCACTACCCTAATGTTTTCTTCTGGTTTCATTATTTATTATAGACCAGTTATTGCTTTTAAGACCTCAATGCAATTCTTGGTCTAGCATTCCAGCTACCCACTCATTTATCTTTTCCTCTAAAAGGCAAGTCCAGCTTTTAAGATGCTGGTCCATAGTATTAAATCTAAAAAGTAATCCTGTAGGCAGAGGTCTCTTTCTGACCTAAGTCCTGACTCCTTTTTTAGGCAGCTTAAACATTCCTCTAGTCTTCATTCTGTTCTACCATATACCATGATGTTATGTGCTTCCTTCATTTTCAAATACAGGTTTCTCCCACCATGTTGGATTTCCCTCAGTTTTCATTATCCAAACAGAAGTATCCTTTATCCCCCAGGATGGAAAAATATGACCCCCTCTTCTGAAGCCTTCGTTGACTAGATTAGATTTGGGGATTCCTCTGTATTATATTGTATTTTAATCTCAGGTGTCACAGAAAAATTATATATTCCATGTCTTTTCTGTTATGTTTTGCTTCAGCAGACTATCAGTAGTTAGTATGTGAATGTATATAGGGCTGACTGCTTGGGACTGGGTAAGTACGGTTTAATTCAGGACACATGTGTGAAATTCTCAAAAATTAAAATATTTAAACTAAAAAGAATATCTTTAGTAGATAATAGACATTCACAAAATGTTGAATATAAAGAATGCAGAGTCAAATGTATTCATAGCCTTGGGTTAACCTTTTCATAGAGGGCTAGAAGTCATACCTTAAGGTCCAGTCATTGACTACAGCCTGGTTTCACAGAGAAAAACAAGAGATCCAACATGCTTTAAGCACAGCTATCATGACAACATTGACAGGATATTTTTGTCATTCCTCCTCTGCTAGAGAAACTGACATATCTGTTATAACAGACTTTTCCTCCATAACTATAGATATCTGCACAACTGTGTGCTGTCAATCAAAATGAGGTTACTCTTTATTCCACATAAACTGGAGTGATATCTCTTTCCTTCTAACCTACAATGTTGAGGCACTATCAAGTTGCATGACCAATGCTACGTTTGAAAACCATTGTGCAGTGAAAGCACATTTTATACATATGAATATACATATGAATTCAGATGCCAACAACTATGCCCTTCTAGTTTCCAATATAGTTATCAGTACTCAGAAAATCATTCTGCCCTTTTCTTTTCACAAACCAAGACATTTCACAATACAACTAAATAGTACCCAAAGTACAGCTTAAGCATGATGTTCCACTGGCATTGAGTATGATAAACTGGTGAGAATTCTACTCAAATAACATGAACTAGCTTAAGCAAATGACGCATTTTACTGAGGATAGAATGTTTTTTGGAGAATCAAAACATGAAGTTGAATTCTCCTGGGGGAAAATCACTTTTCTGGGACTTGGGCACCATAAAAAATTAGTATAAAATTAGCACAATTATAAATGTGCATTTCTGTTTTTACTCCTACTATTCTTTGTACACTTCAATGTTATATTTAACTTTATTGAAGAGCATGGCCACCCCTCCATAGTTTTATGTTTTGAAATGTAATCCATGATGGGTAGTCTGGCCCTAAATCCTCTGGCATATAGTTAAAAATGTTCAAATAGTTGAAGTACTGACCCATCTTACTTATTTCTCTGGACCAGTCAAGAGTTATATAGCACATGAATGTCCAGTGGCTGCTCACACACTGAAATGGTGTTCCAGGTGAAAATAGGAGTTTGGGGGAGAGAAACTCTTACATAGATAATCTGTTTACCGCGTGACAAGTATGCACTTCATTGCTTTTCTCTTCCTCTGAAATACATTCTGTGGTGAGTGAGTACCTATGACCAACCTTGGCAACCTTGGCAACTTTTTTGAATCAAACCTGTCAATAATGTATGCTTTGAGATAAGGGTTGATTTTTGTTTTTTAATTACCAAACTATGATGAATACTTTTTATTATTTTAAATAAAACTTACATTCAATTTATTTTCCTAATTATTTATTTGACTGTAGGAGATATATATATTTTAAAATCATTATTATGTATAATTTAGTAATTATAAAATACACAGAAGTATTTCCACTATTTAGAAGTAATTAATTGACTTTTCGTTACTCCTTTAGTATAATGGCAGTAAGTGGGTGCTTGGAGCAAGTGTCTACACACAGGCAGTCTTTCAAAACAGCAGAGTAGTTGGCTGTCAGCTGTTCCCAGATGGCCAGCATCCTGATACCATGGCTCTGACAGCACAGAAACCTTTGTCAAAGTTGCAATTAAAGGTAACAAATACAAGATATCATCCTATGCATAAGTAAAATTTCCTAGTGAATTGATGACGCAGCATTTAGAAAAAATAGTCTCACTGTAGAACTATATCTCATAGGTATCTAATGATGGTTACACATTCAGTAATTCCAAAATAATGATCATATATGATGGTGCTTGTCAAATTTGTGGTCCCTCTGAAAATGATTCATGCACTATGAAGGTATGTATTGTTACTTTTTAATAGACTGTATTACATACATCCACATGTCTTTTGCATATTTTTCTGCTTCTCCCAAACTTATGATAGAATGACATGGATAGATTTTTACCTCATATTTGTGTTAGTCTAGTTAAAAATTAATGAACTTCTTGTAATTCTTGTTGCTTAAACAAAGACAGTGCTTCTTATTTTAATGTCTTAAAGTGGCAGAATACTTCTCCCTGATACTTTGAAGGAGGAGCTATGTTAAAGTAGCAAACATCTGTATTTCTAGCATTTGGGAGATGGAGGCAGGAGAGTCAGAAGTATACGGTTGTCCCATCCTAGAGAACAATCTGTGCTACATGAGACCCTGCCCCTCTTCTCTGTATCCCTCCCAAAGAATCAGAGAAGGAATTTCACATTTAATTATTCACTCATGTGGTCCTATATACACACTTTTTCAGTAAGATTTGTCATGGTGGTTAACTAATCTTTTTGTCGCAATTGATTTGTATTTGAAAAGGATTTATAATATGTAATGCTTTTATTGTTTTTGTTTGCCTGTTTTCTGGTTTTAATTTTCCTTTGGTTATCTAGAAGTCTTCCTACATGGAAACTAAAGACTTGATAAACACCATGCACCTAATATCAGTCATCCCTTCAAAGCACAGAACATAAAACTAGAATACACACACACAAGAAAGCAATTTGTATACTTTTTTTTCTTGAGATAAACATTCAGAATATGTCAAGAAGAAATGTTATTTGTGAAAACTCATTTGAGTTTTATTTTATCTGGAATATTTTGTCTCTGCCTGTTTAGAAATTCTTTCAAAGCTGTCTTGCTCTCTCAGGCTATTTGTGTTATTTCGCAAAGTACTCTAAGTGCTAGCAAAGGAGTTGTTATAAAAATGAGCAGGAATGGTAAGTAAGTGTGAATCTTTTGAAGAAGCCAAGATGTGGTTGCACTCCACTGCTTTCTCCATGTCGAAGCATTGCTTTCAGGGGTGCCTTGTAACTATATTTTATGAGGTGAAATGATTATGCAGTGGATCTGAGCTGGTGGTAGAATTTAAAGGAGAGAATAGGCTACAAATGGAAACAAAAGTCAGCTGTAAATTGATATCATTCTTTCAACCATAGAGAAAAACACCATATTAATAAAACATTTCCAGGAGAGCTGACAGAGAAAACATTGGGGCTGTTTCCTGTTAGTCATAAGCTGTGCTATCATATTTAATGGCTTTCCTGCATTGTCTTAGTCTTCCAAATTAATTAGTTTTATTGTTTTTAATACTTTGACTAATTTGTTTTCGAAGATGTGTTGAGTTTATGAAAACGATCTCCAAATCCAAATATATATGCTGCTGTCTTTCTGTTTCTAGTTTCTATGTATTAAGCATAGAATATCTTATTGATATTATTTTCAAATTCCACTAGAATAATATTTGTATTATTGATGATCTCTGTTACACTGATGGGGATAAAAATCCTACCAGCTCCTGTTTGATTTGTAGACCTCAAACTTCAAATTCTACTTGGTCACTTTCAGATGGTAAGATCTTTTTTATTAATTTCATTATTTCTTATACAAAAGTCTTAGAGTGGTTTTCAGCAATAACTGATATTAATGTATTTGAGATAGATGTACAATGTATTTAATTTAGAATCTCTCATTACTTCATAAATTTATTTGCTTTAAAAAATCAAGACAGGAGTATGTGGTGTGGAATGACTGACTTGTGAGTATCTACCATGTTTAGTGGTATAAGTTGTCTTAAAATAGGCTTCATGTGAAGGATGAGAGAAATAAGGTCAATAATGAGGCAGCTTTCAAAATTATACAGGGCCATACCGGGAGCTAAACCTGGGGTCTCTTAGCACCAGTGCATCATGTGTACACATAATGCACTTATAGCCTGATACCATGGTATAATTGGATCTCTTACTTATATTTAGCTAGCAATCAAGGAAAGCACATATCTGAAAATAGAAGACAGTAAAAAGTATATTTTAGAATGTTTTCTGAGTATAAAGAGACCATTCCTTATTCCTGACACTGCTTCAGCAGGGTGTGTGTGAGCTCAGACACTGGAAAGAGCTCAGGGATAGGACTTTAGTCTGACTGTTCACTCCCAGTTATAAATGGCGAAGTAGGCAGAGTGAAAGAAGCATTAGGACTTGGGTGAGGAATATAATAATAGAAAGTTACAACAAATGCAGAGGGAAAAGGGGAGGCTCAAAGAGTACACACGGATAGAGTAACAGGGTCAAAGATACCCAGGATGCCCAAGCAGTGAAATGGTCAACTCAAAATTATTTAAGACAAAAGAACAATGCCTCCAACCTGTAGAGTGCAAAATTGACTGCGTGTGCTATGCAGTATAGACAAGGCTCGCAAAACTGATCCTCAACCTGACAGTCACTTTTTTTTAATTTCTTTTTTATTTATTGAAAAGGGAAGTAAAGGGAAATGAAAACCCTTCATGATAAAATTAAAGATTTACAGGGAAATTATTTCAGAAAAGCACGTTAAAATTGACAATTTTCATGGAAAATTAAAGGGTAAAGTGGTAGACATATAAAACATTGCTAAATTAATTGAAATATGGGATAGAAACATTTTATGATAGAATTGAAGATTTACATGGAAAATATTTCTGATAAAATTGTAGAAAATGTAGAAAACATGTTAGAATTGAAGATTATCATGGAAATTTTATATAGATATAATAATGGTAGGTATAAAAGTATTCCTAAGTTGATTGAAAGTGGAATTATAAACATTTTCTGATAAACTTGAAGATTTACCTGGAAAATACTTCTGATAAAATTGAAAAAAATATATAGAAAAATATGTTAAAATTAAAGATTATTATGGAAATTATATAGATAAAATGATAGGCATAAAGATAATTCTAAGTTGATTGAAGATGAAATTATAAACATTTTCAGATAACATTGAAGATTTACATGGGAAATATTTCTGGTAAGATTCAAGAAATAAATAGACAAACCCGTTAAAATTGACTATTTCATGGAAAATTTTATATATAAAATGGTACATATAAAAACTTTCTAAATTAATTGAAGGTGGAATTAGAAACATTTGTGATAAAATCAAAGATTTATAATAATAACATTTCTGATAAAATAGAGGAAGTATATAGAAAGACATTAAAATTGAAGATTATCATGAAACATAATGCAGATAAAATGGTAGACATAAAAAATTACTAAATTAACAGGGGAATTATAACATTTTCTGATAAAACTGAAGATTTACATGAGTAATATTTCATTAGTCTATGTCTTTTATTGGGGAGTTGAGTCCATTGTTGTTAAGAGATATTAAGGAAGAGTGATTGTTGCTTCCTGTTATTTTTGATGTTATTTTTAAGTTTGTGTGGGTTTCTTCTTTTGGGTTTATTGGATTATTACTTTCTTGCTTTTTCTAGGGTGTAGTTTTCCTCCTTGTGTTGGCATTTTCTACTATTATCCTTTGTAGGGCTGGATTTGTGGACAGATATTTTGCAAATTTGGTTTTATCATGGAATAGCTTGGTTTCTCCATCTATGATGATTGAGAGTTTTGCTGAGTATAGTAGCCTGGGCTGGCATTTGTGTTCTCTTAGGGTCTGTATGAGGTCTGCCCAGGATCTTCTAGCTTTCATCATCTCTGGAGAGAAGTCTGGTGTAATTCTGATAGGTCTGCCTTTATAAGTTACTTGCCCTTTTTCCCTTACTGCTTTTAATATTCTTTCTTTGTTTAGTGAATTTGGTGTTTTGATTATTATGTGCCAGGAGGGCTTTCTGTTCTGGTCCAGTCTGTCTGGAGTTCTGAAGGCTTCTTGTATGTTCATGGGCATCTCTTTCTCTAGGTTAGGGAAGTTTTCTTCTACAATTTTGTTGAAGATATTTACTGGGCCTTTAAGATGTAAATCATCGCTCTTATCTATACCTATAATCCTTAGGTTTGGTCTTCTTACTGTGTCCTGGAGTTCCTGGATGTTTTGAGTTACCAGCTTTATGCTCTTTGCATTTTCTTTGACTGTTGAGCCAATGTTTTCTATGGTATCTTGAGCTCCTGAGGTTCTTTCTTCTGTCTCTTGTATTCTGTTGTTGATGCTTCCATCTATGACTCCTGACTTCTTTCCAAGGTTTTCTATCTCCAGAGATGTCTCCCTTTGTCATTTCTTTATTGTTTCTACTTCCACTTTTAGATCCTGGATGGTTTTATTCACTTCCTTCACTTGATTTTTGTGTTTTCCTGTAATTCATTAAGGGATTTTGTGTTTTCTCTTTAAGAGCTTTTATCTGTTGACTGATGTTCTCCTGTATTTCTTTAAGGGAGTTATTTAAGTCTTTTTTTTGAAGCCCTCTATCAGCATCATGAGATAAGATTTTAAATAGGACTCTTGATTTTCTGGTGTGTTGGGATATCTGAAACTTGCTGTGGTGGGAGAACTGGGTTCTGATGTTGCCATGTGGCCTTGGTTTCTGTTTGTAGGGTTCTTGTGCTTGCCTTTTGCATCTGATTATCTCTGGTGCTAGTTGGTATTGTTGTGTTAGTCTGGAGTTTGTTCCTCCTGTGGGCCTATAAACCTTACTCCTCTGAGTCCAAAAGTGAAAGCACTGCTGGGAGATCTCTTTCTCCAGGTGGGCTATGCACAGAAAGCTGTGGAGTTTCCTCACTCCCTGGTACAAATGGTAGCAGGAAGACTTCCCTCCCAGCTACTCCACTGATTTTATGCCCTGTGTGCTCCTAGCAGGTTCCCTTGCCTGTCACTTTTACATTTACACAGAATGTAATGTCATTTATGAAAAAAAGAAAAGAATAGCAGCTCATAGACCTTTAAGCAGAATTAGGTCCTTATTAGATGTTTGTTCTTATGGGAACTATCAGAATTCTTTCCTTTTCTACACAGGCACAAGGTTAAATGCTTTCTTTGTTACAGATAACCATCCTCCTGTGATTCAAACACTGCAAGACAAATTGCAAACATTTTATGGTGAAGACTTTGAATACCAGTTCATAGCCTGGGATCCAGAAGGCTCTGAAATATATTTTACATTGGATTCTGGTCCTGATGGAGCTGCTGTTTCCTCTGAAGGACTTCTTACATGGAAAACTGAGTCACAGGCTCCTCAGACATTCACTCTCCGTCTTAAGGATGATTGTGAGGCTGAATCTACAGTCACAGTGGAGGTCATAGTTATAATTACATGAATGTCACTGGATCTTTTACAAATATAACCACTTAATTTTAAATCCTAGCACAAAACATAGTCTTAATGTCAAAGGGCAGTGGAGATATTAAACTTTGCATTTTTTTTGTATTACATGTTGCTTACAATAGCATAGCACCTTAGGGACTCTCTAAATAAGCCCTCAAGCATGGGTCTAAATTGATAGCCAACATCATGCTCTGTACTTGCAGACAAGGATGAATATCTCACTCATTTCCACTTCCAATGAAATCCTGACTAAAATAAGATTGATAACTTTATCTTTTTTCTTCATATGAGAGAGTCTTGGGTGCTGAATTAGAAACCACGAGTATAGAAAGAAGACATGAAATTGACAATTTTCCTTTATTAATATATATTACATATATGTATATATATATATCACATCTGTCATGGGGTTTAAGTGCTTATAAACTTGTAATGTACATGTACTTTTGAAGTTTTACATGCATATTTTCACACATATTTTTACATGTGATGAAAGGTAACTATGTTTGACCATATTAGCCTAGCAATTGAAGGTATTGTCTGCTCTTAAACTGCAATAACATGGGTATCTGACTGCCTTCCACATTACTGATCATATTTCCTTTTTTTATTCGATATATTCTTTATTTACATTTCAAATGATTTCCCCTTTCCTGGCTCCCCGCTCCCTGAAAGTCCCATAAACCCTTTTCCCTCCTCCTGTTCCCCCCTCCACCCCTTCCCACTTCCCTGTTCTGTTATTCCCCTATACTGATTCACTGAGCCTTTCCAGAACCAGGGGTCACTTCTTCCTTCTTCTTGGACATCATTTGATGTGTGGGTTGTGTCTTGGGTATTCCAAGATTCTAGGCCAATCTCCACTTATCAGTGAGTGCATACCATGAGTGTTCTTTTAAGACTGGGTTACCTCCAAGACCAACTAACTCCAGAGATAGCCAGATGGCAAAAGGCAAATGTAGGAACGTTACTAACAGAAATCAAGTCAATATGGCAGCATCTGAACCCACAGCAAGTCCTGGGTACCCCAATACACCACAAAACAAGATTTGGATTTAAAAGCACTAGTCATGATGCTGCTAGAGTAACACAAAAAGGACATAAATAAATCTCTTAAAGAAATACAGGGGAACATGAATAGGTTAGAAGCCCTTACAATGGAAACACAAAATTCACTTAAAGAAATTCAGCAGAATATGGGTCAACAGATAAAAGGCAATTAAGAGGAAATACAAAAATTACTTAAAGAAATGCAGGAGAAATTGAGTCAACAGGCAGAAGTCATGAAAGAGGAAACACAGAAATCTCTTAAAGAGTTACAGGAAAACACAAACAAGCAAGTGAAGGAACTGAGCAAAACCATCCAGAATCTAAAAACAGAAGTAGAAACAACTAAGAAATCACAAAGGGAAACTATTTTGGAGATAGAAAGCCTTGGGAAGAAATCAGGGGCCATAGATGATTCTGTTTCCTATTGTTCTGTTTACATTTAGAAACTGATAATTCTATCCATGGGGTATGGTGTTAAACTTCGGAAGATGAGGAAGAAGGAATAGAAATTCAGTGTCACTTTGATCTATTATTGAATCTATTTTGAAAATTATAAAATAAAAACAAATTGTTCTACTCAGAACATTACTGAAAGTATTTCACATGGCACCTATATTTTAGCTTTGCTCTTGAAAGGGGACATAATTTTTTAAGCAAGAATTTTACAGAGAAACATGACTTGATCACTTATGTCACATAAGCCCTCGTACCTATCCTGATTTCATGGAGTGATAACAAAACATAATTTTATTCAAAATAATGCATTCAATACTTTTCTTTTGTAGGTGACTGTGAAGTCTTGTGACTGCTTGAATGGTGGATCGTGTATGTCTGATAGAAAGTTTCCTCCAGGAAGCGGAGCCTACCTCCGTGATTGCTTGCCTGGTTTTTATGGTGATCTTTGTGAGGTTGAAACCAGTGAGTGCCAGTCAAACCCTTGTGGTCTTGGCAAATGTATTAGGAGCTTACACAGTTACTCCTGCTACTGTCCTTCTGAGCTCAGAGGTCAGTTTGGGTTCCTGATGAACTAAATGAGAATGTGAATGAATTAGACAAAAAGGTTCCTTGGAATATTCTTTTTGGGAAACCATGCAAATCTATGTTCTTAAGATTTTTTAAACCATATTCTTAAAAGTCTGACAAAACATAATGCAGACCTAAACACTGAAAATATCCTCTGATAACTTTTCACTGTGAACTATTTTCAAACACTTGTACACTTCTTCTTTCATGTATTCTTGCGATTTTGTCCATGTTATGATTCTGACGGCAATCAAGGAACCTCAGTTGCATGTTTATAGTCATTTCTACATCTGTTTGGCAAGTAAAAGTACAGTGAGGTGTATTGACATTGAAATATAGATAAGGGAACCTCATAGAAGAGAAGATGGAAGGAGCATGGGAACCAGAGAAGGTGGAGAACACCAGGCTCTCTAAATTAACTAAAGAAAGCTTGCATGAACTTACAAAAGCTAAATCAGAAAGCTCATGGTCTACCTGGGTCTGCACCAGGTCCTTTGGGCATATATTTTAGCTTTCAGTGTAGTATGATTATGAGACTCCTGAATGTGTAAATGAATGGGTCTCTGAATCTTGTACCTTTTCTTGGGGTTCATTTACTTTTGTTGGTTTGCGTTGACTAATTTCCATGTGATTGTTTTTGTTTTTATATTTTATTTTGTTAAAAAAGAAACATTTACCTAATGACATCTTTAAAAGAAATATAATGTAGAATAATAAGAAGAAAGAGAAAAATATTTTTATCACATAAAAAGTGCTTTATTAGTAATTTAGCAATTTAGTGACATCATGGGTCACTAAATCAGAGTTAGAAACAAATGAAATGCAAGCATAGTCACTAATTCATTACTTGTCCTGAAATGTCTGATTCCAAAATTAAGCATATGATCATAATAATCTTTTAATTCATTGAAGACTTGAAAGTCGTGTATGAATAACTTTTTGGGTATAGAAGTGTAATATTAGATCAATATACAGTCATTAAGATGACTTTTCTGAAATAAGTCAATTTTAACATAGATGAGCAAAGCAGAAAATTTACTTGTATTTAACCTTTTTATTATTTTAAAATTATCACTTAGACATATAAAATATAGATATCTCATTGCTTTTATGTTATAGACTATATTTAAAATTATTCAAATATTAATTTCCTCAAAATATATGTAAAACAAAATTCATAGTATAAATTTATTCATTCAAATAAGATTCTAAGCATATCAAAGTATCTTTTTGGGAAATTTTTGACTTTTGTAACGTGTAAAATTAAAACTTTCAGAGTACAGGACTATGAGTGAGTAAGTCATTCTTAACATTAGTGAAAAACATTCTAAACAACCATTCAAAGAATTCGAGTTTTTAAAGAAAAGTATAAATTTTATAATTTTATTATATATCATATATACTGTAATTCTAACCTCATATATTAATCGACTGGTTTCTTGAGACATATCTTATTGTGTTACTTATCCTGACCAACTCAAAGTCTTCCTGTCTTGCCCTCCCTGGTGAGGAGACTATCCACCATATTTATAGAAAAAATAAAATTTTCATGTGTGAAGAGTTGGGTTTATTATTAAAAGAAGTCTAAATGATTTTATATTTGATGGCAGAATAGTTTTAAAGTAAATAGTGAGTGTATTTCCTCAGTAGAGGCATGGAAGTGCTAAATAAAGGAGCAGAAGGACCTGCCAGGCAGGTACGTGCCTGGAATCACAGAACTCAAGAGGCAGCAGTGTGTTACATTTTAGTTTAGCCTGAGCTACATAGCTAGTACCAGGAAACTATAAGTTACCAAACAATGGGATGTTAGACATTCAATAATTTGAACTACTGGTCTGTTTCCTATAGGCAAGAACTGTGAGATGGATGTCGATGAGTGTGAATCTGGGCCTTGTTTCCCAGGTGTGGAGTGCATCAATGTCTTTGGATCCTATCACTGTGGTCCTTGTCCAGAAGGGTTTCACGGGGATGGGAAGATATGTCAAGGTAATAGCCCTTGCTTGCTGCTGTGTTTTGTGCTATGTTTATCTACTTCAGGTCACTCAATAGCATTTTGTCCCACTCATATAAGTTTCTTAGGTATAAATGCATCATGTTACATGTAGAACTAGATGCACAGAATACCAAAGTGTATGTCATAGGTCCTCATGATTAGTAGTTCCCTGGTGCCAAAAAGACGTCTCATGGAATTTGAATGAGGGGCACACAAGAGGCATCATTCCTACAAGGAAGGATAATGGGGAACCTTGAAAGAGACATGAATGGGGTACAGAGCTAAACAAAGAATTTTCACCTGAAGAAATTTGGATGGCTGAGAAGCACCTTAAGAGATGTTCAACACCATTAGTCATCAGGGAAATGCAAATCAAAACAACCCTGAGATTTCACCTCACACCAGTCAGAATGGCTAAGATTAAAAAGTCAAGGGACAACAGGTGCTGGCGAGGATATGGAGAAAAAGTAACATTCCTACACTGTTGGTGGGATTGCAAAATGGTACAACCGTTCTGGAAATCAGTATGGTGGTTCCTCAGAAAATTGGGCATGACACTTCCAGAGGACCCTGGCATACCACTCCTGGGCATAAACCCAGAGGATTCCCCTGCATACAATAAAGACACATGCTCCACTATGTTCATAGCAGCCTTATTTATAATAGCCAGAAGCTGGAGCGCAGATGTCCCTCAAAGGAAGAATGGATATAGAAAATTTATACAATGGAATACTACTCAGCAATTAAAAATAATGAATTCATGCAATTTGTAGGCAAATGGTTATATCTGGAAAATATCATCCTAAGCGAGTTAACCCAATCACAAAAGAATACACATGAAATGCACTCACTGATAAGTGGATATTAATGAGCCCAGAAGCTCTGAATACTCAAGGCACAATTAGCAAGTCAAAAGATTCCCAAGAAGAAGGAAGGAGAGGACCCTGGTCCTGAAAGGACTGGATCCAGTTTTGTAGGAAAGTACCAGAACAGAACAGAGAAATGGTGGGGTGGTGATTGGGGAATAGGCGGGGGCTGGGGAGGGAAGATGACATGTGGGACATATGGTGAGGGGGGAAAGGGGAAAGCCTTCAGAATGTAAACAAAGAATATAGAAAATTAAAAAAGGTAAAAAAGGAAAAAATTATAATTTTAAAATGATAACCTGAGGGTTACATAAGGTAACTCTAAATATATTTTTCCCTTGCTAGTCTCCTGACTGCTCGAGTATATATTACAGAAAAGTGAGCAAAGTGAATTTCAGGGAAGCTTAAGAGTGGGTATGCCATAGCTTTCAACCCTGTTAACTTTCTGTGTTACCTCGTGTATCCATATGTTGCACATTCCTTGAAGTCTGGAAAGCTATGATGACTTTTTATTATTATCTGGTTCTTAGTTATAAATGTTATAAACCACACGTGAATGAATGAATAACTTGGCATCAAACATGGATAGGATAGAGCATTAATAACCATTCTGATGAATGTTTCTATTTATTTCTTTGCTCTTTAGACTTGAGCTTTCAGCCACCATCAAAGGAGCCTTTACTGACAAGCCTAAGCTTTACTCAGAGTCCTGCGACAACTTTCAATGAGTTCTTAAACTCATCCAGCACATCTCACTTGTTAATAAAATCAGTTACAACTGAAATGGATGACATGAAGAAGGGTGTTTCTCATCAGACACCAGCTTATGAGTATGTGGATCAAGTTCTCAGTTCAGATCTTAGTGTTGATGAATTTGAAGTTCCAGCACACCATGGTAGTTTCTTAAGCATCAACCCTAACAGTTCTCTTGGCCAGGTAGATCCTGTCCAGATCACTGTTCCAACAGAGACAGGAGGGCATAATGCTCAAATTAGCAAATCTTTCCAAAATTTCTCTGGGCGAGAGTTTACACCATTGACTACTAAAGCAGCAATCACTATTTTGCCAGAAAAATTGGGATCAACCAAAATATCAAATTGCACAGAATCATCTTGTTTCCTGGGTGTTTCCTGTGTGCCAACCACAGGTGGTCACTACAAGTGTGGACGCTGCCCCTTTGGGTATTACGGAGATGGTATCACTTGTAGAGGTACTGTGAGATTTTTTTCACCATACATAATGAAAACTAACTCACTTAAATTTAAGTAACTAAAAAGTTGTACTTTTTGCTAATTTCTACTCACTTTGCTTACTTTAAAACATTTTGGAAAAAGTGGATTTTCTGAATTGCCTTCTAAAATTTACTGTTACTATTAAAAATATCATTACTATATATTAATAATACAGTTATGCCTGCTCTAGTCTAAGTTCTATAGTAACATTCTATTTTAGCCATCATATAATCACATTTCAATTGCTATTTTCCATTTGTACAGATGACAGCACAGGTCTTGTGAGTCTAGTTATCTAGTACCAAGCAGCTAAAGAGACACAGTTGTGAATACAAACCTGATCGGTACTGTGATCCAGATTCTTGTCAGTCCGCAGCTGGCTTGTAACACTTCAAATTACTAATTCTGACATACTTGCTTATTTTCAGAAATCAAGATTTTTCTGCATTGCCTCTAATACTTTTGACATTCCAACAATTTTACAAACATTGTTTATATGCTTGTTTGTATAGTCATTGTTTTTGTTTAATACAAATACAAATTTTGGCTTAGGCAATGAAGAAGGTATATCTTAGGTGTTTTGCCATTGCTTCTGCTATTGCTTTGTTAAGAGTAACTGTATCTTTTATGGTTAATGAACAGAGCAAAGGCATCTCATATATTGTGGTTACATGAGAAGTATTAAAGACCTAGTGGAGTATGTCAAGTGACTCATGATGGTCAAGGGAATCTAATCCCATTAGCTTTTGACTCACTAGATCCTTGCTTTGGTTGAGCATCACTGTCTGTTCATCAATATTTAGTTATCTTCCATCTGAAACTCCCCTGCACTCTAACACAAGTCTATGGCTGGCTGCTTCTGCTACTGCAAACTAGGGTTATTGGAATAATTGCCACATGATGCACTTCTTTCTTAGTCTAGTAACTATTTTTCTCAATCATTCTAATCCTGAAGCCAGTATAAAGAAAATAATTATGGGTAAATGTAGTAGCTGTGTTTTAATACATCATTAAAATGTTCACTTTAGAAAACTTCAGATTAGGGGTTGGAGTCCAGTTCTGAACATGGTGACTCACAATCATTGGACTCCAGTTCCAGGAGATTCTATGCCCTCTGTTGGGCTACGTGGACACTGCATTTTGCCAAACACCGACAAAATAAAAATTTGTGAAAACAAAACAAAACAACAACAAAAAAGAAATAAAAAAAGAAAAAGAAAATTTTGGCTGAGTTATGGTGGTGCACACCTTTAATGCGCATTTGGGAGGGAGGGAGATCTCTTTAAGTTTGAGGCCAGCCTGATATGTAAAGCAAGTTTCATACAGTCAAGGCTACATAAAGAAACCTTTTTTGGAGAAAGAGAGAGAGAGAGAGAGAGAGAGAGAGAGAGAGAGAGAGAGAGAGAGAGAGAGAGAGAGAGAGATCTTTTATATTGACAGACAGTACACACACACACACACACACACACACACACACACACACTACAATTCAGACTTTCTTCTTTTTTCTTTTTGTAGCATTTTGTAGACACTCCTGTGGAAGAAACAGAGAATGTGCTGCCCCAAACATATGCAAATGTAGACCAGGTTATACTGGTTCCAACTGCCAAACTGGTAGGTGCATGATTCATTAGTTTGTATAATAAATTTTATTTGATAACCAATGTTTCTAAGCCATGGGCTTTATTTTTATGTAGCCATCTGTCATCCTGTTTGCAAAAAGAACGGAAAATGCATTAAGCCTAACATCTGTGAATGTCCTCCAGGGCATGGTGGAGCAACTTGCAATGAAGGTGAGAATTCCAATTACAGTCTCAAATATGGAACCAAGTACAGTGTTATCTCCTTGAAAATGGTTTTTAAAGGATAATTGTCTTGCTGGGCTTTTGCTAATGAGTGCTGGGGTAAAAGCTCACAGCTTAAAATATACTCATACCAATTCTTTTTAGGGGGAATGTTTTTGTTTTTAATTTGAAAAAATATTAAATGTACAGGTGTTTTGTCTGGATGTATGTCTGGACATCATGTGTATACAATGTCTCCAGAATTCTATTTACAGAAGGTTGTGAGCTGCCGTCGGTACAGTGGGATATCTGGAGTCTGGCTTAGCAGGAAAGCAGACAGTGTCTCTTAACCATTTAGCCACCTCTCCAGCCCCTAATTTTAGACTTTTAAACACTCATACTTCAAAAGTCATGGATCTAAAGAGTAATTGTTTCTCTTCCAAAAAATATTTACTTTTTAAGACTTAGGTTTTTGGGAAAAATGATTATATAAATGACTTGTATATTAAATGCAAAACTCAAGGCTATGATAGTAAGAAGAAACTTAAAAGATGGCCCTAAAAAATACATCTGTAGTCACATACACCCTGTATGGCTTAGGATGAATTATTAAGTCTAGAATCTACAGAATAGTATTGATAAAATTAGGTGATTTTTAAAAATTAGTTTGCTATTTTTAAAACCGTTTTTGTGACTGAATTCCAGTAGGTGATACATCTAACTGTGAGTGATCTTAGAACCCTATTAGATGCTTTAATGACAAAGGAAACTACAAAGCAACAAAAAAATTTTGGAACTAACAGAAGTCTTCAAAACTAATAGCAAGTGAGAATATGGAATATGTAAATATATCTTTGAACAGGAATTCATATGTCCAAGTTCACATTTTAGAAGCTGAAGGTCAGGTATTCTTAATCCAATTAAACAAAGTCTTCATCAGTCATTCACACACCAGCATTGTGTTTTGTAATGTTCATGTATAAACCAAAACATAGTTCTGACTACTAAGCCTTGGAATTGTAAATTCTCATAGTGGATTCCCATGGAAGAGTAACCACACAGTAAAGGGAACTGAGTTTACCCTAACTTGTTCTTATAATGGAGCGTTACCGCAGGCATGTTTTACACATGCATGTATGTGACTACTGAAACTTGACTTAATACTCTCTGTGTCTGCAGAACACTGTAGCCCTCCTTGCCAGCATGGGGGCACGTGCTTGTCTGGCAATCTCTGCACTTGTACTTATGGCTTTGTAGGACCAAGGTGCGAAACACGTAAGTAAAGCTCTAATAAACATCTTCTTAGGAATGGATACAGAAAATATGGTATACTTATACAATGGAGTACTACTCAGCAATTAAAAATAATGAACTCATGCAATTTGTAGGTAAATGGTTAGATCTGGAAAATATCATCCTAAGTGAGCTAACCCAATCACAAAAGAATACACATGAAATGCAATCACTGATAAGTGGATATTAATGAGCCCAGAAATCCTTACTATTCAAGGCAAAATTAGCAAGTCAAATGACTCCCAAGAAGAAGAAAGGAGAGGACCCTGGGCCTGTAAAGATTGGATCCAGTTTTGTAGACCCAGAACAGAGAAATCGTGGTTGGTGGGGAATGATTGGGGAATAGTTGGGGGGGAGAGGAATTATGGGACATATGGTGGGGGGGACTGGGAAAGGGGAAAGCCTTTGGAAGGTAAACATAGAATATAGAAAATAAAAATTAAAAAAAAGAGTAAAAAAAAAGAAAAAAAACAAAAAAACAAAACAAAACAAAACAAAATATTCTTCGAAGAGTTGATGGCCTTTGCACTAAATAAAACAAACCAATCCCTAAACAGCATTGGTGAATGAAAGGGACCAGGGGTTACCAGAATGGAGATAAAGATGGGCGTGGCTGTAATCCTGGTATTTGGAAGCCTGAGAGGGGAGAGCCATGAGTTGAGGAGTAGTCTGAATTATAGTACATAATATAAATATATATATGAATATATATATATATACATATATATATATATATATAATGAAACTGTGTCTCATGAAAAAAATAAAGAGGTTTTCTATGAATAGCAACATCTCTTTCTTTGAGATAAGTGAGATCAGACTTATTATTTTGCTTATAATTACATATGACTATGTCTACCAGTTACTAATAATTTTCCTAAATAACTACTTCTTGTCTGGTGCTAATAATTTTCTAATTTCTCCATCTCTATCAGCAAGAAAATAACTGAACATTAAGAGCCTAAGTTCTTATGAATGAATTATCCTGGTCTCCCTCTATGGTCAAATTCAATCAATGGGAGAATTTGACAGTTACAAGCTGAATCTGTCTTTCTTTTGTCCCTGTTCTGCGATCTTAGTGGTCTGTAACCAGCATTGTGACAATGGAGGCGAATGTGTGGCACCCGATATTTGCCAGTGCAAGTCCGGCTGGGACGGACCCACCTGCAATACAGGTAAAATCAGAATAATGTACGATAAAAATGTCAACAGAAAGAAACTCCAAATGTCCCCAAGAGTCACATCTAAGTAACAAAACTGAGCTGACAGCCAAGATGTGAGGTGGTTATGAACAACACATTTTTAGAATTTGTTCTTTTCACTCTCACATTTTTCTCTTATCTTGAACCTTATGATGTCTTACATGTTACATTCCCTCATCAGTATTGACTTGCTGCTGTGTTTCTATGGTATGTGTTACATGGTATGGACACAGAAACTTGTTTGTTGCAATTTCTCCATTTAAGTTTCTTTCTCCTTCTCTAACCATCCTACTTGACTAAACATCTGTTCAATTCTGGAGATCAGGGGCAGCCATCACATCAATCCATTTATTAATCAGTACCAGATGTGCTTCCTTAGCAGAAGGTTTGTGGTGGGTCAATCTAATCTAACTTCCTATCCACACATATCTATCCTCCTATGCTTAGAAGGTACAATACTTTCCCTATTTATTATAACTTCAATGTACGCTTTAAACTCTAACTCAATAATTTCATCTGTAATCTCTATCTGATGACCTTTATCAACAAAAATCTAACCCACCATTTATAACATGCTGGCTATACTTGAAACAAAAATCAAGTTGACTCTTGGCCTTATTTCAAGTCTCACATCATTAGTAAAACAGACAAGAGATGCAGTTATATTTTTTAAAATACAACTGAGAAGCAAGTTGGCTTATGATAAGAAATATAAGTAAACTACATATTACAAGTGAAAGCATTAATTTCGCCATGTGGAGTTTGGAAGAAAACTGTGTCTGTACACCTTGGAGACCAGATAAAATCTAAGCTGAAAGCAGAATTAGGAGTGCTTTCAAAGCAAAACATTGATGATCAAGCACCAGTCATCTGAGCATGGAAGGGCTTGAGTGAAGTGCCCATGTTTTATTTGCATATGGATAAAGATGTGTGCATAGCCAATACGAGTGCTGTCGAGTTGAATTGGCCTTTATTAGCCTACAATCATTACCAAAAGTATTCTAAATTTTAATCACACTCACCCACACTCACTCTGCCATTTTAGTTTTATGGTCAACATTACTAGCACACTAAATAAACACAGTTACAAGCAATTTCAAAGTTACATTGCTTCCTTTCATTTGGTAACGCCTAGAACGTTATTGGCTCTTTTTACTAGTAGTTAAAATCTGCATACCATCACGCTTCCTTCTGTCCATCTGTGCCACATTCAGTCTTAAAATAATAGGGCTTGTGATCTCTCTCTCCTGTTGTTCATTAGCTCTGTGCGATCCCATCTGCCTCAATGGTGGTTCCTGTTATAAGCCAAACACGTGCCTTTGCCCTGCTGGATTCTATGGTACACAGTGCCAGAATGGTAAGCATCCTGGTGTATAAGTACAAAAGGCAAGTGGAAAACTAGGAATACAAAATGGGAAAGTGAGGCTCTTCGGAATCACATATTGAGTTTCACATGGAAAAAGAGAAACTGTGTTCCCTCTCTATTTCTTATTATTTTGTATATATGGCCATGTAAACCAGCTAGTACAGATGTATCAGAATTGTCAACTATTCAACTTATGTTAGGTTTAACAACCTGGGAATGGTCTGAAGTTTTATCAAGCCAAGATATGAAACAAATGTATATCCTCCTAGTACAGTGTAGAATTAATGGTAGTATTTCCATTGCTTTCAATCAAATAATTTTTGATACATATTTTATCTACTGTCTAACATTTTCCTGTGACTGCTCTTGAGTTTAGATTCCTTAAACATTTGTGAAATGAATCTATGTACAACTCTATGTAAGATGATATATTTCTTTCTTTTTCTTTTCTTCATTTTAGTTATTTTTATCATTTATTTACGATTTATTTATGTACTTTATGTATATGAGTACGCTGTTGCTGACACATCCAGAAAAGGGCATCAGATCCTAGTACAGATGGTTGTGAGTCACCATGTGGTTCCTGGGAATTGAACTCAGTAGAAAATAGGAATAGGGACTTGGTGGCCCCATATAAGCAAGGCCCAGGATGGTGAGGCTGCAGCCAGGCCTTGGGGCTAAGGAAGAGCTCAGAAAATGGGGAGCAGAGGCTAGTAGATCTAGCAGTAGGGAGCGTGTTAAGTCCAAAATATAATATGGAGAGTGTAGCTAAGAGTCAAGCGGATGGTGAGCCAGGAGCTGGGGGCAAAAGATTAAAGTGGTCAGCCCTGGGGGCAGGCTGGGAGGGGGGCTGTCAGGGAGAGAGCCAGAGAAAGTCAGAGAACGAGAGAGACAGAGAGAGAGAGAGAGACAGAGAGAGAAAAGCCTGGGTCTTTTGAACTAGTGGTGTCAGGGATTAATCTGGCGTTCTAGTGTGGGTTTGAGTAGGTCCTCAGTTGGTATAGACATGTAGCCAGTGCTCCTACCCACAGCCATCTCTCCAGCTCAGGGTCATTTTCTTTTCTGCACCGTGTTTTAATACTTTTTCCTATGCAGTTAAAATTATAGAGGTTTCATTTTCTTTTTTCTTTTCAGATTAATATAGTAGTATCTCAGGAATGAGCATATTCATAGGAAATAGGAGCTATTTTCAGTAAATTAAAGGCATGAAATACTTCCTGTATCTTTAATTTTAAAATTATACAAATTATACCACATCATTTTAGAACACATTTGAACATCCTCATAATCAAATTTTTAAACGTAAGTTATGTGATACAATTTGAATAATTTTTAATTGAAAACATTTTTTCATGCAATATATTCTGGTTACAGTTTGCTCTCCCCCGACTCCTTGATGATTCTCCCCATCTCCCCTTCTAAGTTGACACCTTTTGATTCTATCTCATTAGAAAAAAATAGACATCTAAACGTTATAATAAAATAAAGACAAATCTGAATAGGACAAAACAGGGTAAGGATATAGCAGGAATAGTTTTTAAAAAGCACAAAAAACATAAATGCAGAGAAACACACATTCCATTACACATAGAGAAATCAAATTAAAAACAACAAAAAACAAACAAATGTAACAGCAACAAAATGGAAACTGTAACATATATGCCAAAGACCTGTAAAGTTAAGTGACCAAGCCCACTCAGTCAGTCAACAGATTCTCCAGAGCAGGAGTGAGGAATGAAAAGAGACAATTAGACAAAACTGCAGTATGACCCCAGTCAATTCTGAGACTGAAGGGTGGGTTTAATAATCCTCAATCCATTTTATACCGATTTAATTGCATGCAGGAGTTAAGGTCAAAAGTAGAACAAAGAGGAATAAGCAAGACAGTAAACACAAAATTGTCAAGGCAGTAAGCAAAGTCCCACATCACTTCAGTGACAGTTGTTTCCAAGGGTGTGTAAGGATGGCCAAAATACCTGAGCCTACTTCCTTGTCCAAGCCCAGAATTTTGCCTGAAGCTTGTTTCTCTCCTAAGATAAAAATTCCTGACTTAATCTACTTCCCTATTATGCTCTAAAGTCAGATTCCTGCTTGAAGCCCTAGTCATTCGCCAATGTCAAGTTCCTGCAGGCAGCAGGGCACCTTAATAAAGCTCTCCACAGTTAAGTGTGTGTGTGTGTGTGTGTGTGTGTGTGTGTGTGTGTGTGTGTGTGTTGGGGAGGGCTGTGCCTGACATGAGCTTTAAAAGCTTAAAGTTCATCCTTCCCACTCCCACACCCTACCAGTGACACACTTCCTCCAACAAGGCCACACCTTCTCCTTCTTCTAACCCATCAATGAATCTCATTCCCTGGTGGGTAAGCATTCAAATATAGGGACCTATGGAAGCCATTCTTATTCAAACCACCACAGGTGAATTACACAACTTGTAATTTTCTTTTCTGTGATTAAAAAATTATATTGGATACATATTTAGAAAAAATTATCTGTAGGGACACTGAGATGATTCACTAGGTACAGACAGATGCTTGCTTTCAAACCTCAAATCAGAGTTCAGTCTTCAGAATCTACACAAGGATAGGAGAGAGAGAGGTGCCTCCTGAAAATTACCTTCTCTGATCTGCGTCACACACACATAGGCATACACACACACACACACACACACACACACACACGACTCACTATGTACCTGCCGAGGTTCAGCCTAAAGCAATACAAACTATGTATTTGTTGAATTAATTATTAATTAATAAATCTCCTGGGCATATAACCACAGGATACTCCAACATGTAATAAGGACACATGCTCCACTATGTTCACAGCAGCTCTATTTATAATGCCAGAAGCTGGAAAGAACCCAGATTTACCTCAACAGAGGAATAGATACAGTTATACAATGGAGTACTACTCAGCTATTAAAAACAATGAATTCATAAAATTTTAGGCAAATGGATGGAACTAGAAAATCCTGAGTGAGTTAACCAAATCACAAAAAAACACACATGATATGCACTCACTGATAAGTGTATATTAGTCCAGAAGCTTGGAATACCCAAGATACAATTCACAGACCACATGAAGCTTAAAAAGAAGGAACACTAAAGTGTGGAGGGGAATAAAATATTCATGGGAGCAAATGTAGAAACAAAGTGTGGAGCAGAGACTGAAGGAAAGGCCATGCAGAAACTGCCACACCTGGGGATCCATCCCATATACAGTTACCAAACCCAGACACTATTATGGATGCCCACAAGTGCTTGCTGAGAGCCTGATATAGCTGTTACCAGGGAGGCTCTGCCAGTGTCTGACAAATACAGAGGGGGACACTCTCAGCCAACCAGTGGACTGAGCAAAGGGTCCCTAAAGGAGGAGCTAAAGAAAGGGCCCAAGGAGCTGAAGGGGTTTGCAGCCCCATAGGAGGAACAACAATATGAACCAACCAGTACCCTCAGGGCTCCCAGAGACTAAACCACCAACCAAAGAGTATACATGGAGGGACTTAAGGTTCCAGCAATGTGTGTAGCAGAGGATGGCCTTGTTGGACATCAGTGAAAGGAGAGGTCCTTAGTCCTGTGAAGTCTTGATGACGCAGTGTAGGGGAATGTCAGGACATGGAAGTGGGAGTGGGTGGGATAGTAAGTGGGATAATGGGGGGAGGGGTATGGGATGGGGGTTTTCGGAGGGGAAACGAGGAAAGGCTGTAACATTGGAAATGTAAATAAAGAAATATCTAATAAATATTTAAAAAGAGATAATAATAAATCCTAGCAGTGAGGTTGCTACCCGCCTCAGTGGTTGATGTTCCTGAATGAAAGACACACACACACACACACACACACACACACACACACACACACTCTTTGCACTTAAATATGCCTTAAGCAGTACAATACCTGGATGACTGCCTAGACCCTGTGCTGCTAGAATCTCCCTCCCACCTATAATTCTAAGTTACCACCTACTAACTTCTGTGTTCTATCTTGGTTGCTCTTACTCCACCGTCTGGGCCATGTTTTCTTGGCCCAGAGCCCAGGGTGCTCTCCTTGCTTTTCTATCCCGTGTGGCGACCTCTCTGTCTCCTTCTCTCCACATTCTCCTAGAACATAGAGGATCTTCCTCTCCTCCTCCTAATCACAGCTGGGGAAATCCTCAAATCCCGCCTCGGTCTCTCCTCCCCAGCCATTGGCTGCTGGCATTTACCAATCAGAACCGCCTGGGGCTGGTTCCCAGAAGCTACATGGAGATTCTCTGGTAAAACAGTTTTTGGGGGAACATAATTAACATTCATAATGCAAGCAGCTACATCTATTCATTAAAATATCTAGTTGCATATTTTGTATTGATAGTGCTATTTCATTTATAAATCTTAAAATCAATTATGTTTTTAGAAAGTGGAAATTAAGAAAGCTGTTATTAAGGGGATCTGATCCAAACTAGCAGTCTAAATAGCTCCTTTACTAAAACACATTAATTTTTAAAACAAATTAAAATCCACACAATAATCTATCAATCAAGGAGAAATAAATTTAAGTTAAACAAAACAAATAAGCAACACAAGAAAATCTAGTATTTATAGTTTATAGTATAGCTGTGTGTCATAGCACTTGGTTAGCGTGTATAGGGCTCTGGCTTGATTCTCAGCACTGTATAAGAATAAAATAGCATTAAATGTTTCTGTCTGAGAGAAACACAAAGCAACAATAATCATCTCATAGAAATGACAAACATTCAGTTTTGTTTCCTAATCTGGCTTCCTTCCCTTGCATGACCAGTATAAGGAAAGTTATACTAAACAGCTAACAAGTATTCCTGACAAAGAAATCTTATTTTATTTATCATTTAAAAGATTTTTACCCAGCAGCCACAGGAAGCAGTCTTATAAAGTTGCATGATGATGTGACTAGATTAAAGTTCTCTTAAAGTTTTCCTACTAATTTTATAAAGTAGTGTAGCAAATGGTAAGGGTCTGTCTAGTTTGCACAGAAGGAAATATAACCTAAGTTTGAGCTAAGCATCAGCTCACTTTCTTAATTCTCATCAGATCATTTCACAGTTGCCTTTCCACGTCAATGAAGTATCTGGTACGTTCAGGGGCACTCAGGATTACACTGAAGACTCCAGCACTAAGGTGTTTTAACGATGTTAACCTCCCAGCAGCCAATGGCTCTCAGTTCTGCATTTTATTATTTAGGAAGGACAGTTGCAATGGCTTGCAGTTGTGATCTTTTATTTTTATAGCACATTTCTCTATCTTATGGCTCCGTAGATAACAAGCCCATGAGGCAACGTGAAATATATAATAATTCAATATGTACTGTTCACATATTGCTGCCACTTGTTCTTTTAGCTGTGTGTCACCCACCCTGTAAAAATGGTGGCCTGTGCGTGAGAAATAATGTGTGCACCTGTCGGGCTGGGTACACTGGAAAGAGATGCCAGACAAGTAAGACACCACTAAAATATTTGCATGCCACAGGTAAAAACAAATCTTTGTTGTTTGACACGTGCTTTTGTTGGTTTTGTTTTTTAACTTAAGGCATCTGTGAGCCTATGTGCATGAATGGCGGAAAATGTGTGGGGCCGAATGTTTGTTCCTGTGCTTCTGGTTGGAGTGGGAAGTGGTGTAACACACGTAAGTAAAACAAAGAAGACTCTCAGAGTGTCAACACAGACCTTCATGAGGGCAGCGTGCAGAAGAATTTAAAATTGAGTCTTTCTGTTTTCATCTGTTTTTATTTTTGCTCTTTTATTCCTGCTCTGGGAGAGCAATTCTGAAATTCATCTGGAATAACAAAAACTCAGGATAGCCAAAACTATTCTCAACAGTAAAAGGACTTCTGGGGGAATTAATATCCCTGACCTCAAGCAGTACTACAGAGCAATTGTGTTAAAAACTGCATGGTATTGGTACAGTGACAGGGAAGTAGATCAGTGGAATAGAATTGAAGACCCAGAAATGAACCCACAGACTTATGGTCACTTGATCTTTGAGATATCACTTTGAAATAGTGAAAGACAGAGTTATCTGAAGACAGTGTCCAGTATTTTCTAGTTTTTCAATCACATAAGCCAGCATAACCCATGGCTCTGAACTAATCTGAAATTAGGTTGTGAGGAAGATTTGAAATGGAATCACCTGAGCTCTGCAGTTCGGGTCTTTGCAGGATGAGGTTCTACTCATCCCAATAGATTAGCTGCATAGCTAATGATGACTCCCCTCACAAAACTGTCTCCTTTATTCTTTGTATAAAAATGTTATTTAATCTTGGGGGCGGGGTGATGGTCCATGCCTTTAATTCAAGCACTTAGAAAGCAAGGCATTCGGGCCTCTGTGAATTCAAGGCCAATTGGAGGATCCCAGTTTGAACCTGTCCCTGAACCTCCTTTCCCTCAGGATCTTCTCCACAAGAAGAGTTCTGGGTCAGGGTTTTTGACTGGGATGACAACCCCATCCCTTCACTTGATGCCCTGTCTTTCTACTGGAGGTGGACTCCATGAGTTCCCTCTCCCCACTGTAGGGAATTTCATCTAAGGTCCCTCCCTTTGAGTCTTGAGAGTCTCTTACCTCCAAAGTCTCTGGTGCATTCTAGAGGGTCCCTCTACCTCCTACCTCCTGAGGTTGTTTCCAATCTTTCTGCTGTTCCCCTACACCAATACCTGATCACGTTCCCCTCTTCCCTTCCCTGTGACCTTTCCCACTCAGGTCACCCCAAACCCCACCCCACACCCTGTGATTGCTTTCTTCTTCCTCCCAAGTGAGATTGAGGCATCTTCACTTGGGGCCTTTGGCTTGCTAACCTTCTTGGGTTCTCTGACTTGTATCCTGGAAGTTCTTTTCTTTTTTTGGCTAATATCCTCTTATTAGTGAGTACATACCATGCATGGATGTCCTTTTGGGTCTGAGTTACCTCACTCAGGATAATCTTTATGTAAACACCTCTGATCTTCCCGGAATCTACTTTGACAGGTCCATTCTTGTGCTCAGTCAGCTCTTATTTAGGTCAACATCTCAGTAAGACTTTTCTCAAAACAATGCCTGATAATGGCAAATGATATTGATAAAATGTTTCCCTTTTAGTTTTTTGCATTTTATTTTATTTTACTTGGAGACAGATTCTCATATCTTTTAGGCTGGCCTTGGACTTGCTGTGTAGCTGAGACTGAACTTTAACTCCAGAAATTACTCCCTTAGTACGATTATGGGCATGTTCATTACTCCTGGCTAAGCAAAAAAGACCTTTCAATTCTTGACTTGTAAATTTTTCTTCTTAAAAAGAAAATTGTGGGTTTTTTGTAGTTTATGTTATAATTTGACTGGTAGTTTAAATTTATAATTTCTTTACCTTTGCATTTGCAGCAGTCTGCCTTCAGAAATGCAAAAATGGGGGTGAATGTGTAGCACCCAGCATGTGCCATTGCCCCTCTGCCTGGGAAGGGGTGCAGTGTGAGAAACGTAAGCAGCATTCTCTACGTCCTGTTCTGTGTATGAACTCACTGGAGTAATTCATCTGCAGCTTATGGAGAAGGCCACTGTAGAGACAACATTTTAAGTTACCGATCCCTTTGTAGAGGGCTCAGTGGATAGAGGTGTTTCTCACCAAGTCTGGTGAGGAACAACAGATCCCACACGCTGTTTTCTGACTTCCGCACATGCACCGTGGCACTCATGTGCCCCCTCCCTATACTAAACTAACTCTATTCTGTAATTCTTATAAAATATCCTGACAGAAAAAGCAGCTCAAGGAAGAAAGCATGTAATTTAGCTTACAATTACAAATTAACATTTATCACTGCAGGGAGGTCACTGTGGCAGGAGCTGAAAGCAAGTAGTCACGTGACATCCACCATGATGAGAAGAGAGAAGTCAATGCCCCAGTGCTTGGACAGCGTTTCACCCTAAACCTGCCTTAAACCTGGGAAATGGTGCCATCTGTTTTCAGGCTGGGCATTCCCTCATTATTTAAGACCTAATTAAGATAATTCCCCCATAGAAATGTCCATAGGCTAACCTGATCTAAGCAAACTTTCATTTGGACATTCTTCCCAGGTGGTCTTAGGCTGTGTCAAATTGACATTTAAATCTACCTGTCACATATACAAAATAAAAATAAAACTTTAGAAGTAAAAATAAATGTTGGTCAACTTTATATCTATTTGAAAGAAGTGAGAGTTTATTTGATAGTTTATTTCCCATTTCTCTTATTTCCTTTTAAAGTTTTAAAACAGTATATTAATCATACAAATAATGGGGTTTCATGACATTTTGACACATGTGTATATTGTCTGCTGATCATATTCATTTTCATTGCCCTCCCTTGTTCCCTCTCTGTTCTCTTTATAATTCTCTATGAATATAGAAGCTTCGGTTATAGGTGTAGACTGATATTCTTTAAGTACAGCCTGAAGCTGGAACTGGGTTCTCCATACTAGAGGACCTCTATGAGAACAGAAAAACAAATAATTTTTCTTAAATTGTTTTCTTTCCAGTTTCTGAGAAATTATCTAATGTATTGACAATTCTAACTGAAACTAAATGTTACTGCCATCTTCTGGGAAATAGTGGCACTGCCCATTCAAAATATATCTAGAGGATGGAGCTTTGTTAATGTGAAACCCTTGAGTGTTGCATTCTTCCCCAACCACAAACAGCAGCAGGGATGCAAACAGCTTGTCCACTCTTGAATTATGTAAACTTTCACAGTTACATTTGGCCACAGTGTGACTCCCATGGAAAGTAACTACATATATAAATTTTGTTGTGTTCATTTTTACTCAATATTATCTAAAAAAAATTCTACTTGTCCTTAAAGTATTATTTTTAAATGTCCCTTAATGATAGATCTTATTTTTTAAAGATTTATTTATTTTACGTATATGATTATGCTGTAGATGCCCTCAGACACACCAAAAAAGGGCATCAGGTCCCATGACAGATTGTTGTGAGCCACCACGTGGTTGCTTGGAATTGAATTCAGGACATATAGAATAGCAGTCAATGCTCTTAACCACCAAGCCATCTCTCTAGCCCATGTTAAAACATTATTTCAAGTATTATATTAATTTCTGTAATGTCACTGCACAGTATTTATATTTAATGCAATGGACTTTTTCCTTCCCCTTATGGTGAGCATTTCACATATTTACAAGTAATTGTTTTACTGCAAGCATTTTTACAGATGATGCACAGATAGATATAGATACTTTTAAAATTACCTGAGGTGAGATTTCCACAAACACCTTTCTCGTACAGACATTGCAATCATGGTCAAGAAGTAATAGAATATCTGGGCATGGTGGTACACTTGTAATGTGAGCACCTGAAAGGTCTGGTCAGGAGTGCAGCTATGAGCTTGAGTCATTTAGACTACATAGGGAGTTACTGTCCAAAGTAGGATATAAATTGTTTCATATACAAACCACTATCAAATCTTCTCTTTGAAATGTTTTTTTTAAAAAAGATACATTTCACATAACTTAAGTAATACAGTTTTAGTTTAATTTAATAAGGTATACCTTGAGTTAGGAGTGTGGGTTCTGGAGTTAAGAGAGCATATATATTAGGTTGCCAATAGACAGATCACGGACAGATTCTTTATATCATCTATTTCTTCTCCACTCTAACATACCTACCTGAAAATTTAAGCCATGCATGGTTCATATACACTTCTTTCCTATGGCCAATTGTAATTTATTGTATTTATTTTTAAGTGTCAGAGAAGCTGTACATACCTCTGTGTGATGTTCGAATCCATATAGGTATCATATGAAGTAATGACCATTGAGAATCACAATAAAGGCTCCAATCACAAGATAGCTTCAGGACAGTGGAACAGAGTGCATTATGGTATTCTATTATAAGGCGTGATGACTATAAAAATCTGCTTGCTGCAGCCATTTGTACCCAGAAGTGTCTTTATGGAGGAAGATGTGCATTTCCTGGTGTATGTTCTTGCCGAACTGGATATTCTGGAGCCAAATGTGAAAAGAAGATACAGGTACTTGACAGTACTAATAATACATGTAGGCTTCTCTGTCTTCTACCTAGTGACTGACTACTGTTGATATCTTATTTCCAAAACAGAGCATACATGGACTCAATGTTTGCCTCCAATGCCAGAAAATACCATCATTTTACACTCACACGATTGTCTTATGTTCATTTAAATGAGTGCAATGTATATGTCCCACCATACAATGGGATGCAGGATTCCAAGACACCAAAGGACAGCTACTGGACAGTATGACATAAGATACAGTTAACTTACGCTTTGCTCAAATGCTAGCATCACATCTCTCAGCATACCCACCACTTTAAATTAATGAGCCAAGACCTCAGTGATTAAAGTCCAGCCCTATACAATTTTAATGGCCATGTATCACAGAAAGCAAGTCTGTTCTCAAAATTCCCCCAAAAATAATTTTTCTTGCTTTATTTGCTGTCTATTAAAATCCAGTTCTGGGAAAAGAAACACGCCTATTCCTAGAATTAGGGATTCTTTGTGTTTCAGAAACCAAAGAACCAAGGCAAGAAGAGGATTTCATGCTGTAGGAGATATGCTCTGACCTTGAACTATAAGGCAACTGTTATAATGCATTTATTCTGAAGGTTCAGTTTGCAGTATCTCTGGTCAGTCGCTACTCAAATTCCAGATTAGCAAGGTGTTGTTTGGTTCTGATTTCTATACATAGTAGAGGTGGGTGTCAATGGCATACAAGTACACATATGTGTGTACATGCAGAAAGCCCTTCAAAAATGTCTTACTCTATGAGTTTTGATATAAAAGCCATCATGTATCACTCAGTACTTCAAAACACTCAAGGGCCAACCCTTGAGATGTGAGGGCTAGAGGATCTGGGTTTAAGTTCAACTTTAGCTATGTAGTAAATTGAGACACTATGTCAAAATAAAACAAAATAGCCCAGAGATCATGGAAATCTAAATATATTGAAACATTATAATACATAAAATGTTCAAAAAATGTTCTTCTTGAAGTTTGAAACTGGATCAATCTGTTTTGGGATGCAAAGTCAATTTCTGTATGTTTTTCTTCCTGCACTGTTTTTAATCCAGGAAAAATACGGCTCCATCTTGTGAATAGTAGGTACATAATAGAGTCATGGTGTGACATTTAGCTTGACACTGAACATGTCAAGCTGTTCAGTGCTTAACTGGCTAGATTTGAGCACAGGACTGGGGAGTGGTGAGGGAAGAAAAGGATGGGAAACGAGACTGAGAGAAATGGGCGAACTATTCTAAATATGAATTCCTTCCCAAAAGATATAAAAGTCGGTCTTATTGGACATAGAGCATTTTAATGTAATATGTACCCAGTGTGCATCATATCCATATACAAGCTCTGGATAGAAACTTATTTATCCTCATGTGGATCTATTTTATGAAAACAGTGATGAGTGTAGCAAATTTGACTTTCAAGTTGACAGAACTGAAGGGCTTTGTGTGCCATGCCAGAGGAAGGGAAAATAAATAGATAATAATAAGAGCCTCTACTGCTTATTGGAACGTGACTTTCTCTTTTTATTACAGATGAAACATCCTTGAGAAACATGTACTATTTACAAGCCTCTATCATTACAAATGCAGTTTTATTCAGAAAGATTTGAAGATAATTTCTGAAGCTTATTTGAATATTATAAAGTATTATAAAGAATAAACTAAGAAAATGTGGAACCATCTAAGTTGACAATATCAAAGGAAAAAAATAAAAGTTTCCAAGTAATTTGAATTTGACTTTGAAGTATGGTTCGATATTTGATATTAAATTCATACTCTTGACACAAATATGGTGATATTTGTTATTTTGTGGTTTTTAATCAGTTTCCGCTGTGGCTACATCTACATCAGAGGTCAGTCAAAATGACAAGCTACTTAATGTCTCCTAGATGCACAATGTTCAATGCATAAGTATAGATTGCCAGGGATTTTACAAGAATTGGGTGTAAAGATAGAGACTTAGAGGTTGAAAAAGTAGCTGCACAAGGTCTGAGAGACTGATCTAGAAGATCCCACCTAGTACTTTCTAGAATACAACTCCTTAAACTGTTAGTAAGGACTTTGCACAGGGTTGCAAGTCTGATATCTAGAATATTGCATACTTATATTAATGTGAATTAAAATTATGATTCATTTAAGTTGCCAGACATTAAATTACAGTTATAAAGTAACAATAAAGTAATTTTATGCTTGGGGATCACTACAACAAAAGGTACTATATTAAAGAATTGCAGCATTAAGAAGGTGGAGATCTTCTCTAGAAGCTTTGCTGTTGCTGCTGCAGGTCTTGAGAATCTTCAACCTCTAGCACCAAGTCTCAAACACAGTAGGCTACTCTGAAGCATGTATCACAAAGTTGCTGTGAGTCTTTCAACTATCTCAGCACCCAGGTATAGATACCAGTGGGGGAAAAATAAGACCTTGGTTCAGGGGATATTAAGGAAGAAGTGGTGGGAAGAACCCAGAAGCTCTAGGATGGGGATGAATGTTTTGAAATATTGACTTCTGGATGTGACATTGGTATCACAATTGTAAACATATTGCCACTGGAGTTTCTGCACACAGGCTGCACAAGAACAAGTTAGCCAAAATTCCAGGATGAATTGCATCGATGGTTTCTTGCCCCACCCACGACTAGCTATTGGCAGTAGATAGTTGCTAGAGAATCATTCCTTTCTGAGGATATAAATACTAGTCGTCTTCTCATGCTCTGGTGAATGGTTCCAGACCCAAACACACATGGGCACTACAAACTAGACTGGGCTATGCATCACAGACAAAAAAATATATAGTTAGTAGAGTATCCTTTGGGAAGAATGCTGCGAGGTGGAGATGGTATATGGGAACAGATGCAGAATATGTTCTCACACCTGGAGAGGTGTTTCTAAGAGCACAGTGCAGGAACAGGGCAGGCGACTCACTAGAGGACACACCAAGCCGAGACCTGTGACCGACACTCTGGATGCAATTCACCTCCAAATCCTGGCTCTACCTCATCCCAAGCTTGTGAAGGAAACTTTACCTTCTTGAATCCACTCGTTTGCAAAATAATGGTGAACATATTTACTTCCGTGGGCTGCTGGGTAATTTTAGACTTAAAATGGGGTTGTGGTAAATTTTTCTAGTGAGTAGCATGCAGCAATTGAACAAAGGTCAAGCACGGCACTAGAGTAGAGCTCAGTAGAAGTCACGGGTCTGTGTAAGTGTATCTTTGATTACTGCTGAATACGCTTATTCTTTCTAGTTCTTTCTGAACTCTGGCTGGCTGGTTCAACTCAGCTCTTCAGGCTCAAACTCCATTCCAAACTGACTGATTCAATCTGGCTTCTCTCAGTTTGTCACTAAATTCCTCTGCTTGGGCCTCAAATTAACTCTCGCCATGTGTTCTGGATCCTTCTAATTCACTGGCTTCAGCTGGCTCTGCTGACCTGCACTGAACTGCACTCACTGCGGTGATGCCCAATCTAACTGTCCAAACAAGCTCTCTCTCTCTCTCTCTCTCTCTCTCTCTCTCTCTCTCTCTCTCTCTCTCTCTCCCTTGTGCTGCTCATGGATAGCTTTTCTCCTAAGAGAGTTGGGCAATTAGATGTTGTTTAAGATTAAAGGTATGTACCAAGAACATGTCTGCATTCCAGCCAGATGACACAGACTTAAAAGGTCTTTGGATGTGATTGGAGCAGCCATGTTGCTGGATTAATATTCCTCTACAGGTCTATCATCCAGGAAGCTCTGAGTTCAATCATCAGTACGAAAGGAAAAAAAGAAAGCCTAACATATGGATCTTATTCTTGTTATTAATAATATTATTGCTAATATGTACCAGTTAGACAAGCTGGAGCGTCAGTGACGAGTGTCTGTATTTGGTTTTATATTTTTTCAGTGATGACTATATTTGGTAGCTATGGTTTGCTACCAAGATTAAATATTTATTCTTTTTTTTTCTTTTGTAACTTTCTTTCTTTTTTATATATATATTTTTTTATTTTCTATATTCTATGTTTACATTCCAAAGGCTTTCCCCTTTCCCAGTTCCCCCCCTCCCTATGTCCCATAGTTCCTCTCCCCCAGTCAGTAATGTGTGAGCTAAGATAAAATGTGTGGTCAATACGTAGTAACTAGACTTTTCTAAGGTTAACGTATAAAGAGAAAAGCTGGAGAGCTGAGTGCATGCTGAGCTGGCCAAGTGCTCAGTTGACGGATCCTTGAGGCTCCCTGTGTACTTTCTTTCCGCTGTGTGTTTTCTCAGCATTTTACTAATTGAACTGCAAGTAAGACCTGTGTGGCTTTAGTGAACCTTCAGGCCAGTTGTCGTCATATGCTTTTTCCATTTAAAAATATTCAAACCTAAACCCGGGCATGGTGCCCAAATGAAGTGCACATACTTAGCACTCAGGAGGGTTGCAGTTCTAATCCCCAGCCTCCCAAAGAAATGAAGTTATGTATGATAGCCATGTTAGCATAAAGATGAGTGCCATCGATGTTAAATGAAAAGACTATGCCTGAAACTGCGTTCTTCCCATTGCCAAGGCTGTCTAAAGCATCGTGGACCACAATTGCTGTACCTCTCTGCCAAGTAAGAAGGGTTCTGCTGCAAGACAGGGGTAGGCTTTTGTTTGGTGCTATGTTTTGCTGTTTTATGGGAGGGGGTCTCACAGTTTAGGATAGCTTCCTGTTTTGCATAGTATTCTAAACCTCCAGTGAAGATATTTCAAGATAGTTAAAAAAATAATAAAAGCAAACTCCATGCCGTTCCAATGTGTGTACATGTGGTGTGTGTGTGTGTGTGTGTGTGTGTGTGTGTCACGGGTGTGCACACACGAGAGAGAGGGAGAGAGAGAGAGAGAGAGAGAGAGAGAGAGGGAGGGAGGGAGGGAGGGAGAGAGATGGGGGAGAAGGAGAGAGGGAGACAGAGGAGGGTGACAGAGGGGGAGAGAGGGAGGGAGAGAGGGGAAGAAGAGGGTGGGAGGGAGGGAGAGAAGAAGAGGGAGAAGGAGAGGGAGGGAGAGGGTGAGAGGGATAGAGGGAGAGGGAGAGGGTGCATATCTGTCCTTCAGTTTGAAATTTCTACACAAGGTGAAATTAGCAGACTTGACCTGCAGATGGTGCTAGAGCCTCAGTTCATCTTATGAGCCTTAGATACAAGGCAGCCGCATTGATAAAAGTCTAGGAAGCATTTAATGCAAACACGACACTTTCAATAAGAAAATCATTTATGAGCCTAGACATCTCCATTACATCGGGTGATTGCCTGGTAATTGTACACACTTGCCTTGGCAGTTGACAGTCCCCGTTGTGCTAGTAAGGGATATTACATCCATGTAAAGACGTGGTGATGTACTGAATTCATCAGAGGTTTACATCATCTTGAGTAGTATTTGGTTAGACGGAATTTCTCCCTTTATTCTGTGAATTGGGAAATGTTGATCAATTAAAGGAGACAGAGTTCCAGATAGTTGAGAGTACATATCCTGGTTCCATTGAGAAATAAGAATATAATCAAATCATATAAATGACACCCTGAAAAGAATCTCTATAAGGCAGAGTACTTGCCTGGATGTGCTCCTTCTCTCCACTGTATTTATTTATTTTTGAGGCAGGGTTTTTACAGTGTAGCCCAGAAACTAGTCTTGAACTCAAGGTGAGGGTCCTGCTCAGGCATACTGGCATTAAAGACATGTTCCTAGAATTTTGTCACTTCATTTGTGTCAAAAGCAAGTGCAATTACCCTGACTCCATCTAATCCTTGGGAGAGTCTGATTTGAGACACTATGAGTTTAAGGAATACTAAAATTATAACTATTTCAAATCAGTGCTAGAGATCAAACCATGGCCTCTCAACTGCTAGGAAAGGCCTTGACCACTTTAGCCATTGTTCTCCAACTTAAATTATGAGAGATATAGATAAAATGTGTGAAAAGTTATGACATCAAATTAAATTACCCTCACCAAAGCATCAGTGAGGTAACTCTTGCCTGGTGTGATCAGAGCTGTTGCTTTCTTCTTTTGGTGATCAGCTCTAAGATTTGCTTTTCGCTCACTGACATCCCTCCAAGTTATTCAAGCTGAGGGTCTTTTCTGGAAAACAGCTCTCTTGACCACTAATAGCAGCTTCTCAGGTTACCTTATATTCCACAGACCAAGGTTGGGTCATTGGGGACCAAGAACTATGGATTGATTTATATGGCTGATTCCATGCTGACCCAATTAAAGGAGAAGGTGACACATGCTCCACGCCATTATTCGATTGCCCTGTGACTTGTCCGCATCCCTGCTGATCCAGTGATGACGAGAGTTATCTGGACTCTAGATTCAAGAGGAGAAATTTTTAAACCCTTTCTGGAGATAGGCCAATTATTTCTTTGGATTTCATCTGAGACCCATTTCCCCAAATTAAAGCATCAATTCAGAACCAAAATATGACCATTCCAGATGAAATAGATATGATTGACGAGTTTATAGTCTGACCATTTTCTTTATGTTAGGAGGCAGTCCCTTCAGAGGGTGTGAGGGTAAGATTTAATAATAGGAGACAAATATAAGGTAGCCACAGAGCTTGCTGAATTTTGACTTATAGGCAAATATATTGAAACTGTTTTGTTTTCAGCTCCTCGCTGTAAACAACAAAGTAAGAATAACTATAAGAGATGAGGAGTTCCATTAATCCAAATGTACAGCCTAAACTGGTTATTTTGAGGTCATAGATCAGATGTGTGCTTGGCTCTGTTCACTGACAGAGGGGGTTTCTAAAGGCAAAATATAGCATCAATAAGAACACCAGAGAAGATAGAAGATGAATCGCAGTTCAATGTTGATGCTCAGTATAGGCACAAAAGCTTCCGCACATAGGACTGAAGGGGGGGATGCCAGGTCAATCCTTCAATAAATTTTGCTCGGAAATAAGAGGACTGATTCAAGCCAGGCATGGTGATGCACACCTTTAATTCTAGCATCTGGGGGGCAGAGGCAGATGGATCTCTTGAGTTTGAGGGCAGCCTGGTCTACATAAAGCGTTCCAGGACAAGATAGCCAGGGCTGTTGCATGAAGAAACCATGTCTTGCAAAAGAAAGAAAGAGAGAGAGAGAGAGAGAGAGAGAGAGAGAGAGAGAGAGAGAGAGAAGGAGGAGGAGGAGGAGGAGGAGGAGGAGGAGGAGGAGGAGGGAGGGAGGGAGGGAGGGAGGGAGGGAGGAAGGGAAGAAGGAAAGAAGGGAGAGAAAGAAAGGACTAAGAGCTGCCCCCATCAGTCCTACCCAGCCTGAGCCAGTCTTTAAGTTGTTTCTAAATGTTTTCCAGGTCCTCACTGCTTTCCAAGTGTGAAAAGCATAGGATTTCAACTCCATTGTTAACCTGCGAATGATGCAGAAGCAGCTCTGCCAGCTCTATTACTAAGCAGCAGTGAGAGGATGTGCTAGGAAGATGTTTCCTCTCCCAGGGACTGCTAACATGACAAGCATGCTCGAAGCAAAAATGAATAACCAGTTTGTAGCGTCCCACAGAACGTTCATGCTGAAAATAAACATGTACACTTCTAGTTAATTAGGCCCCAAGATCTTCTTAAAAGCCACATTGTGATTAATTAAAATGATTGCCACTCATTACCTTAAAAAGAGTAAATTCATTAGTATGTGTACACTTAAGGCACCATATTACAATTTCTGTGTTGGACTATTTATAAGATCTATTTTGTCATTATTCAGCTGTCAGTTTGAGTCGAAATTGTCATAATATTATAAATCCTTTGGTTAATATTTAGCAGAAGTTGATCTAACAACTGAAATTTAAATTCAAGATTTGTTATCTTTTATTACAGACCAATTTAGGAAAAGTGATCATATCTTCCAGTTCACTGCTGTGAAGGAGGACCAATCAGTGGAAACTTTTATCACTTACAGAATAATTTAATTAAGTGTGTTGCCCCACCAACACAAATTTAAAAAAAATGACTGGGTTATAACTCTCTCTATACAATATGTATATGCTTATTCAAATACTCTCTGAAATATTATTATGATATAATTATCATTATATTAATAATAATTGTATTGACAACAGTATGTATTATATCCATTTTAATATAAAAACAAAAATTACTATAACTAATAGTAAAGGCATACAAAAAGAAAATTGCAAATAGTCAAATATTTTAAATAACTATCAAATGGAAACTAGTTAACTAATTACATATCCATAGAATTTCTATGCATTTAATACAAAAATAACTAAAGTAAAACTGCCTTGATCACACAGAGGGGTCAGTGTTACATTTTCTATTGTTATTTTTATTATTTTTTGTTGTTTTTTTTATTTTCTATATTTTTGTTCACATTCCAAAGGATTTCCCCTTTCCCAGTTCCCCCCTCACCGTATGTCCTCTTAACCCCACCCCAATCGCCCTACCACCACCACCATTTCTCTGTTCTGGTACTCTCCTACAAAACTGGACCCAGTCTTTTCAGGACCAGGGTCCTCTCCTTCCTTCTTCTTGGGAATTTTTTGATTTGCTAATTATACCTTGAGTATTCAGAGCTTCTGGGCTCATTAATATCCACTTATCAGTGATTGCATTTCATGTGTATTCTTTTGTGATTGGGTTAACTCACTTAGGATGATATTTTCCAGATCCAAACATTTGCCTACACGAATTTATTATTTTTTTTTCTTTTCCTTTTTTTTTATTTTCTATATTCTTTGTTTACATTCCAAAGGCTTTCCCCTTTCCCAGGTACCCCCCACCATATGTCCCATAATTCCTCTCCCCCCCCATGCTATTCCCCACTCTTTCCCGCCCCCCACGATTTCTCTGTTCTGGGTCTACAATACTGGATCCAATTTGTATAAATATACCACATTTTCTGTATCCATTTCTCCTTTGAGGGACATCTGGGCTCCTTCCAACTTCTGGCTATTATCAATAAGGCTGCTATGAACATAGTGGAGCATGTATCTTTATTGCATGCAGGGGAATCCTGTGGGTATATGCCCAGGAGTGGTATGACAGGGTCCTCTGGAAGTGTCATGCCCAATTTTCTGAGGAACTGCCAGACTGATTTCCAGAGTGGTTGCATTATCTTGCAATCCCACCAACAGTGGAGGAGTGTTCCTCTTTCTCCACATCCTAACCAGCACCTGTTGTCTCTTGAGTTTTTAATCTTAGCCATTCTGACTGGTGTGAGGTAGACTCTCAGGGTTGTTTTGATTTGCATTTCCCTGATGACTAATGATGTTGAACATCTCTTAAGCCATCCGATTTTCTTCAGGTGAAAATTCTTTGTTGAGCTCTGTGCCCCATTTTTAATAGGGTTATTTGGTTCTTTGGGATCTAACTTCTTGAGTTCTTTGTATATATTGGATATTAGCCCTCTGTTGAATGTGGGGTTGGTGAAGATCATTTCCCACTTTGTTGGTTGCCGTTTTGTCCTTCTGACAGTGTCCTATGCCTTACAGAAACTTTGTAATTTTATGAGGTCCCATTTGTCAATTCTTGATCTTAGAGCATAAGCTATTGGTGTTCTGTTCAGGAACTTTCCCCCTGTGCCCATGTCCTCCAGGGTCTTCCCCAGTTTCTTTTCTAATAGTTTCAGCATTTCTGGTTTTATATGGAGGACCTTGATCCACTTGGAGATGATCTTAGTACAAGGAGATAAGAGTGGGTCAATTCACATTCTTCTGCATGTTGACCTTCAGTTGAACCAGCACCATTTGTTGAAAAGGCTATCTTTTTTTCACTGAATGGTTGTAGCTCCTTTATGAAAGATCAAGTGACCATAACTCTATGGGTTCATTTCTGGGTCTTCAAATCTTTTCCATTGATCTACTTGCCTGTCGCTGTACCAATACCATGCAGTTTTTAACACAATTGCTCTGTAGTACTGCTTGAGGTCAGGGATATTGATTCCCCCAGAAGTCCTTTTATTGTTGAGAATAGTTTTAGCTATCCTGGGTTTTTTGTATTTTTGTTATTTTTACAGTCTAGTCATTACTCCCTCCCAGTCTGCCCTCTCAGAGTTCCACATGCCATTCCTCTTCCCCCATTCCCCTGTCTCTAAGAGGATGTCCCCAGTTCCCCCACCACAACCCCTTCCCTGCCAGGCCAACCTACTCCTGGTGAAGAGAATGTGGTACTAATTTGAATGTCTTCAGATTAACAGAACTGAGACAATGAATAAATACTACAAACATTATTAGATAGGTTTAAATGATATGATTTGGGTAGGTCAACTTGACTATCTACTCACTGGAGAGGCTGGGAAATCTGATAACTCCTCCATCCACACAGCCTCATGCCTTAAGGGTCTGACACTGAAGGTTGGGCGGTCTTGTGGAGAATGTGTTGCCTATCTTGGGAGTGAAAGAAGCTAGGTTCCAGTATCAGTGAAGAATAGCAGCAATGGTAGCAGCAAAACCGACACACTCATCTGCAAGGAGGAAGGCCAGTAGGCAAAAGCTGCAATGATTTCCTCCCAGACCTCTTTTATATGAGCAGCAGTTATCAGGTGTTACATGTGCTGGGGGAAGCATCTTCCAGTTCATTCAAGACATGCCCTCTATTGCCCACCCAGAGGTGTGTCTCCTAGTTGATTCCAAAACTAGACAAGGTGATACCAAACAATCATGGCTATAAAGGAAAGTTTCCAGACACAGCAAAAAATAGACTTTAATTTTAACCATGCTGATTATCCAGTTGGGAAGACACAATACCACAAAGCCAGCACTTGGGGAGTTAGACAGGAGGACTAGAAAGTCAATGTTATCCTAGCTACATTGCAAGTTTGATGTCAGCCCAGGCTACCTGAGAACAAAGTGAAAGTAGACATTTTCAAATATGTAACCACATACAACCTTTTAAAACTCATAGTAAATGTCTAAAAGTAGAGATAGCTAACTTTGAAACTGGTTATCTCAAGAGAGCAGGACCAAGAAGCAATGGAAAGGCGCAGGAGACTTCACTACTTTATATGTAGCTCTATTGCTTCCTGGTCTACTTCATTCCATGGGTTTAGGCATTTTACCTGCAGGTGTGCTTGTACACTGTGATAGCGCCTGATACATGAGGTCAGATGAATCCATCAGAACCCATGAAACTGGAGTTACAGATGTGGAGAACTACACAGATGTGTATTCTGTGAACCACGTCCAGGTCCTCTGTGATTAACCACCAAACTCTCTCCTCTTCAAACTTGATTGATTACATCTTTATATATATTGATATAGGAAGGGGAAGAGAGAGGATCGAGCTCTGGCCCTTGTGTGTTCCTGGCAGGACAGATATTACTGAGCTCTAGCTCTAGCTCTACCATGGTCTTAAAGGGTTGGGTTTTTGTTTGTTTGTTTTTCATTTCATTTTCATTTTCTTTTCCCTTTTTCTCCCACTACCCCACTCTAGTGGGTTTAGCCTAATGCTGTTTATATTCTAATGTTAATTTGGGTCCCCAAAATTGTTTACATAAGGGAGCCCACATTGGTACATAAGACACAGAGGGACCCTGCCCCCAATTGGTTCTGATTGGTAAATAAAGATACCAATGGCTGGGCAGGGCAGAGGCATGAATTTCAGGATTCCCAGACTCCAGAGAGAGGAAGGGGCTGGAGATCTGCCTTGCTGAGAGAATGTGGAGTAAAGGAGAGATGCCATGCCGAGAAGAGTGCAAACTAGACAGGAGGTATCAGTTATAGGCTGGTATTTCTATTATGAGTAACAATTGCTGAACTATATCCTTAGAACAGAGAATTAGTTGGAAAGAAAAATGCAGACTCTGGGATCAAAATGATATGGCTTTGTTTCTATCAGTTTTAGTGTTTGAATTTATAACAAAGAGTTAAGGTGATAGCAAAACAATTCAAGCCAAAAGATCATATTTATGTAAATGTATGGGCATAAATAGGGATATAGCCAGTGTTTTTTATTAAGCTTAAAGAGCATCTTTCACTGAAGATTCTAAGGCCTTCAAAGGACTGAACCAATATTATTTCAATATTAATTGACAAATAGTTTTATATAAAAGAAAATAATCAAAATGCACAATTTTGTTTATTTGAGCTGTATATGTGTGTGTGTGTGTGTGTGTGTGTGTGTGTGTGTGTGTGTGTGTGTGTTAATTAGGGTTTCCAGTGCTGTGAAGAGACATCAGGACCAAGGCATTTTTTATAAAGGAAAACATTTGGTTGGAGCTGTCTTACAGGTTCAGAGTTCAGTCCATTATCAAGGCAGGAGGCATGGTATTGTCCAGGCAAGTGTGGTGCTGGAGGAGCTGAGAGTTCTACACCTTGATCTGAAAGCTGTCAGGAAGACTATCTTCCAGGAAGCTAGGAGGAGGATCTCCTTGCCCAACCCCACAGTGCATGTATCCCCCAATTAGGTCAGACCTACTCCAACAAGACTAAACCTCCTAGTAGTGCCACTCCATGGACCAAGCATATTCAAACCCTCATAGTACAGTATGCAGGAATAAAACCTTTCCAGAGACTAACAAATCAGATGGCATGTGATCATCAGTTCACAGTAAGAACAAGTCATCAGGACTCAATGACACTTTCCCCCTTTTATTAAATTATTCTCAGATCCTTTTCTTATACAATATATTCTGAAAATAATTTTCCTTCCTTTTACTCTGCCCAGTTCTTCCTCATCTCCTCTCTCATACAAATCCACTCCCTTTCTGTCTCTCATTAGAAGAGAACTGGCTTCTATGTGATAACAGGAAAGTAAAAATATAAAATACAATAAAATAAAACAAAACAAAACTATTGAACTGAAGTTGGGAAATACAGGCCAACAGAAAAATGAAGGAGCCCCAAAGCACAAGAATCAAAGACCCATTCATTTGTACATTCAGGAGTCTCACAGAAGTAGTAAACTGAAAATTATCTTCAGAGGGCCTCTTGCAGACCCATGCAGGCCTGTGGTTGCTGTTTCAGTCTGTCTGAATTCATATGAGCTTTGCTTAGTTGTTTTAGAAGTCCTGGCTCTCCTGGTGTCCTCTGTCCCCTCTACCTCCCCCATTCCTTCTGCCTCCTCTTTCTTGGGGTTCCCTGAGCCCCAAGAAAAGTGATTTGATGGAGATATCTTATTTAGAGTTGTGTGTTTCAAGGACTGTCTCTCTGTCTCTGTCTCTTGCTGTGGATTTCTATATTGGTTTCCATTTGCTGCAGAAGGACGCTTCTCTGCTTATGACTAAATAAGGCACTGATCTATGACTATGGCAGAATGTTAATGGGAGTCATTTTATTGCTACCTTAGGTCTCTGGGCTATCTAGTCTCTGGTTCCTATTCACCCAAGCAGGGTCAGGTATGGGTTCCATTTCATGGAACAGGGTTTAAGTCAAATCAGACATCAAGAAATTACTCCCACAAGATTTGTTCCACCATTGCCCTCAAGCATTTTGCTGGCAGGACAGATTGCATATCAAAGTCTTGTGGTTAGATTAGCATTTACTTTTCTCTTTTGGGAGCCTGCAGAGTATCTTTCCTTGTCATAGACACTAGAATGGTTTATATACTAGAATGGTTTATATAGGTACCAGTTCTATCTCTCCATGTTCAATGAGTTGTTTAAGTGTTGTCTTCAAAAAGTGTTGTCTTGTCAGTTTCTGGAGAACAAAATATTGTCTTGGCAACAGGCTGGATTATTTGAGAATTTCCACTGTACCCTTCCAGCCAACACCTCAGTTGGATGAAACCCAGTCCCCCAGTCCTGGACAATAGGAGTTCTTTCTACATCATTATTTGGAGACCTCATTAGGATTGCCTTCATATATCAATAGTAACTTTGTAATGCACTAGGGTTCCATCCCACCCCCCCCCAAATGCTCATCAAATCTACTTGTCTCTCACCTAATTTCCTCCCTCAACTCAATTTCCCATCTTCTTTCCCATCTTATCATCTCATTCTTGTTCCTCCCACGACTGCTGTTGCAGTCTACCCATAAAACCTATTCTATTTTCCACTCCAAGGGAGATTCATGTGTTCCCCATAGTACCTTTTCAATGCCTAATCTCTCTGGATTAGTGGATTATAGATTAGTTATTATTTATTTAATGGTTAATATTGAAATATAAATGAATATATACCATATTTATTTTCTGGGTCTGTATTACATTACTTGGGATAATTTTTTTAAATCTAGTTCCATTGTACTGGCTGGTTTTATGTGTCAACTTGACACAAGCTGGAGTTTTAACAGAGAAAGGAGCCTCCCTCAATACCTCCATAATATTCAGCTGTAAGGAATTTTTTCAACTAGTGATCAAGGGTAGGAAGGCCTATTATGGGTGGTGCCATCCCTGGGCTGGTAGTCCCGGGATCTATAAGAAATCAAACTGAGCAAATGGGAAGCAAGGCAGAGCAGCACCCTGTAACTTTGTGTGTATTGACATGGAGTAGCATGGCCCCTGTATCAGGTCCTGCCTCCAAGTTCCTGCCTCGTGCGAATTGCTGTCCTGACTTCCTTTGGTGATCAACCACAATGTGGGAGTGTAAGCTGAATAAACCTTCTCCTCCCCAGCTTGCTTCTTGGTCATGATATTTTGTGTAGGAAGAGAAATACTGACTAATACATACATCCATTTGCCTGCAAATTTCATGATGTCATTTTTTTAAACAACTGAGTAATACACCATTGTATAAATGAACCACATTTTCTTTATCCATACTTATGTTGAGGAACATCAAGGCTATTTCCAATTTCTGGCTGTTATAAAAAGAGCAGCAATGAACAAAAGCACACACACACACACACACACACACACCAAAAAAGAAACCAGGGAGTCTTTTTTTATTGGCCAACAACTTCTGGGCATGGGGCCTGCCCTAAAGTAGTGGCATTCCATTAGAGAAAAGAAATTTCCCCTTTGATAGTAGATATCAATTGCAAAGAGCTTCTTGGTCAGAGGTTGGACTTTGTGTTCACTGACTCCTCATAAGACTGGGACTTTGTTTGGTTTGACCTTGTACAGGCCTTCTGCATTCTTCTGCATACTGCCTCTGTGAGTTTGTGTGCATTGATATTCTTGTTCTTACATATGTTCAGACTGCTCTGCCTATTAGATCTTGAGCCTAGAGGATAAGTTTTTGATGAAGACATTCCACTAAAGTGTAAGTGTACCAAAGTCTCACTCTCTGCACATTGGCTGGACAATTTCCTTACATCTATTTTTCAGATCCCTCATTTTTTGTAGACTGTGTCTCTTGTGCTGTCTAACCCATCTGTGCTAGTGGTTAACCATGTGAACATACTGTTCTCTGCACTCCCCCGTGAGCCCTGCAGACTGAGTGTTCATAGGGTGCCTTGGCTGTGTTTCTTGGTAGCATGAGAACAGGTGTCAGTGTCCCCAAAGACCAGGTCAGAAAGAGAGGTGTCAGGCCCTTTTACCCTTTCCCTTCACCCAGTGTTAATATGACATTGTGCTTTAAGAGATAACACATACTTCATTCTGAAGTTGTGATCTATTTTTAATATATGAAAGGTACAAAGTACTTTACCTCAAATAAGGCCAGGTCAAACTTTGCAGAATCGTGACCAATCTTATATGAATGAGAAAACAGAAAATATTTTTTTTGCTTTCCTTGACTATTACCATACCCATCATCAGTATTTTATGTGAAATTGCTTCAAAATATGTTAAAGATGAATAAACCCTTTCCACTCTAAATGAGAGGCAGAGCAATTCTCTTTAGTTGCACCACATCTGGAAACAGAATAACCATTGTTGAGTGAAGATGGGGAAACCGATTACAGAAAAAGAAAAATGTTTAGCAACTGCAGAATATGATCAAAAGCTTTCAGAGAGGAAATGATGCAGAGAAGCGAAGGGGAAATTTCTGAAATAACTTCTGTTTCATTTTGCTCAAATAAAACATGGATGATGATGGTGGTGATGATGATGACAAAAATGCTTCCCTCCTTCCTGAAATTTTGTGTCGCTCATTTAGATGCATCTGCTACAGTATTAATGGAGACACAAGTAAGGTTGAAACACTGTGAGTGAACTTCTAATAGAATTAAGAAAAAGCAGAAGCTACTCAATGTCATATACTCATATCTCAGGATGTGAGAGAGAGGATGCTGTTTGTCTTTCAGAGTCTGGGTCACTTCATTTAATGTAATCTTTTCTAGGTCCATCCATTTACCTGAAATTGTTATGACTTTATCTTCTTCAGAGAGCAATAGTATCCCATTGTGCATATGTACCCATTTCCATTGTTCATTCATCAGTTAAAGGGCATTTAACATGTTTCCATTTTCTAGCCAATGTCATTAAGGCAGCAGTGAGCATAGCTGAAGATGTATCTTTGTAGTAGGATGTTGAGTCCTTTGGGCATATGCCGAGGAGTGGTATAGCTGAGTCATATGGTGGATTTATTTTTAGTTTGTTGAGGGTTCTCAATCCTGATTTCCAGAACATTTGCCCAGTTTGCATCCCCCTAGTAGTGAATGAAGGAACCTCTTTTCCTACAGCCTCACCAGTGCTTGATGTCAGTTGTTATACTGACCTTGGCTTTTCTTTCTGAGGTGAGATGAGCTCTCAAAGTTTGCAAATCGCTACATGGAAACACATGCTAACACGTGCCTTCCCTCTCATTGTTTTAGAAACTCAAACTAAAGGACATCACGTTGGAGAGAGGCCTTCAGCAGGGAACTGCTTCCGGTGAACAAAAACTTAAGCTGAAGCAAAGGCATATAAATGTTACTGATAACGATAGAAAAGAAACCAGACCAATTTGTGAACCCAAACCTTGTTAAATAGTCCCGTGTTGGTACCTTCTCTCTGACTCACCTGCACTTTTAAATAAGTAAAATGACCAGAAATAAAATAGTAAATGATGCCTTTATGCCTTGAGTCTACCTTATATATACAGGAGTCTTGTGTCAGGTTAAAAGTGACACCCACAACTATGTGAAAGCGACTGTCTACATTTTTTTTCAGCAAATATGTGATTCAGCAGTCAAAAATATCAAACATTTATGGGGTGTATTAATCAGGTTTAAATCTCAAGTTTATATGGTATGTGTACCTATGTACATATACCACACAGACATAAACAAGAGTAAAAACTAGTGATACAAATAGTTGCATTTTAGTCATAGGAGTTGAGCTTGGGCCAATCTTAGATTGACTACATCAGGGTAAACACCCACCCATGAGCAGGTGATTGTGCTGTCTACATGCTGCTTCCATTTACTGTCTAAAATGCTACATGACCACTTTGTCTTGGGTGGATTTGGATCTTTATGAGTGCTAAAGACTTCTCTATTCTAGAATGATGAATGCAAATTAATCAAGATCTTTAGACTACACAGGCTACAATTTTCCTTCAGATATAGGAAAATCAGGTGTGATCTGACCCAAAGAAATCCAAGAAGCTGAACAATAATAAGACCTACATGTCAGAGTTGATGAGTGAAGCTTATCTTAGAAATTATATATCTATCTGGGCAGGAACCCTACATTCAAGACCTCATTGGCGAATGCAACAGTGCAGGATGTGCTTCAAGTCTGCCAAGTCAGATGTTGCTTCCTAAGTGCAGAGGACACAGCAAGCAGTGATATTTCTAAAACCAAATCCAGTTCATTCTCATTCTAGATAAATTGACTGGAGCATGACATCAGCCAGACCTTATGAAAGAGTCCGGCTGTCTTTTCTGATAGAGAAGCATTGCAAACCATGGATAGATGTATGTGCTTTGAAAAATATGTTACTGGATACGGCAAACCAGATGCATTTTATTAATTATTAAGGAAGCGTGGAAAGGGACTCTGTTCAGCACACTTTTTCATCATATCCCCTCTCTGTTAGATATGATTTACTGTTCTGTTTGTGCCTTCTAGCCCCAGAGTCATCGTTAAGGGGCAGCTAAAATTAAGGGACTAAGGAATACTCTGTCAGAGTTTGCCCATGGCTGGAAAGCAGCCATGAAGAAAATGAAAAATGAAGCACCATTAGGAATAAATTGTAGATTTTTAGAGTGCTTTTATTCTCAAAATGGGTTTCTGTTTTGATATTCGCTTTTTTCCATTTGCACTGGTTTGTGTTATAAGCTGACGATGCCATTCTGTTCCCAACTGAGTCTCCCCAGATGTTCCCGACATTTACAGGGCTAGTTTCTACTTCCCATACAAAGCTCTTTGTGCATCAGCCCCATCTGTGTCATTAGCTTTTAAAGCCTTGAAAAAGTTTTCTGAGAAACTTCTTAGAAAAATTGTCAATGTGTCAACATCAAACACAACTGCCACACAAAAGAAAAATAAGAAAGACATTGTTTTGGGTCAAATGTGATCAACCATGACATGGTCTATGGACTCGGGTCACCAGAGTGACATGGTCCACCATGGAAGTGGTTTTATGAACATCCATAGTCTCAGAATGAAAGGCACTTGTGCACAAATGCATGCAAAAAGAAACACTGGTGGAGACAGCATGTTAGAGCAAGTCAGGGGAAAACTGCAATAGGCTTCAGATGCTATCTGAAGACATCTTTGGTCTTTTGTTTAATGGAAGCTTGGACATCTTTTACCTGATGATCAAAGGAAGCATGAGGTCTAGTACAGAGATGACTTACAGATACTATACCCCAACAAGATGTGATTGTTCACAATTGACTTATATAGTGAATTCTTGACTAATCTGAGCTGGAACAAAAGCCTCCATTTCAGAAACTAAAATAATAAGCTAAACAAAAGGCAATCCAAAGTAACCTGGGCTATCAATCAACACTCATCAGGAAATTCTATTTTGTCTACCAATCTGCAGAGTCTTCAAGACCAGTGTGACTTCTTCAGAGAATCTTTTACTCACATAAGTATATAGTACTTAGAGAACAAATAGAAAGTAGCTTCAGACTTTTCTTCAGAACTCTGCTAGTCTTTGTGTCAGTTATTGCCTCTGAATCTTTTGGGGTACTCATATAAACTTTTTTAAAATTGTATTTATTTTATATATTCTTTGTTTACATTCCAAATGAATTTCCCTTTCCTGGTTCCCCACTCCCCCTAAGTCCCATAAGTACTCTTCCCTCCATCAGTTCCCCAGTCAATCGCCTCCCACTCCTCTGTCCTGGCAATCCCCTACAATGCTGCATCAAGCCTTTCCAGGACCAGGGCTCTCTCCTTCCTTCTTCTTGGGAATGATGTGATATGTGGGTTGTGTTTTGGTTATTCTGTGCTTCTGGGCTAATATCCACTTATCAGTGACTGCATTGCATGTGTGTTCTTTTGTGAATGAGTTACCTCACTTACTATATTTTCCAGTTCCAACCATTTGCCTAAATATTTCATGAATTCATTGTTTTTAATTGCTGAGTAGTATTCCATTGTGTATATATACCACATTTTCTATATCCATTCCTCCATTGAGGGACATCTGGGTTCTTTCCAGCTTCTGGCTATTATAAATAAGGCTGCTATGAACATAGTGGAGCAGGTGTCCTTATTGCATGCCGGGGAATCCTCTAGGTATATGCCCAGGAGTGGTATGGCATGGTCGTCTGTAAGTGTCATGCCAAGTTTTCTGAGGAACTGCCAGACTGATTTCCATAATGGTTGTACCAACTTGCAATCCTACCAGCAGTGGAGGAGTGTTCCTCTTTCTCCACATCCTCGCCAACACATGCTGTCTCCTGAGGTTTTAATTTTAGCTGTTCTGACTGGTGTGAGGTGAAATCTCAGCATTGTTTTGATTTTCATTTCCCTGTGACTAATGATGCTGAACATTTCTTAAGGTGCTTCTCAGCCATTCAAAGTTCTTCAGGTGAAAATTCTTCGTTTAGCTCTGTACCCCATTTTTAATAGGGTTATTTGGCTCTCTGGAGTCTAACTTCTTGAGTTCTTTGTATATATTGGATATTAGCCCTCTGTCAGATATAGGGTTGGTGAAGATCTTTTCCCAATTTGTTTCCATTTTGTCCAATTGACAGTGTCCTTTGCCTTACATAAGCTTTGAAATTTTATGAGGTCCCATTTGTCAATTTTTGATCTTAGAGCATAAGCTATTGGTGTTCTATTCAGGAAATTTTTTCCTGTGCCCATGTCCTCAAGGGTCTTTCCCAGTTTCTTTTCTATTAGTTTCATTGTGCCTGGTTTTATGTAGAGGTCCTTGAAACATGTGGAGTTGTGCTTAGTACAATGAGATAAGAATGGATCAATTCGCATTCTTCTGCATGCTGACCTCAAGTTGAGCCAGCACCATTTGTTGAAAAGATTTTTTTCCCCACTGGACGGATGTAGCTCCTTTGTCAAAGATCAATTGACGATAGGTATGTGTGTTCATGTCTGGGTCTTCAGTCTTACTCCATTGATCTACCTGCCTCTCACTGTACCAGTACCATGCAGTTTTTAACACTATTGCTCTGTAGTTCTGCTTGAGGTCCAGGATAGTGATTCCCCAAGAAGTTCTTTTACTGTTGAGAGTAGTTTTAGCTATGCTGGGTTTTTTGTTATTCCAAATGAATTTGAGACTTGCTCTTTCTGATTCTATGAAGAACTGAGTTGGGATTTTGATGGGGATTGCATTGAATCTGTATATTGCTTTTGGCAAGATGGCCATTTTTACTATATTAATCTTGCCAATCCATGAGTATGGGAGATTTTTTTCCATTTTCTGAGGTCTTCTTCGATTTTCTTCTTCAGAGACCTGAAGATCTTATCATACAGATCTTTTACTTGTTTGGTTAGAGTCACACCAAGATACTTTACATTGTTTGTGACTATTGTGAAGGGTGTCATTTCCCTAATTTCTTTCTTAGCCTGTTTATCCTTTGAGTATAGGAAGGCTACTGATTTTCTTGAGTTGAATTTATAACCAGTCACTTTGCTGAAGTTGTTTATTAGTTGTAGGAGTTCTCTGGTGGAGTTTATTTGGCTCATATCATCTGCAAATAGTGATAATTTGACTTCCTCCTTTCCCATTTCTATCCCTTTGACCTCCTTATGTTATCCAATTGCTCTAGCTATAAATCCAAGTACTATATTGACAAGATATGGAGAGAGGGGGCAGCCTTGTCTAGTCTCTAATTTTAGTGAGATTGCTTCAAGTTTAGTTTGAGCTAAACTTTTTTTTGACCATTTAGTTTGATGTTGGCTACTGGTTTGCTGTATATTCCTTTTACTATGTTTAGGTATGGGCCTTGAATTCCTGTCTTTCCAAGACATTTAGCATGAAAGGATGCTGAATTTTGTCAAATGCTTTTTCAGCATCTAATGAAATGACCATGTTTTTTTTTTCCTTAGAGTTTGTTTATATAGTGGATGCCATTGATTGATTTCCATATATTGAACCATCCCTGCATTCCTGGAATGAAGCCTACTTGATCATGGTGAATGATCATTTTGATGTGTTCTTGGATTAGATTGGCAAGAATTTTATTGAGTATTTTTGCATTGATATTCATAAGGGATATTGGCCTGTAGTTCTCCTTCTTTATTGGATCTTTGTGTGGTTTTGGTATCAGCATAATTGTGGCTTTGTAGAACAAGTTGGGTAGTGTTCCTTCTGTTTCTATTTTGTGGAATAATTTGAAGAGTATTGATGTTAGGTCTTCTTTGAAGGTCTGATAAAATTCTGCACTAAAACCATCTGGGCCTGTGCATTTTTTTGGTTGGAAGACTTTCTATGACCCCTTGTATTTCTTTAGGGTTATGGTACTATACAAATGATCCATTTGATCCTGATTTAATTTTGGTATTTGGTATCTGTCTAGGAAATTGTTCACTTCCTTCAGATTTTCCAGTTGTGTTGAGTATAGCCTTTTGTAGTAGGATGTGATAATTTTTTTAATTTCCTCAGTTTCTGTTGTTATATCTCCCTTTTCATTTCTAATTTTGGTAATTTGGATACTGTCTCTGTGCCCTTTAATTAGTCTGGCTATGGGTTTAATCTATCTTGTTGATTTTCTCAAAGAACCAGCTCCTGGTTTTGTTGATTCTTTGTATGGTTCTCTTTGTTTCCACTAGATTGATTTCAGCTCTGAGTTTGATGATTTCCTGTCTTCTACTCCTCCTGGGTGAATTAGCTTCGTTTTGTTCCAGGGCTTTCAAGTGTGCTATTAAGCTGCTAGTGTATGCTCTCTCCAGTTTCTTTTTGGAGGCACTCAGGCCTATGAATTTTCCTTTTAGAACTGCTTTCATTGTGTCCCATAGATTTGGGTATGTTGTGACTTCATTTTCATTAAATTCTAAAAAGTCTTTGATTTCTTTCTTTATTTCTTCTTTGGCCAAGATATCATTGAATATTGTTCAGCCTTCATGTGTATGTGGGCTTTCTGTTGTTTTGTTGCTTTTCAAGACCACTCTTATGCCATAGTGATCTGATAGGAGGTATGGGATTAGTTCGATCTTCTTATATTTGTTGAGGTCTGCCTTGTGACCAATTATGTGGTCAATTTTGGAGTATGTACCATGAGGTGCTGAGAAAAAGGTATATTCTTTTGCTTTAAGATGAAATGTTCTACATATATACATATATATATATATATACATATATATACATATATGTGTATATTTATATATTAAACCCAATTGATCTAAAGCTTCAATTAGTTTCGTTGTGTTCCTCTTCAGTTTCTGTTTTTCTGATCTGTCCATTGAAGAGCGTGGAGTGTTGACATCACCCACAATTATTGTGTTAGGTGCAATGTGTGCTTTGAGATTTAGTAAGTTTCTTTTATGAATGAGTGTGCCCTTGCCCTTGGAGCATAGATGTTCATAATGGAGAGTTCTTCCTGGTGGATTTGTCCCTTGACCAGTAAGAAGTGTCCTTCTGTGTCTCTCTTGATGACTTTAGGATGAAAGTCAATTTTATCCAATATTAGAATGTCTACTCCAACTTGTTTCCTAAGACCAATTGCTTGTAAAATTGTTTTCCAGCCTTTTACTCTGAGGTAGTGTTTGTCTTTGACCCTGAGGTGTGTTTCCTGTAAGCAGCAAAGTGAAGGTTCCTGTTTACATATCCAGTCTGTTAGTCTATGTCTTTTTGGGGGAAATTGATTCCACTGATATTGAGTGGTTATTTGAGTGGTTATCTTATTTTCGGTTTGATAAGAAAAGTTTTTTACCTTGCTTTTTCCAGGGTGAAGTTTCCCTCCTTGTATTGGTGTTTTCCACCCATTATCCTTTGTAGGGCTGGGTTTGTGGAAAGATATTGTGTAAATTTGGTTTTATCATGGAATATCTTGGTTTCTCCATCTGTGGTGACTGAGAGTTTTGCTGGGTATAGTAGTTTTGGCTGAAATTTGTGTTCTCTTAGAGTCTGCATGATATCTACCCAGGATCTTCTAGCTTTCATGGTCTCTGGTGAGAAGTCCAAAGTAATTCTAATTGGTCTTCCTTTATATGTTACTTGGCCTTTTTCTCTTACTGCTCTTAATATTCTTTTTTTGCTTAGTACATTTGGGGTTTTGATTATTATGTGATGGGAGGTATTTCTGTATTGTCCAGTCTGTTTGGAGTTCTATAGGCTTCTTGTATATTCATGGGCAACTCTCTCTCTTCTGGTTAAGGAAGTTTTCTTCCATAATTTTTTTGAAGATATTTGCTGGCCCTTTAAGTTGTAAATCTTCACTCTCATCTATACCTATAATCCTTAGGTTTGGTCTTCTCATTGTGTCCTGGATTTCCTGGATGTTTTGGGTTGCATGCCTTTTGCTTTTTGCATTTTTTGACTGTTGTGCCAATGGTTTCTGTGGTATCTTTGGCATCTGAGATTCTTTGTTCTATCTCTTGTATTCTGATTTTGATATTTGCATCTATGGCCCCTGACTGCTTCTCAGGGTTTTCTATCTCCAAAGTTGTCTCTCTCTTAGTTGTTTCTACTTCTGTTTTTAGATCCTGGATGGTTTTGCTCAGTTCCTTCACTTGTTTGTTTGTGTTTTCCTTTATTTCTTTAATAGATTTTTGTGTTTCCTGTTTCATGACTTCTGCTTGTTGACTCAATTTCTCATGCATTTCTTTAAATTATTTTTTCATTTCCTCTTTATTGGCTTCTATCTGTTGACCCATATTCTCCCAAATTTCTTTAAGTGATTTTTGTGTTTCCATTGTAAGGGCTTCTAACTTATTCATTTTCCCCTGTATTTCTTTGAGAGATTTATTTATGTCCTTTTTGTGATCCTCTCACAGCATCATGGCCAGTGATTTTTAAATCCAAATCTTGTTTTCCTGGTGTGTTGGGGTATCCAGGACTTGCTGTTTTTGGAGAATTGAGTTCAGATGCTGCCATATTGCCTTGATTTCTGTCCGTAAAGTTCCTGTGTTTGCCTATTGTCATCTGGTTATCCTGTTTAGTTGGTACTCCTGTCACTGGCTGGTTCTTGAACCTCCTGTGGGCCTGTAAGGCTATATCTGCACCCCTGGATGACTGGGTTTCCCCTGTCACAGATTGCTGATATGCTACCCCACTCTTGGGTGCTGTTGGAGCCCTAGTGACCCAAGCAATGTTATACTCAGGTTGTCTCTATATACTTGGTGTTGCCTGTCTGGTTTGCCAGGTAGTGAAGATGGTGGATGCTGTGAGGAACCCCTCCAAGTGCTGATCACTCTGCAGGGCAAATGGCCCAGACCAGGGCTTGCTGCTAGAATTCAAATGCTCTGCTGATGCTGGTTCTTGAATACCCTGCTTCTAACAAATAATCTGTTCCTGTCCGTTCTCGAGAGTAGGATCTTCCCCGTGTCAGACATAGCACAGGTCTACTACATCTGATGGAAAGGGACAGTGGCAATTAACCTGCTCCTGCTGGTTCTCTAGAGAGTATCATTAAGTGTGATCTTCCCCATGCCAGATATGGCACAGGCCTCTGACTGAGCTGGCTGCTTGGTACAGGGGCCAAGATGGTGGAGATCTCAGACTTTAGGGCTCCATCTAATCGCAGGACTCCCTGCAGGTCAGAAGCTCCCCTGCAGGATATGTGCCCAGGCAGCTCCCTCATGTGAACCCAGGTGGGCTGTGTCCTGAGTAATCCTTCACTCTGGTGTCTTCTGTATACCTGGCTGAGCTGGCTGCTTTGTCACGGGAGCCAAGATGGTGGCCATAAACTTAATCCAAACTGATATTAAACACTCTCTTCAAGTTACTGGGTAGAAGTTGCTGCTATTGTTTTTTTCTTACCACTTCTTTATTTTCTCATGATGTTAAGCCAACACGCCGTATCTCTTCCTTTTGAATAATAAACAAATAATGTGAGAACTTTTGTTTGTTCATTATGCTACTCTTAGTTAACATTAGGCTTTGTGTGTTCTTGAACATTTCTAGAGCCACCAACAAGAGCTTCCAAGTTTCCCTTTTACTCCACACAGAAGTCATCCTTTCAGCCCAAGTGTATCTATTTACTAGAACTTGTTGACTCCAGAAAGAAGATCATATATCAACATCCTTGAATCTTGGGCATAGTCTCGCTGCTACTGTTGTCATATTGTGTCATGAACTCATAGAGACTGTCATCCCTTTCATTTAAACAGTGATCAGAAATGTCTGGTAGATTCATGAAAGGATCAACATATCACTTCATTCTATTTACATTCTACACTGATGTAAGGTTTTTTAAAAAATGGATGTGTGAGTTAAGCTAACTCTTTACATTCTTAAAAGTGATCATCAGCCTCATGTACTTTTAAAGTATACTATAAACCACACTATAAAACTTAACACTATTAAAATCTAGACGTAAATTTTATACTGCCAAAATAGTCTAAGTGATAATAAAATAGTCTAAGTGATAATGCTATTAGCTTTCATGGATTAAAAAAGTGTGTGTGTGTGTGTGTGTGTGTGTGTGTGTGTATAGCAATATTTGAATCAATGAAAGCTAATACATATATATTAGTGTGGTGTGTGTGTGTGTATGTGTGTGTGTGTGTGCACGCTTGTGTGTGTGTGTGTGTGTGTGTGTGTGTGTGTGTGTATACCCAAGGAGGAGCAAGTTTAAGGTTCCATTGGAGAGTTGGAGAGTATAATAACTTTTGTCATAAATAAGCTCTAGGGTGGAAGTCACTTATTAGAATATCATGTACTCACTGTGCCTTGAAATATTACCCATCAAAATAAAACTCTGAACTTTATTTCTAGTTTCTGAGTTGTTCAGGACTATATAATTATTGAGTGGTTATAAACAGATTTTTATAGATCAAGAGTTGAGCCTATATTTGGAAAGAAAACAATTATTCTGTCTCTATAAAACAGACAGTGTAGAATGAAAAACTATATTACAGATAAATTCATCAACATTATCTTTGCTTTGAAAGTTATTTTGACTCGTGCATGGCATCTTTATGACTTTTCTGTTTAGTTGGGGAATCCACTAGTGTCTGTTAATGTTTTGCCATTTCAAGATAAGACAGAAAAAACTTTTCAGTGAATTTATAGGAGATAAACTCTTTATAAATATCTTGTGGTGTCTTTCAGTGCACTTACTGGAAAATTGAACAACCAAAGACTTTCGTTTCTACTTTCCTTTGTAGAACTTAAGGTAGTTAATTCTAATAGGTTTTAATGTGATACTATGTATCCCTCTGGTGTCAGCATTACATACACTTATCCATCACTCCTCATCTGTGTTTCATCCTGGATTTAGCATAGATAAAGATCTTGATGCTGCAGAATCCCAAGGGATCATTCAATTTTTTTGTGACAATTGTGAGTAGATTTTGATGGTCTTAAGCTGGTAAGTCATGTAAATCTGCTATGTCATCATAAGAATTTACCTTAAGTATCCATGGTCAGTATTTCTTTTCATAAAAATGCAAAGTCTATTGTATTAGTCAGGGTTCTCTAGAGTCACAGAATGTATGGGTGGTCTCTATATAGTAAGGGAATTTGTTGATGATGTACAGTCATTAGTCCAACTCCCCAACAATGGTCAGCAGCAGCTGAGGATGGAAGTCCAAGGATCTAGCAGTTGCTCAGTCACACAAGGCAAGCAGGCAAAGAAGAGAGAGAGTATATCTTCCTTCTTCCAATGTCATTATGTATGTCTCCAGCAGAAGGTGTGGCCCAGATTAAAGGCATGTGCCACCACACCTTTAACCCCAGATGACCTTGAACTCAGAGATCTTCCTGTCTTAATCTTCTGGAATTCATAGTCACTATGCCTCAAGATCTCCATGCTAAGATTCAGGTCAGAAACTTGTGTCTCTCAGCCTCAAGATTAGGATCACAACTGAGCCTTCCAATTCTGGATTATAGTTCATTCCAGATATAGTCAAGTTGACAACCAGGAATAGACACTACAGTCTATATTTCCAGGGCTCAAGTGGTCCTCCTGTGTCACCCTTCTAGGTAACAGCTACAAGTATACACCATCATATCTGGCTCTTTGAGAGCTAATAAATTAAATTTCAATTGTTCCTACTCTATGTATTCCCCAAATAAAAATTTGGATACAGATAGGTAATAATAAGAACATCCTGGGAAGCACCTAAGGGTAACCAAAAATTCATCAAGAAATTTACTACTGTTCAATCTCATGCCTTGGCTCAAGGTGTTGTATGTGTACCTTAAATTTACTTAGAATGGGAAATAGTGATGGAATATATCCATAAATTCCAATTAGTGTTTCAGGAATGTTTTGGGGAAACAGAAGGCATTTATTCACCTGCAGTCTAGTTTATATAGACACAGAAGAGCAGCAAGAAAGTATATATGCTAATGGATGAAAGTCAGGTTATTGTTCTGTGTGTGTCCATTGAAGAAGACCCAGTCTGCCCATGAGTTTGCTTCTTGATTTATGTAATCCTCCAAATCAAGATCAGGTGGGTAGAAGCCTGATAGTTGTTTCTACCAAAGGAAAATCATTGACTTATTACTTAGCTTCTAGACCTAAGCTACTGTCACTCTCATATGAAAGAAAAAAAATGGTGACTTTGAAGGGGAAAAATAGGCTACCGTAAAAGATATGGAACTATTTTTGAGTCTATCACCAGAAGGTTTAATAAGTGTGTAAATGGTTTTTTTTCTCCAGCTTCTATAGAATCTTAGTCAAATGAATCTCTGTAACAAAGTTGAATAAGAAAAACAAACAAACAAACAAACAAACAAAAGTTTACAAACACATCATGGGGCCAAAAGGCTGTGCAAGTGGGGGTACATAGCCTGGAGCAAGAGGGTGATCAAGACCTGTTGAAACCCTTAAAATGTCATCCTGAGACTGGCGGGGTAGGACTGTCTTTCTCCTTGCTCTGGGTCTGCATGCTCTCAAGCACATAGCCTGCATAACCCGCTCACCTCTGCCACCTTTGAGGTAGTCATGGAGCCTGGTGGCCAAATTACAGGTTTAACTTTTTCCTTCCCTATAAGGGTGTATGCAGCAAGCATGTAGAACTCCTGTTCATGCAAATGAAGCATTCCCAACACCTAGGTGCCAACCAATAATGCACAGTCACCCCGGAAAAACCCCTACTCACTCTCCAAAATTTATAGAATCCTTGTCACCTCCAATAAAGGAGAGCTGTTTTGTTGAAAACGGTCTAGGATAAGGCTGCTTCTCCCAGCATTCAAGCTGGTACAGTTCTTCCCTACCCATCCCACATGGCAGTGCTTCATTCCTTTGAGTCCATCCTAGACACCCTGAGAGCAGAAGCATGACTGGGCTGGCACCTGCTGCCCAATGTGTCAGAGCAGACACAAGGTGGCAGCTGGTGTCCATGAGGATTCTCCAGGACCTTCAGTTCCAGTGGGGAAGAATGAGTGCTCCCAGGCCTTTGCGTCAGCCCCAAAGCCCAAGCCTCCACACTGAGTGCTATCAGTCTGTCTTTTCTGCTTTGTTTTCTGGTTTATGTCACTGCACACCAGGGGTGGGTATATGGTCTCAATTTCTTGTTTAGGAGCTGTGAGATCTAGAATAAGTTGGCCTTGAGGGCTTCGATCCTCAGACTAGCCTGACAGAGGGAGAATGCAGCATTCTTGACAGGTCCTACTCTAAGCAGACCTGTGTATTGGCAGATTGCAGCTATAACAGGCAGGAAATGGGGGAGCAAGGATTTTCTTCTTAGGTGTCTCTACTCTGAAGCCTTCTGAACAGGGCATTCTCATATTGGCAGAAGGTCCCCAAACCTCTGCCTGAACCGGGACTGCCTTCCAGATGTTGGCAAACACCTCCTTTTTCTTCCTAAAAAAATTAATAATAATAATAATAATAATAATAATAATAATCAACTGGTTATGCAGAACCAGTAAATACAAATTAGCGTGTATGCCAGAACTCTTAAAACCTGTGGGTAGGCTGATTATCTTGGGGCCATTTTGCAATCACCTGAGAGCTATTAGACTGTAGGAACTTTCCTCTTTCTTTTCTTTTTTTTTTTTTTGATTTTTTTTATTGTATATATTCTATATTTACAATTCATTTCCCTTTTTCTGGTTCCCCACCCCCAAAGGTCCCACATGTCCTTTTCCCTCCCCCTGCTCCCGCATCCACCCCCTCCCACTTTACTGTTCTTGTACTCTCCCACAATGATGTTTTGGTCCATTCTAGCACCAGTGTCCACTCCTTTCTTCTTGTGAGGCATCACTTGAAATGTGATTTGTGTCTTTGGTGTTCCAAGCTTCTAGGCTAATATCCACTTATCAGTGACTGTATACCATGGATATTCTTTTGAGACTGGGTCACCTCACTTAGTATGACATTCTCCAGCTCCATCCATTTCTCTAAGAATTTCATGAATTCATTGTTTCTAATGGCTGAATAGTACTCCATTGTGTATATATACCACATTTTTTTTATCCATTCCTCTGTTGAGGGACATCTGGGTTCTTTCCAGCTTCTGGCTATTATATATAAGGCTGCTATGAACATAGTGGAGCATGTATCCTTATTGCATGCTGGTGAATCTTCTGGGTATATTCCCAGGAGTGGTATGGCTGGGTCCTCCGGAAGTATCACGCCCAGTTTTCTGAGGAACCACCATACTGATTTCCACAGTGGTTGTACCAGCTTGCATTCCCACCAGCAGTGGAGGAGTGTTCCTCTTTCTCTACATCCTCGCCAACACCTGATGTCTTCTGAGTTTTTAATCTTAGCCATTCTGACTGGTGTGAGGTGAAATCTCAGGGTTGTTTTAATTTGCATTTCCCTAATGACTAGTGATGTTGAACATTTTTTAAGGTGTTTCTCAGCCATCCGAATTTCTTCAGGTGAAAAGTCTCTGTTTAGCTCTGTACCCCATTTTTGGATAGGGTTATTTGGTTTTCTGGGGTCTAACCTCTTGAGTTCTTTGTATACATTGGAGATTAGCCCTCTGTCGGATGTGGGGTTGGTGAAGATTTTTTCCCAATTTGTTGGTTGCCGATTTATCCTTTTGACAGTGTCTTTTGCCTTACAGAAACTTTGTAGTTTTATGAGGTCCCATTTGTCTATTCTTGCTCTTAGAGCATAAGCAATTGGTGTTCTGTTCAGGAATTTTTCCCCTGAGCCAATGTCCTCAAGGGTCTTCCCCAGTTTCTTTTCTATTAGTTTTAGTGTGTCTGGTTTTATGTGGAGGTCTTTGATCCACTTGGAGTTGAGCTTAGTACAAGGAGATAAGAGTGGATCAATTCTCATTCTTCTGCATGTTGACCTCCAGTTGAGCCAGCACCATCTTGCTTGAGGTCCGGGATATTGATTCCCCCAGAAGTTCTTTTGCTGTTGATGATAGTTTTAGCTATCCTGGGTTTTTTTGTTATTCCAGATGAATTTGAGAATTGCTCTTTCTAGCTCTATGAAGAACTGAGTTGGGATTTTGATGGGAATTGCATTGAATCTGTATATTGCTTTGGGCAAGATTGCCATTTTGACTATATTAGTCCTGCCAACCCACGAGCATGGAAGATTTTCCCATTTTCTGATGTCTTCTTCAATTTCCCTCTTCAGAGACCTGAAGTTTTTGTCGTATAAATCTTTCACATGTTTGGTTAGCGTCACTCCAAGATACTTTATATCATTTGTGGCTATTGTGAAGGGTGTCATTTCCCTAATTTCTTTCTCGGCCTGCTTATCCTTCGTGTATAGGAAGGCTACTGATTTACTTGAGTTGATTTTATAGCCAGCCACTTTGCTGAAGTTGTTTATCAGTTGCAGGAGTTCTCTGGTGGAGGTTTTTGGGTCACTTAAGTAAACTATCATCGAGCAGGCATTTCCTTTTCTTTTTTTCTATCACTGGGAACAACTCATCATATTAAATAAATAAATAAATAAATAAATAAATAAATAAGCAAGCAACACACACACACACACACACACACACACACACACACAAGAGCCCTCAGATTTAAAGAAATATGTGCCCTTTAAAAATGTTGTGGAATAATACCGAAATGCAAGCCTTCTTGTTTTGGGGGGAGGTCCTTCAAATAGCACCATGCATGGCCAGAGGCAACGTTTACAGTCTTGACTCATGGACTGGAGTTGCTTCTTTCACCTGAAGCAAAGACACCAGAGAAGAAAAACCTCCCTCCCACCATTTCCTGCCTGTCATATCTGCAGTTGATGCATAGGACTGTTTAGAACAGGACTGGCAAGTCTCACCTTAGTCAGATGAGTCTGAGGATCAGGACCTTAAAGACCACCTTATTCCAGATCTCACCACCACCCTCCATAGGAATCCATTAAAAAGACAGATGAACCACAGTTCCAAGTTATGGCTTCCCTTACCCCTCCAACCAACCAACAGAATTATACTTTTCAAGACTGTCAAGACAATGGAGGAAATGCCGTGTGCAACCCCTCACCCCACTCTGGCTTCCTACCCATAGCCTGCTACCATGGCTTTGCAATTTTCATGATTCTGTTTGAAAAGCAGAAAAAAGGCCAATTACTCTCTTCTGGCTTACTCAGCCACTCCTTTTACTCATGACTTCAATACAGACCAGGAATTCCAGGTATTTCCAGTTAATATTATCTGCCTAACTGGTACCCATACTGAACCACAGACTTAAAAGAACTCAGACAAGAAGTAAAGGAAGTTGGCATTCATGCACCCTGGACTAAATAGCTCTTACAGATTCAAATTGCTACCTTAAGCATGCCCCAGGATTGGCGGGATATCTGTAGCCCCTCTCTGCCTCCCTCCTACTTTCTGGGATGAATGCCTGCAATGGGGCAGGCAAAATTGGGACCAAGATCGCATCCCAAGGGGATTTCATGAATTTTTTGGCCAGGTAGCTTTTTCCACGGGCACATGACAAGCAATACAGATGGCAGGTTACTTTGACCAGGTGTGTCTTAGTAACTGCAAGCCTGAGCTAGAATCACCCAACACTCCCATTCACAAGAACATGCCTCCTTCCTGGTATTTCTCTACCAAACCCCAGAAGATGCCTTATCTGATTATATTCTTAGAACTAAAACAAGCTTAGAGTGAAGAATTACTGACCCTTCGACCAGAGACCTCCTTCTTTTTTTGTTGGTTTATTTATTTATTTATTTATTTATTTATTTATTATTGGATATATTCTATATTTACAATTCATTTCCCTTTTCCTGGTTCCCCATCCCCCAAAGGTCCTAACATGCCCTTTTCCCTCCCCCGGCTCCCTCATCTAACCCTTCCCACTTCCCTGTTCTTGTATTCCCCTACACTGGTGCTTTGATCTTTTCCAGCACCAGTGTCCACTCCTTTCTTCTTGTCAGACATCATTTGGTATGTGAATTGTGTCTTTGGTATTCCAAGATTCTAGGCTAATATCCACTTATCAGTGACTGTATACCATGGGTATTCTTTTGAGACTGGGTTACCTCACTTAGTATGATGTTCTCCAGCTCCATCCATTTCTCTAAGAATTTCATGAATTCATTGTTTCTAATGGCTGAATAGTACTCCATTGTGTATATATACCACATTTTTTGTATCCATTCCTCTGTTGAGGGACATCTGGGTTCTTTCCAGCTTCTGGCTATTATATATAAGGCAGCCAGAGACCTCCTTCTTAAAAGCATCATCTGGGAAGGTACGACTTCCAGACTAGTCTGCCAAGGTCTCAAAAATGAACACTATGATAGGTGAGTTGGGGCAACCCAAAACAGGAACAAAATTACATCAGTTTACCCCTGAGCCTCAGGGTATAGCAGCAATATAAACAGAAATGATCTACGTTAAAAGTGGTGAGAAAAGACACTGGAAAAATGAATGCCCCAAATTCATTTTCCCCACAAGGGGACTCATTGGAGTTCCCACAAAGGACTCCAATGCCCTGAAGAGAGTCTGCCCCTGATGTTGGAAAAAATTTCTACTGGCAAAAAAAAGATTGTCTCCCCCTTTATGATAAAGATGGCAAACAGAGCCCTTAAACTTAAAACAAGGTAGCCATTAGCCCCAACAGTAAGAGGAAAAACTGGTTCCACAGAGACTATTTTAGAGGAGGTAGGGTGCAGATAAGACAACAAGAAAGTCCACAATATTGGCAGCTAATCCCTGGGGCCCAGCTTCTAGGCATGGGGGCTGGTCTCATCATTTATCACCTAGCAGGCCCACAGATGGAAAGACCCTGGTGGAGTTAGCAGTATAATATGTCGTCCCATAGCTGACATGCCCACCAATCTTCTGGGGAGAGATATTTGACAAGCCCTAGAAGTGGTGCTTTCAACCCAATAAGAAAGAAATTGCATCAAGATAAATGAGCATTCTTATAAAGAAAATTATACCCAAAGAAGCCTTAAAAACTCCCCTCCAAATCACCCCAATTCTAAGGGCCACTGTTAAATTTAATACTCCCTGCCTTGATTGGCTTTTAAATGAAGCCATATGGCCTCTATCTAGGGAGAAACATAAAGCCTTCACATAACTAGTAAAAAGAGGAGCTCTACTACAACTAATTTGTGCCTCCCACAGTCCATGGAACACTGCTGTGTTCACTATTGTAAAAGATCTCAGGGGAATGAAAACTGTTGCAACATTTAAGGGCAATTAATATAATCATTCAAGTCTGGGTTCTTCCAAAAGGGGGCTGCTCCATGTCTCAACCATCCCTGCCATGTCCATCATTGACAATAGGCATTGAAAACTGCTTCTTTTCTATTCTATTCCTCCCCAACCTTGAGAATGTGAATGCTTTGTGTTTTCAGTGCTGCCCCTCCCACCATTGCCAACTCTGGACTGACCTTGTGATATGAGTGGACAGCTCACCCCTAGGGGGTAGCTAACAGCCCGATCATCTGTCAGGAGGCTGTGGCCACTGCATTTAAACCATACCTAGGTATCTAAGGACTCAATATATACCATTACATAGATGACATCTTGGTGTGGAGAGATTCTTTCACCTCCTGCTCCCATCTTAGAGATCAATTAATACCTTCCTTATCCTGTCTTAGGATTTCCATTGCTGTGAAGAGACACCAAGACCAAGTCAACTCTTATAAGGGACAGCATTTAACTGGGGCTGGCTTCCAGTTTCTGATTTTTAGTCCATTATCATGCAACATCCAGGCAGATATGGTGCTGGAGAAGGAGCTCAGGGTTGTTTATCTTGGTCTGAAGGCATCCAGAAAGAGACTCTCTAAGCCTACCTACACAGTGACACACTTCCTCTAGCAAGGCCACATCTATTTCAATACCACACCTCCTAATAGTGCCACTTCCCATAAGACAAACATATTTCAACCACCACATTCCACTCTGTGGCTCCCATAGGCTTGTTTAGACACATGAGTCTATAGGGGCCATACCTAACAATGGCATAATGCAAAATATATTTAGTCCAATTTTAAAAGGCTCATAATTTTAACAGTCTTGACAATGTTAAAATATCTGTTAAAAGTCCAAAGTTTGAAGTCTCTTCTGTGATTTATTCAATCACTTAACTGTAATCAGTATAAAATAAAAATAAAAAGGCAGATCACATGACTCCAACATTACCATTCCAAAATGTCATAGTGAGGAAATACTGGACCAAAGCAGACCAAAAACCAGCTGGGCAAACTCCAAGCTCTGTATCTCCATGTCAGTTGTAAAAGAGCTCATTTTATCTTCAACTCCTTTTATCTTTGTTGACTGCAATAAACTTCTTTCTCTTGGGGCTGCTTCTACTACTTGTTAGCAGTTTTCCTCAGCAGTCAGGCTTTTCTAACATCTTAATGTCTCCAAGGCAACTTAAATTTACAGCTTCTTGTTTCAATGTCCAGAATCCACAAATGATCTTCTAGTATCTTCCAAAGAGGTTGGGTCACTTCTCCAGCTTTGTTCTCTGTAGCACTCTAGACTCTGGTTGACTCCACCCCACTGCAGCTGTTCTTCTTTAGTGTTCATCCCATGGTACTGGCATCTTCAATTTGCTTCTTCTACTGCAATGAGCTTAGTACATTTGGGGTCTTGCCTAGGTGACCTGGTTGGGAATCAGGTTGAAGAGGACATAGGTCTTAAGTCAGGTGGGGGCTCTTGCACCAGAGAAAGTATTACAGGAAAACTGGTGGCTACAGCAGGCAGCTTGGGAGCTGCATAAACTGAAGGTGCACCCATGGGTACTTCTGCAAATGGGGCACCTCCTGTGGTCTGTGAGCTTGCAGGAAATTGTGTGCCACCTTGGGGTGAATCTGTAGCAGTGGTCTTGGGTTTGTGCATACTTTACACTTTAGGTCTGATTCTCTAACTATTAGGATGGACAGAAATACAAAGAGACATACATAGGGAGACACAGTCTCCCTATGAAAGACATAGCAAAGACAAATAATAAACAAGGATGGTCAGCACACATTCATACATCTGAAGAAACCAGATGATCTGGTGACTTTTCATGTGAATCATGGACACAGGATCTATCTGCATACAACTTCCCTTCCCTCTTGTGTCCTAAGCAGATGTCACCTCTGACATACCAAACCTAACTCCAGAGGTATTACAACCAGATAACTTTCAATTTATCTTTTTTGGGGAGTCAGCAGGGGAGGGATGGCAATATCAAGATGCCTGTAGACTACATGACAGTTATTGGTCAGACAAAATTTTCTTGGGGCCATGCAATATGTTAGGTCACATGATGCCTAAGAGTCTTCTCTAGTCTATGTACTCTCCCCTACTCCTGGGGGTTCTAAGGCCCACTATATGTCTAGATCCAGTCTCTGGAATCTCAGTGGGACCTCTAAAACATTACAGGTAGTTCACTAGAGATGATCAGTCAGACATAGTTTGTTGCCAATTGAAAATCATTATTCAGCCAGTTGAGACCTCATGCAAGGATTTGTTGACTTATGCATGGCCCCAAGTGTCCAGAATACTGGTTATTAAAGACAGAAACTACATCTTCCTTGGCCATGACAGGAAGGCTTCACAGGAGCAAAGAGTTTAATGGAAGCTAAGTTCAGTTAGCTAAGACATACTGACCTTTGGTTTCTAAAATAGAGTTGGGTAATTTTCCATGGCATTCTCCATTAGTAGATTGGATTCTAGTTAAGCCTGAAATGGCTAGCAAGAACACAAGGTGAGAGCACCTTTGCACTGTCTTACCCTCACACTTACAAAGTCTTTTGAGGCAGCAATTTGTGAGAAAGCAAATGAATAACAGACAGAACAAGACAGTAAAATTTGGTAATGCAAATTCTTCTGGTGTTGTATCTAGAAGAGTTTGAAGTTGTCTTCACTATTTCACCTTTGTTTTATAGAAGGGAAAAGTACCCTTTGTCTTGTAAAGCTGTCTCAATTGATCCCAATTAGGATCAATTCCATTTACACAGATGGTAGGAGAGTAGGGAGCTCTATAATGAACACTACTTCTTATATTCAGCTGACAAATTCCTCAGTTTGAGTAGAAAATTCTGGCAACCCACAGATCTGACAGCTCCACCGAGGCAAAGGAAATAGTGATATTTCCCAATAACTGTCACACATGAAATTGAGCTGTAATTGATACTGTGACCCCGTTTAATTGCAGCAAGTAGATGCAAGGTGTCTAATTGTCATATTTTATATCACATAGTCCAAAGTGGATAGGCTAAGAAAACTTGAGACTAGCCTCTAAAAGTACATTATTAGCCTAGAAAGAAATCACAGCATGATGGAATGGTATATCCTTTGAGATGCAATATGTAATTTAAGCCATTAATTTAATGGTGGTAGTATTTTGTCAAAAGTTAGAGTGCATGAAATTAGGCCTACAGAAAGGGAGTAGTAGTAGACTTTCGTCATCTTCCCTGCGGATCTACTTAGAAAAATGTGCATTTGCTTTCTTGTCTTTAGGCAGAGTTATAGGATAGGAGTCTTCTACTAGCAAACAAAAGCTACTGTATCTACTACTAAAGTTGCTACCTGGAAATTTTGTAGTTCTGATGCCAGAAGACCTGTAGACTACTTTAGATTTGCTATATTGGCAAGGGTAATTGAGCTTGCTTATCATAAGATAAGGTAAATGGGCAGGGAGCATACATTTGAAATTTAAATGATAACACCATCTGTTCCTGCTTTGGCACCATAGCTAATAACACTAACTGGGCAACTTTGTCAGGTTGTAGCTAATGATAGCAAAGTGACTTAAAATTTAAGATCAAGTTTCTTCACCCTGATCAGCTAAGCACTGTCCTAGTGAGAGAACTCTATAGTGGGTAATACAAGAGGATGAATATTGTTTCTCCACTGTTGAACGCCTTGTTCTAATTTGTACTCAGGGTGGTTAGTCAGTCAGTAACTTAAGAAATAAGTGGCAGGAGAAATTTTATGTGTGGCATGAATGTGCAAGAGCTGCTGTTGTTATACCCATTTCTACCATTTTTTGTGGGAAAGATCACTTGACTTTAGGAAACACAATAAGTCAAAAACCTTTTACCTAGAAATCTTGTCTACAACCCAGAATCATACTACAAGGTAATATAGAAATAAAACACATCTTTAATTAAATAAGTGTTAAGCCTAGCATGAAAAGCTGACCCCTGGCAACCTTCTGAGACTGGAAATATAGGAATGGCACTCTTGATAGAGCCAAGCAAACATATAGTAGCAATAGCTAGTGTTCAAGGAAGAGTATTTCTCAGAGGACTGTCTCCTCCAGGTTATCCTAACGTTACCTGATTGCTATGTTAGTTATTTGACCCTATTCAGAAAAAAAATCAAGCCTCCCCAGTCTTTATGATGAGGTGCTTTCACAACTTAGGGTAATGAAAACACTGCTAAGTTCCTACAGCTACAAAGAAGCTGGGAGTTTTCATGCTTAGATTTCAAGATCTACCCAAGTCCTTGGGAAGGACATTTCTTAGTCAGGTGCTTTGGACTTCTAAAAAGATACACACACACACACACACACACACACACACACACACACATATATATATATATATATATATATATATATATATATATATATATATATACATACATATATATTTCAAGAATGCAAAACTATTTATAAAGTTTCTAAGGTGAATGTTCTGGCCAGTCTATATAGATAGAATGATTTTCTATTTTCAACAATGGAATTAAGCTTCTCATCAAATTTGAATTTTTCTTTCAACTTAAGAAAGGGAGACTCCAAGTTTCCCATATCAGACTCCAACTCCTGGGCTTAACAACTTGTCTCAGCCTCAGTAGTAGCTGGAACTACAACGATTATGCCCTTGGGATCATAGGATTTGGTTTTTAGAATGGTTGAGTATTTACAGAACAAGGGAGGAGAGAGCACATGATGGAGTTGCAAGGACACGTTCCACTTCCACTCCCCACCCTTGGCCCATTTCCCTATTAGTAACATCTTCTACTGGGGTAGTATATGTTGTACAATTAACACCCATTATTGTAAGCCAGAGTCTTTGGTTTAGGGCAAGGTCATTCTTCATATTATATAGATGTCTGACAGAGGCAAAATGGCATGCATGACACCATTGTGGAATCATATAGTTTATTTGCTCAAATATTCCTGGAATTCACTTATTTATCCTTCTTCTTACTCTACCACCCCCATGATGTTTCCCTGTCTCTTTGGTTTGTCTTTTGAAAGCTGTCGTATAGCTGGGATTTTTAAAATGCAAGCTTTTTCCACTGCCTTCTTCGCTTGAGCAAAATGCCATTGAGGTTTCTCTGTGTCTTATCTTGACTTGACTGCTGATATCTTTTTAAATACTAATAGTGCATGACATGAATGCAGCGAAGATCTATACAATCAGCTTTCAAAGGGAATCTTGGCTGCTTCCAGATCTCAACTAGTTTAAATTAATTTTGTTTTGTATATTACTTTAATTACAATATGTTTCAAACACAGTGTTTCATTGTTTCTCTTTCATTTTTTTCCCTATCTCCACTCTCTCCCTTTTGACTCCCTAGTCCCAGTGGTTCTCTTTCCAATTTCAGAGCACATGAACTTTCTGTATGTCCTTATTTCTTCCATTCTCAACTTCTCCTCTACCCTCTACATGGTCTTCTGTCTAGTTTTATAATCTATACCCCACAGTGTATGACATACATGCAATCATTAAAGTTAGGGTCTACATATAAGAGAGAACAGTCAATTTTGGCCTTTCTGACACTAGGCCATCATATCTAATATAGTATTTTCCAGTTTAAATCTCTTTTCTTGCAAATTTTGTACTTTTTTCCCTAAGAGCTGCATAAAATTCCATTATGGTTATGAGCCAAATTATCATTATCCATTTTTTCTTTTGGTGTGCATTTAGTTGATTTCAATTTCTTGCTATTATGAATAATATAACAATAAGCATGATTGTGGTAGGATATGGAATCTTTTAGGTATATGTCAAGGAGTGTTATACTAAGCCATATGAGTTCTAGTTTTAAGGTTTATTTAGATACATCCATAATGATTCCCATAGTGTCTACACTCTTACCAGTAGTTGTTGAAGTTTTATCTTTGTATATATCCTTATTAGCATTTGTTGATTTGGGGTTATTTTTTGTTTTTTTATATATATTCTTCATTTAATTTTCTTTTTTATTGGATATTTTATTTATTTTCATTTCAAATGTTATCTTCTTTCCCAGTTTCCCCTCCTGAAACACTTCATTCCATTCCCCCTGCCCCTACTTCTATGAGGGTACTTCCCCAGACACCCACTCCCAGCTCCGTGTCCTGGCATTACCTTACACTGGGGCACCAAGCTTTCCCAGGACCAAGAGTTTCTCCCCCCATTAATGTCCAAAAAGACCATCCTCTGCTACATATGCACCTGGAGCAATGGGTCCCTCTGTGTGTACTCTTGGGTTGGTGGTTTAGTCCCTGGGAGCTCTGGGGGATCTAGCAGGTTGATATTGTTGTTCTTCCTATGGGGTTCCAAAGTCCTTCAGCTCCTTCAGCCCTTTCTCTAACTCCTCCATTGGGGACCCCATGTTCAGTCCAATGGTTGGCTTTGAGCATCCACCTTTGAATTTGACAGGCTCTAGCAGAGCCTCTCAGGAGAGAGTTATACCATACTTCTATAAACAAAAGTGTCTAGGTTTGGTGTCTGTTTATGGGATGGGTCCCCAGGTAGGGAAGTCTCTGGGTGGCCTTTCCTTCAGTATCTGCTCCACACTCTGTCTCTATTTTTCTTCCTGTGAGTATTTTGTCCACCCTTGTAAGAAGGACTAAAGCATCAACACTTTGGTCTTCCTTCTTCTTGAGCTATATGTGGTCTGTGAATTGTATCTTGGGTATTCCAAGCTTTTGGGCTAATATCCACTTAACTGTGAGTGCATACATAATATTTGTGTTCTTTTGTGACTATTATTTCGCTCAGGATGATATTTTCAAGTTCCATCCATTTGCCTGTGAATTTCATGACTTCATTGTTTTTAATAGCTGAGTAGCATTCCATTGTGTAAATGTACCACATTTTCTGTATCCATTCTTCTGTTAAAGGGCATCTGGGTTCTTTCCAGCTTCTGGCTATCATAAATAAGGCTGCTAAAAACATAGTGGAGCATGTGTCCTTGTTATATGCTGAAGCATCTTTTGGGTATTTGCCCAGGAGTGGTATATCTGGGTCCTCAGGTAGTACTATGTCCAATTTTCTGAGGAACCACCAGACTGATTTCCACAGTGGTTGTACCAGTTTCTGATAACACCAACAATGGAGGAGTGTTGCTCTTTCTTCATATCCTTGTCAGCATCTGCTGTCACCTGAATTTTTAATCTTTCAATATTCTGTTTTTTGCTATTCTAAATTAATTTGCAAATGTATAAGTGTGTGTGTGTGTGTGTGTGTGTGTGTGTGCGCGCGCGCGCGCGCGTGCATTATATTGTATTGGACTTACCTATGGATAAAACAAAATGACCAAAGCAAGTTTATTTATGTTCATGATGATGATTACAGCTCAAAGGAATGATAGTTGGAGCAGAAGTTTAGGGATAACATACTTATTAAATCTGTTACTGCTATAAATGAATACTATTGATTTTCTGTTTTGATTTTGTGTTCTACACCATTACCGGAAGTGTTTATTGAGTCAAGCAGATATTTTATAGGTTCTCTTAAGTATAAAACTATTCTTTGAATAGTGGTAATTCTACTTCTTCATTTCCTATTTTTGTCCTTTTTGTATATTTCTCATATGTTACTATTATGACTAAGAATTTTGACATAGTATCAAATTAGTGAACACCTTTGTCTTATGCCAAAATATTGAGGAAATGTTCCAATTTTTCCATTTACTTTGACATTAACTATGGGTTCATCATTGTTTTGAAAAGTACATTATGTCTGATTTAAATTCCAGTTTTTTTTCTCCTCATGATTTCCCTTGGTAGCTGAAGGCCTGTCTTCTGGATATAGTAGGCTAGAAGTACCAGGGAATTAACCCTTTAGATGTGCCCTTAGACCCAGTGGAAAATAACTATGACATGTGAGAGTTTCCCAGAAAGATTAAGTTTAAGCAGTCATGGGGGCAACTTGTTGGATAATTTACACTTAATAAGTTCTCTTTGTTTCTGAAGAAAGGAAAAATTAATACAATTCCATCAATTAATATTTACTATTCATTTTCATTTAAGAGTACAGAAAAGCAGAACATCACAATTATATAAATAGCTAAGGCTGATATAATTTTTAAAAGGTTGTTTCAATTTTTAAAGACCTGTTACACTAGTCTAATAGTCTCTATATTTTGTAATATGCATATTTAAATAATATAGACCAATGATATGTACAGTTTTAATGCTGAATTTATTATGAGATATTAAACACTTTTGTAATTCAAGCATATAAATCTGTAGTACTAAGGCATAAATTTCTTTTTGTTTTATATTTTATGTGAGAGCATTTTGCCCACATGTATGTCTATGTACCACATGCATTCCTTGTGGCTGGAGAGACCAGAACAGGGATTTGCTAAAGGTGGAGTTATAGCCAGTTGGGGGCCACCATATAGTTGCTGGGAATGCAACTTCCCTGAAGAGAAGTCGCTGTTCCTTTGTTCGTCTGTTTGTTTGTTTGTTTGTTTTTACTTTTTATTGATTCTTTGTAAATTTCATGTCATTCAACCTCAATCCCAATCGTTCCCTTGACCCCTCACTCCCACCATCCACCCTTGCAAACTCTATCTACAGAGGGAAACAAAAACATGATTGTGGAAGTTGTCGTGTGTCATAGTGTGTCCCACAGGGTACTCTTCTTTTCACACTTCTTTGATTACAAATCTTCATTGCACTGAATCCTTGTCCTCTGGCTTCTGCTACACTGTCATTACTGGAACCTTAGTGGGACGCTCTTCCATGATATCTCATTGTTGCACTGTGTCATGGAGATCCTGTCGTTTCAATCTGTAGGACTGGTCCACCATCACTCAGTCTAGCAGCTCATCACCTTAAATGGTTAGCCTGTCAGCTCTCCCACACCCACCACCCACACCACTGTGGCTAGCTAGCTCTCTTGCCCTCCCCCAGCTGGCCAATCCAATGCTGTTGCCAGCAAGGGTTAAAGCCAACCATTTAGCTCTCATGCATCAGGGCCAGCTCTACTCTGCTGCTTAGGAAAAGGTGCTGTGCCTACACTCCTGGTGGTGAAAGGTAAGCAGAAGTGGGTGGGAAGGGGTCGGGGGAAGGCATCTCCTTTGTCTATGCCATTGCACAGGAGACAAATGGCACATCCTGCTCTCCAATGATCATACCATCTGGACTGGTTTACCTGCAACTCCAGCATCCAGAGACAGCTCTGCTGTCCTTCCGGAGTGATGTACAGGGCCATACTCCAGCATATTGCAACCAGCTAGGGTCAGGGTCAGCTCCCCTGCTCTCCTAGGATGCTAGGTGAGGGGGTGGGTAGTTCGGCAAAACCCTCAGACATCAACATGACCATAGGGGCAGCCCAGACCAAGGACATCTGCCTGGTCTTTGGTGGTAACAGATCCCTGCTACTGCAGGGCCAAGGACCTTCAAGAGGCCCCTGGTGGCAGCAGGACAGAATCTCACCATGATTCACATCAGGCTGTTCCTTACTATCCTTGATTCTCCAGTTCTGCCTCTCTTCATTGTGCCCACGTCCTTCTGTTGCTCTGTCTCTTCCATTTCTCCAGCACTTATTTTCTCCTCTTAGTGGAGGCTGGGGTCCCTGAGTTTCTGTGGTTGTCTCAGAAGTGGTTCCAGGAATGCTATGCCTCACTTTTGCATTATGGTACTGGGTAACGGTCATCTCAGGCATGGACTGAACCCCCTTCCCCATTCTCCCAGCCTGCACAGACTGGACTGGTGGCCATTGCAGGCTATCTCCTTGTCTGTACCCCATGGCATGAGTCTGATGGTTTTCTTAGGCTCACTCCTCACTTTGTCCAACTGAGTGGTATAGTCTGTCTTGGGCTCATCCCCACCCAGAGCCCATGGTCCCACGCAGAGTTTCCCTAGACTCTGGTTTACACCCCACCCTGAGAACCCATTCGAGCTGTTCAGCGCTGGTAGACTCAGGCTTGCTTTTCTCAGGGAGTGTTGGGCTTCTAATCATGCATCTATTCACAGGTCAAAACACAGTTCTCTGCTACCTACTGATGTACATGGACACAGCAGCCATAGCTGCAACACCTCTAAGACAGGCAATCGGTTTTTGTAAAAACAAAACAAAACATACTGTCCCTTCATTTCTCAAATTCAAGCCCCATGTCTTTATCAGAGCATCCAAGCATCTGAAATAGCCTTCCTTGGCTTAAAGCCTGTCTTAGTCTCATCTCAAGAGAAACAAAACAGGTTATAATGTTTATTTGGGAAATTCTGAGTCAAGTATACCGACATTAATAAGTTATGAATAGTCAGATGTTAACCCTCTATGCTATTTATCTACTCCCCTGTGGTGACCACCCCAGATATCACATCTATGTTCTGCCTGGGCCACTCCTACTCCATCAGAATAGCCCTCATGCTCATGATCCACTTACCCAGTAGAAACTTCCTTCCTTCTTCCTCCTTGCACTCTTCCCCATCCCCACCTCAGATCCCAGAAACCTTTTGCTCTGTCCCTCTTTCTTCTGCTCCATCCAGGCTGTAGGCATACTCATTAACAAATTGGCAATAACGTTGTGGGAAAGTTTTGTACAACAAAAGCTAGTGTGCATGACAATTCACTTATCTTAGATTGACCAGGTCTTGGGATACAATATTTAGCATTTAAATACATAGCAGCACCAGACCAACCCCAACAATCTCCAGTTTGAAAATATGGCAAAAAGGAAAAAGACATCATGCATTGGTTTCTGGGCCTGTTAATTTTAAGTTTTCAGCCTTGCTCACAAAGTTTAACTTCTGATAACATGATTTGAAGTCACCATTCAATTCTCATAACTATAAAAAATGCTGAACCTTTGTCCCTCTAATAATCACTTTTCCAGGATTCGGTAGAAAAATACAGTTTGGGGAAAAACTGTCACCTGTGTCAAACAGATGAGCAAAGGGAACTCACAGGTTGTCCAACACCCTGGCATATACATGAGCAGACACACATAGATGCATAAAAGCCTTTAAAGATGGCCATGTTTCTCTTTGCTTGCTATTATATTGGAAATTACTCCCTTCTCCAAGTAAAAAAACCTTTCTATATTTTATTTGTGTTTCAGACAGCAGAACTGGTTGGGTGGTGTTACTAAATCCTTTGAAACCCAGAACATTACATTAAAAGGCCCAGATGCTGGACATGGGACTGTAGGGCTCCATATTTGCTATTATAGAAATCCAACTTCCCTGAAGAGAAGCTAGTGTTCCTTTTTGTTGTTGTTGTTTATTTGTTTGTTTGTTTTGTTTTGTTTTGTTACTGTTATGATTCTTGCCTACCCTTTTGCTGAGCTTATATTAACCAAAATAGGAATGAACTCCTTTTTGGTTAAAATTGTTAACAGGAATTTAAAACGTAGTCACAAATATTAAAGCTTTTGAAGAGGTGCATGCCCTCAAGCTTTAGCAGATAGAATCCTTTGTGTAGCCAAGTGGCTGGTCATTACCTGATCTAGACTGTGTGTTGCTTATCTTTAAAATTCTCCATCTGCAGTGATTTGAATGTTTCTTTTCCTTCTAAAACTAATGTTGAGTCTCAGTACTCAATGTAACAGTATTAACATTGAGGGGCTTTGACGGAGTGAGCTGTGAATTCACGAGCGATCCATCCTCTTGAGTGGAGTCTCATCTCTTTTTTTTTTTTCTATATTCTATGTTTACATTCCAAAGGCTTTCCCCTTTCCCAGTTCCCACCCACCATAGTTCCCATAGTTCCTCTCCCCCCCCCAACTGTTCCCCAATCATTCCCCCTCCCCCCTCGGTTTCTTTACTAAACTGGATGCAATCTTTACAGGCCCAGGGTCCTCTCCTTTCTCATCTCTTAAGCTGCTAGCTTGAGAGAGAGGGTGACTTTTCTTTGTCCCTCTGGATGAAATCAACTTTCAAAGTGACATTCAGAGAACACCCTCTCAAGCCATTTAACCTGTTCCCTTTATCATGAATCTATCCTCCAGAACCATGAAATCATAGATTTCTGTTCTTCATAAATTTGCTGAGGGTTAGGATATGACTCAGTGGCTAAATCACATGAACCTGACAACCTACCCTTTGAGTCTCAGGTCCCCAGATGCCATGCGACAAGCTAGATTCGGTAGCTCAGATGCGCTTGGAATTCCACCACATCTCTACCAGGAGAAGGAAAACACAGAGAGGAAAATCATCAGAAACTTGAAGGCCAGATAACCTGGCAGACACAACGGTGAGAAAAGAACCTGTCTCAGACACAGGGGAGTCCACGACGGAGAGTGTTCTCGACTTCGACACTCAGGCTGTGGCACATGTGCCACATACACGAAAGGACACACACACACACACACACACACACATACACAGAGAGAGACATAAACACACACACACACACACACATGCATAACACACATACATACAAATTATTTAATCTTATTTTTATAGCAGTGCAGACTATGTCAATCTTACTAGATAGATAAAACTGTTAAAACAAAATTATTTGATGTTTGACTAACTGACAAGGGCTCTTTTGATCCATTGCTTTAATTTTTTTTTCAAGTTTGGCAATCATAACTGAGTTGCTGTTTAGACTGACAAAATATTAATTACTTTGTATTTTAAAAGGTCTTAAATAATTTTAATAGACTTGATTATTTTCCAAAGTAATCTCTACATGTTTTCATTACAGCTAAGGTTTTATGGGCCAACACAAAAGTTAACAAGCTGTTGACTACAAAATTTAACATTATTTATCGTGCTAATAAAGTGATATGAAAATTCACTGCATGAGAAATGCTTACTTTATTTTTAATTAGGCATCAAGACATGTTTAAGTTATAGTAAGAAATGTCTTTTTAAGTAATTGAAGAACAATGAATTTTCAAGGCTTTATGTGAATTTGCAAAGCCAGGGTGTTTGAGTTTTCTAAATGACAAAATACAGACTATAGTACAAAAGAATTACCTATTCTTAAAGATGTCAACAGAAAGGTGCTAAAATAGTGAAAAGGGGTGAGGTGGTTCATCAGTTAAAGGAACTTGTGCCAAGATTGAAGGCCTGACTTTGGTCCTTAAGGGATCACATGATGAAGGGAGAGAAACAACACCTGAAAGCTGTCCTTTCATCCATATACACATGTACATACTTGTACATGTATGCAGACACAGACACACAACATAAATCAACTAATCTAATAATAGTAGTAGTAATAATAATGAGTGTGTGTGTGTGTGTGTGTGTGTGTGTGTGGTGATTTAAGAAAACTGGGCAAAGAGTGTTCTCCAGTTTCCACCATTTGTTTATAAACAAACATTTTTAGCTATTAGAGTAGATAATAAAAACAAAACATCCTTGTAGAGAAACTATGATGTAAGGTCCTGGTAAAGGAGCGTGTATGTACTATAAAGTTTGGTTGTGAAGCTGAGGACCAAGCCTTTGCATTGGTACACAAGGTTTAGAGAGAAATCATCAAGAAGTAATTCACACTGCTCATCCCAAAATAAGAGTGAATTCTTACTAGCTCTAGCTTGAAGAGCTAGAAGAAACCTACAACTGAAGGTTGCCTGAGGCAACTGAGCTAACAGACAGGAAGGCATGAGTGAATATGAATGAATGAATGAATGAATGAATGAATGAATGAATGAATGAATATATTAGTGATGCGTTCTTCTGTCTGTCTAGTTGTCTTAGTCAGGGTTTCTATTCCTGCACAAACATCATGACCAAGAAGCAAGTTGGGGAGGAAAGGGTTTATTGAGCTTACACTTCCACACAGCTGTTCATCACCAAAGGAAGTCAGGACTGGAACTCAAGCAGGTCAGAAGCAGGAACTGATGCAGAGGCCATTGGAGGGATGTTCCTTACTGGCTTGCTCAGCCTGCTCTCTTATAGCAGCCCAGAGATGGTACCACCCACAAGGGGCTCTCCCCCACTTGATCACTAATTGAGAAAATGCTCCACAGTTGGAGCTCATGGAGGCACTTCCCCAACTGAAGCTCCTTTTCCTATGATAACTCCAGCCTGTGTCAAGTTGACACACAAAACTAGCCAGTACACTAGTTTTGACCTTTTTCCTATGGGATGATCCCTAAAGCCTGTGTATGTGTGCTACCTCTTGCTGAAAAGGATAGTTTACGCCTGCACTCAGAGCAATTATGAGGCTCAGAAAGGAAGTTTGATGCCTGCCTTGGAAAGAGAACACCACAAAAAATTACCTTTAGAGTGAAAATTCTAATGAATTTTTTTAAATTAATGAATTAACTGAGTTGAAATAAAATATATAATTGTGGCTGAAATGAGGTTTCAACTTAGAATTAATTTACTTTATCAGACATCTTTAATGTGCTCCACAACTTTTTAAATAAGTTAGTGGAAAGTTTAATCAGAAATATGAAAATTACTTTAGAAAAAAATACCCGACATTTTAATGATTATGCAATAAGCCAACAGACTAAAATGTCCCTGCACAGGGCCTGGCTTGGCGTGCGCTCCCAAGCCTGTGGAGCTCAATAAGAGAGCTATGAAGTGGAATGAGAGAATGTGGCAAAGAGAACTACTCAAATGGTTTTAATAACCTTTGAAATTAGAAATAGATGTTCTCTGACAAATGGCTTATCCTCAATTTTCTCTTAAAGTCTTACTGCAAAGCAGCTTTCCATGGAAATCATGGTATTAGAGAAAAGTCGATTTTGTATATGCAGCCGTATATGTCTTGTTAATTGTACATTACCCAGAACACACTTTCTAATTAAAATATCATATTCCAGGGTGATAAAGGAGACTGAAAGATAATGATAACAATTAAGTTCTTTTACACTTCAGTTGTGTTTAAAAACTTTTGTTTTAGTCAGCATCTCAAAATTCTGTACCTGTGCAGCACCCATATATTGAGAGTTTTTCCCTTCCTATGTGGTAGCTGGTTTTCTGTAATCTGTTATTAGGACAAATTAAGTTTGACCTGGTGAGTACATCACAGCTGTTGGGGATAGGGTTGGAGCAAGCAGATCACAAGTTCACAGTGAGTTCAAAGTCAGCGTGGCAACACGGTGAGACCTTGTCTCAAAATCAAAAGGAGAAGGAAGGTTGAGATATAGCTGGGAGGTAAAGTAGCATGTGGGAGACTTGCTTCATTCCTCACTACTACACAGACAAACAAGCAATACCATGGTAAAAGAGAATGTGAAATAGCTATCAAGCTGGGCTGGGGTGTAGACCTATATAATCTTAGCCCTTGGGAAATGGAGGCAGGAGGATTAGGAGCAGCCTTGGGTTAGGTAAGAATGTGTCTCAACCCAACAAACCACTAAATAAAAGAACTTGTCTTTTGACTTCATATGAACAAATACAGTGTTATAAGAACATAGGATCAGTAACACATAGTAGAATTCGAAAGCTAATTTTATTGTTTGCCCAAGATACTGTGGTATAAGGCCACATGTAGAGGTGAGGGAAAATATTTTCCTGTGGTCTAATGGTATGTTTATATGACCTTGTCCACATGTGGAATCCATTACTCACTTGGAGACTCCACTTTAAAACCTATTCTTCACTTGGGTTTCAAAATCATGGAGAAACATGAATCTGGGTATCGGGTTCTAATTCACAGTTTTCAGGCCCTTTGCTCTACAACTCAATACGGCACTGCCCGAAGCTGGACCAAGCATCTAAACTCTACAGTCATCCTTATTCATCTGTCTTCATTTCCATCACAGCAGAATCCTAGATGAACTTTGGTTTCTTGTCTGTAGACATCTTCAGGGCTAAGATTCGTGGCCACTTACACTAAGGGCTCTTGAAGACTGATAGGATTTATGTATGGAAACTACCCCTGCACATAAGCCAGTCAAGAGACTCCAGGAAAGGGTCCTAGGGGATGGGGGAAGGAAATGGACTTGGAGATTGGAGAATAGGTATTTCATAGTCCTAAACACTGATGGCATGCTCCAGAAAGCAGAGCGTGGGGGGCTGTAGAGGCCTTTGCATTGAAGAAGACATCGTTTCAATGTCCTCCCAGCTGTGCCCTCTGTAGTGTGACATTTCCCTGGAGATATACTCATTGCTGATAAGGCACCAATGGGCAGACTCAAGAACAATTCCTTCCTAGCCCAACTTGGTGAACAAAGAGTTTTTTAGACTTGTGTGCAAAGCATGGGTGCATCTGCAACCTCAAAACACAGCGCCAAAAATTTCTCACCTCAACATAGACAGTGTCTCTCCCATAGCTATGTAGATAAGAGTCTTCTACTTTAGTTAACTATCAATAATCTGTAAACTATAGCACCTCTCTAGACCACATAACACCATGTTCTGTTGGGGCAAAACTGCTTATAGGTGAGAGAAAAGTAATAGGCGGTGACTGAAATCTAGCCCCTTCTGAGAGGGACAGTCAACAGGCACAATGCTGAGTATCTCTTACTCACTTGGGGCTCCTAGCTGCTCTGATGAACTTGGTAATGTCTGCAATGCTTGGATGACAGGACTGCCTTCTTGCAGGAAGTCAAAATGCCTGTAAACTTTGTTCGCAGTTGATATAAATAGAATTTTTCACCTCGCAAAGCGGTGACCCAATTGTTAGCCCTCTCCCTTTTCACTCCTAGGAGCTTCTTTTGTCCAGAGGTAAATAGTATTAGTTGCAGAAAATGAGAACGTCCTCCCTTTGGAGTTTTCATGTTGAAGGATGGTTTTTCCAGGCACGTGAATCTTTTTAAGGTGAAAATCTAAGTGCTCCATAATGCTTGCTGTAAAGAAACTTTGAGTCTCTGAGCTCCAGTTTTAGCTATCTCGGTTTAACTTGAAAACATATATTATAACTCCAAAGTATTTTTTAAAGAAAACATGCTGATGTCTTCTATATATAGGGCTGTGGATATATTTCACACTGGCTGATTGAAAGTACTATGGTATCACATGGACAGTGATGGTGATGAATGATGGACAAAGAGGAATGGGAAAAAGCAGATAAGGACAATACATAAAATTTATATCAAGTGATCAATTAATTAAAGAGTGAAAACAAAATTTCTTCAATGCAGAGAACTTCCAAAAAATCCCCTCTGTCTCTTTCATAAGAAAAATGAAGCATGTGATTTTTCAGGGTTTTCTAGACATTTATAGAAAGATTTTTCATTCCAGAATCTCATTTTTTTAATCAACGTAGAAATTACTTCTTAGAGGGGCAATTAATGACCTTATTCTCTTTCACTAATATGATAATATAATTATTTCTCCTGGAACTGCTACTATATATTATTTCATATTTTATTTCTCCCAAAGCTTTTCATATAATACCCATCTTACAAGGTAGTAAAAGAAACTGTCAGGAAAGATTTAAGGCAGAAATAACCATGGTATACGACGTCTCTACTTATTCATTTATGCTTACATAACTTCAGAGGTGCTCAAAAGGCTCCACAAATATTGAGTCATTAAAGCTTAGTGCCCCTGTGAGCTGCTCTTGCTATTACGATTATGGTTTATTATTATTCAGACAGACCAAGTTTCCCCTGGAGTCTGGAACGACTCGTGCAGAAAGTGTTCGCTTTCTAACATCCTGCGCCAGAGAGTCACAATTCAGGTTGTTAAAATTAACTCATTTTTCCTCGGATTGTCTCTAGTGAGATAGCAGACTTCACCTGCTTCGGGTAGTGTGGCAGAAATAGTGCTTGCTTAACTCTTAGGAAACTTCTAGAAGGAATGCCAAGTCTTCCCATCTCAGAACTAGAGATGATGCAAAAATGATTTAGGAATTGAAAGTACTCCATACTTGAAATGAGAATTATTGATGTATTTGCTGTGATTTATTGAATAATGTACCATGGTGCTAGGAGCAAAGTTTAGTGGTGGAGCGCCTGCCTAACAGATGGAAAGCCTTGGCTTTAATTCTTATCACTCTGAAAGAACATACACACACACACACACACACACACACACACACACACACTCATCTAATCTAACCTCTCCTGAGAACATGAATAGTCCATGTAAAGTGAAGACCTCCATGTCTCTTCTCAATCTTGTTTTCCACCTTAATTCTACTGCTCACACACTACACTTCATCACTATTAATCTTTGGTATGAACCCCTACATAGTGTCAGTATCTAATCTCCCCAGCACAGAATTTGAACAGCACCCACAGAGATTTTCTGGCCTCATGTTTCCTATTTATGAATGGTCATCATCCCTATCACCATCCCCGTCTTAACACATCTTGAGTGTAATGATAACAATCTCCCCTTGACTTTTGTCACTCTCTTCCTCTGTCACTTGCCATTGAGAAATCAAATTTGTAGTTCAAACCCTTTCTCCAATTACATTGGGCTTGTGTATGTGATTGGTGAGTGCCACTGGATGTGGCTAGAAGACAAAGTATGTTAATTGGCTTTGACTTTAGGTAATGAAGCAAGTGTTTGGTGCAAGCAGGTATTTCTTCCTCAATCAGTCAACCTTCTCATTTTCAGTGAACATTGTTACCATGTGAAATCTCAAGTCCATTGGAGATATACTGAGGGTCTGAGTGTTGTAAAGACTGCAGGGAATTCTAATGCTTCCTTAAAGGTGAGATGCAAGACTTAAAGGACTTTCAGACCCTGGAACATCCTCTGCAATACACACTCTTCTTCTGAGGGTTAGATTCTTCACCAGAGCAAGGTGCTCGTTGCCTTCGTGTGAGGAGCTGCACTTGTAGAATCCTAGACCAGTCCCAGTGGATGGGTGACTGGTGCACTAAGAACGCATTCCCACAAAGGGCAGCTGATTTATTAGTCTTCAACTGCTCAGTACTTTGAGCTCACATCATCCCAAATGCTTAATCACCTTAACAGTGTCACCAGCGGAGGGGGGAAGAGCGTCGGCGGGGGTAAGACTTTGTCTTATGGAAAGTTTAGGGTTGCTGTATAATAAAAGGTTTACTTATCTAAATCTAAGTTACTAGGCTAACATAGCTGACCTGCCTTCTGTGTTCCTCTGGAGCCAGAGACTGCAGTCTCAGGCATTTAACACCTCATCCTAAAACAGCAGGAGATTAAGTAAAGGGTTAATTGCTAGAGCCTTTTCCCTATTGTCCAGATGCCTCTTGCTTGTCAGTCTAGGGGGGAAGTTAGGAGCAATAAACTTCTAATGAACCTGGAGAAGAGAATAACACTTGTAGACAGAAAAATTTCTACATACATGAATATGCATAATCTCACATAAATTCACACATACATCTTCATACATCTTCATACATAGATTCACACATACATCTTTCACGCAGTCAGCTGGGCCCAGCTTGCATGTATTCTCACAATTTCATACTTACACACATACATGCATACATTCCCACAATTGCATACTTACACACACATCCATTCTTACATATGCATATGGAGCAAAGACCAAGCACCGGTGCAGAAAGAACTCACTCATTCTGGATGAAAGATGGACTACAATATTTATTGCATGGAGAAAGAAAAAGCTTCCACCCTTTCAATGCTAACTGAATTAAATCCATGTTTGTAAGAAAAAGACTGTGTTTCTCTTAATAAGACTAAGCCTGCTTTGTCCTTACCATGGGACCTGTCCTTTCCAATGGTAAGGAGAAGCCTGCTTGCTCCTTCTACTCTCTGCAACATCTTCTTTTTTCCTCTTTCTCTTTGCCTCCTGCACATTGTTATTCTCTTAGTTAGTTTATGTTACCTATAGTTTCTAAGTTATTCCACTCTGCATTATCCTTCTAATCTTGTTCTCTTCTGACTAAAAACCTTCACCTCAGTTCAGTTCTCCTCTCAGCTCTGTCCCTCTCATTCAATTCTTCTGGTCTGACTTCTCTTTGTCCTCAGCCCTTAAACGTCTTTCAGAATGCATGATCACATGTTACAAAGTTCATCATAAGTTCACACAGAAAACCAAGTCCTAAATTGAAATAGAAGCTTACAACAGAGAATGTTTACATGCATATCCATTAGGAGTAATTATCTAGCTATCACTTGTCTTCTCTACAGGTTCGTAGAAAGTTTAAAACCATAACTAAGTTATAAGTGACATTTTGTATAGAAAAACCCAGTCAATATTTTACCTTCTGTCCTAACACCTATAATAAATCCTAGTTCCCTTTTTATGACCTTTGGTTAATTGTTTTACAACCTCTTGGAATGTGCTCTGAGTAGGAGAAAGTCTGGTTGCCATCTAAGAGCAATTAACTTGTGACACTTGGGAGACTGGCAGAGTTTTCATTGCAGTTTGGCTATAGGAGGGATCTAGTAGCAGTCCCATTAGAAAAGAGCTTAGTAATCACAGATATAATTTTAGGAATTCTTATAGGATCATCATTAAAACTAAAGTCATCTATTTGTCTACATAGCATCACTATAAGACATCTTCATGGATCTGCAAGGATCTGCTCCAAAGGAATGTGCTATTACTATTGATTATTATAAATGTATAATAATAATAACAACAGGAAAAGCATATAAATAGCAGGAAATCTTTCCTAAAATTAGTCCCCCACAGCCTTGCTGAATGGGGGCTCACCTGTCGCAGATTATATAATAATCCGAGGCAGGCATTTCAGGATGAACATCTGCTAGTATATTAGCTTGTCCCATTATGGCTCCTGACAATAATTCACCTATATTATCTTGTTTGTATGTTATCCATAAATGACATATTAACTTCCACAAGCATACTTCATGTGAAATCAAATGGGTTTTCCATAATCTTCCATTGCTGGGCCAGTGTATGTCATGTTCCTATTCTCTGAAAAATGACTTCCTAATGGAGGACAAACATTACAGCATCTTCAACAAGAAAATTGATTTTATGACTGAAGTGTTTTATGCACTGCATTACTATGTACTAGCTTGCTTTGAATAATATTGGTTGTAAAACCAATTTAAATGACTTAGTGATTGTTTCCATGTTAAAATAAAGTCTGCCAATGTAGTCAATTTGGATCAGTCTTCATTACAATTATGAGCAATGATAAAACTAAGCTTTAGTGACTATTTTGCTTACACTGAATGGAGCTATATGACTACACACACACACACACACACACACACACACACACATATGAATTACCATTTTATATATACATGTGTTGAAGTGTTAAACAAAGATTCTAGAGTCTGTGATAGATTGAGCTGTATATACTTTCGCAAACACATTCAAATATATTTCTCTGAAACATTTCTGACTTGTATTATTTGCACTTATTACTTTGAAGAGTATATATGCCCACATAAAAATGTAAACCATAAAGGACAATAAAGTGAAATTTGAATTATATATAAATCTCTTACTTAAGATATTTACTGTTCTTAGTGAGTACATGTACTTAGGCATTTTTGTGTCCACAAATTTCCTCCAGGCCACAGGGCTATAACTACTGATGTACTATTTCAAGGTGAGATTTCCAGTAGGATAAAATGACTCTTAGATATAGGCTCTGGAACGGAACTACTTGGAAGAGTGCAGTTCATGGGTCCCCATGTGGATGCGTCTCCTCCAAAATGAAATCGATGGCTAATTTCTACCAACATAAAGGGAATTAAACACATGGCTACCAACATAAGCAAAGCCAAACAAAATAACAGTCATTTGTTCCTTTTCCTCGAATTACTCTGTCTTGAGTCCTCACACCTTTCAATCCAAAACTGGAGAGGGAAGCAGATCAAGAATATGAGTGGGTAAATGCCATCCTACATTTTGATCATTTCTGATGGAAGAAATAAGGCCTGAACTGGGAAACATTAGGAATGGCTCTGAGTCAAAATGAGATTTAAGTTTTCATTAAATGTTGTAAGAGTTTGAAAATGAAAATAATCCATTATTTTTTTAAGTGGAACTCCTTGTATTTATCCTGGTCACTTTTGGAAGTTTTAAAGAATACTGTTAGTTACCTTCATGTCTCTATGACCAGATACCCAAGGAGAGTCAAGGGAGGAATGAATTACTTGTGCCATGGTTTCCAGATTTTTAATCTCTTGGCCCTAGGAGCATGGGGGGCGGGGAGTATCCCAGAGGCAGGCCCTGTGATGAAGGATAGCTGCCCATTTTAGGGCAAACAGAAAGGGGCCAGGGACAAAAGCAAACAAACAAACCCCCAAAACTCCAAAAACAATTTCCTGCAGCTAGGCACTGATTTGTAAAGCTTCCAGAACCAACCAAAACCATGCTACGACTGAGGCCACTTGGGTCTTGGGGACACTTTATACAGCAACGCAACTATAACAGCTATATTGGGGTATTTAGACGTAATTGTTTCAGGGGTATTCTAGTATGAATGATCTCCATCTTAATTTTATGATTGAGTAATCCATTGTTATAATTGTCTGCTTTATCATTTTTGATGGCTTCTAGTTGTACTTCATTCAGCTGAACAGAAGTCACCATGCCATAGTACATTGTAGCATAAGTTACACAGGTTTTTATTAGTTACTGTAGTGTGGTTACACTAGCATTATAGTAGATGTTACAGTCGCATAATAGCATAAAGTTCTAACATGAATGTGTTTGAATAGAAGATGAATGTTTTGGTTAGGTACAACTTCTTGAGGGCTGGGCTACCCGTGTTCACTGCTTCATGCGGTGTCCATGGATACGGCTTACCGGTCCATTTCTCCATCTGCAGTATCATCTTGCTTGCTCTATTTTAGAATTGAGTTTCGTGTAACTCACTTCTTGTCCTGGGATGACTACCCTGAGGTTCTCCTGAACTGTACATTAGTTATTTCCCTTGCTGCTGTGATGAAATATCTGGCAAAAGCAGCCAAAGGGATAAGAGACTTTTCCAGGTCACAGTTTGGCGTCAATCCCCACCGACAGGGAAGGCATCGTAAAAGGAGTATGATGTGACTGGTCACATTATGTCCACAGGCAGGACACAGAGGGAAATGAGGGAAAAGTGTATACTTTGTTTGAGCCTTATATTCAGCCCAGGATGCCAGCCAGTGGAATGGTGTCACCAATGTTTAGGTTAAGTCTTATATTCTCAGGTACACCTTCCTAGAAACATTCTCAGAAGTGTTTTGCTGTGGTGTGTTCATTAGTCTTTGTCAGTTTTCACACTAGGTAGAGTAACCCAGGTGGAAGGAACATCAACTGGGAAACCAACTGTTTCCATCATCTGGAATATTGGTTATGTCTGTGAGGCATTTTCTTCATTGTTAAATGATGCAGGACGGTCCAGCCCAGTGTGGGTGAGACCACTCATAGGGAGATAAATGGACCTGAGTTCTAAAACAGCTGTCTGGGTGAGCAAGGAACAGTCAGTGAACATGAAACCTGTGTTATGTGGCCAGTCCCTGCTTCAAAACAAAAAGAATGGAAGTGCGGCTCGGTGGGAGGAGGCCGGAATGACACACAGGGAGGCCCTTGGAATAAATGGATTGGAATCTATGTTTCCTCTTGGAAATTTGGTCTTTAATTTGGGCTAAAACTGCAACCCAAATATTCACATGATTATATTGCCTATTTCCTGAAATGAAAAGCACTTCTCATAGTAAGAACAAATATGCATGGTTCTAGGCTGGTTGATGTACCAACCTTTAAGCCACAAAGTAACTTAGCCTTGCAAAATAATTACGGTTGAATGCATCTGTTATTTGCACTAGTCTGAGTTCCAATTAATTCTGGATACAGCCAACTGACCTGGCTAGATGCCTCAGCAGCTCAACTGGAATCCTATTAGAGTGAATGGTCTAAAACTTTAAGCAGGCAGTGTAGAAAGCAGAAGCCACCTGCTGCCAGTACTTTTGTCTAGAGTTCCAGATAAACTCAATAAAAATGCTTACTCTGGCAAGAAAATGCCTTTAAGCACTTCTCCAATTGGGAAGTAAAAGAAGGTGAGCGTTTCTAGAACTTAAAAGTCTTGGTGATGAGTAGACCATTTTAAGTATTTCACTTGCAGAGGGGCAATCTTTCTGGGTTCCCTGTCAGTGTTCCTGTGCACTAAGTATTGACATACAGATGGTTGTCAGAGAAATCTGTTATCTTACTACTGATCTATATGGAGGTATATAGGCTTTAAGAAATTTGCCTTTAGGATGTCAAGAAATGATAATGGAAGATCTAATACCCAAAGTTGACAGAAGGGGGGGGGTAAATAAGAAAACAATAGTAGCATCTATTCTAATAGAAGATGGCAAATACACTATATAGCTTATAACAAGCTTAGTAGGATTAATAAGAAAAACCATTTTCCCCATTGCCTTAATGTACAGAGCTGCTTGATACTGTCGACTACATCTTTCACAGAGACTGTTTAACTTATGAAGACAGACCAATGAGAATGCTCAGAGATGGGGGGGGGCACTGTGGAGAGCACAGGAGCAACAGGAGGCTGACACACTAATTCCTATGCACAGAAGGTTGGCTGCCTGGAGAGCATCCTCTTTGCCTTCTATGCCTTTACTCTGCTTGTGCCAAGACTAATCTGCATAAGGGTGAACAGAGGAGGTGAAGTACCGACCCCCACCAATGCGCCACTCCCCCAGGCTGGGCCACTTTGTTTTTGTGTACTAAATTCCTCTCTCTCTCTCTCTCTCTCTCTCTCTCTCTCTCTCTCTCTCTCATTTGGGTTGTTGTTTTTTAGAGAAAGTTCTAGTAACACTAGAATTTGAGTAAGAAGTCTTTCATCAATTGTGTAATATGAGTCAGAATAGAGTCCCAATGGCAAAAGGTCAGAGTTATCTGGTAGGAAAATGCAAAAGGAAAATACATTACTTAGGGCTGAAGAACATAACTCAGCAGAATGCCTGTCCAGCATACAGGAAGTGACAGGTTTAATGTTTGGCTCTGCAAAGACAATAAACAAGACAAAAAAAATGTATCTAGTTGGAAAGGTCCCCAGTTCCAAAATCATCCTATCTGGTTACTTATTATTGGCTGTGGTTTTAATATTTATCCAAAACAAACCTTTATAAGAAATAAGCTGTTTGTTTTTATTTGTAGTCATGACCAGGAGATATCTTATTTAATAATTTCAATTTAAGTTAGCGCTCTCCACACCTTTTGGTGTATGAGGGTTGAATTTAGAGGTGCCAAGCTTCACTCTCTAGCCTTACGACTATTCTTAACATGCTGTTATTAGATTTGTTAGGACATTCGTCTTTTAGCTCCCATCTTCATTTTAACCTTGCTTTAGCAGAGTGTATATTTTATTTCTGTATTACTATAACCTGATACTTTGCCTTGTTGTTTAGCTGCTGTTCAAAGTTTATTGGATCAAAACTCTGGTACCTGTTATCACACTATTTGAAGGTCTTTCCGTTCTAAGTGTCACTGGTAGAATGTATCATAGTGACATAAAGGGGGTGATTCTGGTATTGCTTACAAAATACCTTAAATCAATCTTGTAGTAGTATGAGCAGACTAAAGTCAAAACCTAGCTATTCTGCACCAAAAGCAATAGGTCATGTTCATTATTAGTAAGTTAAAATTAAAGCCTTCAAAGCAAAGGTTAGAAAATGACAAAGTGCCACCACTATTTTAAAAAATGTGCAACTGTGGCTTTGCAGGAAAGCTGAAGAAACTTTTCCTGATTCAAGTAGTACAGATACGTTTCCCAGTTTACCATTTAGGATAACCATTAACTTTTTCATTAGAACTCAAACAGTATCAATACCCAGGACACAAATACAATATAATCTTTCATCTGAGTTCCTTCAGACACTAAGACGAGTGGATTGATAGTACTCATGTACATCACAGCCTTTGAGCACCTTCTCTGTAATGTTGAGCCTTCCTATCTTTGGATCACTTTACTGATGCTAAATTTGAACGTTTTCTAAATTGGGGTTAGGGGCTTTGAGGCTTTAAAGATCTACAGTAGACCCTGTGACTCTCTGCCTACTGCCTACAGATCAGGATATAAAGCCCTTATTCAATTTCTCCAGCACCATGCCTGCCTGTATGCCTCAGTGCTCCCTACCATGATGGTAATGAACTATCCCTTCAAAATTGTAAGCAAGGCCCCAATTAAATGCTCTCTTTTATAAGAATGGCCTTAGCCATGATGTTTTATCACTGCAAAAGCCACCCTGAGACAATTACTGTGTAGAGTATAAATATGCCAAGAAAAGACAAATAAATCAACAGCATTTAATGTAGGGCTGGGTCCTATAAATAAGCAAAGAACATGAAAAGCACAGAATTCATAGTCTCAGAGTTCTAAAGCACATATATTCTGATATTTTGAAGAGAGGGGTTCTCACTACATTACTCAGTCAGGTCTCAAACCCCTGAGCATCAGTGATCCTCAGAACTTGGTCTCCTTAGTGGAATAATGCTTGTGCACCTCTTTGATCAAGTTTATTTTTTTTTGGGGGGGGGTGGTTTGAGACAGGGTTTCTCTGTGTAGTCCTGGCTGTCCTGGAACTCACTCTGTAGACCAGGCTGGCCTCGAACTCAGAAATCCGCCTGACTCTGCCTCCCAAGTGGTGGGATTACAGGCGTGTGCCACCACGCCCGGCTGATCAGGTTTATTTTTAAACTAGGTATGAACTTACCCAATAGTCACTACTTTAATATTTTGAAAGATATTTTTAAATTAACTGTAACAAATAATATTCAAGTAATTTGACATTAAAAATTCCTCATCTTAAAAACAATAACAGCACAAGCCCGCAAGCTTATCCAGGCATGACACAATTAAACAACCTCAGATGTTTAAAGATTTGTGTGTGTGCCTGAGTCTATCCACATGTATGTCAGGTGAGCAGGCCTGCACACACATGCAGAGATCACAAAAGGACACCGAGAGTCCTACTCTAGCACTCTCTAGCTCGTCCTTGGTGGCTGGGTCTCCCTGAACCTGTGACTTGTGTTTTCTTGGCTTGGCTGAAATCTAGCAAGTACCAGTGACCTTCCATGTCCTCAGAGCTAGGATCCCAGGCTTGTGCTGAGATTGGATTCCAGTCCTTATGGCTGCACAGCAAGCACTCTTAAAGACTAAACTATTTTTCAATTTCCAATTTCAGATATTTGAAAGTTTGTATTTTATAAGCATTTCTAGTGAAAAAGACTATATCTGGCCTTTAAAAAAATCAACATTAAATTATTAATGTCCCACTGATGGCTCATTTATGTTTATTCTAAGGAGTAAAAAAGAGATGTAAGACATAAGTTGATTTTGTGATTTTGTTTCTTTTTTTTTCTTTCTTTTTTTTTTTTTTTTTTTACATTTAGGGTCAGGATTCTTTTTGCACTTGATCTGATTAGGGTGATTTTAAAAATCCTATAACTGATGTGCTCCATTCCTGGTACTTGGGCTTGTGAAATAGATACATTTTCCCAAGGTTGTGATGGCCAAGTGGTTACAGCATGGGAGTCAAAATGCAAATACTGACTTCATTATGACATCACTATAAAGTATAACATACTGTACAAATTTCTGAAAATGTCCCTTTCAAACTAAGCATGAGATGTAAAAGAAAAAAATCATTTATCAGAACCACTTTTCATTGTCATTTTTAAAGTTATTTGTGAAACACATATTTACACCCACATCCGCTTGATCACTGTATGTCAAAGCACCTTTCTGGATCACTGATGCTGTCTGTAGCCGTTTTTGATCCTGACGACACCATGGCCGACATGACTTGTCACATGTTGGGGTCCTACACAAAATGCTGTCTGGAAAATTAAAATTTATGGCTTAAGAAAAATCTGAAAACTTAGATCAAGAGAATTGAAATTTACCAGAACAAAAAGCCTCATCGATATGTTACTTCTTTCTCACTTTACAAACTGTCAAGGTAAACAACCGAACCAGAAAACAACAACAACAACAACAACAACAACAACAACAAAAACACAAAAATGACTTAAAAAAGAAAGCAAACAAACACTATTTTTTTCTGTTATTCTACCAACATATTTCAGGGCCCATATCATGGAACCTCAGATTGTTCTATTTTTTACATTTTAAACACTGTCTTTAAAATAAAAACTCTATATTGAGAAAAGGTGTTTGAATAAACCTTTACCGAAACAAAAATGTAAAACACTATCACATTTAGTTTAAAAGAAAACATTTTGGTTCAAATATTTTTTCCTTTGTGATTTAGGCAGTTGACTTAAAAGCACAGAATGGGAAACGTGTCAGCCAGTGTGAATCCACTTGAAAGAAAGGGAGCAAGAAGTGGGATCTGAGCTGGGCAGGATGCAGGATGTCATATGGAGAAGTGTCTGGAATGAGACAAGGGGCAGATGTTCCTGATGTGTGGGAACAGTCTTGCAGCTTGGCTGGGATACTGACAGGTAAGGGCTACTGAGACACAGGTTGCAGTTAGGCTGTGACCACATAATTAAGCGCTTCAACACCAGCAGAAGGACCGGGCCTAAGATGCACCTAACCCTCAAGAGACTGGAGGCTCCAGGGAGTTTAGAGGTCAGGGAGGGGTGGGGTGGGGCTCATCCTTATGGAGACAGTGGGGGTGGGGAGGAGGTATAGGATGTAGAACAGTCGGGGTGGACCCGGGTGGACCCGGGAGGGGAATAAAATCTGGAGTTTAAAATAAACAAAGAAACAAATAAATAAAAGATTTTTAAAAAAGGAATGAGGGGATAATAGCAATAGGGACTTCACAATAAGATTTCAGAGAAAATGCCTGGGGTGACTGGGGAGAGCTTGGGGATCAAATGGGAGTTCTAGAAGATCAAAGAAAGAGAAGTCAAGGATGGGGCTCATCCGTAGAGTGGAGGCACTAAATTTCACGCTTAAAATTTCAAGAGCATGACCCACAGACTTTGTTGATACAAATTTTATTTTTCATGCTAAAGTGTTTTTTACAAATTTTACTTTTGTCATACACAAGTATAAGAGTAACAGTTACAAGTGAATTTAAAAAATAGCATGGGGGGTGTTTCTAGCCTCCTTCCTATCACAGCCATGTTTCCCTACATGAACGGCAATCATAATCATAATTCAGAACTGTCCAAAGAGTGAAGTTAACAGATGTAACATCGGAGGCCACTGTAGAGGCCACTGTACAGCAAGCATACAGAACGGATCTTACGTTCGCTATCCCGCCATCCGAATGGACGGTTGGAGCTCAGTGACACTGCCATCCACATCATATGTGAACAGCCCAAATCACTTTCCAACCCTTTTCCGTTAAGCTCAAATCGAAATTCTAAGACAAATCACACAGACGTGACCAGCTATCTGACCCCAGCCTCCATGCCGTATAATTCTGCATCTGTGCAGCGTGTCACGGCTCCTCCTTATGCTGGATGTTTACAAGATGAACAGTGTGTACAGCAGTTAAGAATCTCCCAATACACCTGACGGAGTGTCCCCCAGACTTCTAGTTTCTAAAATTCTGGGAGGCATGGGACAATTTGGACTGTCATCATCTACATGGTAGTAATACCACCTCTGGCCATTGGCACAATACTATTCTTTTTTTTTTGTTGTTTTACAGTATACAAAATATCCTGAAAATATTTCACTTAAACACATCTCAATTAATGTAATCAACAGAAGGCAACGACTTCCTTCTATGAGAAGTGCCTTGTAATCTTGTTACATGATCTATGCACTGTTTTGTGGGTCAAACACCAACCACACTGTATCTTCAATGTGGAGTCCATGCTAAAACATGTAAAAGGAACAACAGAGGAATAGCATTCACAGTTTAAAACATGGAAATTCCATTTCTGCTCCCACAGTAATCCCATCACTTTGCTTTTATGGATCTTAAAGATAAGCTTCAGAGCTCCTCTGTGAAACCTGTTCTCTAACAAGCTAAAAACACACAAGGTGGTTGCAATCAGAAACTATGGATGAAGACTGTGATATAAATAGGTCTGTGATGTAGAAATTAAATTTTTGAGCCAAGTAAATTTCAATCAAATGCATTTGTTTTAATCTAAAAATACAACTTTGAAGAAATAATGACTTCTGTCCAGCTTTCTCAGATATGCACTGAAACTGTGGATGAAGACTGTGATGTAAATAGGTCTGTGGTATAGAAGTCAAATTATTTGAGCCAAGTATATCACAAATATATTTGTTTTAATCTAAAAATTACAACTTTGAAGAAATAATGACTTTTATCCAGCTTTCTCAGATATGCACTAATTTTCTTTAAAAAATTAAAGATAAATGTTTCATTTAAAGTCTAATTTTACAAAGTTGGTCAGAGGAATAAGGCTGACCACTCTTAAGACACACTTTGAGCCTAGCAGCTGTGACATTTTAGTGTCTCAGACTCTAGCCTGATGCTATCATGGTTTAACCATTTGATTTTAAACCAGTGGCTAAATGTTCAGCTCTGATTACTTATCAAAGAGGACAAAAACTGTATTTGAAAATACAAAAAATATTCATGTTTTTAAACCATATGAATGAAACTATCTTCTAAAATAAGAAGCAATGTGTTAACAACCAGTTGCTTTAAGCACTTCCAAAGAATGGAAAAGAGTCAGCAACACACCTGCCAACATAATACTCAAAATTATTCTCCAGTAGGCTAAACCCCACAGGTCTGTTAGGGCCAAGTTTCAATTGTCCTAAGGTCATGAACACTGTGTTAGGATGTCCCATCTCCTCTTACACTGTACCACCATTTCCTAAGTGCAAATTATAAAACCTGAAGTGAGTTATATTTCCCTCCTGCAATGTTTTAAGAAAAAAATAATTCCTTCATTAAGATCAAGTAAACAGGAGTCAAAAGAAAACTGATAACAAAATACAGTTATGTCCTATGAAATGTCACCTCAGGCAAGATAGTCTTTCAAGCAATTTCAAGGAATTTATCTCTCATGTCTAGTATTTTTACACGGTATTTCAAATCTCAAATGTAATAATCTTACTTATAAATAATTCACACCAAAAATGTCAGTTTTATTTTTATTGGAATGATTGTGAAGTATTAAATATTAACACACAAAAATTAAGCTCCAGCTTTGGTTCTAAAGGATTCTACATTGTTTAATTTACTTTTAGAAATATTCCAGATAGCCACTCAAAGTTACCAAAAATCTTAGCCATCACTTTTAACTTCAAGAACTTTATTTTTCTCAGGCATTTGTATGTGTGTATGTGTGTGCGTGTACTATATATGCGGTATTGTAGTGTATGTGAACAGGCATCAGAGAACCATGCTGGTTCTCTCCTTCTTCTGTGGGGTACAGAGACTGAACTCAGGTCATCAAGCTTGGTGGCAATCATCCTCAACCACTGCGCCATCTTGCTGGCCACTTCTTCAATTCTTTATTGTATTAACCTGAGTTACCATGGCTTTCCTCTGGACATTTTAATTGATAGGGCACAGACATGAAAGACAGAGAACCAACTTCTGGCTGCAATTAGAGTATTTACTAATATACAATCTTAAACCAAAGCCTCTCAGTGTCGTGTGTTGAGAAATCATATAAGAAAGGCAGACAGAAGAGCAATAGTCAGTGTGTTGTACAGACACTATCCACAGAGACTGGGGCAGTGCTGGGTTATCGTAGAACAGAATGTACTCCTGTGTGCATGGGGCAACATGGTAATGTCTTCATCATGTCCCTGGCTAAGCTCTGGTGACACTCATAAAAATATATTAATATCAACCCTTTCTTCCTGCCAAAAGCCAGACTTAGCTAAACTGGACTCAGACTGACCTAAGAAACGTGAAAAGCCTCATTCATACTTACAAACGTTTTTATGGCTCCCATTCAGCTTGTTGGCGTTCATTCTGTTTTGAGTTTTATTAACTTGCAGCTGTTACCAGCTTGGCTGACCCAGGAGTTATTTGATTCTCCTTGAAGAGTCACAGTCAATGTGCTTCAATTCCAAGGGCTTTTGTTTGTTTGTTTTGTCTTTCAAATGACTCAAACATTATTAAAGCTCGACATAAAACTAGATGGGATAGACTTTTCTGTTTAAAAGTTCAGATTTTGAAACGGAGTCACTGGGAGCAAAGTGCGCTGTCGTGTCCTGCCTCTGCAGGCCTCGTCCACAAACTCTGGAGGAGAGTGAGAAACAAGCTTCTCCTACACAGTGCTGCCCTAGACTAAAATACAAATGGAAGGAATACATAAAGTGATTAGTGTAAGGGGCATATGTAGAGGGAGATTTGGGGGAAATGGATGGTGATGATTTTGTAGACCTCACATGGTTGTAAGGAGGCACGGAGCCAGCATGGGGAAAAAGCACAACGGAAATCGTAAAAAAGGTTTATTTACATTTTGCTTTTTTATATAGAAAGTCACTAAAATATGAAAGTTAACTGAGTAAACCAGGAGCTATCTAGTCACTGGTCAGATAGAGACATAGGTTGAGTAGCCAAACTAAAGACAGCAGCAATTTTTAAGTAACAGGATTAGACATTTCTACACAAAACAAAGAAATGAAACAAAACCAGCGACTTACAGACTTACATAGAAGGGAGAGAATGCAGATAATGATAGATTGATTTGAAAAATGTAATCCCCACCAGCCAACTGTGCAGCTTCAAGAATGGAGGTAATCAGTAAGCACAGGAAAAAACAATTCCAACACAGACCAGCCTGACTAGACAGTGTGTGTGTGCAAAGGACGGACGCTGTGGTACAGCAGGAAGCGAGGCTGACAGCCAGCAGGAAGCGAGGCTGACAGCCATGCCTGAGCAATGCCACACGCAGGGCTCACTCACACGGGGACACAGGGAAATGAGCGGGAAAGATGGGGGAATGCTGAAAGGCCAGGATCAAGCTGTAGAGTTTCTGCTTTATACTTGAGAACCATACTGATGAATAGACAACACATCACGACCAACGGAGGCACTTGGGCATGGGAAAAGGAAAGCCCAACTTCTGACTTAAGGAAACAAAACGCACTGTAAGGAGTCCTTAACGTTTGCTGAGTGAATAAGGAAAAAGTTTGTCAAAAATGACACTGAAAATATAAACTAACAAGATGAGTCCATCCATCATACTTAAAAACAATGTTAGACAAAATTAAAAAATAAATGTTTAATGTAACTGCTAGAAGCATTGAATCAGTATGATGCATAATGATTAAATTTTTTAAGCAAAATATAGGTTTTATTTTGATGTAGCTACTAGTGTTCAATGAAAGGATTTCTTGAATAATTTCTAGTAATAAATGATTTCCTTCCCTAAAACATTCATAAAATTGATGAAACCTAATTGCTGTGAACAGCATCTATATAATTATTAATAGGAAAAGCAACATAAAAAGTAGAGCGTCAAAATGTTTTATTGTGCATCTATTTTATGCCAGATCCAGCGTGGAGCTGGAACCTACTGATACTTTATAGGTGTCTGAATTTCACTGTCCTACTTTATTTTTTATGAACAACTTCCTTTACTTCTTAATCTGTACCACTTCATTTGACATTTATCAAAGCTGTACAAAAGCCATGCAGTTTATTTACAATATTGTACATTAAAGGAATATGTTTGAAGATCACAAATAAAGTCCAAAAGCCATACATGAAACATATACTGAAAGGCTCTTACAAATGTGGGACCATTTGGCAGACTGTTATGGTTGGTAAACATTATGTAACCATTAGCTAGAAATAAGACAAAACATGCAAATCAGTAAAATTTCAAGAAATTAAAGGCTAAAAACATTTAGCTAATACCTAAGTTTTCATATAGTTGAAAGACTACCATGTAAGAATAGGAATTTATAAAACAGGGCACTTCTTAAAAGTTTTCCATGTAATTTCATATAAAAATCTTCAGAAGTTATTTTTCAAATTATGTTCAGGACAGAACTATATTATCAATAGATATATAGATTAAATCTATGACTTTTATATAATTATTTATTGTACTCTAAGGAAGTCTCAATTTTTCACCTTGGGGACAAAGCCAATCAGTTAACTTAGGGTGGAGGAAAAGCTCTTGGTAGGAGCAGATCATCAACACAGAAAGTGAGAGTCCAGGAACTGACTGTCAGCTGAACCCTCAACGTCCCAGAGTAAACGTTAGCCGTGCTTAATTAAAGATGTCCTTCTAGGCAGCACCTCCTCACTGACAGTTCTGACCATGTCTCAGGTGTGGCATCGGCTCTAACCACATCTCCTTTAGAGTTTATTGCTGGGGCTGAAGGACATTTAGATACTCAGACTGGGCCAACTGGTAAGTCGTGTTCCTTCCACAGTCAACATACTGGTACCTCTCCTGAGATATCTGCTCAGAGTGTCCAAAGTATGCTGTTGTCACAGTAACTCTAAAAATGAAATAGACAGAAGAATATTTGTAATATAAAAATTATTCCAATAGGGTTATTTGAGGATAATACCAACTGAATCTTGACTTATATATCATAAATTAATTAATCCCCTAAAATTACTTATTATAAATTATCAGTTATTGACCATTTGCTATTAAGATGACATTATAGACATAGGATTCTTAGGAATTATTTCTCCAACAGACTCAAAATGCTAGCCTAGTAAACTCTATTAAATAAGTATCTGCTCATACAATATAGATAATATATATTTATCTACATACATATAAAATATTTAATATAATTATATAAATGTAATTAAAGTTTATTACATGCTTAAAAAGAATCATATGGTTCCCTCTTCATAGGAAAATCGAAAATTAAATGTCAGCCAAGGACTAAAAAATCAAATATAAGCAATAATATTTTATGTAAATAAGTAATAACCAATTTATAAACCCATAGCATTACTGCTCTATGGGGCTGTGAAAGGCAGCCTGCTTTCTGCTTGAGCTAGGTTTAAACCCCAGAGACCCAGCAGATAACTGCAAGGAACAGAAGGCGCTTGCCACGCTCCTAAACACCAGGCTCCTGACACAAGGTCTCAGCTCTCCATAGTTCTGTGGCCATCAGTCAAGTAGGGCAACGCCCCAAGCCCCTCCACAGGTAGAGGACGTTGACCACAGATATCATGATCATGTAGCGTCAAGACAGATCCCATTTTAATGAGGTACCTAAAGGCCTGAAGGGCTTAGCCAGTTAAGCTCTCCTTTCTGGATACCATTCCCTAAAAAGGTATTTAACCTCAGACCCACACTGAGAAAGTGGAGTACAGTTTCACTCATCATAACTCTCTGCCATAATGATAAATGCTTTAAATCCATGGACTGCCTCTCCTCATCGGGATCCACTGTGCTGGAGCAATGGAGCAGGTCTTCCTCTAACGAGTCGCATCTAATCTCACACAGGAGGCCTCTGGTGCATTCTCAGACACAGATTCCACCAAGCCAAGTCACCTGAAGAACAAGCCAGACTCTCTTCCCGACAGGAACCAGCTGTAGCTCTCCTCCCTTCTAGAGCCAGCCCGTGGGGCCCCATTCTGTTCTCAGCTCTTCCCTGGCATCCAGTCAGTGGTGTCTGCGGTGTCCAAGAGCCTGAGTACCTGTTGTTCTTGACCTATATGAGGCCCGAAGACCCAAGCCTCAGTTCCCCAGGGACCTCAGACTGTGATTCCCCACCCCTGGAGCATGGTCCTAAGGCTTCTCACAGCCTGAAAGCCCTCCCCCTCCCCACTCCTGGCAGTGTCATGGGGTGCGGGCAATCAAACTTTCTACCCCAAGTTCTGGGCTGTTAACGGGCCACCATTTTAACCCATAGCTGGCATCCAATGTAGGGCAGAACCAGCTAAAGCATAACCCAGAGACCTACAACAAAACTCCACATCACTCAAGATCACGAGTGAACCCTGACCTAGTTCACAAGACTGGGCCTTCCTCTGAGTGCTCCCCTCCCCCAGCAACGCCAGCCTGTTCCTGGCCAGCTTCTTCCCTAGGTGGCCACTAGCCTCTACTCCCTGTCACTACCACAGCCTCACAGCAAGGGCTGCTATGGAGCTGCCTTTCAGAAGGCATCGCCTGACCTGAACTCTGCTTCCTCTGTCTGCCAGCCAACGCGAGGTTCCCTGAGGTCCCTGCAGGCCAAAACCACCATTGGCCAGTGGGCTAGCCGCTTTGGATAGAAAGCCTCTCACGTGTTCTGTCCCTTGCAGAGTTATCTGCTGGATCTCTGGGGTTTAAACCTAGCTCGACCAGAAAACAGGCTGCCTTTCATTGTCCCGCACTGCTCCTCACTGCTGTAAGTTTACTTACAAGGACAGAAAGGTATAGCTGTGTGCCCATCCTCTCTGGGCTAACCCTGAGCTCCAACAATCTCTGCAGGCCTTTAACTGCTTCCTAGAGTAGCACTCCTGTAAGACTAATGGCCAAGCTGGGATGGCTTTCATGGGTTTACAAATCCTAACAGGCATTATGCACACAAGGCTTAGCAGGAGCTATCGTTGCAAGCATGGCCATACTTACTGCATCATAAGCACTATGTTGTGCACTTTGATGGAGATCAGTGTACAGAAATCACTGTTAAATTAAAATAGAAAGAGCACTGTCATTATATTATCAATTTAAAATTCTATTAAACCTAATAGAGACTCTGAATAGTGATTTTGTTCTTTCCTTGAGATGCAATTTCCAGGTATGCCTCAGTAGTCTCCCTCCTCTCAGCCTCTGTAATACCAGGGATTATGGATATGTTGCTGTGCTTGTCAAGACACTATTAAAAGTCCTGCTAGGGAGACGACTTAGGGGGTAAAACACTTGCTGTGTGGGCATGGAGGCTCATGTTTGGATGCCAAGCCTTCGGGCAGTAAGCCAGGCATGGCAGGATGCACTAATACACCCAGCACTAGAGGTTGGAAACAGGCGATTAGAGGCTTGCATGCCAGCCAGCCTCAACAAGTAAATGAGCTCCAGATTCTTAGTCTAAGAGCCTGTCTTAGAGAATAAGGTAGAGACTGAAAGAGGAAGACATTCAACTTCAACCCTGCTTTCCACAAATGCATGCGCGTGTGGATGTGTACCCTCACAAATGCAACATATACAGAAGAACAGTCCATAGGAGACTATTGTTATACATTAGAAACTTCAGTACTCCTATATTAGAGCACCATGAATATACAGTAACTAAATGAAAACAAAAAATATGTTTCTCTCTCTCACACACACACACACACACACACACACACACACACCCCTATATATATACACATATACCCTTGCTGGAAATAAAGCTGTATTTTATGGATCTATCTATCATATCTATCTATATATCTATGCTATCGATGCTGTAAAGTGTATAAAGAAAAGCATTTTAGAGAATAGGGCAAGCATTGCAATATGTGGACATTTTAATTGATAAGCTTATAAAAATTTAACAAAAGGCAAAGATACTAAAATCCAAAACTTACTACATGTAACTCATTTCCTCTGCAATAACTGTGGGTACTGTGTAATCAATCTGAAAGCAAAAACAAAAAGAAAAGCACATCAACAGAGGATAGGATCCAAACACCAAACATGTTACCTGCATGACTAAACTTTTCAAAGTGAGAAATCTTTCCTTTGATGAATCTGGTTTATAGTTTTCTGGGACACATTTACGACTCAAGTCTTTGAGGGCATCCCCTAACCTGTTCCATTTTATAAAGCACAGAATGAAGCAGCATTTAACTCACGCACAGGTCCTGAACGGGACTTACCTGCTTCATATCAAGTGGGCCAATGTTAGTTGTGTTGTTTAAGCGTGCCTTCCCAATCACTGTTTTTGAAAACTGGACTTGAGCAGTGATGTTTTCAACTTCAACAGAATAATAATTATTATTTGTTATATTTAGTGTGTTCTGCAAAAAATGGAGACAAAAATATATATTATGTTTAAACAGGCACACAAATATAAACTAAAAATTATAAATCAAGTAACTTTAGTAGGAACTATACCTCATTTATTGGGAAAAGAAAATATTAACCAAAATATTAAAGAACATTTATAGAGAACTATGATTATAATGAACATGTGATTCAAAATTTTGAAAACAAGATTAAGAAAAATATTACATAAAAATATGGAAAATTAAATGTTAAAACATATTTTATAGCTTTAGCAAAAGTTGAACTAAACATTTTAAATTTTTATTTAAATTCTTATGCATTATATTCATGTCTCTATAAATAACATTAAGTCAGTACTTTAAAAAAGCCATGTTTTTAGGAAAAAATCATTTTTTCCGACAGGATTCCTTACAGCCCTGCAGGCTCTGAGCGCACTCTGCAGCTAAGGATGCCCGTGACCTTCCTCTCCATCCCCAGCTCCACAGAGCCCCTATTACAGGCCTGCGCACTAAGCAAGGTCTTATATGGCAGTTGGGACTAAGTCAGTTCCTTACGCATGAGGGGCATTAGCAGTCTACTTAAAAGAAAGTGGCATTTTACCTTACATGCCTGTAGAGATTTATACTGAATCAACATGGAAAGAGAAAAAGCTAGCTGCAAGTTTGCAGCTGGACTCTACTTTTAAAAAAGAAAATTATTTTATATGAGTATACTGTCACGTCCACTAGAAGAGGACATCAGATCCCATTACAGATGGCTGTGAGCCACCATGTGGGTGCTGGTTGCTGGGATTTGAACTCAGGACCTCTGGAAGAGCAGACGGTGCTCTTACCTGACCCATCTCTCCAGCGCCAGCCTTCTACTTTCAAGCTTTTGCCCTGTCTCTTCCAGTCACCGCATTACACACAAGCTGCCCAGCCCTGCTTCACATGCTTTGCATTCACAACTGTTCTACCAAATTTTGGAAATCAGTGAGTCAAAAAGTGTATCATGCAGAAATGTAGTGTGATCTCAGCTGAAATGAACAAGAGCACATGTGTATCTTTCAGACATAAGCATGTGAGACTGCCTGGTAACACACACAAAGGTTTATATGTAGGGGGATGTGTATGCATTGTTAGCAACCGTATGTATATATTGTTGAGAGTTAAGTTTTTACATCAGAGTCAAATCATTATGTTATCGGGGATTTCAAGTGTCTGGTAACAGACACTGAGGTAGCACAGTGCAGTGAGTGGTACTGTGGCATTTATGACACACATTGGTTCCTGGCTGACAATGCGTAGCTCATATACATCGGATCATGACTTTCGTCTATGCAGTTGGCTATCCTCCAATCATGCTGATGTAGCTAATGCTTCATAAAAGCTGAAAAAGGGCTCAGGCCAGTGCCATATGATAAACCTGTGCTGGCAAGAGGGCCCACTCAGTTCCACCGGGCCAGAACCAGTGCCCTCTGCCTTTCGCTCCACCTTGTCACCTGTGTGTGAGCCTGTAGACCTTGTAATATCCTCTCCTAATGAGCCAGTGAATGTAAATATACTGCTCCTCTGAGTTTTATGAGTTGTTCAGGGAAATTAACCAAACAAAGGATCAGGCTATCAGACTCCTGACTGATAGTCTACCGGTAGGTTTGGGAGTCTGAACCTGAAACTGACATCTAAACTGGTGAGGAGTATGTTGGGACTGAAACTCTAACCTGTGAGGTCTGAAGGCCACTGATAGTTGGACAGTGTCAGAAGTGAGTTCATTTAGAGAGCACTGAGCTGTTTATTCTGCAGAACTACAGAAGAAAATCTACCAGGTGGGATAACAGAAGTCATGGAACAGGAGACTCTGGGCTTGCTTCTGCTTTGCTTGGTTTGCTTTGGTGCAGGGAAGCATAGTAACACATACTTAGTTATTATAAATGGAAGTATTAGTTATTTTGTATATTGCTATGACCAAATACTTGATAAAAAACAACTTAAGAAGACAGTATTTTAGCTTTATTAAAGAAATGCAGTCCATCATGGAGGGACTGGGGCATGTTGGCAGATGCTTGAGGAGGATGGTCACAATGCATATCCTCAGTTAATAAGCACTGAATTATGAATACTACGGCTTAGCTTAGCTTCTCCTATTGTTAGATCAGTTCATGAATTAATTTCATAAACCATGACTGCCCACAGTTAAGGTGGGATATTCTACCTCAACCTAATACAGACAGGAACTCACAGCAATACCCAGAAGCCTGTCACCAGGGTGGTTCTAGATCCTGTCAAGCTGACAGTCAATAATAACACTCACCACTTCTTTGAAGGGGCAGAAATAATACAATTCTGGTACCTTCAGCTTCTGACCTATGACACTGTCAGTCTTTTCCTTCAATGTTTGCGTGAGAGGCCTACTGTTCATCTAAACAGAAATTCTATTTTTGGCCTAAAGTTCAGTATTCCTTAATTTGATTATGAATAAATATCTAAAATTGTGATTATCCTTGCTTAATTATTTAAAATACAACAAGCCATTCTCATTTAAATACACTGGTATTTAAAAGGCAATGACATACTCATGAGAACTCTTTCAAAGAGACCACAGCACACTCTGAACTTGAAGACATGAGCCCCTGTGATGGCACAGGTGCTTACACACTTCCCCTCTCCAATACGGTGGTTAGCATACCATGTTCTTATAGCCCAGGGCTTAGACATATGTAAATGTCTAAGGAGAAAAATCTCAAGTTTTAAAGTTGGAAGGCTATATAATCCTTTTTTCAAAATTACATGTGTTGTGAACCCACAGCCATTTTATACATGTTCTAACTTAAAACAAGCAGGCCATCATATAAACTTCATCTTCAAATAGAATCAAGTAAAAGTCTGATAAGACTGACAAAATTTTTCTTTCGTAAAATGTTAGAAAGCAAAAATGTTGTACTCATAAGATCCTTTGAATGAATGGTAAAGACCTTGTTAACTATTTGGAGTCAAATGTTGAAAAGTAAATTGACTATATTTTTCCCCTTTACCAGAAAATGTTTATTTGATCTTCCTACAAAAGACATCTATCTTCAAATGTTAAATGATCCCTAATATAAAAAAATGGAGTTTCCTTTACATTTTTGGCAGAACAGACATGGTAGTGGGATCAGCACCACAGAGCCATGTAAGTACCGCAGCAGGGTCATTAGTGCACCCACTCTGAGCAGAGTACGTGGGCGGCTGAGAAACACAAGAATGGTGTCCGAGGCCTTGGGCGCAAATGTGCACTTACCGTGATATTTAAATATATGGTTCGTTTTTCAGAGTCGTAACTGACATAGGCTGACTTCACACCAATGTACTTCACGTCAATAGATCTCGGAAAAAGGAAAAACACAGCCAATCCGGACAGGAGTAGGCAGACGAACACAGACGCCATCACATACAGCTTTCTGAAAGAGAAAGTAGAGTCCTTACACACATGCCATTCAAAGTTACATAAAGCAACGCTTCAGGAAATTATTTCCATTTGAAATTTACCACATATACCAGCAAGAAAATACATCTAATTTTACCAAATTTTCACTCTAAGACTATTAGATAAGGTTGGTACTATTAAGGGTTAAAATTATCTCCTGAGAAGCTTAATTGATAATTTTAGAAAATGAGATCTCAGACTTATAATGAACTGATTTTCAATCCAGATTTACTAGAACCAAGTTTAGGACATGTTACAAGCACAGAATTCACACTGCCATGTGGATTCACTGCAGCAGGGTTTGCTCGGGATAGTCTCACTCCCTGTCCTGATAAAACCTGAAAGCGAGTCACTAAGCATTCATGTACCCAGTTTTACAAATATTGTTTACACTGATCAACTTAGCGTTGACGATGTTACCGTGCTGTTTACCTAAGGCAAGTGGAAGCGCTAAGGCACAATAAGACAAAAAGATAACTAACCCACATCATTATCCATTTCACCCCTCTGAAATGCGTATGCTCCTCCAAACTCAAAATATGGTTTCAGAGTCCTTGGTCGCTTGAACATGTGGCGCTCTGAGAAGAGCCTATTCCATTCTAAGTCCTGCCTCCTTCCCCTCCATGCTGACCTGTCATTTTGCCAAGACTCACCTTCCCCAAACCTCCTATGCCTTAACTAACAACTGCATCCATCTTATAACATCTGTTTAAAACTTCCTACTGATTTTTCTAGTTATTTTAGCTTCCCAAGAAAAAGAACAATGGTTCACTAAAAAGAACTCAAGCAAATAAACAATATTTCACTAAATTCTATTATTGAGTCCATGCTGCTGGGTGGAGGAAACCAGCCAATTCCTACTCATTCGCTGTGGAGTTCCTTCAGTCTTAGTAGCTATGATCCCTAAGTAACTAATAAAAATTAACTCATATTTACCATGCCTACAATATACCTGTAGGCGGAAAACACCAGAGGCACAAAAGGAATTTAAAAATCATTATGATCAAAGATCTTAACTTTGCTAGCTCTCCTATACTTTATGAGGTTGGTTACTTGACTGTGTGCACACACACTTTTTTGCTTTGTGTTACTAGACACAGGGTCTTAGAAAGCCTAGAGACCTTAAACTTGGTGTATAGTTGAGGATGGCCTTGAACTTCTCATCTTCCTCCATCCACTTTCTGATTCTGGGATTACAGGTGTATACCATCATGCCTGGCTGCTCTTACTATATTTGATAACTATCTTTAGTATAAATTTTTTCAAAAATGTAATTTCTGAGCCAAAGACGGTACAGCCAATTCAAGCCTATCCCTGGCTAGCTTACAAATAACTGAGACTCAGACTAAGGTTATTTTATTTGCCTTTGACAATTACTGGGGCGTAACCCCTAATCTACTCCTCTAACTGCTGGCCTGGCTACCTCCCAGCTGTGTACCTGCTCTTTCCCCTGGCCATGTGCTCATTCTTATCTCCCCTATGGCCGCTTCCCTGCCCGCACCCTCTTTCTCCAACCAGATCACTAAAAACCCACCTGCCACTAATCCCTATAGTAACTGGCTTGTAGCCATTTTTATTTAACCAATAGTTTTATATCAAGGAACAAGGTTTGCACAACCAAAGCTTGTAAAGTCATGAGAACTCCCTTGTAGTTCTAGACTTCCAGGTATAGGATTTAGCATTACAATACATAGCAACCAAACTTCAACAACAACAAAAAAAAAAAAAAAAAAAAAAAAAAGAATTCTATGTAGTTTGATTAAAAAAAAATACAAAATGTTCATTCACTTGTAAGGCATGAGAATGCTTGTTTTCACTCAGTAGTGCCAATCTAGTATGTTGACAAAATTCTGGGCTTTTGCCCATCTGATAGTAATGATAACTCTCTGTAGAAGAATTTGCATTTCTTTAAAGAAACAGAAGGGAGTATATATCCCTACATCGGTCATTTATAATTTGTTTTTGCAAGGTACGTTCCACAGCTTCTATTTCTATCTCCCTTCAGATAGTTGGCTTTTTTCTTTTCCAATCTTGATGATCTATACAGAAGGGGTCAAGTCCTCTGTATGATCTCATTTGCAGACATTACTTCTTGGCTTATCATTTGTATTTTGATTTCAACTGAGGTTCTGTTTTCAACCTATAGATGTTTATTTATCCTTACTGAGTTCAATGTGTTTTGTCATCACTAGGATTTTAAATCACAGCTGTTGAAAATGTTTTCCACTCTGAGATTGTAAATCTGGCCCAACTCTTCACCATTTTTCCTCTGTGTATTTTAAAATAAAAGCCACTTTAAGTTTATACAAGGCTTGTTCAACTTTACTTCTGTGACTGAAAGACATTTTGCTCAACTGCTTATGTGAAACTCTGTGGCCGAGAAATAGTGAGCCAATCTGACCTTCTACCCTTTAGTCATTCACTGAGCCTCTTGACTAATGTCAAAGGGCTTTCTTCTTTAAACCTCCCAAATCCAAGGTTTTCATGAGACCATCTCTCTGGGTGAGGGTGTCTCTTTCTGGTATATAGAACAAGATTCTTTTACTCTAGCTATATATCCCTCCAGTGAACATCTCCTACTCAGTCCTATACCTATGAGTTGCTTTTGCAGGAGCTGAAATTACATCCATGTTTAGTTTTCTTTATTTTCTGTCATTTTCCTCAAAGCTTTTCATTATGTATGTATGGTGGTTTGATTAAGAAATAATACTTCTTGAGAAGGATTAGGAGGTGTGGCCTTATGGGAGTAGGTGTGGCTTTACTGGCGAACTATGTCACTGGGGGTGGGCTTTGAGGTTTCAACAAGCCCAAAGCCAGGCCTCGTCCTGCTGTCTGTGGATCCAGACGTAGAACTCTAAGGCACTTCTCTACCACAATCTGTCTGCATGCTATGATCTCCCACCACGCTGATTCGGGACTACACCTCTGAAAAGGAAACTGTAAGACAGAAATGATCAATTGTGTTCTTCCAAAACAAGTGGCATGGTCATGGTGTCTGTTCACAGCAACAGAACACTGACTAAGATAGACTGTTCTTACATGCCTCCTGTTTATTCCATTTTCCTTGTATTTTCTAGGGTATGTTGCTTGTTCTGTATACTTCCAATCTTATGGATCAAGTATTTTTCTAGATATTTTAAGAGCCTGTGAGATTGGTTTTCATAGGCTCCCATCAGTTGTCTGATTCTAAATATTTCAATGTCTCACTTAAGCTACTGCTGTTCATTCTACAGTTTAAATTACACACACACACACACACACACACACACACACACACACATATATATATATATATATATATATATGTTTCTATCTGCTTTTTGTGCCTTTCATTTTTCAGCATTTTCCTGTGTTATATTCTCTACTTTACTGTATACTCCTGTTGCTCATGTTTAATTAAGGTTTTTGTATTTTCAAACAATGGTTCCACCATCAAGTAAAGGGACAGTCCAGATTTGTTTGGTCCACATGAATACTCAGTCTCTTTTGACCTTCTCAAGGCCACTGTGGGTTGTCTGCAATCTCTGTTCTTTTCATTGTAACAAACCATCCTCAAAAATATTTGCTGGGAGTGCTTAGTTTTGGTTTCTTTAGGGGTGGAACATTTGCTTTCTATATCAGGACTCTTAGGATCATTCAAGACTCCCTTTGCTTCTCTTAAAATGTCCATGCATCTGCTAAGCTCTGGCCAGGTCTCTGTAGTCACTATGGTTGGGACAGTCATCATCATTCTAAAGTTAGTGAGAACATAGAATCACCTACGCCTGGTGAAAATGGCCTATGTACACGTGTGTAATATTGCTACAATTTTAGAACTCCTAGTAAACAGATTTCTGAAGACATAGGTGACATGGTATTTTCAAATCCTCATTCAATTAGGAATCTTTTAGTTTGTTTTAACACAGAAATCACAGAATGGCATAACTTAACAACCAGATACATTTTTTCTTCTTAAATGTCCTAACTAGAGTAATTACTTAAATAAAGTTTGAAAGGTGTGACTCTAACCAAACAGGCGAAAGATCTGTACGACAGGAACTTCAAGTCCTTGAACAAAGAAATTGAGGAAGACCTCAGAAGATGGAAAAATATTTCTTGCTCTGGGATTGGCCGGATCAATATATTAAAAATGGCCATCTTGCCAAAAGCAATCTACAGATTCAATGCAATCGCCATGAAAATCCCAACTCAAATCTTCATAGATCTAGAAAGAGCAATTCTCAAATTCATCTGGAGCAACAAAAAACCCAGGATAGCTAAAACTATTCTCAACAATAAAAGAACTTCTGCAGGAATCAATATCCCTGACCTCAAGCAGTACTACAGAGCAACTGTGTTAAAAACTGCATGGTATTGGTACAGCAACAGGCAAGTAGATCAATGGAATAGGATTGAAGATCCAGAAATGAACCCACAGACTTATGGTCACTTGATCTTTGATAAAGGAACCACAACCATCCAGTGGAAAAAAGATAGCCTTTTCAACAAATGGTGCTGGTTCAACTGGAGGTCAACATGCAGAAGAATGCGAATTGAACCACTCTTATCTCCTAGTACTAAGATCAACTCCAAGTGGATCAAGGACCTCCACATAAAACCAGACACACTGAAACTATTAGAAAAGAAACTGGGGAAGACCCTGGAAGACATGGGCACAGAGGAAAAGTTCCTGAACAGAACACCAATAGCTTATGCTCTAAGATCAAGAATTGACAAATGGGACCTCATAAAATCACAAAGTTTCTGTAAGGCAAAGGATACTGTCAGAAGGACAAAACAGCAACCAACAAAGTGGGAAAAGATCTTCACCAACCCCACATCCGACAGAGGGCTAATATCCAATATATATAAAGAACTCAAGAAGTTAGACCCCAAAGAACCAAAAACCCTATCAAAAAATGGGGTACAGAGCTAAACAAAGAATTTTCACCAGAAGAAATTCAGGTGACCGAGAAACACCTAAAGAGAAGTTCAACATCATTAGTCATCAGGGAAATGCAAATCAAAACAACCTTGAGATTCTACCTCACACCAGTCAGAATGGCTAAGATTAAAAACTCAAGAGACAACAAGTGCTGGCGAGGATGTGGAGAAAGAGGAACACTCCTCCACTGTTGGTGGGATTGCAAAATGGTAAAACCGCTCTGGAAATCAGTTTGGCGGTTCCTCAGAAAATTGGGCATGTCACTTCCAGAGGACCCTGGCATACCACTCCTGGGCATATACCCAGAGGATTCCCCTGCATACAATAAAGGCACATGCTCCACTATGTTCATAGCAGCCTTGTTTATAATAGCCAGAAATTGGAAGGAGCCCAGATATCCCTCAAAGGAGGAATGGATACAGAAAATGTGGTATATTTATACAATGGAATACTACTCAGCAATTAAAAATAATGAATTCATGAAATTTGTAGGTAAATGGTTGGATCTGGAAAATATCATCCTAAGCGAGTTAACCCAATCACAAAAGAATACACATGAAATGCAATCACTGATAAGTGGATATTAATGAGCCCAAAAGCCCTAAATACTCAAGGCACAATTAGCAATTCAAATGATTCCCAAGAAGAAGAAAGGAGAGGACCCTGGGACTGAAAAGACTGGATCCAGTTTTGTAGATCCAGAACAGAGAAATGGTGGTGGTGGTGGTGGGGGGGATGATTGGGGAATAGTTGGGGGGGGGAGAGGACTTATGGGATGTATGGTGGGGGGGGACTGGGAAAGGGGTAAGCCTTTGGAATGTAAACAAAGAATATAGAAAATAAAAAAAATACAAACAACAACAAAAGGAGAAATCTTATAATTACATACGTTCTTCTTGGCCGTAACCGCTGATCACTGTATGGAATCAATGCCACCAGTTGGTTTTCTTGCCCTAAAAGTAAAGGATGTAGGTTTAAAGATTTATTAACAGGAATAACTAAAATATAGTGGTACCCTACTAACTCATTTCAAAAGACCAGAATACTCTCTCCTGAGTCCTTTAGTTAACTGTTATTTTATTTATGTCTTAAAAATTATTCCTTTAGAAAAAGTACTGTTTTATCATACAAACCAAAAACAGTATAAATAATGAGGGCTCTACTATTCTTTAATCCACTGGTAAAAAAAACAAAAAACAAAAATTCCCTGAAAAGCCCTGGCTTTGAGGGAATCTGAGCTGACACGGGCTTCTCTCACACTGTTCTCTCTCACCTACACTTCTCTCACCTACATCAGTTCGCTGAGGGTTGAAGAAACACTGTTGCTGCCCCTTCCTGCATCCTCAATAGCTGAACCAAAACGGCTAGTCTAGTTCTCAAGCTTTCACAAGCTCGCAGCTCTCAACTGCAATCACTGATTTCAAGTAACCCCTAAAGATGCAATTTTGTAGTTCACCCTCTAAAACAACAACTTCAAAACTCAACCCTCTTCAAGTTCTCAGGGTCGCCTGCCCCATCACGCGCCACATGGAGAGAATGTCCCTAACAGACCTTGATTAGATCTTTCTGTGTACTCTCTCTAGATTGTCCTACATTAAGTTCCAGGACAGTAAGCAGGAAGAAATAAGTTCATTTAACACATAGCATCAAAAAAAGAAGAGGAACAAGTATCCCACAATCCCTTTCTGCATGTTGAGGAGGACATGACGAGGCCACACTCCCTGCACTCTGCTTTTGAAACCAACCCATCGAGCAAATGACAAAATCTGCTCTGTGTTTACTAGGGTGCTTTCTGTGGGCTTCTGTTATCCTGCCAACTTTTCTAGATACAAAATAAGTTCATGGAAATACTTTAGACATTTTCCTAGAGTTTCCTTGTGGGAGTATCTTGCTCCCTTATGCCCAGCAGATACTTTTCCACTGCGTGCTATTTGGCAATGCTGCTGGTGACTTACAGATCTGTCATAGGACCAGCTCGAACCTTTGGCCAATATGTGTAACAGCTCCATACGCCCCTGTTTCACAGAGCCTCTGCTTCAAGAGTTTGATTGACCAGTACCTTCCCGCCTTCCTGCTTCCGTCCCTACTGAGACGCTCCCTGTGCCCTCTGCACTATGTACCATCTATGTGCTCTGGTAACTACCCATCTCCTGTGTTACCAGGAGCTCTCTAAGGAGCACTTCTATCAACGTGCATACATCTGGTGTTTACTCTGTCTTATGCGAGATCACCTCTAGTTCCTCGTGTTCTAGAACAAAACTCACAAAGCCCCTTTCTCCCTATAAGATACTCCATTACCCACACCTTTTTAGCATGTAAGAGTTCAAAAAAAATTTTTTTTGGTTTCACTATGACAGCATCTACACAAGTTCTTGCAACTACTCGAAGTTCTCTTTTAAAGATCCACAGGGGCGTCCACAGCACCAAACTGATAGGCAGCCCTCAGTCCCCACACAACTTCATGTGCCATCCATCGGCACTAGCAGCGGCTCTCCTTCCGTCTCTATGCGCTCTCTACTTACTGGCTAGGACTCCACAGTCAGCCTTCCGCCTCCTAATCTAGCTCTTCTCTCTTCTGCCATGGTTCCTCAATCCTGCACTGTTCCAGAGTTCATGCTAAAGTCTCTTCCTTTTCTTCCATCCAAACTACTGAGCAGAGTGTTCCCCCAACTTAAGTTCTACTTCCAGTGTCATCACACAGGGATGACAGCAGCTAAGATACACTCTCGAATTCATACCCTTACAGCTGCCTATTAAAAACTCGCTTTGAGGACTGGAGAGGTGGTTCAGCGGTTAAGAGCACTAGCTGCTCTTCCAGAGGTCCTGAGTTCAATTCCCAGCAACCACATGGTGGCTCACAACCATCTGTAATGGGATCCGATATCCTCTTCTGGGGTGTCTGAAGATAGCTATAGTGTACTCATATAAATAAAATAATTTTAAAAAATTAAAAAACTTGTTTGGATGCAAACCAACAACCTCAAACACATGTCTGAAACTGAGTTCTTTATCTCACTTCTGGCAGGTGCACTCAATTTTTTATGCTTATTTTAAGCATAAAATAATGCTTAAAAGAAGAATGGTTACTTCATTCTTTAAATTGTTGGATAGAAAAATAAAACAACAACAACAACAACAATAACCACAACAGCAACAACAAACCTCTTTGGAGTGATCCTTGATTACCTTCTTGCCACAATCCAAACTCAGGCTACCAAAAATCTTCCTGGCCACACCTCTGGCTAGATGGACAGAAATCATATTCCCACTCTTCCACACTAGTGTATTAACTTCTTCAACTCTAATACTTCTATTCTTAAGCAGATACTATCCCCAGAAAGATAAAACTGCCATTCAGTAGCTATGCAATAAACCCCACTTAATTCAAGGCACTTTCCAGAGACTCTCCAATTCCCCATGCAGTCATTTTGTCCTTCTTTAGGGTGTCCCAGGGTCACCTGCTGACTTCTACCAAGTACAGAGGAGAGCAGCACAACACAACCTCACTGTTTTTCCTTTCTGTGAGAGCATCTCAAGCGCCCTACAAACAGCAGGGACAGGACTATTTCTCCTGTCTTCTCCATGACAAATCACAGGCTCATTTTTCCCTCCTGCTTTTCTTCACACACCATGGATTTTCTTTTAGAAACACTGAGGTAGAAACAACCTATTATGTAGATAATGAGTTACTGAACCATTTGACTACTAACATCCACTGTGACAAAATGACAATGATATGGCTTCAGAAATGACTAAGGTCCTCAGTAGACACGACGGCGCATAGGAGCTACAATGGCAGACAAGTAAGAGGAAAAACGCTAGACGTGCTGAAGTCACTTCTGTTACTGCTTTAGGAATGGCACTAATTGTTTGCTTTTGTGTTTTTGACTAAACAAAGCTGGTAAACTTTAACTTTGAATCTTTGAAAATAGGAGTGAAAATGGGTTACGGAGCTAAACAAAAAAAATTTCACCTGAAGAAATCTGGATGGCTGAGAAGCACCTTAAGAGATGTTCAACATCACTAGTCATCATGGAAATGCAAATCAAAAACAACCCTGAGGTTCCATCTCACACCAGACAGGATGGCTAAGATTAAAAACTTAGGAGACAGCAGGTGTTGGAGAAGATGTGGAGAAAGAGGAACACTCCTCTACTGCTGGTGGGATTGCAAGATGGTACAACCACTCTGGAAATCAGTCTGGTGGTTCCTCAGAAAATTGGGCGTGATACTTCCAGAGGACCCTGTCATACCACTCCTGGGTATATACCCAGAGGATTCCCCAGCATGCAACAAAGACACATGCTCCACTATGTTCATAGCAGCCTTGTTTATAAAAGCCAGAAGCTTGAATGAACCCAGATGTCCCTCAGTGGAGGAATGGATACAGAAAATGTGGTATATTTATACAATGGAATACCACTCAGCAATTAAAAACAATGAATTCATGAAATTTGTAGGCAAATGGTTGGAACTGGAAAACATCATCCTAAGTGAGATAACCCAATCACAAAAGATTACACATGAAATGCAATCACTGATAAGTGGATATTAATTAGCCCAGAAGCTCTGAATACTCAAGATACAATTAGCAAATCATATGATTCCCAAGAAGGAAGGAAGGAGAGGAACCTGGTCCTGAAAAGACTTGATCCAGTATTGTAGGGGAGTACTAGAACAAAGAAATGGGAGGGGGTGATTGGGGAATGGACAGAGGGAAGAGGACTTATAGGACATAGGGAAAAGGGGGAACTGGGAAAGGGGAAAGCGTTTGGAAGGTAAACAAAGAATACAGAAAAAAAGACTATAGTTTTACACTGTTTGAGCAAAGGTTTGGAATCCTTCTGTAAGAGGACAGCCAAAGCTGTAACACGTACCCCTAGGAATTCTTCCTGTTCCTTGGCAAGTGGGACAAGTGACACTATCTCTTCCAGTAAATTCCACATATGGAAACTGCGAGACGTCTCCATTTCTTCCATCTTCACTGTGCACTTCGCTGCTAACCAACCCGTTCCTCATACTGTCGGTTGATGTAACCCCGTCATAACCATCTTCTTTATTTGAATGCAAAGGTAAGTGAGAAAGAGACTTCCCCATGTCTAATGAAAAAGAAAATCCTGACAGTAAATTCCATGGGGAAAAAAAATACTCTCAGATGCTATAGGATATATTTACAGGGTTGGAAAATGAAAATTACTTGTAGGATTAAAATTATAACCAACCAAAGTAATGTCTGATACAAGGAAGCCATTTGTAGCATTCAGAAAATACTTTTCCATCAAAACATTACGAAACCAAATCCTGTAAGACTTGTAAGGAAAACAATGTTTAAAATGGTAATAATTGGCAAAAGTCTACAGTGTCAATAGAGACTCTAGGCCTTCTTAGGGTGTTCAGAAAAGAAATATGCTTTTAGTGTTTTGTAGAGAAAAATATATTTTAACTATAAACCAGTTGGCACTAAAAGTGAAAACTGTTGTTTGTTACAATAGCTGTATATCACCAGCTAATTTCAAAGTGACTCACTTCACTCTCTTAAATTCATACTCCTTTAGTAATGCTGTCAATAAACCCTGTAAGTACATGACTAAAAAGGACACGAAAAGTCACCATAATACAACATGCTGGTATTCTGAGAAGAAAAAAAAAAAAAATTAGAAAAGGCAAACAAAAATTTTAAATGGTGCAATTCCATTCTTCCTGTGGTTTTCATATATCATTTATCGGAATCTAAATACAAACTAGATATCACAAATACTACTTTTAATTTAATTTTTTTCATTTAATAAGTAAAATGATACTAAGTAATTCAGGCCACTCCACATGAAGGAAATTCCTATCATCTTTTCAAAATCTGAACCCTTTTTGTTGAATTCACTTACAGTGTAGATAGCAATATTAAATTTAAAAACTTGAGTCATATAGAAAAGGGTTAAAAAGATGAATAAAAATACTTTCAGAAGTTCTATGTAAACATTGCCTACCTACCCCGTAGCTCAGAAACATCAATGATTGTGACTTCCAAACACACGGTATCTTAATGTGGCTCAATGACAGGAGTCAGAGCCAAGCCAACATTAGCCAGCCACAGGTGCACAGGGGTGAATTTTAATCTGCTTCCTTACACTGTGACCTTGGAAGCTGTGGAGTGAGTACACTGGGTGATTTAGAATCAGCTGACCTCAGACAATACATGGTGTCACCACAGGGGCGAAAAGGGTGGGAGCCTTTATGGCAAAGGGCTAGGGGCAGAGCTATATGGCTCTGGTCTCAGCCCGCTGTCTTACACAGACCCACAGTAACCTTGACATATTCTGCTGAAGGAAGGTTTGGGTACACACCAGATTACACAGTTACTTAAATCCCAAGCTTCTTGCTTAGCTTTTTCTTGAGGCTACTGGCAAGTGTAAGAACTGTCATTTTGGAGACTTACTTGAGGGTTTTAAAAGGATTGCTAGATCCCCTTCGTGTCCTCCCCAGGCTCTCAATGTTTATGTCCCGGTCTTGTGAACTCAACACGGTTCTCAGATGCTCTAGAAGCTGGGAAAAAGATAAACTCAGCACCGCATGCAACTGAGATGTGTCATATGTTTTTCTGCAGACGTGGGGTTCGCTCTGAGGGGCTCAAGAGGGACGGAAACCAGCGCTTTTCAAAGGGCACCACAAGCAAACAAACCCCCCAACCCCCGGAAGAAATCAACATCCCAGCCACTCGGCCGCGCAGACCAAGGGCCCGGGCGCCGCCCCGGGAGCGAAGCCAAGGCCCCCGCGGTCACAGCCCCGCACCCGGCCAGCCTCGGCCTCCCTCATCGCTCGGGCGGGGAACGTGGGCCCCACGACCCGGGTCGCTCACCCGCACGCGGAGTGCTGCGCGGTCCCGGGATGCTCCGGTGCGGGCGAGCGGGCGTGCGGGCCGCAGGACAGGGTCACGGCGTCCCGGGTCCCGGGGCGGGGCGGAGCGGAGCGCCGGCCTGAGCGCGGCCCGGAGAGCTGCGGGGGAGGGGTAGGATAACAACAGCATCAGCTGAGCCCGGTACCCCGGAGAGCCTGCGCGTGCGCCTGCGCACTTCGCCCCTGGAAGGAGGGGCTGGGACCCGGGCAAGGGCACTACGCATGCGCGCTTCTACAGCCTTGGCACCCAGAAGGGAAGTTGCTAGGGTGTAAGCTTCTGCTTTCGTCACCTGACTGTTTTCCAGACTGAAAAGTTTAGAAATAGTGCTAATTGCTCCTGGCTCACGAATAATCGGTTTCCCTTTTCCCCTCCACCAGGCTGATTTCTTTGGTAAAGGGGAGAAACGTGCCCCGTCGCGGTTTTTGCGCGACCTTGTTCTCGATTCTAGATTTGCAGCCACAAGACTTCCTCCCTGGGGTTAGAAGGAGCCGGTTGGTGCACATTTCTGCCAGAGTTGCACACACATTGTTAATGAGTTTCCTTTTAGAAATTTCTGTCGCTGGGAAAACGTATCCCTGCCCCCCCCCCAGCCTTGGTTTAATCTTGTTTTGATTTTGTCCTTAAGTTCACATTATCCTGTGCATGCAATAAGAGTTGTACCCCAAGGATCCCCACCAAGTGAGTTGTTAAAGGAGTGACCCCAGGACCTCCCCACCCACGCACCTCATTGTCACAACTCACAGTGAGTTGAGGCTACTGTGGTTCATTTTAGTGGCTCTACAATGTTAACGTTAAAGGTTGTTACGACTTTTTTTTCCTTTTCTGTCTTCCTGGTAATCAAGAAATATTAAGTGGCTCAAAAGATTCCTGGATGGAATTATTATCTGATAAAATTGAAACCAAAAAACAGATGCGGTCGCTAAAGGAGTTTAATGACTTCCCTGTAAATGGGGTTTCTGGTGAAATTCCTAGAAAATTGACAGATGTGTGAGTGGGAAGGTGTAAGCATCCCTTAATTGTGTTGTTTTTTTTCTTCTCTGCTGAAGAAAAGCAACCGCACTGGGTGAGGGGCTCCCAGGTTTGCACTGCTCTTCGGAACTGCCTTGTTTGTATTTGGAAAGTATCTTGATTTATGACCATTGTACTGGCTAGTTTTGTGTGTCAACTTGACACAGGCTGGAGTTATCATAGGAAAAGGAGCTTCAGTTGGGGAAGTGCCTCCATGAGATCCAGCTTTGGGGCCTTTTCTCATTTAGTGATCAAGTGGGGAAGGGTCCCTTGTGGGTGTTACCGTCTCTGGGCTGGTATTCTTGGGTTCTATAAGAGAGCAGGCTGAGTAAGCCAGTAAGGAACATCCCTCCACGGCCTCTACATCAGCTCCTGCTTCCTGACCTGCTTGAGTTCCAGTCCTGACTTCCTTTGGTAATGAACAGCTATATGGAAGTGTAAGCTCAATAAACCCTTTCCTCCCCAACTTGCTTCTTGGTCATGATGTTTGTGCAGGAATAGAAACCCTGACTAAGACAAATTGGTACCAGCATTGTGGGGTATTCCTGTGACAACCTGACCATGTTTTGGGGAGGACTGTGGAAGGACTTTGGAACTTTGGGCTAGATGGTTCATTCAGTGCTGAGACTCTGTGAGATATTGTAGAGGAGCTTGGAAGATTATGTTGAGAACAGTGCAGAAGATGGAGGCCTGGCTTGTGAAATTTCAGAGGGAGGATTAAAGACTCTTATCAGGGCCATGAAGACTCTGTGGTTTTGGTTAGCTGGGGCTGAAGAATCAGCTGTGATTAACAAGATATCAGAACCACTAAAGAGAACTTTTGTGCTACTGGGACTATTGATGCTGGCTAGCTGGAGCTAAGAAATTAGCGGTGATTAAGAAGAAACCAGCATCACTGAGGTGAAATCTTCTGGGAAGTGTTTTCTGAGAGCACAGAGAGTGTGTCCCAGATAGCCAAGATTGTGCCTCATGCTGTAGCAGGACTTGGTACTGTGTAAGAGTCACCCAGGTGGTACTGGTTTTGAAGGCATGAAGGCATCATGAAGAACAGTTGAGGCTTGGTACTGTGAGAGGCCATGGAAGGCCATTGGTGAAAGTGTACCCTCAGCTGTAATTGACAGCCCAGGACTGAAGGGGTCATGCAAAAGAGTTGAGGCGTGGCACCATGAAGAAAGCCTATGAGAGGCTATTGGTGAAACCTAGTTACAGCAGAAGATAACAGTGTTTTGGAGATGCCAGTACCATGAGATGACCACCAAGGACAGCAGCAGCAGTGGAGTACAGGCAGCTGGAGCCTAGAAGACAAGGTGTGTGCTACAAAGGGCAGAGCTGGAGAAGTGACCCAAGACCTTGGAGAAGCCCAGAAGATCGTGAGTTGGATCCCAGACATTGAACCATTGGAGTTTGAGTTTTGCTTTTGATTATGACTGTGCCCTGATATTTTTCCCTCTTGAAAGAAGGTACTTTAGTGGAGCCTACAGTTAAGAGACTTTGAATTTTTAAAAGACTTTGCATTTTAAGATATTGGACATTTTAAAGGGATTGAACTTTTAATATGTAAAGAGTGGGACTTTTAACGTTATTTAGATCTTGGGGATGAATAAGAAAGTAAGGGTTGAGGCTTAGTAGTGATATGTTGGTGTGTCAAGTTGACAAGGGGTCAATTGTACTGGCTAGTTTTGTGTGTCAACTTGACACAGGCTGGAGTTATCATAGGAAAAGGAGCTTCAGTTGGGGAAGTGCCTCCATGAGATCCAGCTGTGGGGCCTTTTCTCATTTAGTGATCAAGCGGGGAAGGGTCCCTTGTGGGTGGTGCCATCTCTGGGCTGGTATTCTTGGGTTCTATAAGAGAGCAGGCTGAGCAAGCCAGTAAGGAACATCCCTCCATGGCCTCTGCATCAGCTCCTGCTTCCTGACCTGCTTGAGTTCCAGTCCTGACTTCCTTTGGTAATGAACAGCTGTGTGGAAGTGTAAGCTCAATAAACCCTTTCCTCCCCAACTTGCTTCTTGGTCATGATGTTTGTGTAGGAATAGAAACCCTGACTAAGACAACCATCTTCTATGTGCATAAAAGTTTCATGAAATTGTTATCACATTGGGACATGGTATTTGAAATAGCCTTTGTTTTCAGGTCATGGTCCCTCATATTTAGGTCCAGAATAAACTCTTAAGTCCTTCTGAGGTGAGAGAAGTGTATTTTCCATCGACATAAGCAGGATGTTTCAAGACTATTTAAAACATCCAGCTCCCTAGGTCCAGAAATTTCACTCTGTGGAATTTGTCCTAAATTAATAATGAGAATTGTAAAGTCATGTGCAGTGTGTGACCAGTTTCGGTGGGTTTCTATTGCTGTGAAGTACACCATGACAATGGCAAGTCTTATAAAAGAAAACATTTTACCTTTCCCAGTTCCCCCATATCCCTAAGTCCCATAAGCCCTCTTCCCTCGACCCATTTCCCAATCAACCCCCTCCCACTCCTCTGTCCTAGCAATCCCCCACTATGCTGCATCAAGCCTTTCCAGGACCAGGGCCCTCTCTTTCCTCCTTCTTGGGAATGATTTGATATGTGAGTTGTGTCTTGGGCATTCAGAGCTTCTGGGCTAATATCCACTTATCAGTGACTGCATTCCATGTGTGGTTTTTTTTTTTTTTTTGTGAATGAGTTACCTCACTTAGTATGATATTTTCCAGTTACAACTATTTGCCTAAGAATTTCATGAATTCATTGTTTCTAATTGCTGAGTAGTACTCCATTGTGTAAATGTACCACATTTTTCTGTATCCATTCCTCCATTGAGGGACATTTGGGTTCTTTCCAGCTTCTGGCTATTATAAATAAGGCTGCTATGAACACAGTAGAGGACTTATGGGACTTATGGAGGGGCAGGGGCGGGGGAGGGGGGAACCGGGAAAGGGAAAACCATTTGGAATGTAAACAAAGAATATAGAAAATAATAATAAAAAAGAAATAATTATAGATGAACTGATTTCAAATTCTTATGTGTTCCCCTAAGTTTTCACTTTAACAAAATTCAAACCCATAAAAAGCAAAAAATACAATGGAGTGGAAGAAAATATTTATTTGGATCTGGCTTACAGTTTCAGGGATTTATTCCATTATCCTCCTGGCAGGAGACCCAGAAGCATCAAGGCAGACATGATGTTGGAGGAACTGAGAGTTCTGCATCAGAGTCCATGGGCAGCAGGGAAGTGACTTAGCTCCTTAGACCTCAAAGCCCTCTCTCCCTAGTCAGCACCTCCCCCCCCACCAAGCCACACCCATTTTAAGGCTACACCGCCTAATAGTGCCACTCCCCATCAGCTAATCCTTTAAATGCAGGGTCAAAAGGCCATTCCTAATCAAACCACTGCAGCCAGTCACATACGCGAAATACCCGATTAAGTCACACCAAAAGTGCACTTGGTAAACTGATTGCTTTTGAGACTTGGTTCATTGTGCTGCATGCACTTGCTGCCCTAAAATTTGCAGTGAGAACAGACTTCCTTCCCTTTAGTAAGATCCAATATGAAGCCCACTTGATGAGTATTAAAAGGCATTTACACATTTATTTTATGCTTAGACTTTAATAAAAATGAACGGGACTCAGAGTGTATAAATCTCATCTGAGAACATGGCTGAGGGCTTCTCAGGAGAGAGTCACACTTCATTGTCTCTACAGCTGCCACACATACAGTTATGGGTAGGTTTTTAGTTATCTCTAAAGGCTCATTAAAGAATTTAAATGGTATTCCAGGGGAGCCCCTGTGAAGTCTTGAGTAGGATTACAACTGACAATATAAAGTGACCTAGGGGTACAGAAGTTAAGATAATAGTTTACCTAAAAAAATGACTTGTCTGTGCGATCTCCCTAAAATGCCAAGGGCTGAGAACATAGATGAGGTCTTTTGCACGCCTTTTACTGGGTGTTTTGTTTTTGTTGTTACTTTTACAGTTTTAAAATGAATATTGTTTCTATGTCTGCAACATCACAGTAAATGTTAATTGTTCTGGAAACCTTAACTCTCAACTGATGAAAGACTACAACTAGACTCCAGAGTAAGGGACTCTCCCTGCCATAATTACACCTGCCTTTATTATCTTTCTATAGTGCCTCAATTACAGCCTTACATACTGTGATGGTTTTATTATACTATGTTTGGGTATGGCCCTCCATAGACTCATATGTTTGAACAAGCCTATGGGGGCCAGGAAGTGGAATGTGATGGTGTGGATATGCTCTGCCCAGGGAGTGGCATGATTATTAGAAGGTATGGCTCTGTTGGAGCTTGTTGTAAAAGGTTGTAAGTATAGCATTTTGTCTAGGCTCTGCCCTACAGTTACCTGGCAACAGCCAGGTGTGCCTCACTCTCCATAAAAGGGGCTACTCGTCCCCTCCTACCTCTCTTGACTTCTTGCTCTAGTTCTATCCTCTGGTCCTTTACCCCCTCGCTCTCCATTCCCCTCCTCCCAAGTGCTCATGGCCTCTACTTCTCTGTCTCTGTCTCTGTCTCTGTCTGTCTCTGTCTCTGTCTCTCTGTCTCTGTCTCTGTCTCTGTCTCTCTCTCTCTCTCTCTCTCTCTCTCTCTTTGCCTTTCACTGTCTCTCTCTTTGCCTTTCACTGTGTCTACTACCCTGCCAACTCTCTCCTTGCCCTGAATACCTGTCTTATGGCTGATCCCTCATGAGGGAAGGGATGCCTCAGCATGGGCCCACAGAGTCGCCCCCTTCCCCCACACCTACCGTAACTCCACCAACCTTATTCCTTCTCTCTACATTTTTATAAAACACAACAATTAGATATTATTGTGTCAAAGTTTTTTATCCATGAACAGTAAAGTATTTTAAAGATAGATATTTAATGCTAGACAGACTTTCTCCAATTCTTTTTTAATCATTAAAGACTATTCTAAAAGAAAAATTTTGGAAAATGCCAGCATTTTTTTAATTTTTATTTTTTTAGAATTTTGAGATACGTGTCCTTCTTCATACTATTAAATATTAGAAGTGATGTTCTAAATAGTGTGGGGTAACTGAACAGAAGTTGTGATCTGAGTAAAATGTTCACAGGTGTTGAAATAAGGTATTCTTCCATGCTAAGTGAAATGTTCAAAACATGCTCGTTCCTTCCACATTTCTCATAATTTCCTTGAATGAGAGTCACCCACATATTAAACAGTTTGCAGCCAAATTGCAAATGTCACTTCCTTAGAAATCGGTTGCTAAAACTTATAAGCAGACAAATAATTCATAATTTACTCTCTTAATCATTCTGAAGTATATGGTTTACTGTTATATGTAAATCTGTCAGAGCCTACACCTCTAAGTTTCAAGCTGGTTAGATAACATTAGGGAACTGAGTTTACTTATTTTTATAGACGCATACACATGTTATTTTAAACCAACACTGTGTGTATATAAAGCATGTGCTTTTTGTCCTTTTGAGTGTGGCTTATTTTAATTAACCTTCTATAATGGAAAATTAGGAGTTAAAGGACTGGAGTATCCCAGTTGGATTCCTGGGATAGTTTCCCAGATACATAACAAAAATATTATTCCCTGTAGCCATTTGACCTGCATTCATAGCAAATTCTTGGTTCTGTGTCTATACCTTTGTTTTTCCTCTCTTTTCAATATCCTTTGTTAAATTCTGCAAGCACCTCATCTCTTTGAACCTTGGGTTCACATCCCCAAACAACCATTTTTAGCATAAGAATCTTCTGTATATCTCCACTAACATCTAAATTACTTCAAGCCTATGTAGTCAGATTTCTCTGTGTGTATTAAATGACTAACTTTATTGATTTTCCACTTTTACAGAGTCTTTGTCGTAATCAGTAAGAAAATGTTACAAAATAGGTAATGTTTAATGAATGGATGACTTCGTTGTGTCGTGTAGTACATGAAGTATTTTAGTTCATCTTTTTAATTTCTATGGGAAGTCTTTGGATTACAGTCTATTATTATCTCCCATTTATTTTAAAATAGAGAAAATAAAGACTGGAGCAATCACTCAGTCTATAATGTGTTTGTTCCATAGGTATGAAGAACCTAGTTCAATTCACCAAAACACACATAACATATTGGGCCTAAGAGTTGGTAACTGTGATCTCAGCTCTGGGAAAGCAGAGATGAAAGGATCAATGGTGCTCACTTGCCAAATTGGTGAGGTCCAGACTCGGTGAGAGACCCTATCTTATTAAAGCTTTGGTAGAGAGTGTTTGAAAAAGAAACAATTAGACAACATAAGGAAGTCAATGGGATACAAATTGGAAAGGAAGAAGTGAAACTATCATTATTTGCAGACGATATGATAGTTTACCTAAGCGACCCAAAAAACTCCACCAGAGAACTTCTACAGCTGATAAACAACTTCAGCAAAGTGGCAGGTTATAAAATTAACTCAAGCAAGTCAGTGGCCTTCCTGTACTCAAAGGACAAGCAGGCTGAGAAAGAAGTTAGGGAAATAACACCCTTCACAATAGCCACAAACAACATAAAGTATCTTGGCGTAACTCTAACCAAACAAGCGAAAGATCTGTACAACAGGAACTTCAGGTCCTTGAAGAAAGAAATCGAAGAAGACCTCAGAAGATGGAAAAATATTTCTTGCTCCTGGATTGGCAGGATCAATATAGTAAAAATGGCCATCTTGCCAAAAGCAATATACAGATTCAATGCGATCCCCATCAAAATCCCAACTCAATTCTTCATAGATCTAGAAAGAGCAATTCTCAAATTCATCTGGAGCAACAAAAAACCCAGGATAGCTAAAACTATTCTCAACAATAAAAGGACTTCTGGGGGAATCAATATCCCTGACCTCAAGCAGTACTACAGAGCAATTGTGTTAAAAACTGCATGGTATTGGTATAGCAACAGGCAAGCAGATCAATGGAACAGGATTGAAGACCCAGAAATTAACCCACAGACTTATGGTCACTTGATCTTTGATAAGGGAGCCACAACCATCCGGTGGAATAAAGATAGCCTTTTCAACAAATGGTGCTGGTTCAACTGGAGGTCAACATGCAGAAGAATGCGAATTGACCCACTCTTATCTCTTTGCACTAAGATCAACTCCAAGTGGATCAAGGACCTCCACATAAAACCAGACACACTGAAACTATTAGAAAAGAAACTTGGGAAGACCCTGGAGGACTTGGGCACAGGGGAAAAGTTCCTGAACAGAACACCAATAGCTTATGCTCTAAGATCAAGAATCGACAAATGGGACCTCATAAAATTACAAAGTTTCTGCAAAGCAAAGGACACTGTCAGAAGGACAAAACAGCAACCAACAAAGTGGGAAAAGATCTTCACCAACTCCACATCCGACAGAGGGCAAATATCCAATATATACAAAGAACTCAAGAAGTTAGACCGCAAAGAACCAAATAACCCTATCAAAAAATGGGGCACAGAGCTAAACAAAGAATTTTCACCAGAAGAAATTCGGATGGCCGAGAAACACCTTAAAAGATGTTCAACATCATTAGTCATCAGGGAAATGCAAATCAAAACAACCCTGAGATTCCACCTCACACCAGTCAGAATGGCTAAGATTAAAAACTCAAGAGACAACAAGTGCTGGCGAGGATGTGGAGAAAGAGGAACACTCCTCCACTGTTGGTGGGATTGCAAAATGGTAAAACCGCTCTGGAAATCAGTTTGGCGGTTCCTCAGAAAATTGGGCATGGCACTTCCAGAGGACCCTGGCATACCACTCCTGGGCATATACCCAGAGGATTCCCCTGCATGCAATAAGGACACATGCTCCACTATGTTTATAGCAGCCTTGTTTATAATAGCCAGAAATTGGAAGGAGCCCAAATATCCCTCAAAGGAGGAATGGATACAGAAAATGTGGTATATTTATACAATGGAATACTACTCAGCAATTAAAAATAATGAATTCATGCAATTTGTAAGTAAATGGTTAGACCTGGAAAATATCATCCTGAGTGAATTAACCCAATCACAAAAGAATGCACATGAAATGCAATCACTGATAAGTGGATATTAATGAGCCCAGAAGCCCTAAATACTCAAGACACAAATAGCAAGTCAAATGATTCCCAAGAAGAAGAAAGGAGAGGACCCTGGGCCTGTAAAGATTGCATCCAGTTTAGTAAAGAAACCGAGGGGGGAGGGGGAATGATTGGGGAACAGTTGGGGGGGGAGAGGAACTATGGGAACTATGGTGGGTGGGAACTGGGAAAGGGGAAAGCCTTTGGAATGTAAACATAGAATATAGAAAATAAAAATTAAAAAAAAAATCAAAAGAAAAAAAAAGAAAAGAAAAAGAAACCCTGTATTGTCCAAAGGTTCCATACACACAACCCTGCATACATGCACACACGCACACTGAAGAGGTCAGCTCAGAAACGTTGGAAAATCCCACCAGATCCCTGCCTTCCTGAAAGAGAAAGGTCATAAAGAACATAGGCACTCCTCCTCTCTGGAAGGGAGGGACTAATTATATTCCTCAGACTACAAGGAGGAGGGACTGACCACTGACCACCTGCAGGTAAGGGAGGCCCAGAGCTTGTAGACACATTCTGTGACCATTGACTATCTCATTTCCTAAAGACCAATCAGTTAAAAAGTTACACCATTCTGCCAATCACATTGTGCCTAATGGCTACTGCCTTGAGAAATGTGTAAAGGCTAGCAGGATGGGCTACATGTAGTCATTCTCTCTCTCCATGTGCCGGATGACCCCAACACATTGGAACAGTAAATTCCTCTTGCTTTTTGCATTGATTCCCAACTCTGCATTTTTCTCTCTCACGGGGTCTCTGGTAAACTAAGGCACACTAGAGTCTTGCAACACAACAGAAGGAAAGAAAGAAGATAGACGATTCCAGGTTAAGTAATTTATGTATGATCACACAGCTATCAAATTGTAGAACTAGAAATCAGAAAAGCTTATGTTATTCACCACTGTGGCATAAATATATTTTTTTAAACTGGGAATAACAGATTTTTGTCCAAATAATTAAAATATATTGTTGAGGTCTGAGAGTAGTGCTACAAACCATACGAACACTGATCTCAGTCAGACAGGGATGGTTTATTGAAATCACACCCTAATACTGATTGGATCAGGGACGAAGCTCAAAATTATCTGAGATAAGACAACAAGCTATTTCTCATGGCAGGTTTATAAAAAAACACCGCCCCCCACACACAAACACAATAAGTTCATATGGAGCAGTGAGTGTTGTCTGGTGGTAATCTCTGACTCAAAATATTTTAGACATGTTTGTCCTTTGTATTGACCTTTAACTTGATGGGTCTTATATAAAGCTTTGGAATTTCTAAAGATTAACAAACCTCATACAGAACACCGAGAACATAACAGGATATGTGATCAGCATGACATTATTCTGAGATAAGTTATTTTTCTATGTCAATGACTGGCAGGCATATTGCAGAAACAGTATGAAATAACTTGTAGGCATAAAATAAAATGGCTACAGCTATGCTGGTGTTGGGGTAGACCTCAACATATCACCATAGAAGGATATATAATGACTTAAATTTTCTTTTACACTCTATGAACGCATCATAATTGACTGTGGACATTTATAGAAGAACAGAAGGAATCTTTTTTTTTTAACCTTTAAGAGCTGAATCTTTGCAAAATATATTTGTGGTTACTTCTACTTCTAACTCATATTCTTTCCCAAAATTTAGAATCTCACTTGTCTTTCTATTTTCAAATCTGAGCCCAGTTCCTTATAGGCAACTCAACAGTGGGTTCACCTTAAGGAGAACGTATTTCAGGGTAAACTTGTTACTGTATAAAGGTCCAAATCATCTGAATGATTCCTCGATCAAATAAGTGGAAGTTAATTAATTTAAATTAGTCAACATTGTAAGACTCTGACAAGTCTAAATTTACTAGGGACCCCCTGAGTGAACAATGCAGAGCAGGGAATCAATAAAAAAGCAAGAGGAATTTTATTGTTCTAGCATGCTGGTGTCACCCTGCACAGCAGTGCAGAGAACAACCCCATGCAGCCTGTTCCTCCCTACCCCTGTTTCTATGAGGGTGTTCATCTACCCACCCACTCCCACCTCCCTGGTCTCATTTCCCCTACACTGGGGCATCTATCAAACTTTCATAGGACCAAGGGCCTCTCCTACCATTGATGCCTGACAAGGCTGTCCTCTGCTAAATATGCAGACTGAGCCATGCATACTCCCAGGTTGGTGGCTTAGTCCCTGGGAGCTCAAGGTGGGGGAGGTCTGGTTGGTTGATATTCCTCTTCTTCTTATGGGGTTGCAAACCTCTTCAGCTCTTTCAGTCCTTTCTCTAACTCCTCCATTAGGGACCCCACACACAGTGCAATGGTTGGCTGCAAGCATCTGATTCTGTATTTATAAGGCTCTGACAGGGCCTCTCAGAAGGCACCTATATCAGACCCCTTTCAGCAAGCCTTTCTTAGCCTGTACAATATTGTCTGAGTTTAGTGACTCTATTTGGAATGAAATCCCAAGTGGGACAATCTCTCAATGGCATTTCTTTCATTCTTTGCTCTGTACTTTGTCTCCATATTTGGTTCTATGAATATTTTGTTCCCCTTTCTAAGAAGAACTGAAGCACCCTCACTTTGGTCTTCCTTCTTCTTGAGCTTTATGTGGTTTGTGAATTGTATCTTGGGTATTCAGAGCTTTTGGGCTAATATCCACTTATCAGTGAGTGCATACCATGTTCTTTTGTGATTGGGTTACCTAACTCAGTATGATATTTTTTAGGTCCATCCATTTGCCTAAGAATTTCATGAATTCATCATTTTTAGATAGAGGGCTATTATCCAATATATACAAAGTACTCAAGAAGGTAGACTCCAGAGAACCAAATAACCCTATTAAAAAATGGGGAGCAGAGCTAAACATAGAATTCTCAACTGAGGAAACTCGAAAAGCTAAGAAGCACCTGATGAAATGTTCAACATCCTTAGTTATCAGGGAAATGTAAAACAAAACAACACTGAGATTCCACCTCACACCAGTCAGAATGGCTAAGATCAAAAACTCAGGTGACAACAGATGATGGTGAGGATGTGTAGAAAGAGGAACACTCCTCCCTTACTGGTGGGCTTGCAAGTTGGTACAACCACTTTGGAAGTCAGTCTGGCGGTTCCTCAGAATATTGGACATAGTACTCCCTGAGGACCCAGCTATACCACTCCTGGGCATATACCCAAAAGATTCTCTAACATGTAACAAGGACATATGCTCCACTATGTTCATAGCAGCCTTATTTATAATAGCCAGAAGCTGGAAAGAACCCAGATGTCCCTCCACAGAGGAATGGATACAGAAAATGTGGTACATTTACACAAAGGAGCACAGTGTGACTTTTAAACTGATTGGTCTTTAGGGAATGAGGTGGTAAGGACTTCCCTTGTCTATAGGTGGCCAATGGTTGATCCTCCCACCCCTGAGGAATATAATTAGACTCTCCCTTCCAGAGAGGAGGGGTACCTAGGTGCTCCATGACCTTTCTCTTCCAGGAGAAGAGCAGTCTGATGGAATTTTCCAAAAGTCCTGAAATGACCTCTTCAACAAGAAAATATTGTTTCAGAGGAGTTCTACTGAGAGTTCTTGATCATGTTCCCGTGTGGAGCCCCAAAGTTCAAAGTAATTTAAAAAAAAATACTACTTATAAGCTTTATTTTTTTTTCCTTTTCGAAAAACATCAAATCTGAAACTACAGTTGGAAGGTGAAAAATGTGAACTGTTTGAGCTTTCCTGTGTATATGTAATACCTCATTGTGCATGCATAACAGATTGTTAGCCACAGTTTAAGAAAAAAAAAACTAAGCACAAAAAGAGAAAGGACTTGAAATGTATTGTAGGGTATTGCTCTTTGTCAAAGTTCAATGTAATCTCTCCTCAGGGTCATATAGTGGTGATGACCTTCCCCCAGGCTCACTCTGCTGCTAATTCAGGAGAAATCCATTTAGACTAGAGAGCTCCACTGCACTGCTATTTTCCTGTGTCCCGATGGATGGCCACATTCCCCTGCCCTCAAGCAATCACTGGTATAGACTGAAAATTTTTTTCAAAGCAGAACTGTATTTTTCTAACCAATTTCAACTTCGCACCTTTCAGTCCAGCCCAGAAACTTCTTCTAATACCCAGAATGCCCCTTCATGTTCTGGTGGGAGCTAACAGGGAGTGAGTACACTCTGTAAAGCAGCCAAAGGGTAGGGGTAGGGAGTCAGGGAGAAGCATCAGCACCAGGGAAGGAGGTTGGGGGGGGGTGATAACCAAGTTACTAAGTATTAATGATTCACTTAATGATGAGGAGAGTTGAAAAAGTGTCAGTAGCAACTTTTATTTTGTATAAACATGATAATAGGAACTTAGACAAATCAACAAGACAGAATGCTGCACATCTATGCTGCATTATAGACCCTATTGCTCCTAAGACATAAACCTGTAGAATATAATACTGTACTGAATCTAGGCAGCTGCCACATTGGTAAGTAGTATTTGTGTGTAGATTCCTATCTAAACATAGAAAAGACACAATAAAAATATGAAGGAATTCTAATCTTCCAATATGTGGCGGCAGGGCAGGGGCATCTGGTCAAGACTTGTTTTCACAAATGTAAAGGTTGCATAGTATTATTCTCCTTGATTCTTCTTTATTCTGGAGTCAGAATAAAGTTGAATTAACACCTGTTGCTTAATAGGACAGGGAGAGCAACTTATTGTTAGTGTTGGCTTCTCTGGCTCTCAATGACCAGACTGGTTAACTCTTTGTAAACCAGAAAGGAAAAAAATTAAAATCTCTTACACAGGCAAATATGCATATATATATATATATTCATATATATATATTCATATATATATTCATATACCCACACTCTGGCAAGACCCATCTGTCTTTTTCAATCAACTTCACAAGTGTTCATGTATACTTACATACATTCACATATACCTACATAATTACATATAAATAAAACAGATACATTTGAATGAATGGATGGATAGATGGATGGATGGATGGATGGATGGATGGATGGATGGGTGGATGGATGGATAGATAGATGGCACAGAGCTCCCCAAGCCACTCTATCATCTTTATTTCTTTTCTCTGGCCTTTATATAGACAAAGGTTCTTAGAAAATAGATAAATGTTACACAGGATTGGAGTAGCAAAAGGTTATTGATATCAAATTCAAAGTAGTGTTTCACTCTATGTGCTCATAAGTTCAAGCCAAGTACAACTTATAGAAGAAAGAATTTATATTGGCTTACTGTTTCAGTGGGAGAGTCCACAATGGGGCTGAAGGGTAAGGCATGGAAACAGACAGCTAGAGCTGGAAGCTCATTGAAAATATTTTCATTCAAACTACCACAACTACTATACTCAAAATATATCCCTGTTTGTTGTGAATGTTGAAAATTGTATGGATTCAATTCTTTCTTGAAGAGTTGTGCTTAGGCCAATAATTACCCACCAGAGTTAGCATCTTGATTAATATATTCCTTACTGTATTCTTCTTTTGTTATTGTAGGCAAATACCTGAAGAAAGTAGAGCAAGAAAGCTGTTTTTGTTTCATTTTGTTTTGTTCTGTATTTTCTTGCATTATTTCAGTCCATGGTAGTATGATCACAGGGCTAGGTGAGGCCACACATCATGGTGGGAAAGATGTGGTGCAGCCATTGTGGCTGCCTGAATGGTGACAAAGAAATAGAGAGAAAGAATTTTAAAAAGGAAGGAGATAAGAATGAGGCAATCTTCCAGGTCACACCCCTAGTGACCTATTTACCTACTTCCTCCATCTACAGTCCACTATGTAAGGTTCCTACCATATTCAAAATAACGCCCACCAGCTGGAGACTACATCTTCAGCACATGAGTTTGTAAGGAACAGTTTAAATTCAAACCATAGGTAAGCCAGAGAATCAGAAGAAGCTCAGATGAGATAAACAAGTTACTAAGTGTTAATGATTCACTTAATGATGAGGATAGTTGAAAAAGTGTCAGTAGCAACTTTGATTTTGTTTAAATATGATAGTAGGCACTTAGAAAAATCAACAAGACAGAATGCTACACATCTATGCTGCATTATAGACCCTATTGCTCCTAAGACATAAACCTGTAGAATATAGTACTGTACTGAATCTAGGCAGCTGCCAGAGTGGTAAGTAGTATTTGTGTGTAGATCCCTATCTATACATAGAAAAGACACAATAAAAATATGAAGGAATTCTAATCTTCCAATATGTAATATGGGATAGCTTATATATATATAAGCTATAAACGTTTATATATATATATATAAAACATTTATATATATATATAAAAGTTTATATATATATAAACTATATATATATATAGTTGAAGGAATTCATGACAGGGCAAGATAGCACAAAGATTTCTCCTTGTATTGTTGCTGAGATAATTTGAAGTTTAACTAGAATTTGATCTCTTAGACTGCGAATCCCATGGAAAATTATCCAACTCTATTCTAGGGACTAAAGGTCTGGTTAACGAGCTAATTTACCTCAGCCTGTTTGTGTAGAATCCCTTCCAGGTAAGTGCTTATCATAATTTCTGTTTGACAGCTTGCTTCCATGAAGCCCTGCCCTCTGAACCTGTCAAGCAAGATGTGGGGACCTTTTTTTTTTTTTTTTTTTTTTTTTTTTTTTTTGGTTTATACCTTCAAAATCCCCATTCTGGAGTCACACCTCAGTCGACTGACCAAAGTTGGACCAAAGACTTTCAATTGGCTATAAACTATGTCAGAGTAGATATCTCTGATGGGCTACGTGTAATATGTAGGAACTGAGAAGACTTGTTCTCAAAATACAACCATTCAGGAAAGCACCAGTAGTCCCTTCTGAGAAGGTAGAGCGGCAACATTTATGTGTTCATCTGAATAAGTCAGCAAATCCAAAAGCTTAGCAAAGTACTTTCAGTTTAGATGATTAAGCAAGATGGTTTATATTAAAGATCGGGAAGAGATAATCTGTTAGAGTTAGAAGCCCTAGAGAAAGATCCAACAGAGAAAGAGTTACAGATCAAGACAAAATGTCTGAGCAATACTATGAAGTAAGAACCAGCCCAAGAACAGAGTACTGTGGTTAACCCAGGGCCAGAAATGCTGACGTATTTCCTACTGAAGATCAAAGTCAGTCCTTGAGCTCGGGAAGCTCAGGATATATGAAACCAGAAAAGGTGGAAATTAAACATTTGTGGGAAAAGCCATAGGAGGTCAAATAGTTTTCTACAGCAAGAACACAGCATCTGATGACAGTGGAGGGTAGGAGGGGAAAAAAAGAAACATTTCTATTCTTTATCTGTGACAGTCGACTGTGAAGACTAAGAGGAACATTCAGTACTGAAATTCTGAAGACAGTGTTTTGAAATTATTATAATGTAAGAAAAGCACAAAATCCAAGCTTCTCTTTAGCAAGACACCATTGCTTTTCTCACAACCGGCAAAAATTACTTGTTTCTAAAACAAAATCTGATTCAGGAGATGGAGACACAGATAAATAAACTCATGTCTGGAAAGTGCTGAGAACTCTAGGGAGTAAGGAGGGCTGCTGCTGCTTAATCTCCATTAGAACCATGGGAGGAGGAGGGATGATACTCCATAAACAGGGGCCCAGGGAGTTTATTGACCAGCTACTATTGGAATGAGGAATTGCAAGTCCCCAGAGCAGTGGTCATGGAGTGTGTAGCCAGCCAACCCCCAGGTCTTTCCTGGAGGCTGTCAGTGAGATAGTGATCAGTTTCTGTTGTGTCAAAGGCAGAGGCATGGCAGAATGACGGACAGCAATCCCTCCAGGTTCCCAGGCTTTTACCAGCGCAACCAATCCAAAGGCTCTGGGCAGGGGTGCAGTATAATTCTCTTAAGGCTCAGAAAGACAGGCAAGCTAGGTTGTACTGTAGGCATGTTTATGCCTGAGGTTCGAGGTAAGACTGTCAGCTGTAAAACATAAGGTACAAAGAGATCTCCAAGGCTTTACCACTGCTGACAACGGTAGTCTGTTTGAAATACATGGTAAACTGAGTTGAGTTAAAGCATCAGCAGGTCTATGACTCAACAAATCTAAGGATTGGATTGGCTCAACAATTTCAAACAAGATTTTAAAAATGGGGAAGATGCTGTAAAGACACACCACCAAGTGTGCTTGTTACTTTTTGTTTTGCTTTTGCTTTTTGTTTTTGTTTTTGTTTTGTTTTGTTTTGCAGTATTTAGCATTCAGTAAAAATTGGGAGGCTTGTGAAGGAGCAAGAAAATAAGAGCCACAGTCAAGAGAGAAGAGTTAGTAGAGTAATCACAGAATTGGCTCAGACTTGGAAATTGATAACGCACCTCAAACTTATTTTACCTTAAACTCATAAATATCTTGCAGGATCTGTAGAAAGGGTAAAAAAAAAATGTACATGAATACAGACAGCATTTTACCAAGTGAAAGAAAAACAAGTTTGTAAAAAGTTAATGGGTTGGCAAGATGACTCAGTTACTAAGAGCACCAGCTGAACAAACACAAGATCCCGGGTTTTCACCCACATAAAAACATGCACGTGTCTGAACACTACCTGTAACTTCAGCACCGTGGAAGGCAACGGGAGGCAAAAGGACCACTGGACCTGATGGCGGGCAGCTTAGCTGTAGGTTCAGTGAGACATTTTGTCTCAAAGCCATAGAATATCAGAGCAGAATACTTTCTTCTGGACTTGACATTCATTAACACAGGCCTGGACACTACACATATACATGAAACACACACACACACACACACACACACACACACTCATGAATTTGCATATACACACATTTTTTTGAAAAAGATGAAAGTATTCAAAGTACTGCTGTGTCTTAACCATTCTGATTCTGTCTGTCGTCTCTTTCTGGGCATCTATGTCATCCCCACACATACATGCATAGTAAACTCACAGTTGTAGAATGAAATGTAAGTTGTAGCCCATCTCCATTGAGAATCTGACAGATTGCATTCTCAAGAAACTTAAAGAAGTTCCCTCTGGTTTCTATTTCTGAGCTTCAGAAGGTCTTCCCTCTCCTCTCTGTTTCTCTTCTTCATGTAGCAGAGCATGCTTGGGCTGCCTTCACTTTTTCTGCCTAGAAATGATGTGTGATAGAGTCTAGGAAAGCTTGTTACACATTCATTCTTTCATATAAGGTGTTCTTCACTAATTGCTGATTATAAGAGTGCCCTCATCCTCTGATTCCCTCTAATCCTCTCCAAAACATCACCTGATACATTGTAGATACTTCAGAAATGTTTATTTTGGTATACAGAATGTTAAGTTCTTAATGTTAGGTGATTATGAATGTTATGGGAATTTAGACAGAATCAGAATTAAAATTTAAAATTATATTTATTTATTTATTTGTTTGCTTCTTTGTTTATTTTCCATGTCCAGATAATGTGTGTATATATGTGCTCGTGTACTCCTACCATAGTGAACATGTAGACATCAGATGACAACTTCCAGGAGTCAGTTCTCCCACTAGGTAGACCTGGGTACTGAACTCAGATCATTGGGGTTGGTAGCAAGAGCTAGGCCATCGCACATGCTGAGATATTTCACAAGCCCCGTGAAACCAAATTTAGTATTACCAAAGGTTATTGACATTTTACTTCATGTTTTTATTTTGGTCTTCTCTCCTTGACAAGCATGAAGGGAGTGAATGAAGATCAAAGGCTTTTGGGTGGTTTGTAAACAAACCTGTCTTAATTGTTAACATTACAAGCTGTTATCTCTTCAACCAACAGTAGTTAACTGAACTAGTAAGGAAGTTCTGGGAACACGTTCCAGGAATGAACTGGTCAATGACAAGTAAAAAACCACTTCTGGATGACAACAGTCTTGGAGACATGAGCCGGAGAGACTGGTCCTGATTCTGTGAGAATGTGGAGTAACCTGGGCCGGCTGAAGATGCTCACTTTCATTTTGAATCTCTGGTGGACTAATGGGTTTGGATGACTCCTTGAAACCCAGCTAGACCCTTCTGACATTTTTGGACATGAACAGGGTACTCTGTTCTAAAATATATTCTATACCACTTAACTAGAAAACAGTTGGTATATGAGAGTGGCCTGCTTCAGAAATAGAGGCTGAACAACTTAAATTGGACACTTAAAGCTAAAAAGAAGCATAAGTGAAAACTTTATATACATATTTTTTCACGGATTGAAAAATTTAATGCTATAAAACTGGCCATCCTAGCAATGGCCAGCTATAGACTTACTGCAATTCAAATCAATATTCTTTCTTTATTTTATTTAATTTTTATTTTCTATATTCTATGTTTATATTCCAAAGGCTTTCCCCTTTCCCAGTTCCCCCCCACCATATGTCCCATAATTCCTCTCCCCCCCAGCTATTCCCCAATCATTCCCCCCTCTCCATGATTTCTCTGTTCTGGGTCTACAATACTGGATCCAATCTTTACAGGCCCAGGGTCCTCTCCTTTCTTCTTCTTGGGAGTCATTTGACTTGCTAATTGTGCCTTGAGTATTTAGGGCTTCTGGGCTCATTAATATCCACTTATCAGTGATTGCATTTCATGTGTATTCTTTTTGTGATTGGGTTAGCTCACTTAGGATGATATTTTCCAGATCTAACCATTTACCTACAAATTGCATGAGTTCATTATTTTTAATTGCTGAGTAGTACTCCATTGTATAAATATACCACATTTTCTGTATCCATTCCTCTTTTGAGGGATATAGGAAAAACAACAAAATCTCCAATTAAAGTTGAATCATAAAAGTCCCCTAATAGCCAACACAACCCTTAGCAAGTAGAACAATCCAGGACGTAGTATAATATCTTTCTTCAAGCCATGCTATAGAGTCATAGTAACAAAAATAGCATGTTATTAACCTCAAGCAACCTGTAGACCTGTGGTGGCTCTCAGCCTTTCTATTGCTGTGATCATTCAGTACAGTTCCTCAAGTTGTGGTGATCCCCAGCTATTAAACTATCTTTTGCTACCTCACAACTGTAATTTTCTACTGTAATGAATCATAATGTGAATATCATTTTTTTTAAAAAAAAAACAGAAATTGTAAAATTTTATGGGCCATGACCACACAGGTTGAGAAGAATCACTACTATAGATAATGGAACAGCATAGAGGACACAAAAAGAAGCCCAGGTCACTTCAGCCACCTATGGTTTTTAAGTTTTCTCCTTATTCTAATTTAGATTTTTGGGAACTGCACAGGTGAATGCTATATCATGTCATGGCTATCCCTCGCTCTCACCCACCAACTTTTCGTATGTGCTCCCATTCCTGTAAAATTCATGCACTCTTGTTCCTTTGTATTTTTTATTTTTATTTTTTAATTGGATATTTTATTTGTTTACATTTCAATGTTATCCCCTTTTCTGATCCCCCACAGAAACCCCTTATCTGATCTCCTCTCCTCCTGTTTATATGAGAGTGTGCCCCCACCCACCCACCTACTCCCTCCTCCCCACCCGGGCATTCTCTTACACTGGGGCATTAAGCCTTTACAAGACCAAGTGCCTCTTCTCCCATTGATACCCGACAAGGCCAGCCTCTGCTACATATGCAGCCTGATTCTCCATGTGTACTCCTTGGTTAGTGGTTTAGACCCTGGGAGTTCTGACTGGTTGATATTGTTGTTGTTCCTATGGGGTTACAAACCCCTTCAGATCCTTCAGTCCTTTCTCTAACTCCTCCATTGGGGACCCCATGATCAGTTCAATAGTTGGCTATGAGCATCTGCCTCTGTATATGTCAGGCTCTGAGATCCTCTTAGAAGACAGCAATATCAGGCTCCTGTCAGTATGCACTTCTTGGCATCAACAATAGTATCTGCTTTTGCTCACTGTATATGGAATGAATCCCCAGGTGGGAAAGTCTCTGGATGGCCTTTCCTTCATTCTCTGCTCCACAGTTTGTCTCTGTATATGCTTCTCTGAGTATTTTGTTACCCCTTCTAAAAAGGACAGAAGCACATACACTTTGGTTTTCCTTCTTGCTAGGAGGAAAACTCATAGCTGTAAGTGCCTACAAAAAGAAACTGGAGAGAGCATACACTAGCAGCTTGACAGAACACCTGAGATATCTAGTATAAAAAGAAGCAAATACACCCAAGAGGAGTAGATGGAAGGAAATAAACTCAGGGCTGAAATCAACAAAGCAGAAACAAAAGGAACTATACAGAGAATCAATCAAACCAGGACCTGGTTCTTTGAGAAAATTAACAAAATAGATTAAACCCTTAGCCAGACTAACCAGAGGGCACAAAGACAGTATCCAAATTAATAAAATCAGAACTGAAAAGGGAGACATAACAACAAACCATAGAAATTTAAAAAAATCATCAAATCCTACTACAAAAACCTATACTCATCACAATTGGAAAATCTGGATGAAATGGATAATTTTCTAGCCAAATACCAGGTTCAAAGTTAAATCAGAATCAGATAAACCATCTAAACAGTCCCATAACCCCTAAAGAAATAACAACAGTCATTAAAATTCTCCCAACCAAGAAAAGCCCAAGACCAGATTGTTTGAGTACAGAATTCTATCAGACCTTCTAAGAAGACCTAATATCACTTATCTTCAAACTATTCCATGAAATAGAAACAGAAGGAACACTGCTCAATTTGTTCTATGAATCAACAATTATGCTTATAGCTAAACCATACAAAGACCCAGCAAAGAAAGAGAACTTCAGACCAATTTCCCTTATGAATATTGATGCAAAAACATTCAATTAAATTCTCACATCCAAGAACACATGAAAACGATCATCCATCATGATCAAGTAGGCTTCATCCCAAGGTTCCAGGGATGGTTCAATATATGGAAATTCTTCAACATAATCCATTATGCAAACAAACTCAAAGAAAGAAACCACATGATCATCTCATTAGATGGTGAGAAAATTTTATATTTTTAATATGTATATTAATTGCTCAATTTCCTGTTTGCTTTGGGGTTTTACATTGTCAACATACTGTTTTATATTTTTTAGATAATTCCGTGGATTTATTATATTTATTTAGCTTAGGGGAACATGACAGTGAGTAGGGAAAGTCATTTTTATTTTTGTGTATTGTGTTTCTGTTTTCTAGATGACTCAGCACATGGTAGAGACTCAACCAGTATTTTTGTGTGAGTGAATGAAATGTACCTTTTAAAGTGTTTGCCCTGGAAATTTTAACTAAAAATGTTAAGATAGAGCAGTTGTTTGGCATATTGTTTTCTTGATTACCTAGCACTACATGGACAAAAGCGGAAATGTTAATAGATATATAAATAAACATATAATTATTATAAAAAGATAATATATCTTTGAAAAGATAGTGGCCACAACAGTGGATATAAATTAAAGGCTAGAAAATATCATCTTGACTGAAGACTAGAAAGTATCATCTAGAATGAGGTAACCCAGACCCAAAGCACATGCATGGTATGCACTCACTGATAAGTGAATGTTAGCAAAAAAGTACAAGAGTACCCAGGATACAACCCATAGACTGTAATAAGTTTAACAAGCAGGAAGGCCTAAATGAAGATGCTTCAATCCCACTTAGAAGGGGAAACAAAATAATTATGAGAGGCAGACGGAGGGAGGGTTCTGGGTGGGAGAGGTGAGGGAGAGGGGGATGGGAAGGGGAAAGAGGGAGCAGGATCGGGTGCTAGTGAGGGGACAGGAGAGAAGCCCAGAGGGCCAAGAAAATGAATGGAAATCTTCAGTCTCTGGTGGTGGGATGTGGGGAAGCTCTCTAGAAAGTACTAGGTGAGAAACTGAGGACTCAGTGGGGATGACTTTAGCCAAATTGCCCAACAGTGGGGAGAGGGAACTCGAAGAGTCTACCTCCAGTAAACAGACAGGGCCCCAAGTGGAGGGATGGGGTTATCAAACCACATTCAAAATTTCTGACCCAGAATTGATCCTGTCCAAATTAACTGCAGGGGTAAAAATGGAGAAGCGACTGAAGAAAAGGCTATCCAGTGACTGGCCCAACTTGGGATCCATTTCATGGTAGGAGCAGAAAGGGTAGGGTAGTGGCACCGAGGCCTGACACTGGTACTGATGCTATGGTGTTCTTACAGACAGGAGCCTATCACGGCTGTCCTCTGAGAGGCCCTATCAGAAACTGACTGAGACAGATGCAGATACTTTCACCTAACCATTTAAGTCAGGGACCAATATGGTTGAATTAGGGGATGGATTGAAGAAGCTGAAGGGGAGGGTGACCCCATAGGAAGACCAGCGGTCTCAACTAAGCTGGACTCTTGGGAGCTCCTAGAGACTAAGCCTTCAAGCAGGCCACATATATGGGCTGGTCTGAGGTCTCTGGCACAAATACAGCAAAGGACTGCCTGGTCTCGCCTCAGTGGGAGAAGATGCACCCAAGACTTGAGGCCCCAGGGTGAGATGACAGGATGGAAGAAGCCTGCCAGTAGGCACAATGTTGCAGAAGATTGAGAGAATTGGTTCTGTTGCCGATCACACAATAGGGTACTGTAGATTTCTAAATAACCAGATAAAGAAAGTTTGGATAGTGTGGTTGTTTGAATGCTTGGCCCATTGGAAGTCCTAAAGTTAGGAGGGTGGCCTTGTTGGATGAAGTGTGTCACTGTGGGAGTGGGCTTTGCAGGTCTCCTTCTTTGCTCAGGCTCTATGCATTATGAACGTGCGTTTACTGCTAGCTGCCTGAGGATGCCCTGATTGCCCTCAGTTCAAGATGTAGAATTCTCAGCTCCTTCTCCAGCATTATGTCTGCCTGCAGGCTGCTATGCTTACTGCTGTGATGATAATGAACAGAACCTTTGAAACTATAAACCAGCCTCCTTTAAATGTCAACTTTTATAAAAGTTGCCTTGCTTACAGTGTCTCTTCACATCAGTGAAACCCTAACTGAGACGGATGTTCTTATGAACAAATGATGACTATTTAAGGTCTGTTTAGTTTCTAAGTCTCAGTTCTTCAGACACTGTTTCCTCAAACATGTCTCTAGAAGCTTTCTTCTTAGTAGATCATAGATAAAGAGGGGAAAATGTTACATACCCAATAGAAGAAAAAAAGTGACTCAAGATAGTGATTTGGAATTCATATAAAAACACCAGTCAGTGATAAGAGCACAATAATGCAAATAATTCTGTTTTGTAAAAGAACGTAAAATTACAAGGATGCATGTAGTGTTATTCCATTTACACTAATTTTTAAAGCTAAAACAAATACATGGTATGCAAATAGGAAAGTGATTGCCTCTGTTAAAGAGAGAAATTAACATTTAAGGAATTCTTATGCACCTGTGCAAAAGTTCCTTATTTTGTTCTGGGAAATAGTAATGGGGTTGAACACAGCTATCCAAACTTATTGCACTGGCTACTTAGTATCTGCAATTTACTTTTGTATAAATCATTTATAATGTATTACAATCTCCATTCTTTTCTTTTTCACAGCATTATCATCCACTTTGAATGTTCTGAGTTTTTTTTTTGTTCCCTTTTGTTTTGTTTTAATTTCTGAGTTTCAGTTCTTCAGACACCACTTCCTAAAACAGTGAGGTTCCATGTTCACTATTATGGGGACCTGTTTATATTGCTAACCTATAAACTCTTGTTAGTATTCAGTCAGCTTCTTGTTTTTTTACAGTACATACAGATTGCCTTGGTCTGACTGATATTGTCCATTGCTGTCATGGTCTTTGATCTTTATTGTTCTTTTTACTTTCTTCTATTGTGGCTTTCTTGTTTTGATAGCTACATATTGTATGAACACTGACCTATATGAACATTTAAATTCTTTTCTAGTATGTATGTATCTTTATCATGAGGACACCTGCAACAGCTCTGCTTCACGAAACTGAGGACAGATGGTGTTTTCTTCTATTGTTTGAGACAGGATTTCATGTATATCCTAAGTTGCCCTGGAACTTACTATGTAGGTCAGGCTGGCTCAGACTTGATATGTAACCCAGGCTGGTGTCTACTTTATTATCCTCATTAACTCACCCTCTGAAGTGCTAAGACTACTGGTATGTAAACCATACTTAACATACTGGTTTTGAAATATATATTAACATTACATACTATAAACCTGAAATAAATGACTTTTTGAAAAATAAATTAAGGTGAAGAGATGAGTAATGAGCAGAGTTTATGCTGGTAATGCTTAAATAGATGCATTTTTCTTGTATACCTGATCTGATGATAATTACGTAAAACTATATAATCCAATACATGTAGTTAATGCCATAAAAATTAGTGTATTGTCAGGAGCCATAATGGGACAAGCTAATATACTAGCAGATGTTCATCCTGAAATGCCTGCCTCGGATTATTATATAATCTGCGACAGGTGAGCCCCCATTCAGCAAGGCTGTGGGGGACTAATTTTAGGAAAGATTTCCTGCTATTTATATGCTTTTCCTGTTATTATTATTATACATTTATAATAATCAATAGTAATAGCACATTCCTTTGGAGCAGATCCTTGCAGATCCATGAAGATGTCTTATAGTGATGCTATGTAGACAAATAGATGACTTTAGTTTTAATGATGATCCTATAAGAATTCCTAAAATTATATCTGTGATTACTAAGCTCTTTTCTAATGGGACTGCTACTAGATCCCTCCTATAGCCAAACTGTAATGAGAACTCTGCCAGTCTCCCAAGTGTCACAAGTTAATTGCTCTTAGATGGCAACCAGACTTTCTCCTACTCAGAGCACATTCCAAGAGGTTGTAAAACAATTAACTAAAGGTCATAAAAAGGGAACTAGGATTTATTATAGGTGTTAGGACAGAAGGTAAAATATTGACTGGGTTTTTCTATACAAAATGTCACTTATAACTTAGTTATGGTTTTAAACTTTCTACGAACCTGTAGAGAAGACAAGTGATAACTAGATAATTACTCCTAATGGATATGCATGTAAACATTCTCTGTTGTAAGCTTCTATTTCAATTTAGGACTTGGTTTTCTGTGTGAACTTATGATGAACTTTGTAACATGTGATCATGCATTCTGAAAGACCTTTAAGGGCTGAGGACAAAGAGAAGTCAGACCAGAAGAACTGAATGAGAGGGACAGAGCTGGGAGGAGAACTGAACTGAGGAGAAGTTTTTTAGTCAGAAGAGAACAAGACTAGAAGGATAATGCAGAGTGGAATAACTTAGAAACTATAGGTAACATAAACTAACTAAGAGAATAACAATGTGCAGGAGGCAGAGAGAAAGAGGAAAAAGGAAGATGTTACAGAGAGTAGAAGGAGCAAGCAGGCTTCTCCTTACCATTGGAAAGGACAGGTCCCATGGTAAGGACAAAGCAGGCTTAGTCTTATTAAGAGAAACAAAGTCCTTTTCTTACAAACATGGATTTAATTCATTTAGCATTGAAAGGGTGGAAGCTTTTTCTTTCTCCATGCAATAAATATTGTAGTCCATCTTTCATCCAGAATGAGTGAGTTCTTTCTGCACCGGTGCTTGGTCTTTGCTCCATATGCATATGTAAGTATGGATGTGTGTGTAAGTATGCAATTGTGGGAATGTATGCATGTATGTGTGTAAGTATGAAATTGTGAGAATGCATGCAAGCTGGGCCCAGCTGACTGCGTGAAAGATGTATGTGTGAATCTATGTATGAAGATGTATGAAGATGTATGTGTGAATTTATGTGAGATTATGCATATTCACGTATGTAGAAATTTTTCTGTCTACAAGTGTTATTCTCTTCTCCAGGTTCATTAGAAGTTTATTGCTCCTAACTTCCCCCCTAGACTGACAAGCAAGAGGCATCTGGACAATAGGGAAAAGGCTCTAGCAATTAACCCTTTACTTAATCTCCTGCTGTTTTAGGATGAGGTGTTAAATACCTGAGACTGCAGTCTCTGGCTCCAGAGGAACACAGAAGGCAGGTCAGCTATGTTAGCCTAGTAACTTAGATTTAGATAAGTAAACCTTTTATTATACAACAACCCTAAACTTTCCGTAAGACAAAGTCTTACCCCCGCCGACGCTTCCCCCCTCCGCTGCCTCAAGAAGGACCAAGAAGAAACACCTTTGCTGGGACTGGCTCCCAGCATTATTAATGGCGCCTTGAACAGGGACTTCTTGAGGTAAGTCCCCAAAATTCTGTGTGTAACTGGGAAAAGCTAGGATCTCGTCTAAAAGGAGAGGCGAGTAATGTGTGTGTCAGGCTTGAAAGAAAGCCCCCCCTGCTTGAGAGAAAGCAGCCCCCCCTTGGCTTGAAAGAAAGCCCCCCCTGCTTGAGAGAAAGCAGCCCCCCTTGGCTTGAAAGAAAGCCCCCCCCTGCTTGAGAGAAAGCAGCCCCCCTTCGGCTTGAAAGAAAGCCCCCCCCTGCTTGAGAGAAAGCAGCCCCCCCTCGGCTTGAAAGAAAGCCCCCCCTGCTCGAGAGAAAGCAGCCCCCCCCCTCGGCTTGAAAGAAAGCCCCCCTGCTTGAGAGAAAGCAGCCCCCCCTCGGCTTGAAAGAAAGCCCCCCTGCTTGAGAGAAAGCAGCCCCCCCTCGGCTTGAAAGAAAGCCCCCCCTGCTTGAGAGAAAGCAGCCCCCCCTCGGCTTGAAAGAAAGCCCCCCCTGCTTGAGAGAAAGCAGTTGTCCACACCCTTGCTTGAAAGAAAGCAATCCCAGGCCTGAAATAAGGTCTCACAACCCCACCCCCACCCCAAGCCTGAAAGAAGGCACTCTGATCGGTTGTTGTTAATTAGCTCTAAGAGTTAAATCTAGATGTTTGGCCTGAAAGAAGGCATCTAGTAGGTTATTGATAATTACATAGCTGTTTTCACTTATAGTAGTTTTATTGGCTTGTATTAAACACTGGCCTGCATTCTGATATTGTTCCTGTTACGTGTAAATTGTTTGTAGCTATCAGGGGAGATTCCAACAACTACTGCTAACATCAACCTGAATCAGCATGGGTCAAGGTGAATCTAGAGACAGAGAGTTTTTTTATAGGTATTGTAAAGTATACTCTCCAGAAAAAAAGGCATTGAGGTTAGCACTAGCCAGCTGACTGACTTTCTTCAGTTTGTACAGTCAGTCAGTCCCTAGTTCCCAGAAAGGGGATACATGGGAGAAAGTAGGGTTAGATAGTAAAAACTGGTTTACAGAGACTGGAGGATTAGGTATGCTTCTTATAGCGTTTGCTATTTGGAATGTGCTTAGGAAGGCATTAGCAGATGATGTAAAAGTCATATGAATTCAGGAAACAGATTCACCTCCTTGTGAGGGCACCCTGTTACTACAGTCTCACTCAGGATGTAAGAAAAGTGTTTATGCCTTGACGGAAAAGTCTGAGAAAAGTAATTCAGGAGAAAATAGTAATGAGTCAGGAGAGGAAATATCAACTTCAGAGGAGGAATCTAACTCCGAAAAGAAAGTAGCAAAATATCATAATCATAAATGGCCTACCATGCAGCATTTAAATATAAGTCATTCCACAAGACCCCTTGAAAAACTTAAAAAGAAACTAAAGGGGCCTACGGGAACTGCTGCTGGTGTACCTCAAACTCAGCAACAGGGTAAACCGGTAGACTGTTTCCCAACGAGTATGGAGAATAACAAAGAAGAGAATGGTCACTTATGGGAACCTTTGGCATTTAAATTGCTTATGACCCCTCATGACTGGTTTTAAATAGCCAGAGCCTGTCTAACTAAATATGAATTTTTACTGTGCATAGATATTTAAAAAAATAGAGAGAAAAGAAAAAAAGAAAAGAAAAGAAAAGAAAAGAAAAGAAAAGAAAAGAAAAGAAAAGGAAAAAGTCAATTTTCAAACTTTTAAAGCCTCTTCTAAAATAAAGACCTACTAACTGGATAATAAAAAAGACTGGATGTTTTTCCGGGAGAAGCTCTGTTTATATATTTACAGGACCCTGTAGATGCCAGACCAGCTGATTGTGCTAGACCCTCTCCAGGGACAGAGACTTCCACACCTGCCACTTCCTTCAAGCGTACTTTAGAGCCATCACCATCTGCAGATCCCAGTGACCCCAGCAAAAGAAGACATTGAAGACACAATTTCTGATTGCATCTAATTGGACTTTTAATTCTATACCCAGGGGATACAGGAGATATAAAATTGTTAAATATAAATCTGTTATCTATCATTTTCTACTAGAATGCTATTTTGTCCTATTGTACAATATCACCATTGTGTTATATTTTTTTTCATTGTATACCAGCTGCTTTATATTTTGTCACCTATTGCTTTCTCACTGTCTTGATGTAATGCTTTTGCTTTGTCTGCTTTGGTATAGATTGTAAATTTTCTTTCTTGACCTAAGAGATTTATTACTGGGCTTATCTTAGACATTACTGCTTTAATTGCTATCTTAGGGTGAGTTGCATTTTCTGATGCCTCCCTAGTTCAACAGATTTACACTGCTAACCACTTTTATTCATTGACAAAAATTATTTCTTTAGCACTGATTACTCAGGATAGAATTGATAGAGGTTTAACAGATAGAGCCAATGCTCTAGAGGGAACCATGCTTTACATAGGAATTAAGGCTCAAAATATTTAAATAGTCTAACTACTTCATGTCATGCCAATTTTAAGTGGATTTATGTCACCCCTCGGCCCTACAATGAGTCAGAAATGTCTTAGAAACGGATAAAAGCACATCTACATGGTGTGTGGAACATTTCACAACTTGCTATTGATATGGACACTTTGCATTCCCAGATCAGTGCCATCAGTCATTCCAGACTTAAGAGTTCTTCAGCAGCAGAACTGGCTGATTATTTTTCATACTCAATCATAAATTTTGTTAAGGATAATTCTTTATGGAATTTTCTTATAAATTTGGGAATTATTATAGGATTAGTTATCTTGCTTCTGTTTCTTCTTCCAGTCATCTTCAAGTGTTTAGGGTCTGCCATTAAGGATTGCTCAAAGAGAGATATATACGCTTCATTTATATTATTCGAAGGGAAGAGATGTCAGGAGCCATAATGGGACAAGCTAATATACTAGCAGATGTTCATCCTGAAATGCCTGCCTCGGATTATTATATAATCTGCGACAGGTGAGCCCCCATTCAGCAAGGCTGTGGGGGACTAATTTTAGGAAAGATTTCCTGCTATTTATATGCTTTTCCTGTTATTATTATTATACATTTATAATAATCAATAGTAATAGCACATTCCTTTGGAGCAGATCCTTGCAGATCCATGAAGATGTCTTATAGTGATGCTATGTAGACAAATAGATGACTTTAGTTTTAATGATGATCCTATAAGAATTCCTAAAATTATATCTGTGATTACTAAGCTCTTTTCTAATGGGACTGCTACTAGATCCCTCCTATAGCCAAACTGTAATGAGAACTCTGCCAGTCTCCCAAGTGTCACAAGTTAATTGCTCTTAGATGGCAACCAGACTTTCTCCTACTCAGAGCACATTCCAAGAGGTTGTAAAACAATTAACTAAAGGTCATAAAAAGGGAACTAGGATTTATTATAGGTGTTAGGACAGAAGGTAAAATATTGACTGGGTTTTTCTATACAAAATGTCACTTATAACTTAGTTATGGTTTTAAACTTTCTACGAACCTGTAGAGAAGACAAGTGATAACTAGATAATTACTCCTAATGGATATGCATGTAAACATTCTCTGTTGTAAGCTTCTATTTCAATTTAGGACTTGGTTTTCTGTGTGAACTTATGATGAACTTTGTAACATGTGATCATGCATTCTGAAAGACGTTTAAGGGCTGAGGACAAAGAGAAGTCAGACCAGAAGAACTGAATGAGAGGGACAGAGCTGGGAGGAGAACTGAACTGAGGAGAAGTTTTTTAGTCAGAAGAGAACAAGACTAGAAGGATAATGCAGAGTGGAATAACTTAGAAACTATAGGTAACATAAACTAACTAAGAGAATAACAATGTGCAGGAGGCAGAGAGAAAGAGGAAAAAGGAAGATGTTACAGAGAGTAGAAGGAGCAAGCAGGCTTCTCCTTACCATTGGAAAGGACAGGTCCCATGGTGAGGACAAAGCAGGCTTAGTCTTATTAAGAGAAACAAAGTCCTTTTCTTACAAACATGGATTTAATTCATTTAGCATTGAAAGGGTGGAAGCTTTTTCTTTCTCCATGCAATAAATATTGTAGTCCATCTTTCATCCAGAATGAGTGAGTTCTTTCTGCACTGGTGCTTGGTCTTTGCTCCATATGCATATGTAAGTATGGATGTGTGTGTAAGTATGCAATTGTGGGAATGTATGCATGTATGTGTGTAAGTATGAAATTGTGAGAATGCATGCAAGCTGGGCCCAGCTGACTGCGTGAAAGATGTATGTGTGAATCTATGTATGAAGATGTATGAAGATGTATGTGTGAATTTATGTGAGATTATGCATATTCACGTATGTAGAAATTTTTCTGTCTACAAGTGTTATTCTCTTCTCCAGGTTCATTAGAAGTTTATTGCTCCTAACTTCCCCCCTAGACTGACAAGCAAGAGGCATCTGGACAATAGGGAAAAGGCTCTAGCAATTAACCCTTTACTTAATCTCCTGCTGTTTTAGGATGAGGTGTTAAATACCTGAGACTGCAGTCTCTGGCTCCAGAGGAACACAGAAGGCAGGTCAGCTATGTTAGCCTAGTAACTTAGATTTAGATAAGTAAACCTTTTATTATACAACAACCCTAAACTTTCCGTAAGACAAAGTCTTACCCCCGCCGACGCTTCCCCCCTCCGCTGCCTCAAGAAGGACCAAGAAGAAACACCTTTGCTGGGACTGGCTCCCAGCAGTGTATAAATCTTCCCTGATAATTAACCATTTTCTAACCTCTTTTATGATCTGGTAGAACAAGGATACTGAGAGAAAATAGGCATTTCCATAACATAAACAATTTAGGAACAAAAAATAAGTACACACTGACTACAGAGAACCAACAGATAGAGGTTTTAGTAGTTTTAAATCTGATACAGATGATAAAGTGACATGCCATGTAAATCCTAATTTGAAAATGGACTTAGAAAATGCTGTGGAATACAGGAACAGGGGGATGAGATTCCGGTTCCAGAGACTTGCAGGGATAATGCCACAACAGTGTGCTTTTCTGGACAGCTGATGAAATTTATCACAGCTCTCCTCCTGGGATCTTACCCTGATTATAGACCATAGCGCTCATGAGGGTGGGTGTGCATCAGGGTCCTCATGCCTTGGGCTAGGAAAGCATATCGCTGACAAGGCCAGCAATGAGCAGATCTAGTATCCTGCTCTTCTCAGTGTGCCATTCTTGGAACTGCAGGTCATTTCTGTTCTGTTTTTGGCTTGGAATGTGCTCATTATCTTCTGACTGTGCTCTCCCCCACTTCTCTTACTGATTAATCGTCTTTCCTAGTTAATGGCATGGACCCAACAGATTACCAGTTCTTTATTTTATTATTGTAAGAATGAATTGCCTACATGGACATGCATTTTTCCACATTCCTATGGATTTTCTTGAACTTTTTGTTTAATATAATTATTCCTATGATGTCAGCTGACCTATTTCTACTGACATATTTTGTAGAACTCATGGAGTACTTGGCAGAACTCCTTTGAGTCACAAATACTAAAGCAAACAATACATAGAGAACATTTAACAGACTTTGGCACCAGCCAAGGAAGCAAAACAAGAGGCGTAATCTGCTGCTAGAGTGGACTATCCAGTGACTCATGGAAAATTACAGAGATCACTTCTAGCTTTGACATTTCGACAAGGTGAGAGTTTCACAAGAAATTGGGTATTAGTGCGTAATAAATAAAGCACTCAGGCAGAAAAACAAGCCTTGGAAAAACAACACATGTGAGGAAGGTTCTACCTATTTCATCATTTCTATTTCTGGTTCCAGAATTTGGCTGGAATAACCACTCAAGACACATTTCTATAAACATGTCTCAGAGGGGTTTTGTTCTTTTTGTTTTTTGTCAGGAATCTATGAGAACTGTAGCAGTAAGTTTCCTGAATCTACTTCATAAGGAAACTTCTTCTTGAAGTAGATGGCGGTTAACACAGAGACTTGCAACTAGACAATGTACAGGGAGAGATTTTGGAGTCCTCAGCCCTAAATGGGATGCCTTATCAAACCCCTCCCTTCAAGGCTCGGGGAGACAGAAGGAGTCAAAGAGCCAAAAGTGTTGGGTGACTACAATCCAACATGGCCGATGCACATAGGAACTCACAGAGACTGTGAAATAGCATGCATAAGCCTTGCATACTTTCAAACTGGATAAAATCCCACAGAGTAGTGGGCACAAAGCTATTTACCTTAGCCACAAAGCTATTTACAGTTGATATCATCTGGAAAAGGAAACAGAACCTTTCTTCAATGGAATTTGACAAAGTATATCAACAACACTCCATGGCAGGCCTTTCTGTGAACATACCTAACCCAAGTCCTCACTCATTTAAATCAAGAATTAACATTGACTCTCTAATTAATATTTTATGGTATAGACTATGTACCATTTGACTCTTCTTGGCCAAAATTCTGAAGTCCTTCAAATATGTTTTGTTCACATACAAATATTTTTCATTTTGATATTCCCCATTACAAAACAAGTCAAATAATAGAGAATATCAAGAAGCATACACAGAATATCAAGAAGCACACACAATAGAATATATTTCTAGGAAAAACACTAAATTTCAAAAAAATCTTAATAATAATCAAATAATCAAATACTCAGAAAATATACAATTCCCTTCTTATTATTCTCATCCTTAAACATTTTTGTTTAAGGAGAAAGCAAACTTGGACCGGGCATTCAATATTATTCAATAGGTAGTTATAACCTAGAGAACCATTTTAGTTAAGCATAATTTGAAATCAAATTTGCTATTACAAGTATTTAGCTTTCATTGTTTCATGCTAATCAGTGGGTGGGGCTTAAGAATCAATCCAAAATGCTTCCATCCGTTCACTCATCAAATGGTATTCAGCATTTTCTATGTGTTAAGCACTGCTGTAGACCAAGGGAAAATAAGCATAAGCAGGGATGGGTCTTGACTCCATTGAGCTGACACATGCGGGAATGCAGGCCAACTGATTAAAACAGAGCACTGGCCTAAAAATGTCAAGCAGTAGCAAGCTCACCAGAACAGAGAGTTGAGGCAAGAAATAAAGAATGAGGAGTACATTATTATTTTATGTGAATCCTTGTGAGCTTCTTCACTGGTACCTCAGTAGAGAGCTGATGAAATGGAGGAGTATGATACATGCTTCTCTGGAAAAGAACATCAAGCAGTGGCACAGGACTGCTTCAGAGGTGGAGAGTCAGCATAACCCCCCAGCCTGGGACTTAGAAAGAGTCCTATGTATTTGAAGAATGAGTGGGGGTCGGGGGGGGGGAGAGCTGAGGTCTCGGAGTCTGTTTAGACAACCAGGCCTTGTGACCACTGGCTCAGTGAAGTGGGAAGTCATGAGAAATTCAATCTGTGGAATATTATGGTCTGATTTACACTTAAACTACTAGCGGGGTTCTTATGTAACAGTTTTATGTTCAGTTTTATAAGGTCATCTGAGAAAAGTGGCTATGGATACATAGGGGCTGCAGACTAGGGACTTGCTGCTGGCCACTCCATTCTTAGAGAAGACTCCAGTAACTACACAGTAAGGAGCCCGAGTTCTCAGTCACAGAGTCACAGAGATGAAGGAAAATTAATTTTGCTAACAATTTACAAGTTTTTGAGAGACCCATTCACAGCTCAAGAAGACAGTAAATATGGAACAACCTTGCTGACATGTTTGTTGAAACAACAAAGCCCTAAGGAAGGAGTCAGATAAGCCATGCTTAAATTCTTGACACAGGGATATGGCTTAGCTACTAAGTTATGGTGATACTTATATGTTGTAGATGACAGGTGATATAGTTTCCATCAAAACCATAAGTAGATGCAGTTCACATCGGTAGATAAGAAATCGTGTAGAGTCTAACATCTGAGAACTATCAATGTAACATTGAATACAGATTCCTTTTTAGTTACATTTTTATAAAAGGTCTTAACTGCTGCCTCTAAAGGCTAAATCCAACTTCTTAGAAGGGAAAATCATACTTGCTAAGTGTAGATAAAATGTCTACTTAGGAGCAAAGTAAGTATAGTCCAAAGAATTCCAGGCACATAGTGTAAGCATGTTGAAAAGGCTCATGAGAAGTGTACAGTGGTCAGGGAAGAGATGGGGCATGTCTGGGTTTTTCCCAATCATTGATTACAACACAAGGTTGATAGAAAACTGACTACGTTTTTTTTACTATTGACCTCGAAAGAACACAGGGTAGTTCCATTAATATAATATGAATGATCCAACAAAATGATGTGTTAGTACACAGAGTAATACTCCGAACTCCTAAAAGAGTCAGTGATGGATGGTCTGTTTAGCGGGAGAGTCAACAGACCTCCCAGCTCATCTCCTTGAGCAGTAGGGGTACTCCATGTAATATTCAAGGTGATTCTATTACCTTGTAATAGACTGTCATTCTCTTTCAGCTAAATTTCCTTCCATGAGGATCTTCCCTTTAGTCACAATCCAGAAACGGACAGAGTTCAGGAGATACTATGTACCATAGTTAATGGTATACGAAATATGTTTGTGAATGTAGTTAAAGTCAATCCAGTTTTATCACGTGCTAGCCAGTGGTGGCAAGTTTGGACTAAGATGTAACAACTGACCTCATCAATTCACAACTAGGTTAGTTCCAGGTGTAAAGTGGGGTGCTGAGAGTTAGGGCTGGGATTATTCATTCTAGATGCTCTACACAGTTGCTCCAAGAACAGAAATGGCCCCCAACCGTGTAGCTCTATGGTAAGAACACACAGATAGATAAATGCCACTTTCATTTCTACGGAATAGATAGGCTTCATCAATCAAGAAAATGCTTGGTGTCTCCTGACTAAATACACTAAGTAATGAATTAGGAAGATTTATATACCTGAAATTATTCAAAGCAGAGCAGTGTATTTATTTTCATGAAGAGTTATTGTAAAGAAGTTGCAATCAATTAATTTAAAGCCCATTTTTATATACTAGTGTAATGAGATTCTCTAACAGAAACAGGACACAAAAAAGTTCTTCCAGGAAACAGTGTGTTAGTGCCAGCACATTAGCATCCAGAGGACGATTCAAGTGTACAGTGAGTCTGTGTCTTTTATACAATTTAGTGCCTTTGTTTCCTCTATTTGACAACATACAATTTGATTGGGTATTCTAAAACTACAGGATTTGCAATGCAAAATCCAATGGCAGGAACATGAAGAAAGTGGGTTACTTCAGGATCTTGGCAAGATGTCAGACAGACACTGACTACACCATCTAGTTACTATTGTCACCCCTTATGCCCTGACAACATTTACATAAAGGTATTTGTTTATTAACTGCAAATATAAATGTTTGTAGTTTTGGGCAGAGTGTGCCTGTAGTTCTAGAAAGTCCTAGGGTGGGAGGTAAGAGGATAGTGGTCTACAGGCTATCATGACTTTGTCTTGAAAGTCAGTGACTTGGCATCCAGTTCAGTGGTAAAGCATTTCTCAGCATATTCAGAGTTCTGTGTCCAACAGTAGAGAAGAGAAGATAATATATACTTTTAAAATTCTACATTCCTTTTTTGCCTTATGTTATGAAATCTTTGAAATGAAAATATAATCAGAAATAGAGAATAATCTTTATTTTAAACTACTCAGAAAAGTACTTTGCTCAGTTTTTAAATTTAAAATAATCCAAAACTTACATTTGATTAAAAATGATAATTTATCTAATTTCATATCACTAATATGCTTACTTGTTGAAATAGTACTTAAAGGACTCTGCAGCCTTATGGGGAACATTCACATGAATAGAAAACCTCTGATGCAGAACTGAAAACATATATCAAGTCTCCAAGGATAGTTTGTAGTGGCTTGTGGTCTCATACTAATCATGTTACCCAAAAACCCTGTTTGCAGTAGGACTAAAGGAAGCCTGCACTCAGTTGGTTTTGACCAGTCAATAAAGTTACAGGTGGCCAATGACTGGGCTGGCAGAAAGAGGTAGGACTTTTAGGATTCCCAGAAAGGGACTAAGGAAGAAGGACGAGAGGAGTCTGCCATGATCAGGGCATAGGAAACAGAGCATGCTGGAAAAGTGCAGGAGGGAGAGAAAGCTGACATGCTGGTACAGGGGGGGAGTGGCCCCAGGAGGGCTGGCAGAGTCCAGGGCAGCAAAGATGAAGTATAGATTTAGGAAGTATTAACTCGGGAATATCAGAGGGGAGTATGTGTTAGCAACCTGGAGTTAGGGAGTGGCCCAGCCATTGAGCTGATTAGGGCATATTAAATATAAGGCTGTGTGTGTGTGTGTGTGTGTGTGTGTGTGTGTGTGTGTGTGTGTGTTTCATAAGAGAATCCAAAACATTTGGGCAAGTGTAGAGGAGGCAAGCCCACCCTCAGGGGAGTTTAGAGCTGGTTAGCTATTTACCACTACAGTAGTTGGCGAACTATAAGGTGGCAAGGTAATTGTTTCCTCTATTTTAAAGCTTTTAAAGCAAATTCTAACATATCATTAAAGCAAACTCAATATGACAACCACCCTATGAATGTAAAAGATAAAAATTTAGAACTACAATAATATACTAACACTAAGAGTGTAATTTCACAATTATAGCACTTACAGATTTCCCAAGTATAGGCTATATGGCTATAGACAATGAAATGAAGTATAGGATACAACTGTAGTGACATTAACTTTGAAATCTAACTTATGTCCTTGTATCCCTCCCTCCTTCCCTCCCTCCCTCTCTCCATCCCTTCCTCCCTTCTTCCCTTCTTCCCTCTATATTTCTCTTCCCCTTCCTTCTTTCATTTCTGTTTTGTTTCCTTCCTTGCTTGTTTTCTTCCCTTCTCTTTCTTTCTTTCTTTCTTTCTTTCTTTCTTTCTTTCTTTCTTTCCTTCCTTCCTTCCTTCCTTCCTTCCTTCCTTCCTTCTTTCCTTCCTTCCTTTCAATATTCCCTTCCTCTTCCTCTTCCTGTATATAATATGTGTATATGTTAGTAAGGGTGTACAAAGGGGTGTGTGTGTGTGTGTGTGTGTGTGTGTCCATGAGGTTATATTCATTGGGAGGTCAAAGATGGACCTAAAGCATTTTCCTTGATCAATTTAGAGCTTTATTTATGGAGCCAGTGTCTCTCACTGAACTCGACGCTGGTTTGGCTAAGGTGGTTGAGCTATGAGCTGTAGGGATCTACTGTCTCTGATCACTTCAGCACCTGAGTTTCAGGAATGCTGCCATGCCTGACATTTGCATAGATGTTGGAGATCTAAACTCATGCACTTGCAGCCAGCACTTTACTGGTGTTATCACAGCGCCAGCTTCCTCATGGCCTAAGCAATCATACCTGAAATGCCACATTTGATATTCCAGACACTGTGTAGAAATATCCAAGTACAAGAATTGTTGATTACCTTTGTTATCTAGTCAGTAGAAAAGTTTCAAGATGGAGTTTAGTGAACTATTTGTCCATATTTCGCTTTTAATGATTATAAAGAGTCAACAATGACAACTAAAATGTCATAGCACAAGACAAAGCAGGACATACTGTTTCATTTTATTTGTTGCTAATTCCTGGGCAGGTCTGAGACTCAGAACACTAGAATTCAGCTTTCAAATAGATAAGTGTCATAAATGATTATGAAACTTAGTGAACTGTGACTACATCAGTGTTATATTTAGTGGAAATGTTTTATTCACTCTTTTCAAAATTGTCTGATTAAATTTCATTAGTTTTGGTATTGTGGTAATTGCGTAAGATATCAACTTTATTATGCAATAAGGTAAATGATAGAAAATTATCCTTTATACCCAGCAAAGTGTGTCAGTTATAAAGTTATCTCACAACTTAGAATGTATATTTGCTTAACTTTTAAATACCCTCTGAGTTTTGCATATAGTAGTTTTAGGTGAAGGTGTAACTAGCCATTCATTAGTTTCTACAGTACAATTATTATTATTATTATTATTATTATTATTATTATTTTGAGACAGGGTTTCTCTGTGTAGTCCTGGCTGTCCTGGAACTCACTCTGTAGACCAATCTGGCTTCAAACTCAGAAATCTGCCTGCCTTTGCCTCCCAAGTGCTAAGATCAAAGGCATGCGCCACCACCGCCCAGTACTATTTTTAAATCTAACTCATTAGAGGCTGACAAAGCCTTTTTATGTTACATAGTAGATAATGGTAAAGAATCCCCAACAAATGCATTGTGAAGTTCTATAAATTATAGTAAGGATTACATACACAGTGTACTTAGCTGCTCAGTGTTGAGTGGAATATTTCATTGTTAAATCTCTCATTCATTAATTCACTGGTTATGATACCAGATTTCATGTTTTGCATTTGCATGTCACATAGGCATTGCTTGTTCAACTTCATAATGATTCATTCAACTTTCTCAAAGTGATGGAAACATTTACTAGGATATTTTTTTGGATAGAAAATTTCCTAAATTACTTAAATATAACACAAATATTACATGATCTGTTCTTTTTGTATTATATCATCATTCTTCTGTGCCCTTTATCTCTTTTTCTGTTATTTAAACTCAGTTGCTTTGGCTACATAATTATGGTGAATAAAATTTCTGTGGTTTCTTTCATTCAGTGAAGATTAATATAAGGGAAATTACAATGAGAAATGGCTAAATGTGTATGATGCTGAGAGGTATCTGTCTTCAAAATTTCCATGAATAACACCACATTTCATTTTTTTCTTGTTGTGTGGAAAGATAAATTGGATGTCCCAGGAAAGCTTTTGATTTAGTTCCATCAATATAAACATTATGTTTGGCTTTATCATGATTCCAAGAGCAATTCATTTAAGGTTAATCATGTTATTGACATTATTATTTTCTATAAAGTATCATTTATCTTACAAAGAAGATGTAACATTTCTACATGAAAGTGCATAGAGCATATTTCTTTTTCATGATTCATTTTGTCTTTAAAGCTTGAAGAATGACCCATCACTCAATCTTCTGATTTATGGCTTTAATGCAAATTCAGTTATATTTGAGTAACTTATCTTGCTCAGATGGCCTTGCAATGCCTTAATCTTGATTTAGAAACTTCTAGCCTGTAAATTTTACAGCTTTTAAATAAACAAATAATGAATAAACAAATACATAAGACAACTGTAATTGTGTTTCTTGTTAATATAAACTCAACACCCACCAATATATACTTCTGCTATTTACTGGTTTTAACTAGTTTTTAAACTGTTTTTGCAATGATTGACAAAGCAAATAAAAGCCAATATTAAAAGTTGTACTCAATATCCTGTCTTATTATCAGAAGATAACTGAGTGAAATTTTCCAGTCTTTTGTTGTTGTTGTTGTTGTTGTTGTTGTTGCCACAGACCAAACCCAGCCAGGAATTGTAGTCACGGAAAACCAGGGTTCTTTTGGTTCAGGAAGATATGGATTCGGCAAGTGACACACAGACACTAAATGCAGAGGTGATTTAGGATCTGAGTGTATTTTTTACCTCTCATACAGGAGTTTTTAAGCATGATGGATCGACATTTACATATTAAAAGATGTATCCATCAAAGCAGGCACAAGGAACAATTAGCATTACCATCTGGAACAAGTAAATGTAAAATCAACCAGGTAAAAATGTTCCCGTATAACAAATTTAGAAGCTCAAACACAGATAACATCAGTTTTCCTGATATAAACTTTACCTGACACTTAGCTTTCATCTGTAAAACCTAGAGGTTCCCTTTAAATCTATAATAACTTTGTATGGAGTAGGCAGGCCAAATTTTAATGTCTTTGTAAATTCTGCATAGCCTTATTTGGACTGCATTTTGAACCACACCTGGATAAGTCAGTTAAAGCTCCCTAGGTGGGGTCTTCAAGACAAAAGCAGTTCCTCACAAGCTTCCATTGAGGAAGCTCTGAACTTTGTGTTAACTCAAATGTAAATTTAACTTGCCCAATACCCATCTCTCCAGCAAGGGCATAGTATGAAGTTCCTCAAATGTAAATATCTTCTAATCTGAGCCTTTTGTCTAAGACTAGGCCCAACACCCATGTGTCTGGCAAGGACTTTGTATAAGGGTTGAATAACAAAAGTAATTTGTATTTTTAGGATTCCCAGAAAAATTCTATTCATTATTTTATATTTTCAATGAGATCTCCTTTTTAATCTTGGGGGGGTAAATGTGACTAAGGCAAGGCATTACAGTTCTAAGAAAAGAGGTTTTGGCCAGTAATATTACTTCAAAGAATGGATTATAACTTACTTTCGTGAATTTACTCAGTGTAGAGCTACTAGGAAGAAGGGAAGTTTAGAAGCAAAGTAAATTGCCAAGTTAAACTTCAGCTTCTAAATAAGGGTGCTCCACAGGCTTCAAGAAGCAATTCTCCCACCTCATTCTGTTGAATTTTATCACACAGAATCTACTGAAGCTTCTGTAGCATGTTGGGGTTTTTTTGGTTTTGGGTTTTCGAGACAGGGATTCTCTGTGTATCTCTGGCTGTCCTGGTACTCACTCTGTAGAGCAGGCTGGCCTCAAACTCAGCAATCAGCCTGCCTCTGCCTCCCAAGTGCTGGGATTAAAGGTGTGTGACACCACCACCCAGCTTCAATCTTTAACATCATGTGTTCCTTCCAGTATACTTCTGCACCCAGAGCTGATCCTGTGCCACAGTGCTCCATACCCAAATACCATCTGGAAAGATGGTATTCGGCTCCCAGGAGATCTGACATGCCTGTGAGCACAAGTAAGACCACCACTTCTGCTCAGACAGACTCACCCAGAGCCCTCAGGACACAGGGTCCAAGGATCAGCCTGGGACAAGATCTTTTTGGTTTCCATCCACAACCTAGAGCTGACCCTGTGCCACAGTTCTCCATAATCAAATTCCTCCTATAGACAAATGGTCTCCCAGGAGTACTGACACACAGGCTTGCAGGAGGGACAAACCACAGTCATAGACAGCAATACTAGCTAAAATCAGAGATAACCAGATGGCAACAGAAAAGGGCAAAAACATAAGCAACAGAAGCCAGGGGTATTTGCCATCATCAGAACATACCACAGCAAGCCCTGGATATGTAAAGACACCAGAAAAGCAAATCTCCTGATTTAAAATCACATTTCATGATGATGATAGATAACTTTAATAAGGACATAAATAACTCTCTTAAAGAAATACAGGAAAAATACATGTAGACAGGTAGAAGCATTTAAAGAGAAAACACGCAGGAAAACACAACCAAACAGATAAAGAAATTGAACAAAACCATCCAGGATCTAAAAATGGAAATAGAAAGAATGAAGAAATCACAAAGGGAGACAACCCTGGAGATAAAAATCCTAGGAAAGAGATCAGGAATCATAGACATAAGCATCACCAATAGAATACAAAAATTAGAAGAGAGAATCTTAGGTGCAAAAGATACCACAGAAAACATTGACACAATAGCCAAAGAAAATGAAAAAATGCAAAAAACTCCTGACTGAAAGCATCCAGGAAATGGAGGACACAAAAGAAGGCCAACCCTAAGTATAATAGGTATAGATTTCCAACTTAAAAGGCCAATAAATATCTTCAACAATATTATAGAAGAAAACTTGCCTAACCTAAGGAAGAGATGCCCATATACCAACCAGAAACCTGCAGAACTTCAAATAGATTTGTTCAGAAAGAAATTGCTCTCATCCCCAAATGCAAAAAACAAAGAAAGAATATTAAAAGCAGTAAGGGCAAAAGGTCAAGCAACATATAAGGGCAAACCTATCAGAATTACACCAGACTTCTCACCAGAGACTATGAAAGCTATAAGATCTTTAGGCAGATGTTAAACAGACCCTACGAGAACACAAATGACAGCCCAGGCTACTATCCCCAGCAAAACTCTCAATTACTATAGATGGAGAAACCAAGCTATTCCATGACAAAACCAAATTTATACAATATCTTTCTACAAATCCAGCCCTTACGAAGGATAATGGATGAAAAAGACCAACACAAGGAGGGAAACTACACCATAGAAAAAGCAAGAAAGTAATCTTTCAACAATCCCAAAAGAAGATAGCCACCCAAACATAAAAATATATAAATATAACAGGAAACAACAAGTACTATTCCTTAATATCTCTTAAGATCAGTGGACTTAATTCCCCAATAAAAAGACATAGACTAACAGACTGGAAATGTAAACAGGAGCCAGCATTTTGCTCCATAAAGGAAATGCACCTCAGGTTCAAAGACAGATACTACCTCAGAGTAAAAGACTGGAAACAATTTTCCAAGCAAATGTTTTCAAGAAACAAGCTAGAATAGCCATTCTAATATTGAATAAAGTCAACTTTTATCCAAAAGTTATCAAAGGGATAAAGAAGGACACTTGATACTCATCAAAAAAAAATAACCAAGAACTCTCAATTCTGAATATCTATGCCCCAAATACAAGGGCACCCACATTCATAAAAGAAACTTTACTAAAGTTCAAAGCATGCATTTTTCCTCACACAATTATAATGGGAGACATCAACACTTCATTCTCAGCAATGGACAGATCACAAAAACACAAACTAAACAGAGACACAGTGAAACTAACAGAAGTTATAGATCAAATGGATTTAACAGATATCTGTAGAACATTTCATCCTAAATCTAAAGACTATAGCTCTTTATCAGCACCTCATGGTACCTTCTCAAAAACTGATCATATAATCAGTCACAAAACAGGCCTCAACAGATCCAAGAAGATTGAAATAATCCCATGCATCCTATCAGATCACCAAGGACTAAGAAACAAAAACAACAGAAAGCCCACATGCACATGGAAGCTGAACAAAGCCCTACTCCATGATAACTTGGTCAAGATAGACATAAAGAAATTAAAGTCATTCTAAAATTTAATGAAAATGAAGGCACAACATACCGGAACTTAAGGGACACAATGTAAGCAGTGCTAAGAGAAAAACACACAGCTCTGAGTGCCTCTAAAAAGAAACTGGAGAGAGCATACACTATCAGATTGACAGAACAGCTGAAAGCTCTAGAAACAAAAAGAAGTAAATACACCCAAGAGGAGTAGACAGCAGGAAATGATCAAACTCAGTTCCGAATTTAACCAAGTAGAAACAAAAAGAACTATACAAAGAATCTACCACACCAGGAGATGGTTCTTTGAGAAAATCAGCAAGATAGATAAACCCTTATCCAGACTAACCAGATGAAACAGAGACAGTATCCAAATTAACAAGATCAGAATTGAAAGGGGAGACATCACAACAGAAACTGAAGAAATCCAAAAAAATCATCAAACTACAAAGCCTATGCTCAACAAAACTGGAAAATCTGGATGAAATGGATAATTTTCTAGACTGATATCAAATACCAAATTAACATCAGGATCAGATAAACCATCTAAACAGTCCCATAACCCCTAAAGAAATAGAAGCAATCATTAAAAGTCTATCAACCAAAAAAAAAAAAAAAATCCCAGGACCAGATGATTTTAGTGCAGAATTCTATCAGAGCTGTTTCAGGAAATATTACATATGACTGTTTGTATCCTTCACAAAGCTTGGTGTCAGAGGGTCTTATGGCTCCAGAAGCTTGTTCTCAACTCCGAGGTCTCTTTTGGTTCAGAGATCCTGAAATGTCTGTACCAGACTCACTAAGTGTCCTTGGTGGGTCACTGCCATTCCATTCCATGTAACGACTGCCTAAACTGTAGTTAGCTGCCATGACACCCAGCAACCCAGTAGAAACAAAACTCTAGAAACTTATAATCAATCAGTTAGATTTATATATCAATAAATTCTCAATTCACAAGATGCCCACATAATAATTTCAGAGCCAATTGATTATGATGCAAACTGCCCACCTAGATTAGACAAGTTATCCCAATTATTCTATCCCTATATGATATATAGCTAGGCCCTGTGCCTATTTAAGGCTAAGTGAAATCTGGATCATCTTCCTCTTGCTCCATCTTTCTTCCTTCTCCCTCCCAGTCTCCCCTGTAATATGATAAATCAAAAACTAAGACCTTATTTCTGGACAGAGAAAATCAAAGAACCTGGGAGAAGGTACAAGAATCAGATCAATTGTTCACACACTCAGGAGTCCCATTAAAAACACTAAATTGGAAGCCATTTTATATATTTGCAGAGGATCTGGGACAGGCCCTTGCAGGCCCTATAAATACTGACTCAGTTTTTGTGAGTTCATATGAGCTTTGATCATGCCGATTTAGAGGGTTTTGGTTCTTTGGGTGTTCTCCATTACCTCTGACTCTTAAACTCTTTCTGCCTCAACTTTTGTAGGTATCTCTGCTCACTGAGAAAGTAGATTTGGCAGAGACATCACACTTAGGGTTGAGGGTTTCAAAGTCTCTCACTCTCTGCATAGTGTCTGCCTCTGTGTCTCTGGATTTGTTTCCATCTGTAACAGGACAAAACTCCTCTGATAATGATTGGACAAGGCACTGATCTATGAGTATAGCAGAATATCATTAAGAGCTATTTTAGCACTATATACATTTTTACTTTATTGTATTTTTTCTTTTTCTAGACCAATAGTATTTAGTTGTAGGCCCTAGGTTTCGGGGCCATCTTATCTTTGCTTCTTGGTTATACAAGCAATGTCAGGTATGTATTCCACCTTGTGGAGTGGGCCTTCAGTCAAATTAGTTATTGGTTGGTTACTCCACAAAATTTGTGCCACCGTCTTATTAGCATATCTTGTAGGCAGGACACCACTGTAAATCAAGTTTGTGGCTGCATTGATATCTATGTTGCTTTTTTGGTCATATGCAGAGTGCCTTCATAAGATGCAAGAATGTAGTAGAGAAAGTTTTATGTAGGCTTTAGCTCAATATCTCCATGTTCAATGAGCGATGGAGACTTCTTAAGTTGTGGGCCTTTGTCCTCTATTTATTTTGTTTTTTTTGTTTGTTTGTTTTTCGAGACAGGGTTTCTCTGTGTAGTCCTGGCTGTCCTGGAACTCACTCTGTAGACCAGGCTGGCCTCGAACTCAGAAATCTGCCTGCCTCTGCCTCCCAAGTGCTGGGATTACAGGCGTGCGCCACCACCGCCCAGCTGTCCTCTCTTTAAATGCTTATTTTTTCAGTTCTTTATCATGGTTTGGACATTCATTCTACTTCAGAAAAATAGATGGCAATGATTTTTCTGCCCCCATGTAGGCTCTCTTTTTACACTGGACATCATTTCTTTTGTTGAGCAGATGCTTTTGGTTTAATACCATCTCATTTTTCAGTTCTTATTGGTATTTCTGAAGTCTTGGAATCTTATTTGGAATGGCAGTTGTTATTCTTTTTTTATAACTATTTTTGGTTGTTTTGTTTATTTATATTTTAAATGCTATCACCCTCCCTGGTTTCCTTTCCAAGAACCCCCTTCCCACCTCCTTCCCCCTGCCTCCTTAAGGGTGCTCTCCTACCCACATGCCCACTCCTGCCCCACCACCCTAGCATTCCTCTATGCTGGGGCATCAAGCCTTCACAGGATCAAGGGCCTCCCCTCCCTTTGATACCAGACAAGGCCATCTTCTGCTATATATGCAGCTAGAGTTATGGATCCCTCCATGTATATTTTTTGGTTAGTGGTTTAGTCCTTGGCAGCTCTAGAGATCTGGTTTATTGATATTGTTTGATCTTCATATGGGGCCTCAAATCCCTTCAGCTCCTTCAGTTCTTCCCCTATCTCCTTCACTGGGTCCCTGTGCTCAGACAGATGGTTGGCTGCAAGAATCCGCATCTGTATCAGTAAGGCTCTGGCTGAGTTTGTCAGGAGACATTTGTATCAGACTCCTGCAAGCAAGCACTTCTTGGCATCAGCAATAGTGTCTGGGTTTGGTGGCTGCATATAGGATGGATACCCAGATGGGGCAGTCTCTGAATGACCTTTCCTTTTTGACCCATTTGATTTGTGCTTTTTGACAAGATGAGAGGTAGAGACCAAATTTCAGTCTTCTACTTTTAGTTCTACTAACTTAAAGGACCCAAAAGACTCACCATGAAAAATCTCATATCTTCCAGCAAAATTGCAAAATGTAAAATCCTCATAGAAAAATCCATAATGCTTGCGTGTATACATGCACAGGTGAACACACACACACACACACACACACACACACACACACACAGAGTCTATATATAATAATAAACATCCCAGGAAAGAAATCAGGAAAAATATGTTTCACAGTATCCTTAAATAAAATTAAAGGTACTATTGAAGAAGACAGTAAAAGATGGAATGATTTCCCATGCTTGTGGATTTGCTTCATTAATATTTTGAAAAAAGATCATGTTACCAAAAGTGATCTACATATTCAGTGTCATATAGAAACCTAAGACCCAAACAGCAAAGCAATGCTGAGTAGGGTGAGCACAATGCTGAAGCAATCACAATATGTGGCTTTAAAATATACTACAATGCCATAGTAACACAATAGCATGGTACTGCCTCAATACAGGCACATAGGCTAAAGGACTAGAAGAATCAAAAATCATTCCATGTAGGGACAACTATATGAATTTTTTAAAGAAGCTAAAAACATATGTTGGGAAAAATGTGACAGATGTAACAATGGTGCAAATTGGAATGGCACCAATGGTGCAAATTTCCAATGGCAAATTGGAAATGTCTTTGACACTACGATGACTGCTATTGTTTTCCTCAAATTTCTAGGTAAACAGTGTCAAAAATTCAAAAGTACTTTCAGCTCTTAGAAATATTCTAGAACTACTAGCAAACATAAGTCAGTTTGTTATTTTATGCCAGATTTTCAGCTATTAAGAAAGATGTGAATAAACACTGAAAAATATTTCAAAGTCCAAAAAAATTGTAAAAATTTCTAAAACAGTATAGTTTGGAGTCAGGCTGAATAATATGAGAAAATCTGTCTGTAATGATCCATTATAATACATTATTTAAAGATCAAAACCAAGATGAAGTGGATATTGTCATTTTACTAATTAAACTTCCTCATTCTTTTCAAGTATAGATGCTTGTAACATCATATTTTCTTGGGGTCCAAAACTTAAAAGTAATGAAAAAGGAAATCAAACTACTGGCTAGCACTTAGAGGTAGGAAAGGTTTATTTTATTTTATGATGAAAAAATCTCCCACTATTACTTTGATTTTATCTTTTTATTCAGTTTATCTTCACTTCTCTTTCTTAATTAAATATAATTGACACGAATAGAAAATTGGTTGTGCAAGAGAAATGAGGAATGTTTTTAATATCGCAGTTCCAGTGACAAAGATGGCAATATTAAAGGTAGGACGCGTTTGTTCATTCTCTCACTATGTGCGCTGGCAATCCCTCCCCTGGAATTCTATTTGTGAGATGACAATGATCTATCTATCTTAGCTATTCTTAGGATGACTCTTCTCTGTTGCTTTCATTGTAAGACTCTTTATCCAATTTCACAGATGATAACTTCTGCTTTGTAAACCATTGGTTATCAATTAAAACAAATCATCTAGAACTAACTCTTGGGGTAGTGCAATTAATCTTTATGTAGTCTAATCCCTATTTGATGAACTGATCTGCATCAAAGGATGGAGTATGGACTTCAGATTTTATCCTTGGTGTTCTGAAAATCAATTTTTACTATCATTACAGCCATGTAAAAGAAAAGAAAAGGAAATGATGAATCTCATATATTGACAATCATTCATTACCTTGAAAATCAAATAGCTTTACTAAATTCATTTTCACCTTCCCATGTAAGCAAGGTCAACTCTCAACAAAAAAATGACAGGAACAACTCAAAGCAATAAATAAATATTGACCGAATTAGAAAACATTATTTTTGTTTAGTTTATAATATAAACTCTCATAACCTGTATTCATTTTTACTAACAGTAGATAGCTTATATTATATGAAGCGACTATTAATATTTCAATTTAATCATTTGCAATATTAATATTACAAATAATTTCTTAATTTAAATTATGTAGCTTCTTCTTTAAGATGTATATGTGATTACTTTTAGCTGATGGTTCCCAGTTGGGAGCAGTACTTCTACCTAGAGAACATTTGGCAACACACACACACACACACACACACACACACATGCAAACACACATGCGCACACACATAATGATTTTAGCATGTGCTGCAGGCACTTTGTGGGAAAAGATTAGTAGTGCTGATGAACAAATAGGCGTGCACAGGAAAGGACAACCACAAATAGCAATGTGTTTGGGCCAGAAGGTTAGTAGTGCTTTGGCTGGAAACTTCTAATGCACACACAAAAAAAATATTTATTGACACTTCCTGTGCTTCATGTTAGGCTTATGAATATTTGGGGATACCAGGTAATCCATGTAATCAGTACATATATCTATCTATGCATCTCTCTAGTCAATATGTTGTCTATTATCAGTCTGCTTGCCTCTCTATTTACCTAGCTGCCTATGTATCTATTATGATTGAGCCCTAAACCTTATACATGATATGAGTTATAACACAAAGCTATAGCCCTAACCCTGTGATCCACTTCCAAAGGAAATCACTCAGCCATAATAAAGCCTTCATATGGCTGTATCTATATGTGTGGCTTCTAATAATCACGATGGGTTCAGAACTGCCACACGCAAGCCATTCCCAAAATTTTGAAACAATTGGAGAAAATATTTTTGTGTTGGAAATTGATATTTGGGAATAATTTTTATGTGTAGCAGATTAGATTATAAATACATGCTTCCTGGATGTATTCCAATTCATACTTCTAGCAAAAGTATATGAGGGAGCTCCCATATTCTTTACATGCTAGCAATGATTAAATTTTTTTAGACAAGTTCTTAGGAAGCACTGGCTGACCTCAAACTCATGAAGCCCTTTCCCAGCCTCCCAACTACTGGAATTGAAAGATTCTTTCATCATGCTTGGCTTCATGATGGAGTCTTGTCAACTTGAACAGATGGAAAAATGCCCAGGGTAGTAGAAAGGCATAACCTGGGGGGGGGAGGGTCTATGAGGTTTTTTATCAAAAACCTTTAGCACATGGAATAGCAGTTGAGGGTGAAGAACATCCAGAATGGCCTGGAGGTCCTGCCTGGAATGAAAGTGAAAGGTAGAAGAGACAAGTAGCACATATAAGCTCTATTCTTGCTTCGCAAATGTATCACTGTACTGATAGTGTCAGTATCAGATTCCAGTTTCTTCAGTCTTTCACTACAGACACACGCTAGCAAAATTACAGAGAACTTCTGTCTTTCAAACTCAGTCTGGGACTATAATGTTGGTCTCCTTTGTATTAACTTTCTTAGATTGAACAACTCCTAGTTTCTCTGATTTCCCTGTGTGTAGAGAGTCATGGTTGAATCTCCCTCCAGTTGTGTGAGTAAATATAATAAATATGTGAAATATATATATATATACATATATAATGTGCACTTTGTATGTACTTGTTATACTTGCAACTCAAATAAGTAAATAATATTGTCACAGCTGAATTATGTTCTCTTATTATAAGTGCATTTGATCATATTTCCATATTAGTAAAATTATTTAATTCAGCACATTGCAACTCTTCACCTATTTTGCTAATTTATTGACTACTGAGTTTTTGGTTATTTTGTTAGTTTGAACCATTAGTCCATCCGTATTAAGTATTTTATATATATCACTAAATTTCTGTCTTGCTAAGTGTGTTTCCTGATCTCCCCTTGTTATTTTGTTTAGGTTGAGAATTCTGATTATTCAGTTTCTGTTCTACTACTCTTGTGTGTACTTTTATAGAGGAGCCTATATTCTATATGTTATAGCTAGATTGTTCTTGGAACTGAATTTATGTTCTTTTCACTGCTGCTATAATCAAATGTTTCTTTAAAATGACCTATTTGTGCTTTATGATGCCCTCCACCCAGCCTTTCTTTCCTCATTTCTTTAGACTTTCTGCTAAGTGAGGTGTGGGCATACCGTTACGAGAATGCCCACTTACATTTTTATGTGATTTTTTTGTTTTGTGCTTCAAATACAGATGCTTGGAGAACCAGTGCACTGTGAGTGATGTCAGGGATGTACAGCTGGGGGCATCCTTTCTCCAGGTTCCCGATGCTCTGAATGGCTCTGTGTTTGGCAGCTCTTTCACTTGTGGTGTTATTTTGTTAACTACAGTGTCCAGACCTCTCTTCTAGCATTGTTTTCGGGGAAGGGGTGTCATTTATCATGTAATGGGCAAGCAATGGTTTCATTCAAACCTTTAAGAACTTCAATTTGTGTGCTATAGTATTCAACCTTAGGGTGAGTAGGATAATGTATATGAACAGACAAAATAAAAGCAAATAAATTTAGCAGTCCATTTGTAAGCATTGAAAATGAGTGATGTATCATATCAGATACCTGCTGTACAGTGAGCCTGTGCTTATATGTTCGTTTTTGAGGCAGCCACAGAAAGGAAAGAATGGCAGTTCGGAAAGTTGGAAGCTGGATGTGATCCTCGTGATCTAGTTAGGATGCAGTTGGGAGATTGCGGATGAACTTCAAAGCCGCAGTTTAACAATCTTGATTTTTAAAAGCAGTACACACACTGGAAAGAGGGCAGTCAGACAATCCTTGTGGATTCTTGAGTTAAGAACGTTGGTATATAAAAAAAAAAAGAACGTTGGTATAAAGTTCTGACAGACAATTTTTCCTGGTAAGTAGGAATCAGTTTGTCTATTAAAACCTGTGAATGCGAAATTCACACTTAACCATCTGTCTAGAAGAGAAGGAATCCTTAGTTCCTTCATAATTCCCACACAGTATGCACTGAATGCAGACTGGAATATAAAATGCTATGGCCACTTTGTTTTCCTGAAGACAGAACTGGAAGGGAAAAGTATATCGGCACAGCTGTTAGGAAACTTCTTTATGAATAGCTGCAGTTTTGGTGACATACAAATACATACTTCAAGGTTACTTTTTTAACTTTGTAGGATTACTAGCTTCAGGTTGCATAATCATTTTGTCAAGAGTTATTATTGCACAGGAATATGCTTTTTTTGTGTAGTAGTTTATCCACACATTGCCATTTATTTATATAATATATTTTAAAGATAAAAATAGATAAACTAGATGAAAACCCACATTTTTATCAGCTCACCTTTTTCTGTGGTGTATGACTCAGTTCAGTACTGCTGTTATTACTGTTATTTTTTAGTCAGTGATCATAACAGAAGCATGAAGGCAGTTCCCTGAGGGGGCAAGCCTGGGGAATCAGAGGAAGATTGGTTAGAGAGCATGAACTTTCAGATATGTGGAGAGAGTGCTCTGATGATCAAATGAACAGCACAGTGACCACTGCCTTATTGTATTGTAAACAACTTCACCAAAATAAATGGCCAGCTGGGCGGTGGGAGACATACTAATTAAATCAATTATTGTGATTATTTTACTATGTATCCTGTATGTACAAATCCATTTTACTATGTACAAGTCTAAATGCTGTATACTTTTATGGAGCTTTGTCAATTATACTACCTAAAATTATTAAATTGAAAATGTTTACAATTTGGCATATTTGATGTCTAACCTCCTCAGCACCAGGGAAGTGCAAATGAGAACTTCCTTGAGAAGATATAATGGCTAAGGTAATTTCCAGATATAGGGAAAAGGGAACACTTATTCATCGCTGATGGGAATACAAGCTTAGAGAGTCATTATGGAAATCAGTGTGGAGAATCTTCAGAAAGATGGAAACAGATCAACCGTATGATCAAGCTTTACGACTCAGGCGTATTCCCAAGGGACTCTATGTCCCCACTGTAGAGATATCTACTCCTCCATGTTCCTTGTGCTCTATTCACAATACCCAGAAAGAGGAAACAACCTGCATGCCCATGAACTGATAAGTGGATAATGAAACTTCAGTATATTTAGACAATGGAATACTGTTCATCTATTAAAATGTGAAATTATGAAACTTTTAGGTAATTATATGGAAACAGAATAAAATTATTCTGAATGAGGGAATCCAGAGTCAGAAACACAAATATCTCATGTCTTGTCTTATTTGCAGAAAAATAACTTGGAATCTTCAGATATGTGTGCTCCATTCAGAATAACCATGGATGTCAGAGAATTACTGATGATCCGTGAGGAGGGATGTTTGTCAAAGGAAGGGAGAGAGAACAGTGATACAAAGCCTTAAAGGGGAATGACAGAACAGGAAGGGTGCAATTGGCATGAGAGATGAAAGGACAGCGAAGAGGAGTGAGTATAGGAAGGTATAAATAACACGAAAGATCTTTTTAAAAAGCCATGCAGTAACCTATTTATTGCAACACACACACACACACACACACACACACACACACACACACACACAGGGGAGAGCACACTAGGAGGCTGTTCAGTATCAAATGGTCAGCCCTGAAAATTTAATGCAAGTAATATTATATGAATGGAAAGACTTATATTTAGGATAAATTAATAAAATAAATTTCAATTAATTAATTATTACAATAAAAGATGAATAAAATAGAAAACATGAATTTTAAGGAGAGAGGGAGGGGTTTATGAAGGGTTTGGAGGGAGGAAAGAGAAGAGAATAATGTTGTAATTTTAAAGATGATTATAAAAAGAATTAGATGGAGTTACTTCATAATGAGGTCACACAGACCCAACTAGACACCAACCGCTAAGAAAAAATAATCCAAGTTCCATGATGTACTACCTTTTTAGAGTTGTTGGCCTGCAAGTGTGTGTGTGTGTGTGTGTGTGTGTGTGTGTGTGTAAGTCTCTTCAAATGCCAGGGCCAGTTGAATAATGATCTTTGTTAGGCAAGAAGGAAATTTGGTTCAATGCTTCTCAACAGCCAGTGTTGGTTTAAACCTTTAGTTTGACAGTGAGCAGTTTATTTTAGGCATTTGGGGAAAGGTTTTTTGATGTAACACAGTACCATGCAGACAATGAGGGAGAATTATATCCAAATTCTACTTAAAGTACATGTCACTTCTTCCATGAAGACAGGCTCTAAAGATAGTCTGCATGTGTTATCTGAAGGGTCTAAGGTGAGGGTCTGGTTGCTCTCCATCATGCAGAGAGCACAAAGGTCATCTGAGCTATTGCCTAGCTCTAGTTCTGCTTGTGGGAGCTTGATATGGTCTGGCCCTGCCTAGTCTCAAGGATCACTTCTATTTCCAGCTTTCAGAGCAGGAAAACACGTTCCTTTGAAAAGAAACCACTTTGTTTAACATTTCTGGTTTCCTGACCTGTAACCACAGAGTCGTCTGGGCTCCAAACAAATATCGTCTCATGGACCTGTAAATATTATAGGCTATTGCCAATACTATTGGTTACCGACCAGAACTTGATGGTAGGATCTTATTGATAGTTAAAGACACTGTATCATTGTGTTATATAACATGGAAATATCCTGATGATAATGATGTCTTGGCTAGTTTTTATAGTGCTAGAAGTTGCTATGTATTGTACTGGAAAAGAAAAGTAATCACCCTTTTACCTAGTTATGAACACTATGAGCTACAATAATAAAATAGCTGGCCCAGCAAGACATACATGTTCAGTCCAATAGGGTCATGAACATCATGGGAATAACCAACCACTTTTTGATTGGATTTAAGGACCTTATCATAAGATGGAACCCATAACTGACATTATTATTGGTATATAGAACTTGTATTTAAGCAGGTTACAGAATATGGAGGAGAAACTACTGTAATTATTTTGCTAAATTGAAATAGTAGTAAACCAACTACTAATGACTGTTACATCCACAGATAAAGTCATTTGGAACCCTCCACAGAGAAGCTTGTATTTGCAGTACTTGTTCGTTAACATAACTGGCTAAGTACATACCTGGCTAAAGTACAGGGCTCTAGAATGTTCTGTCCTAAATGGGATAATGTATAATAAATACTTCATCTTCTCAGTCTCAGAAATTACTGTAGAAGGGGAAGACATTTTGCAAAAGCCAGAGACAGAGAATGGCTATATAAAAATACTACCTTCTGGATGCAATATGCACGTACACCTATGAGATCAGAGCATTTGTGACAACATATCCAATAATCTTTCTCTCACTTGGGATATATATATATATATATATATATATATATATATATATATATATATACACAGATATTCATTGTGGTCCTATGGAAGAACACCACAGACATGAAGCGCCTTCCTTACAGCATTACATTATAGGCACACAACAGGGTGTCTAACTCACTGGTGAGTATTCCTTCAATCATTGTGTCTGTCAGGCTTCCCCACTGCAAAAGTATTTGTGAGCCCATTCTAAACAGAGTAAGAATTGAGCTTGAAGAAGAATCTCAAAAGTATATTTATCAATAAGATGTTATCATATAAAATTAACAGATACAAGACATGGTACTTTGAGCCATACAAGTATCGTATTTTCATATAAAGTTTTGTTGATTAATTTTGCCATTCATAAGTGAAACTTATGCAAAATACTTATTACTTTTAGGTTCTCCTAAGGAATTTTTTTTTGTTTTTTGTTTTATTTTTTTTTCCCCGAGACAGGGTTTTTCTGTGTAGCCCTGGCTATCCTGGAACTCACTCTGTAGACCAGGCTGGCCTCGAACTCAGAGATCCGCCTGCCTCTGCCTCCCAGGTGCTGGGATTAAAGGCGGGCGCCACCACCGCCCAGCTCTAAGGTATTTTTAGAAGAAATATTTTTAAATATATTTTAAAGAATTTATGTATTTTGTGTGTATTTGTCAAAGGCCTGTGCACAAGAATGCAAGTGCCCTGGAAGGCAAAAATAAAGAATCTATATTCCATGTTGCTGTGTGCTGCCCGACTTCATTCATTGAGGGAATCTAATACAGGAGCAGTGGGCGCTCTTAACTTCTGAACCAATATCTTTAGGGTGCTTCTAATTTTGCTTTCCTATTATTTTGATTTTAATACTTGACCTTTGGAATTCTCCACAAGAAGGCTTTGTCTTTTCTTGTCTATTTGATTCCAAGGATTAAGAGATAATAAATATTTTAGGCTTTGAGAACTAGACTTTAGTGGAAAAAAAATCCCCAATTTTTCTACCATCCCAATTTTTGCTTACCTTGGCCTTTGTTGCAAACTTTGAAATTCTGCCCTGTGTTCTTTGCTGTGCATGTGTGAGAGAGTACTGCTCAGGGAGATTCAACTTGTGAAATTTTACAAACAGGTATTGCCTCCTGCATACATTCCAAAAAAAACCCAGAAGGCAAAATATACTCGCTGGTGACCTTGGTGCTTGAAGATTTGACATTTGAAAAAATATTGATTTTTTTTTATTAGAACAATAATACTTGAGCTGGTTTCAAAGTGTAGGCCCTACATTTTACAGATAATAGACTAAGAGAAGTCTGAAGAACTTTATTCAGTCATGTGACGTCACATATCCAGCTGGGATGAGAATCTAGACTCCAATAGTAGTAATATGTGTTTCCTAGTGGCTTTCACCTGAGATACAAAAAGAAATGAAAGTAAGAAACGAATAGGATTAGACTATTTAAAATGTTTTATAGCCAATACAACTCTAAAATGCCTACTAAATATAATCTTGGAAATAGAAGTGTGTATTCTATTTGGCCTTCATGAATGCTTACTGATATTGAAGAAAATAATGACTCCAGTTATCACTTAGTTTTGTAGTTGTCAGAAAGATGCAGCAGCCGCAGTATAAAGGTTAAGACTAATAAAAACCATAGCTGGAGAGTCCCTTGGGGAGTGCAAGCATAGCCTGAACAATAAAACAACAAAAAATTACAAGAAATGAGAACAATCTTTCAGAGCTACATGAAGTTTCAAAAGATAAAGGTATGGTTGTCTGGAAACCATGGAATTGCTACCACATGTGACAATCAAGTTAGCCAGGGACATTAGAAAGCTGCTAGTCACCAAAACAAACTCAGGAAGAAAGACCGGCTCTAGAAGGCTGCTACTGTGGGCGAAGCAGCTGGTAAGCTGGGCTTCCTTTCGCTTGGTCCTCAGCTGACGTGAATTCAGGCTGAACCCTGAGCCGGAAACAACTCAAGCAACAGCTAGCTCAGAAAGAAGAAACCTGAGTGCTGTCCAAGGGTTGCTCATTCCTGAACTGTCCTAGGATGCCTCACACTGGCACACTGTCTGTGGACTGCTCACACCACTTTTTGTTTTGTTTTGTTTTGTTTTGTTTGTTTGTTTGTTTGTTTCAGGAATAGAGGGAAGCAGTGAAGGGGAGGAATGAGGATGAAAAGTCTGTCATTAACTTGTCTACCTCCCATTTCTCTACTTGGCTCAGTGATCTAAACACCTTCAATGAAACATATGAGTTAAATTTCAGCGTTCCCACAAGAGTATAGTTCTTATGGTAAATTATCACAAGGAAGAGTTGTCTCGATCATTCCAATTTTTATTGTTAGGCATTTCTCTGTCATATGATTATCTGCACTGATTCTCCTTTTGCACTCAAATGGAATCTTTAAATCTGGAGTTATCAATCTGGGGTTTTGTTACATCTTGTAGGCCCTGGGATAGAAGATAGCTTTGTATAGAAAGAAGGGTTCCTTACTTCATCAGAAAACATCATTTTATCAGTGACACAGGAAGTCTTGTCATGGAAGACTCAGTCGCATTATTATTTATTAAATTATTTTTGTTGGATAAAATAGGTTCCATGTTTTCTTAAAAACATTAGACTTTCGGGCTGGTGAGATGGCTCAGCGGTTAAGAACACTGACTGCTCTCCCGAAGGTCCTGAGTTCAGCAACCACATGGTGGCTCACAACCATCTGTAATGAGATCTGACACCATCTTCTGGTGTGGCTGAAGTCAGCTACAGTGTATTTACACATAATAATAAAATAAAATCTTAAAAACAAAACAAAACATTAGACTTTCAAGTCATTTTGAAGACATCGGAAGAGAAATTTAGAAACAAAATTTGAGAAAGCATGACTGGAGGCTCCTTTCTTTAATTTTGCACACCTGTTTCTGTCAGACATTGTGTGTTTCATTCAGCATGACCTGTTCTGCCTTACTCTTGTGACTCCTGCTCCCATCCCTCCCACATCCCTGCCCAGATGCAGCCACTTCCTGTCCCACTGATTGCTGCTGCTTCTACTTTCACTCTAGTCTTTGTTGTTGTTATCAAGTCTCTATAGCCCTGTCTGGTCTGGAACTTACCATGTCAACCAGGCTGTCCTTCACCTCATGTCAATCCTGTGCCTCTGTCTCTGCCTCTTGAGGTGCTGCTAGTCTGTATTTCTAAGTCAACATCCATTTTCTGGTATTTTCCTATTTTCAGTTTCCTAAATTCCTTGGAAGGTAGGTATAAGCTTTTATTTCTCCTCTTTGGCTTCTCTCCTTTGGATTTATATACATTCTTTCTGTGGCTACAGTAGTGACACTTACAGTTGTTTGTTGAATCGAGTTTCAGTGTTTTTAGTGTTTATGGATATGTAAATATTACTCACAAGGGATAGCTTGAATTTTATGGACACAACAATATGCTTTGTGTGAATATTCTAGTAGAAAAAAAAAGTGGGTTCTCTTGTCCTGGCCTTGAAACACCTTTCCTTTTCTTCCCCTAAGGCAAAGACACACTGCAGAGAATAAGTCAACACACCAGAGCCTGCCTCAGGACAGGTGTGTGGGTCACAGGCTGTGCATCACATAGTATTTTTAGTGTTCTAAAAAAAAAGTCCCTGTGAAGTCAGTTCTCTTAGCTCTCATCTGAGTAGCTTGAAAGCAAATGGCACATCTCTATTTTCCTTATTCCTAGTTCTCTGACGCTTGAACTTTGTTCTGTCCTTTCTTATGCTGTCCACTGTTGTATCTAAAAACACAGCTTTTGCTATTGATGTTATTTTTGTGAAAGAGGTATCTAGAAATGAATGAACATTCCCTAAGTTTTATGCGGAAAAAAAAACCAAAAAATTATTGTTTATAACAAATTAAATTGGTACTGGAAACAGGTGTTTGGAGCAAGGAGAGTCAGTCCAGTTCCTGTGCTTATTGTAACAATAGAAGGAATGATGTGTGCCCTTTCCAGTTTCATTTTATTATAATAAGCAAGTTAGATGTAGGTTTGTGTCTTAGGTAGTACCAGGAGATGGGGCAAAAGATAAGAGAGGATCTTGTAGTCTGAATATGAAATGTCCACCCTAGGCTCATGTGTTTGAAAATATATCCCAGTTGGTGGTTCTGTTGTGGGTAGTTGTGAGTTTATTCCTACCCCACTGTGATCTGACCATCCCCTGAATAGTCCTGCTTCTATAGACCACATTCCTCAAGCTGCCATCTTTTCCCCGCCATGATGGTCCATAACAGGGAGTTAGGATAAGCCCCTGCTCCCTTATGCTCTTTTTGTCAGGTATCCATTTTGCCACCGCAGTAAGGAAAGTGCCTGACACATGGGAGTATGGAGCTCTAGATCCTGACAGAAAGGACCATTGGGATGTTGGTTAGTAGCCCTGATGCTGATGAAGACTCACCTTTATTGGAAATGTAAACTAGATTTTCTTCATTCTTTAAATAAAGGAGGCTTCTTCCAATATCATATATATTTCAACTATCTATAAAATTATTTCTTTTCCTACCTTATACATTTTAATGGTTTTTAGGAATGCAGAGCCCCAATTTGTGCAATTATTTTGAACTACTCACCCACTAGAACCCATGTCATTTGAGCACATGAAAATATAGTTTTCCTATCTCAGACTATCTTCAAAAAATACCTCTCAGGGCTGACAAGATGGCTCTGCAGGGAAGAATGCTAGCTATCTTTTCAGAATTCGCAGGTTCAAATCCCAGCACCCATATGACAACTCACAATGTTTTGTAACTCCAGTCCAAGAGGCTATGATGCCCTCTTCTGGTCTCTGCAAGCACTGCAAATGTGCAGTGTGCAGACTTGTATGTAGACAAAATACCCATACATGTAAAATGAAACAAAATATTAAAAATTAACCTTCTTTTTATATTCACCTTTAAAATATTAATTTCTGAATTAAAATGAATAGCATTTTTTGTTTTTGTTTTTGTTTGTTTGTTTGTTTGTTTGTTTTTGAGACAGGGTTTCTCTGTGTAGCTCCGGCTGTCCTGTAACTCACTCTGTAGACCAGGCTGGCCTCGAACTCAGAAATCCACCTGCCTCTGCCTCCCAAGTGCTGGGATTACAGGCATACGCTACCATGCCCGGCTGAATAAAATTTTTTAAAGTTTCTGATTCTTTAGTACAAGGTCTTGAGCACTAAAAAGTGAAGACCTTAAATAGAACATTTACTTTTCTTACCAATTTTTGTAATTTTTGTAATTTTTAAATATCTATTATAATAATGACATGATTGAAAACAATAAAAAATAAGTTAGTCTCACCCAGGAAAGTTCTAGCCTAATGTTGGTTTAATTACATGTATTAACTTTCAGTCAATATGTAGAATATTAGTATAATAACTGAAGCCCAGCTCATGGCTCAATGTACTTCTTCATGCAAGTGGCTATCATTTCAGGTCCAGTAAGCAAGTAGAGCCCAGCCATTCGTTCCATGCAAGCTTGTGATGAGCTGCCAATGGAAACAAATGTCTCCCCTTGCTCAACAAGCTTGATTTCAATCCTGTGACTTGAAGGTGAAAGGTTGTGGATTTTGTTATCAATCATCCGAGCTACACGCCCGTCTGGCAGCAGAGCACTGACTCAGAGAGGAAGGGGCAGGGAGAGTGGCGGGATTCAAATCATTAGTGCATCGTCCCACTCTGTTTCAGAAATACCACATACCGCAGAAGTGGAGCAGTACGGAACAGAATCTTCCTTTTATTTTAACCCATGGAATGATTCAGGGAGAATGCACCAAATGGGGGGCATTCCGAAAATGGCTGTGCATCGAGTGAAAATGTTCATCTGCAGTTTCTAGGTCTTCTTCCTCGTCTGTGACTGTCAAGCAATGGCAGCATGATGGATTGCGTCACCCAGAGCAGATGCCCTGTGCACGGGCTCCGGCCTCTGTGAATAGCATTACAGGCCTGAAATTAAACTCACTGTTAAGACATTCAGAGAATAAGTTTTTTTACTTTCTGACCACATGCTCTTTCTTTTGGTAAAATCAGAAATATATGTTTGGAAACTTAAAAATAAAGTTTGTGAGGATTAACTGGCAGAAAAGTCAAGAACTCCAGCGAGAACCATCTCTTCTTTAAGGAGGGCAATTCGTTCAAAGCTTTTCTTCATGACAGAAAAAGGTGAAGGCAGAACAGGGCCAGATGCTAGGTGGCATTAACTATTTAATAAAAGCTTGAAATGCACTCTTGTATCTCTGAAAACCTGAGTTTTAATAAGTATTGTGTTGTGAATGTCTTTTCTAGAAAGATTCCAAATGGCTTCAAATATGGTTGTAAGTAAAATGCTTCATCTGTGCCTTGTTTCACCTTGGATGAGAAAACAGAGGGCCCAGGGTTATGCAGCTTATGTGACAGTGTGGTTCAGACTTAGAAACAGATTAAATAATAACAGTCAGTACTTGGAAATTTTATTTTACTTAAAGAAATACCAGAGCTAGGAATAAATTTTGTAGGAGTATAAAACCAAGAGGGAGAGCACACACTTGGAATCCCAGTACCCAGGAGGCTGGGCAGGATGAGATCACAATGTAGTCAGACATTCTTAAAACAATCAGGCAAGCAAACAAATAGAATAGCAATAATCCACAAAACCAAGCAAAAAATATTTTATGAAGGTATCCTGTTTTCTTTTTTTCTTTTTTCTTTTTTTATTGAATATTATCTTCATTTACATTGCCAATGATAATACCTTTCCCAATATCCCCCCTCCCCTAAGACCTCCAACCTCCCTCCTCCTTCCCCCTGCCTCCACATATATGCCCCTCCACCCAACACACTCCCCCCTCCCCTCTACCCTTCCCCCTGTTTCCCTTTGTTGGGGGCCTCTGTTGAGCCCTTACCTGACCAAGAACCATTCCTCCCACTGATGCCCAACAAGGCCTTCCTCTGCCACATTTTTCTGGAACCATGTGTGCCCCTTGGTTGATGGTTCAATCCCTGGGAGTCTTGGGGCATCTGGGTGGCTAAAATCATTGTCCTTCTGCCCTACCTGGGGATTCATCCTATAAGCAGTCACCAAAACCCAACACGTTTATGAATTACAAGAAGTGCATACCAAAAGGAGCACGCCATGGTTGTCTCAGGAGGGGCCCTTCCAGAGCCTCACAAATACAGAGGCAGATGCTAGCAACCAACTATTGGACTGGGCATGGAGTCCCCAATGGAGGAGTTGGAGGATGGTCCAGAGGAGCTGAAGGGGTTTACAGCCCAATGGCATTCTGTTTTCAAAGAAATGGGTCTAAATGAAAGTATCATTAATAAAAGAATGAAAACACATGCATTTTAGATTTATTTATTTATTTATTTATTTTTTAATTTTTATTTTCTATATTCTATGTTTACATTCCAAAGGCTTTCCCCTTTCCCAGTTACCCCCACCATATGTCCCATAATTCCTCTCCCCCCCCCTGCTATTCCCCAATCATTCCCCCCCCCTACACACGATTTCTCTGGTCTGGGTCTACAATACTGGATCCAATCTTTACAGGCCCAGGGTCCTCTCCTTTCTTCTTCTTGGGAATCATTTGACTTGCTAATTGTGCCTTGAGTATTTAGGGCTTCTGGGCTCATTAATATCCACTTATCAGTGATTGCATTTCATGTGTACTCTTTTGTGATTGGGTTAGCTCACTTAGGATGATATTTTCCAGATCTAACCATTTACCTACAAATTGCATGAGTTCATTATTTTTAATTGCTGAGTAGTACTCCATTGTATAAATATACCACATTTTCTGTATCCATTCCTCTTTTGAGGGATATCTGGGCTCCTTCCAATTTCTGGCTATTATAAACAAGGCTGCTATAAACATAGTGGAGCATGTGTCTTTATTGTATGCAGAGGAATCCTCTGGGTATATGCCCAGGAGTTGTATGCCAGGGTCCTCTGGAAGTGACATGCCCAATTTTCTGAGGAACCGCCACACTGATTTCCAGAGTGGTTTTACCATTTTGCAATCCCACCAACAGTGGAAGAGTGTTCCTCTTTCTCCACATCCTCGCCAGCACCTGTTGTCTCTTGAGTTTTTAATCTTAGCCATTCTGACTGGTGTGAGGTGGAATCTCAGGGTTGTTTTGATTTGCATTTCCCTGATGACTAATGATGTTGAACATCTCTTAAGGTGTTTCTTGGCCATCCGAATTTCTTCTGGTGAAAATTCTTTGTTTAGCTCTGTACCCCATTTTTGATAGGGTTATTTGGTTCTTTGGGTTCTAACTTCTTGAGTTCTTTGTATATATTGGATATTAGCCCTCTGTCGGATGTGGGGTTGGTGAAGATCATTTCCCACGTTGTTGGTTGCCGTTTTGCCCTTCTGACAGTGTCCTTTGCCTTACAGAAACTTTGTAATTTTATGAGGTCCCATTTGTCAATTCTTGATCTTAGAGCATAAGCTATTGGTGTTCTGTTCAGGAACTTTCCCCCTGTGCCCATGTCCTCCAGGGTCTTCCCAAGTTTCTTTTCTAATAGTTTCAGTGTGTCTGGTTTTATGTGGAGGTCCTTGATCCACTTGGAGTTGATCTTAGTACAAGGAGATAAGAGTGGGTCAATTTGCATTCTTCTGCATGTTGACCTCCAGTTGAACCAGCCCCATTTGTTGAAAAGACTATCTTTTTTCCACTGGATGGTTGTGGCTCCTTTATCAAAGATCAAGTGACCATAAGTCTGTGGGTTCATTTCTGGGTCTTCAATCCTATTCCATTGATCTACCTGCCTGTTGCTATACCAATACCATGCAGTTTTTAACACAATTGCTTTGTAGTACTGCTTGAGGTCAGGGATATTGATTCCCCCAGAAGTCCTTTTATTGTTGAGAATAGTTTTAGCTATCCTGGGTTTTTTGTTGCTCCAGATGAATTTGAGAATTGCTCTTTCTAGATCTATGAAGAATTGATTTGGGATTTTGATGGGGATTGCATTGAATCTGTAGATTGCTTTTGGCAAGATGGTCATTTTTACTATATTGATCCTGCCAATCCAGGAGCAAGAAATATTTTTCCATCTTCTGAGGTCTTCTTCTATTTCTTTCTTCAAGGACTTGAAGTTCCTGTCATACAGATCTTTTGCTTGTTTGGTTAGAGTTACACCAAGGTACTTTATGTTGTTTGTGGCTATTGTGAAGGGTATTATTTCCCTAACGTCTTTCTCAGCCGGCTTGTCCTTCTGACACTTGCTGATGTGTCTAGTATTAATTCTTGTCTCACTGATGCCCAACAAGGCCTTCCTCTGCCACATTTTTCTGGAACCATGTGTGCTCCTTGGTTGATGGTTCAGTCCCTGGTAGTCTTGTTCTCTTCACTGCTGAGCCATTTCTCCAGTTCTCAGAAATAATAGAGATTTTGGTTTAATTGACATATATGGAAACTATGGCTTTCATGTTTAAAAAAAAATCAGAGAATAATTTTGTGGACAATTTTGTTACTTCCTGGTCAGCTACAGTTGTCAGTTGAATAATTGGTATATAATGTCACTTGAATATTGTATTTCACAAAATTACTGTGTCAAGAGCCTTAAAGAGGTGGCTTAATTCATCACTACCATGAACTCAAAGTGTAGACAAAGCAATTGTCTTTGGTTGATGAGCGTGCCCATGCTCAAGAGTGCACTCCTACCGAATGCTACATCAGGGCTTTGGTGGAACTCCACAATGCACTCAAGCTTCTGCTTTGTGTTGTGTCTTTTGTGGTCAATTGTTGTGAGCCCTGGTTCCCAATTTCCCACCTCTGCTTGATGGTTTGTATTCTTTATGCCTCTGTGCTTTTGACGTTCTTCCCAATATGACTCCTGTTGTTTTCCTTCCAAATCCTACTGACTTCTGCTCTTGAGAACCATCAGTGTCCTTGCAGCCGCCCCCCTCTTGCTTTCTCAGCATACCCTAGACATTCTCTTCTATAAGTTTTGCTTTTTACTTTTGTTTTGTTTACTAAGATTTTAAAGTTAGCATATAAAGTTCAAATATCATTATGCCATTTTTGAAGAAGCACGTTTTAGTGTATTCTTCTTCCTCTCTCCTGCCTCCCTTGGCTGCTTCTACTGCTTTCTTATTTTTCCTCTTCTTTCTTTCTTTTTTTTCAACAACTTATGGGAAGGGAACTACTCCTTCCTAATGACAAGGAGTTAGTGCAATTTGAAAGAAATAAGAATCTCTGAAATTTTCTAGGCAAGGGCATCCCTCCGTCTTTGCTCCCTGTTAAGATTTGTAGCACTGCTACAGTATTTACTAGTTTTCTTTTTTTTTTATTGGATATATTCTTTATTTACATTTCATTTCCCTTTTCCTGGTTCCCCGCCCCCCAAAGGTCACACCAAAGACACAATCCACATACCAAATGATGTTCGAGAAGAAGGAGGGAGTGGACCTTGGTTCTGGAAAAAGAGGATGTGGGACCTTCTACTGCTTTCTTGTAACTTCTCTCCAGTCTTTACCCTCTCTTCTATCTCATTGTCTCTGTCCACTCCTGTGATCTCTCAGCACCTACACTTTCTGTCTTTCAGTCTCCTTCCTATGTTTTAGGCTCTCTCCACATTTCTATTCATACATATACATATATATTACAAGCTTGGGTTCTCAGATGAAAATAAAAATATGGATTTTTATCTTTCTGAGTTTGAATCATTTTATTTAATGTTATGCTTTCTGTATCCATTAATTTTCCTGAAAAATTTATAATTTCCTTTTATAAGTATGTGCCACATTTTTATTATCTGTTCACCTGTTGATAGACATCTATGATGCTTCTATTTCCTTGTTATCATGAATATACTATCAATAAGCATGGATGTGCATGCATCTCTGTGGTATAATATGTAGTTCTCAGGATATATGTTCAGGATGGGTATACAGTATTGATAAATTTTTGAAGCGACTCCTGACTGCACCTCCACAGCAGTGAATAAGGAATCTTTGCTCTCTCCACATCCTCTTCAATATTTATCACATACATTTGACAAATTACACACACACACACACACACACACACACACACACACACTCACATGCACACATGCATGCACGTGCGCGCACGCGCTACACATTATGGTTGGGGTGAGGTGGCATTTGAAAAAACTTTTAATTTGAATTATTCTAATGAATAGGGATGTTGTATACTTTAAAGAAATACTAAATGGTCACTTTTGTCTTTTTCGAGAACTGTTTCTTAGTTTCATTAACTGTTGATGTTCAGCAGTTTTTTTCTAGTGAAAGACTAAGGTATCTGAAGGAATTAAAAATGAATCAATACAAACAAAAAAATCAGAGAAAAATCTGTTAGTTTAAACTTAAAGAAAAGACAGAAAGAAAGCAGATATATTTGAGTAAAAGAAAAAAAAGAAATGTGTTCATTATTTTAATAATTACATTGTAAGAATAGTCTACATATTACAGAGAGAGAGGAGAGGGGATTAGGGAGAGGATGTCTGTGTTTGAGGGTACTGGGAGGAGATGGGGGCTGATAATGGGATGTAAATGAATAAGGAAAAAAAGAGTGAGCTTTATACAATCAGATTAAAACAGATTCACTTAAAAAGAGAGACTATCTGAGATAGTGGTTAAATATTGGAAATGGAATAGCATATCTAGCACTTGAAAAATCTGAATTTACTGGGTCTACTAGAGTGGCTGAACATGTTTTGCTAACTTGAAATCTTGTAGTCGAACTTGGTTTTCTCTGTTTCTGGGGAAGTTTTCAGTGAAAGCCTCCTGCAGTATGAAGGTGACAGGGAAGGGCTCTCTCCGTGTCCCCTGAAGCAGCTTCTTTTTCTTTTTTAGCTTCAGGCATTTTAAGCTTATAGATGCTTCACTCGAATATCTGTCTTCATATGTCTTTTTCTTTGTATATATTTTTTATTAATTTTTGTTAGGTCATGTTTATCTTCCCATTTAAGTTTCTTCCTTTCATAAGGACACTAATTATATCAGATGAAAACTAGACCTAATAACTTCCTTTTATCATGACTATATCTGTGAAGACTGTTTCCAAACAAAGACACATTCTGTGGTATTGGAAATAAGATTTCATATATACAGTTAAGGTACACTAATCAACCCATATGTGTCCATAAACAGTGACATATACTTTATTGGATGTTTAAAATTTCACAACTGGAAGTTGGTACAGGCATACTATGCTTAGATAAAGTAGTTAAAATTGATGAGGCTCTAACTGAAAAGGGAGGAGAAATAAGTAACAAATAATACTAAGGCTGTTTGATAAACCCTCAAGGAATTATCTTATTTTATATTCACCTAAAATTATATGTGTGTATATATCTCAGCCAAACACGATAAAATAAAATATGATAAGATGAAATAGTGCAATGCCGAGCTGTGGGTTTCTGCATTTGTTCCCATCTGCAGCAGGAGGAAGCTTCTCTGATGAAATGCTTGATTTTACTCTAGGTCTCTGGGCGATCAATTCTCTGGTACTCGGGCACCCACCCAAGCAGGGTTTGGTATGGGTTTCATCTCATGGAGTATGTTGCAAGATATTTGATCACACTGTAAACCCTGAGATTATGGAGAGACCTTCTTTTAATTGTGGTGAGCCTCAGTCTTGGTATACTTTTAATCTAAGCTCTCTACTTGAATATTGTACAGCATTAAATAAAGTGAACGATAGGTCAATAAGCAGAGCAAGCAAACATTTGACAGAAAATGAATATAGGATTATTAAGGAAAAGCCATAGAAAGTAAGAGGGAGTCAGCAGGACAGACAGAGGTACACAGGAAGTAGACAGAAGGCACACAGAGTTTGAGGGACATTGCTTGAGATGGTGTGAGGGAGGGTCACTCCTGGTGGGATGTTGGTTAAGAAGGAATATCATCTGTGTGTTTTCTCTCCTCTTTCGCCCTAGCATCTGGCTCCCAAATCTTCATCAGTGAAACTGAACAGTAGAGAACTTGTTAGAAAACAAGCAGAGTATGACTTAAGTCAGTTGGCTACTCCTACAGGTTCTGTGCTACCTTTTTCCTCGCACAGCTTGTGGGCATGACAGATCACAGATCAAAGATTTTGTGGCTGGATTGGTGTTTATGTTCTCTTGGTTGCCCGCAGTGTATCTTCTTGCACCCAAGGCACTAGAAAGTGGGGTTGAAGGACCCATGTAGGCACCAGCTTGACTTCTCCATGGTCATTGAGTTCTGTGAGTGTTGTGCTTGGCAATAGGATCCCAATGTCAGTTTCTACAGAGCAAGCCATTGTCTTACCAACAGTCTAGCTTGTTTGGGGGGATTTTCATGGGACCTTTGCCCAACAACCCAATGAAAGCAATGTAGTTCCATTAGTGCAAGCCTCCTTTGATGGCTGGAGATGGCCACTTTGAGACTTCAAAAGATGTGCATTTCCCAGTCATTTTCCTCCTCCTACTCACAGATCAGATGTAAGCTCTCAGTTCCAGCTCCAGCACCAGCTCCGTCTGCCTCATGCCATGCTCCCTGTCATCATGGTCAAGGGCTCTAACTAACCATCTGAAACTATAAACCCAAAGTAAACATTCTTTTTTATAAGTTACCTTGGTCATTATGTCTTATCAACAATAGAAAAGTAATTATGACAGAAGTTGGTACCAGGAATTGGGCTATTGTAACATGCAATGCTGTGTTTTTTGAGATATGTGGAAAACTTTAGGACTCTAGATAGGGAAGCACTTGGATGTTACCAACTGAGCTTATCAGTCACCTAGTAGAAGCATGGAAGACGATACAGCTGAGAGCTGGGTGGGTATCGGAGGCCCATCTCATGTTGCTTCATATGGAAACAATATTAGTAATTGGCTAGAAAACATATTTTTTGTGTGTGACATTTGTGCAAAGAATGTGACTGCCTTTTACTTTTAAATGTAATATGCTTTGACTTGATGAAAGAAATAGATAAGGATACCTGATTTTGAACTATCTAATGTGTGTCACTGTTTACCTAATTTAACTTTAAGATTTTAGTTCCAAAGCAGAGATACAGGGCATATGTTTTATTGCTCAGTTTAGCTCCTTAGCAGCAAAGAACTGTTAAAGACCTTCCACTGGGAGGAGACAAGAATTAATACTAGACACATCAGCAAGTGTCAGAAGTGAGCAATGCATTGGGAAAACGTTGACTAGAGAGGAGGAGGAAGGGTCTGGAGGGAGTGTGCCAAGGCAGTAATTTACATAGGAATGTAACAGTGGCTCTCACTATAAAGAGGAGATATCAGAGTAGATACCAGTAAGGGATCTTGGAGGGCTTCAGAACCCAGGAAGAGGCAGAGTAAAGACTAAGGTTTTATGCTAAGGTTTTAGATATGTTTTAGAAGCAGCAAGGTTTGCAGGAGTGGAACAGAGTGAGGGAGGGATCAAGTAAGGCAAAGGGCTGAGGGTCAGGGAGAGGGTTGCGTTTGAGCAAAACTGAAGCTGTTTTAAAGGACCTGGATTTTTATTAAAATAAGTCTCCGTACGGGAGGGGTACTTTTCAAAATGATATGATATTTAAAAATAAAACACGCAAAGCTTCATGAATAAGAAATCATGCATTGGGGACTAAAACAAATGTCGTTTATTTTGAAGGCATAATAAACATGAGAAGTATATAAAAAGGAGTCATCTCATATTACCATATTGCTTCTTCCATACTTTCTTTTACTTTCTAGTTTTATAGAGATTATTAAACTGCAGATTGTAGGACATATTGAAATATGTAATTCCATTATGTTATTCAATTCTGAAAATACATTACAATAAACCAGACCTATTGGATAGGACAGATACATTAGTATCAAGTACTGACCTATAATAATTTTGTGTATTTATTGTACGTTTTTGTTGGCTATATTTAATATACTTGAATGCACTTTATTTTGCTGTATGAATATTAGTAATTTTCTACATCCATATCAAATTCTTTGGTGCAAAAAGTAAATGCTCCTATAAAAACATTGAACATGAAAGGCATATAATATATTTGTTTTAATATTAAACAAACAACTATTTTTTCACCACTGTTTTTCCACATTAAGTTTTCTTCCTAGCTCTATAGAAGATGGAGGTGTAAGCAAAACCTAGTGTCATTATTACTATTCTATAGATGAGAAGATTTACCATGACCAAAGCAGCTTGTAAAAGAAATCATTTACTTTGGGACCTGCTCTCTGTTTCAGAGCATGAGTCCATGGCCACCATTGAGTGAAGTCTGTCAGGCATTGTGTTGGAACAGTAACAGAATTTAAATGCTGATCTGAGTAGTAGGCGTAGATAAAACCTCAAAGTCTACCCACAGTGACATAGCCCCCTCCAATATCTCCTAATACTTTCCAAAACAGTTCTATCAACTTTAGACCAAGCATTCAATTATAACCTATGGAGGACAATATTGTCCAAACCACCACATCAAGTTATTTCTTAAGCTGAAATACACATCAGAACATTATATAAAACTTTGTATGTTTTAAAACTTATGTTTGTATGGCAGATTGATTGACACCATGCTTAGTTTAGTATTTGTGTTTCCCATGTTTATTCCTTAACCTAACTATTAGAATACTCAATGAATTCATGCAAAGATCTAATGAGAAATAAGAATGAATTCAATTTCCAAGATTTTTCAAAAGATTCTACTAATTTACACTTGTTTTTCAATTTGGAGCACATAAGTCTTTTGAACTAAGGCTTGTGTCAAACAGAAATAGAGATATAGTTAAAATTAAATTCTGTTACCTTAAAATGTAGCCTAATCTAGAACCTTGAGAATACAGTCTTGAAAATGAGTGTCAGTGAAAATATAAGCCCACAGAAATATCTTCCGTTGTACATTCAAACAATTGGATTCTAGTTTCTAATAGTTTGATGATTACGACTTTTCAAAATTCTAATATTCTCCAAATAATCTTCCTATCCGACTCATGAAACATATAGACCCATCTCTAATACTTAATTTAGAATAAGGGGAAACTACAATTCAAAATTTTATAATTAAATTACAAATATAATAATCTATAAGTTATGCAGTAGACATTGTTAAGCTCATCCGATCTTATTAATCACACTGTATACAGAGGAATGCTGTGTAAGATGTAGACTAACTGTCCTCCATAGGGTGTGTGTGTCTGCTGCAGTACAAACAAAGGCCATTGGCAGATGGGTGTTCAGCTTTATCTTTCTTGTTTCTTATATACTAGAATCTACATTATCCTCTCAAAATATATGTGATATCATATATATTTGATAGACTTAACCTTAAACACCTTTGGGATGATGGCATTTACTCTTGATGCTTCTGGTACATTTGTAACATACTTTGAAAAAGACAGCTGACTCCTGTAGGCCTCTTGTTTGCTGCTTCAGTCTCGGAGAGCCAGGTTTTCTGCATATACGTTACAGCTGCTAGCTTGGTGTTTTTTGTGGGGTGGATGAGACTCCTAACATTGTGGGCAGATATATCTTTGACTCTTTTGTCTGATGCTGGGACTCTTTCCCTCCTACTAAGTTGCCTTTATCAGTTTCTATATTAGGTCTTTTGTCTTGTCTTAAAGCATCTTGTTTTGTCCTATTTGATTGTCCTCTCTTGAAGACCTGTTCTTTTCTGGAAGGAGGAGTGGATTTAGGGAAGAAAAGAGATGAAAAAAGGGACATGGGAGGAGTGGGAGGAAGGAAAACTGTGGTTGAGATTTATTGTATGAAAGAAGAATCTATTTTCAATTAAGGAAAAAAAAAGGAAAGTTGAGACTCACAATGTTCCATTTTTAAAAACACGAGCATCTCTAATGTCGCTATTTCTTGTTTATTCCCATAATCCTTAAAATATAAATTGATTGTTTTATGACCAAAATATAAATGTATGACTTAAACTATAAATATAAAATATAAATTGATTGTTTTATGATTGGTTATGTTTTGTAACCAGCCCTTCAGCAGACACAAAGACCAATCCTCCAGAGATGTGCAACTGGGAGGGGATCGTTCTAAATTGATGGTTTCTCTCAGCATCCAGTCCCTTGTAGGAGCAGAATGACACAACATCTGTCATCAAACTGTACTTACTTCCTAACAATGCCCTGAAGACACAGAGGCAGTAACACGTTTACAAACAGGCTGCACAATGATCAGCACCTCATACTTTTGTGTTTCCCACAAACACATCACATAGGAAATTCAGTCTTATCTCTTTGGACTTGTCTTTTTTTTTCCTTAAAGAAGAATTATGCTGAAGAGATTTGCCTTTTAAGGTATGCATTTAAATGCGTGAGCTTATAAAGGAGTACATCAAAGTCAAACCACAATATCGTGTGTTCTTTTTGCGATGGTAACTATTATTGACTATAACAAGCTCTTCTTGCTTCAAATTCTTTACCACTAGTTCTTTGCTTTGCTCAGAGAAGACGTTAATGCTATCTTTTTAAAAAAATTAGTGAGCTTACATTATATAATATGTTTACATTTGACAATATTTGTGAGACAAGTACCCAGTTTCCTAATTCTATTTATCATTTTTCCCTCAACACTCCACAATCAGGGCACATTTGTTAAGAGAAGAAACTATTAATATTGTGAGTTTTTGTAAGACTCCAGTCTTTGTTCAAGTCTAATTTTTTTGCAACTACAAAGCTTACTTTTATTTTTTGAGAATCATATTTCTGTCCTAAGCATGAACAGGAAATCTATTCAGTATTAAATTTGTCATTATCTAGGATTTCATCCATAACTATTTATTATATTCACTAGGCTTTCTCAGTGATGCTAAGCATGTCTTAAAGTTCCTGCTGCTTTAGTCAATAGACTACTGGCTGTACTCTCTGGGCTTAATGGCTTCTGCATCCAATTTGTTGAATCAGGCTTTTTATTGATTTATAGTTTTTTGAGAAAAACATCACCATTACTGCCTATAGCGGTAGGAGAGATTGTGATGGCAAGAATGGCATACAGTTTGCTCGAGTTGTTTTTGTTACATACAATAATCTTTTCACAGAAGAAATCTCAAGTAGCAATTATTCCAGTGTCGTGCTACAACACAGAACATTTTCTTCCTTCTTTGTTTCTTCTTTCCTTTTTCTTTGTTCTCTCTCGCTCTCTCTCTCTTTCCTTCCCTCCCTCCATCTCTCTCCCTCCTTTCTCTCTCTCTCTTTCCCTCCCTCCATCTCTCTCTCCCTTCTCTCTCTCTCTCTCTCTCTCTCTCTCTCTCTCTCTCTCTCTCTCTCTCTCTCTTTCATACTCTTTACATCTAGAGATGTAAGAGCAGCTCCTCCTCCCTCCTCTCCTCCCAATCAAACCCTTACAAATCCCTCCAGCATTACCTTTCCCCCTTCTCTGAGGAGCAGAGGAAACCCCTCCTTGGGGACCAATCTGCCTTGGGACATCCAGTCAAAGCAGAACTAAATGTTCTCTCCCACTGAGGCCCAACCAGGCAGTACAATTAGGAGAAGGGAATTCTATGGCAGGCAACAGAGTGAAGGACAATTATTAGGGGATGCACATGAAGACCAAGCTGAACATCTGCTACAAATATGTAGGGGACTTAGGTCCAGCCCCTGCATGCTCGTTGGTTTGTGATTCAGTCTCTGTGACCCATCATGGCCCCAGGTTAGTTGACTCTGCGGGTCTTCCTATGCTGTCCTATATTTCCCCAGCTCACTCAGTTCTATCCCCCATTCTTCCACAAGACTCCGCTCTACCTGATGTTTGGCTGTGGGTCTCTTCATGTTTCCATATGCTGGATGAAGCATCTCAGGAGACTGTTATGCTGACTCCTGACACAGTACATTTTAATCATTCCCAAACCACTATGAACCAGAGTGTCAATTAATACTACATGAATTCCACACTCCAGTCCTCAGGGCATCTGGTTTAGGCCTTTTGACTACTCATTTACAAACCACATATCAAATGTCATAAGTTTTCCTCTCTGGACTGCTTTAGTTATCTCTCATAAGTGTGAATGTGTTTATTTTTATTTTTTAGAATAACATTTTATTTATCTACATTGTCTTCAAGTTTATGTTTTTGGGTGTTTTTCTTGTGGTTGCTCTATTACGCAGGGTGTATGTAATATCTCTATGTTTTCTAGATAAAGTATCTATGGAGTGCCATATTTTCATACATGACTTATCTCATTTTACTAATGACATTGTTTTAGCAGCTTAAGTGACATATGAAACTGTATCACATCTCCCTTTTTAAATGTTAAGTGAAGTTCTACACTTCACTTAAGTTGATAAAACAATGTCACCAAGAGAATGAGGTAAGTGAAGGAAAGTCTTTTATCTGCTCTGTTTAAATGTTTATTGTGTTCCTCAGCACTAAGTTCTGTTCTTAGCGATTCTTGAATTGCCTTTTAATGCTGGAGGATATTTTGATCTGTATAGAACTATAAATTAACGTGGATTAAATGCGTGAAACATGGGACCTGACCTTCTAAATTTGCTTGTACCCACTTTCAATGTTGAACTTTGTCAGTATAGGAGTTGAGATAATTTAGAAGAAATAGACAATTTAAGACAAAGATTTGTTAAAGAGATGCACACTGGGAAAGCAAAGAGTAGATGGAGGCAAACAGCATGCTAAAAATTAAAATGAGATATTCTATATCTCTAAGATTTCAAAAAAAAAAACCTACTCTCCTCTGAAACAATAAAGATATCCAGAGGGCTATTTCTTTTCAAATGCAACATTGTAATATAGTTTAATGTTACTATTTACAGACTAATTAATGAGACTACCATCCTCATTATCTTTATTTCTCTTCACTTTGGGAATTTATATTGGCTCTTAACACTTCCTTTAGAGTGTCTGAAGGTGAAATTTAAGCAAGAAAATATGTTTCCTTTTGACAGATTTTGTGATATGATTGATGGGTGCAGAAGGTAAACCTATCTTGAACAAATGAGGTGGGTTTTTTTTTTTTTGCATTATCTGTGTATTTAATACATCAGTGACAGCATTTCTTAAACTGCATGTCAAGAATCCAGAGGAGTGGGTTACAGCATAATTTAAGGAGCTTCAACTATGGAAAGTCTCTAGTGGTGTCTACATTGAGAGTTTTTTTCCTTAACTGTGCATTCTTCCTTGTTGATATGAATGGACGTATAGTATACAAAATTTTCATCAATTAAAAGCAAGCATTGGTGTGATGGTTTGTATATGCTTTTCCCAGGGAGTGGCACTATTAGGAGGTGTGGCCTTGTTGGAGTAGGTGTGTCACTGTGGGTGTGGGCTTAAGACCTTCACCCTGGCTGCCTGGAAGTCAGTCTTCCACTAGCAGCCTTCAGATGAAGATGTAGAACTCTCAGCTCCTCCTGTACCATGCCTGCCTGGATTTCTGCCTTGATGACAATGGACTGAACCTCTGAGCCTGTAAGCCAGCCCCAATTAAATGTTGTCTTTTATAAAATGTGCATTGGTCATGGTGTCTGTTCACAGCACTAAAACCCTAACTAAGACAGAAGTTGGTACCAGGGACTGGGGTATTGCTGTGATAGGCCTGACCATGCTTTTGTTCAGAAGAATGTGGATTTTGGGACTTTGGATTTGGAAAGCCATGGAATTCTTTAAGTGGGGATTAATTGACCAGACTAGTAGGAATATGGAAGACAGTGGTGCTGAGGGTCATTTTAACTGTGTAGGCCTGAGGGCCCAAGAGGTTTCAGTGGAGAAGAACTTTAACATGTGGCTGGGAGAGTGTTTTTGTGATGTTTTGGTGAAGAACACAGTTGCTTTTTGCCTTTGTCTGAAGAGACTGCCCAGGACTAAGGTAAAGAGATTTATATTAATTGCATCTGCTAAGGAAGTCTCAAAGAAGCCCAACAAAGACTTTGTTCTCTGGTTAAGTCTGATAAAGAGAATTTTGAACAAACATAGCAAGATGAGAAAGGAAAAGTACAAAATATATAGTTTGAGTATTAAAGGGACTCCAGGAAGTGAAATGGTGCCAAATTCAAGGATATTAAATTGAATTAAAGGAGTGGTGACCCTGGGGGCAAGATTCACCTAGTTAACTTTAGGTCCAAGCATGGTCGTACAGGCCTTTAATCCCAGGAGGCAAAGATAAACAGATCTCTGAGTTCAAGGCCAGCCTAGAATGGAGCAAATTCTAGGTGAAGAAAAACTTTAATCCAGGCTTGGTGGACCACACGTTTAATCCCAGTGCTTAGAAGACAGGCATGCAGATCTCTTGAGTTCAAAGTCAGTCTAAGGAGCAAGATTCAGGACAGCCAACTTAGGCAGTGAAGGAGCTGGGAAAAAATAAGCTAGTGATAATGTAATAGGACAAGGGGGCCAATGTTCCAGCTCTTGCAAGCAGCAGAACTCAGCAGCTTCAGCCAGGTGTCTCTGGCTTTATATTCAAGAGGAGAAAGAGACTACTGAAACAATTGATGCTGGTTAGCTGGAGCTAAGAAATCAGTGGTGATTAAGAAAAGACCAGCATCACTGAGGTGAAATATGGGAAGTGTTTTCTGAGAGCACAAAGAAGCTGTATTCCAGAGATAGCCAAGTGTTCCTCATGCTGCACCTGTACTTGGTAACGTGTAAGAAACATCCAGGTGGTACTGGCTTTGAAGGCATGAAGGCATCATGAAGAACAGCTGAGGCTTGGTACTGTGAGAGGCCATGGAAGGCCATTGGTGAAAGTGTACCCTCAGTTGTAATTGACAGCCCAGGACTGAAGGGGTCATGCAAAGGAGTTGAGACTTGGTACCATGAAGAGAGCCTATGAGAGGCTTTGGTGGAGTATAGTTGCAGTGGAAGACACTAGCATATTGGAGATGCCAGTACCATGGGATGACCACCAAGAATAGCAGCGGCAGTAGAGTGGATGAATCTGAACTTATAGTGCTACAGAGGGCAGAGCTGGACAAGTGACACCAGCTCTTTGGAAATACACTGAAGATCATGTGTGGATCTCAGACATTGGAACAAGAAGCCATGAAGCTGAAACTGACTTGGGGTACCCAAGATGTTAAAGATGCCAGGGCCATAGGATGCCTGCTAAGGAAGGCTGCTAACAGGGAGTGGAACAAGCCCAGGAGAAGGAACCTTTTGAAGTCAACAAAGATGAAAAAGGAGTTGGATATCTGAAGACTGCTTTGCCATCAGACATGGAGATGCAGAGTTTGGACTTTTCCCAGCTGGTTTCCTGTCTTGCTTGGGGGATTACAGTTAAGTGATTGGATGAATCTCAAAAGAGACTTTGAACTTTGGACTTTTAACACTGTTGAGACTGCTATAGACTACAGGGACTTTTGAAGTTGAACTAAATGCATTTTGCATTACGCTGTTTAAGTATGGCCCCCATAGACTCATGCTTGAACAAGCCTATGGGGGCCAGGGAGTGGAATGTGATGGTTTGTATATGCTTTTCCCAGGGAGTGGCACTATTAGGAGGTGTGGCCTTGTTGGAGTAGGTGTGTCACTGTGGGTGTGGGCTTAAGACCTTCACCCTGGCTGCCTGGAAGTCAGTCTTCTACTAGCAGCCTTCAGATGAAGATGTAGAACTCTCAGCTCCTCCTGTACCATGCCGGCCTGGATTTCTGCCTTGATGACAATGGACTGAACCTCTGAGCCTGTAAGCCAGCCCCAATTAAATGTTGTCTTTTATAAAATGTGCATTGGTCATGGTGTCTGTTCACAGCACTAAAACCCTAACTAAGACAATTGGTGTTTCCAAAATTGTGGTTTATATGATATTATTATCTGTCGTGACATCTAATAAAAAGGTATATGAAGAACTTTGCCTTGAATTTAACTATTGAATAATGTCCAAATTATAGGAAAAGTGACTGACTGTAGGATAAGCACTACTTGTTGTAATAATTAAAATGAATGATTATTTGAGAGACAAAGAAAAATTAAAAGTAGAAAATTAATTACAGCATGTAAGTATTCTGATGTGTCTTTTTTATTTGATATTTTCTTTATTTACATTTCAAATATTATCCCATTTCCTGGTTTCCCCTCCAAAAACTCACCAATCCATCCCCCTACCCCTGCTCACCAACCCACACACATTCTCTTCTCTGTCCTGGCATCCCCCTATACCACTCTGGAAATCAGTTTGGCAGTTCCTCAGAAAATTGGGCATGTCACTTCCAGAGGACCCTGGCATACGACTCCTGGGCATATACCCAGAGGATTCCCCTGCATACAATAAAGACACATGATCCACTATGTTCATAGCAGCCTTGTTTATAATAGCCAGAAATTGGAAGGAGCCCAGATATCCCTCAAAGGAGGAATGGATACAGAAAATGTGGTATATTTATACAATGGAATACTACTCAGCAATTAAAAATAATGAATTCATGCAATTTGTAGGTAAATGGTTAGATCTGGAAAATATCATCCTAAGCGAGTTAACCCAATCACAAAAGAATACATATGAAATGCAATCACTGATAAGTGGATATTAATGAGCCCAGAAGCCCTAAATACTCAAGGCACAATTAGCAAGTCAAATGATTCCCAAGAAGAAGAAAGGAGAGGACCCTGGGCCTGTAAAGATTGGATCCAGTTTTGAAGATCCAGAACAGAGAAATGGTGGTGGTGGTGGGGGATGATTGGGGAATAGTTGGGGTGGAAAGGACTTATGGGACGTATGGTGGTGGTGGGGAATTGGGAAAGGGGAAAGCCTTTGGAATGTAAACAAAGAATATAGAAAATTAAAAAAAAGAAACAGAAAAAAAAATTCTGAGGAACCACCAGACTGATTTCCAGAGTGGTTGTACCAGCTTGCAATCCCACCAGCAACAGAGGACTGTTCCTCTTTCTCCACATCCTCACCAGCATCTGCTGTCACATGAGTTTTTGATCTTAGCCATTCTGACTACTGTGAGGTAGAATCTCAGGGTTGTTTTGATTTGCATTTCCCTGATGACTAAGGATGCTGATCATTTCTTTAGTGCTTCTTAGCCATTCAGTATTCCCCAGTTGAGAATTCTTTGTTTAGCTCTGTACCCCAGTATTTAATAGGGTTAGTTGGTTCTCTGGAATCTACCTTCTTGAGTTCTTTGTATATATTGGATATTAGCCCTTTGTCGGACTTAGGGTTGGTAAAGATGTTTTCACAATCTGTTGGTTGCCCTTTTGTCCTATTGACAGTCTTTTGCCTTAGAGAGGATTTGCAATTTTATGGATTCTCACTCTTGATCCTAGAGCATTAGCTAATGGTGTTCTGTTCAGGAAATTTTCCTTTGTGCCTTTGTGCTTAAGGCTCTTCCTCACTTTCTCTGCTATTAGATTTATTATATCTGGTTTTATGTCGAGGTCCTTAATCCACTTCGACTAGAACTTTGTACAAGGAGATAAGAGTGGATCTATTTGCATTATTCTACATGCTAACCAGCCATTGATCCAGTATCATTTGTTGAAAATGCTGTCTTTTTTCCACTGGATGGTTTCAGTTTCTTTGTCAAAGATCAAGTGACCATAGGTGTGTGGGTTCATTTGTGAGTCTTCAATTCTATTCCATTGATCTACCTGCCTGTCACTGTACCATTACCATGTGTTTTTTATCATGATTGCTCTGTAGTACTTCTTGAGGTCAGGTATGGCCATTCCCTGGAAGTTCTTTTATTGTTGAGATTAGTTTTTGCTATCTTAGGTTTTTTGTTATTCCAGATAAATTTGCAAATTTCTTTCTAATTCTATATAGAATTGAGTTGGAATTTTGATGGGGATTGCATTGAATTTGTATATTTCTTTCAGAAATATTATTATTTTTATTATATTAATCCTTCCAGTCCATGAGCATGAGAGATCTTTCCATCTTCTGAGATCTTCTTTGATTTCTTTCTTCAGAGACTTGAAGTTTTTGTCATACAGATCTTTCACTTGCTTAGTTATAGTCTCATAAGATATTTTATATTACTTGTGACTATTGTAAAGGATGTTGTTTCCCTAATTTCTTTCTTAGCCTGTTTATCTTTTTAAGTAGAGGAAAGCAAATGATTTGTTCGAGTTAATTTTGTATCCAGCCACTTTGCTGGAGTTGTTTATCTGCTGTAGGAGTTCTGTGATGGAATTTGTGGGGTCACAAATATACTACCATATCATCTGCTAACAGTGATTTTTTTGACTTCTTCCTTTCCAATTCGTATCACTTTGGCCTCATTTTATTGTCTAATTACTCTGGCTAGGACTTTGAGTACTATATTGAATAGGTAAGAAGAGAGTGGCCTTGTCTAGGTTCCTGATTTTAACGGGATTGCTTCAAGTTTCTATGTGTTTAGTTTGATGTTGACTAGTGGTTTGCCGTATGTTGCTTTTACTATGTGTTAGTTATAGGCCTTGAATTCCTGTTCTTTCCAAGACTTTTTTCATGAAGTGTTGGATTAGATGCTTTCTCAGAATCTAATGAAATAATCATGTTGTTTTTTTGAATTTGTTTATATAGTGGAGTATGTTGATGAATTTCTATATCTTGAACCATTGGTGCATTCCTGGGATGAAGCCTACTTGACCATGATTGATGATCATTTTGATGTGTTCTTGAATTCAGTTTGTGAGGGTTTTATTGAGTATTTTTGAATCAATAGTCTTAAGTGAAATTGCTCTGAAGTTCTCTTTCTTTGTTGGGCCTTTGTGTGGTTTAGGTACCAGAGACATTGTGGCTTCATAGAACAAATAGGGTATTGTTCCTTCTGTTTCTCTTTTGTCAAACAGTTTGAAGAGAATTGGTATTAGGTCTTTGTTGAAGGTCTGATAGAACTCTGCACTAAACCCATGTGGTTCTCAGTTTTTTGTTTTTGTTTTTTGGTTGGGAGACTATTAATGACTGTTTCTATTTCTATAGGGGTTATGAGACTGTTTAGATGGTTTATCTGATCCTTATATAACTTCTGTACCTGGTATCTGTGCAGAATATTGTTCATTTCATCCAGATTTTCAAGTTTCATTGAGTATAGGCTTTTGTATTAGGATCTGATGATTTTTTTCGATTTCCTTGGTTTCTGTTGTTATGTCTCTCTTTTCATTTCTGACTTTGTTCATTTGGATACTGACTGTGCACCCTCTGGTAAGTCTGGCAAAGGGTTTATCTATCTTGTTAATTTTCTCAAAGAACAAGCTCCTAGTTTGGTTGATTCTTTGTATAGTTCTTTTTGTTTCTACTTGGTTGATTTAAGCCCTGAGGTTGATTATTTCCTGCCATCTAATCCTCTTGGGTGGATTTGCTTCTTTTTGTTATAGAGCTTTCAGGTGTGCTGTCAAGCTGCTAGTGTATCTTTTACCAGTTTCTTATTGGAGACACTCAGAGGTATGAGTTTTCCTCTTAGTACTGCTTTTATTGTGCCACATAAGTTTGGGTATGTTGTGGCTTAATTTTTATTGAAGTCTAAAAAGTCTTTCATTTGTTTCTTTATTTCTTCCTTGACTAAGTTATCATTGAGTATTGTTCAGCTTCCATGTATTTGTGGCTTTCTATTGTTTTTGTTGTTATCAAGGACCAGCGTTAGTCTGTGCTGTTCTGATAGGATGCATGAGATTATTTCAGTCTTCTTGTATCTGTTGACACCTGTTTTATGACTGATATGAGTCAGTTTCTGAGAAAGTACCATGAGGAGCTGAGAAGAAGGTATATTATTTTGTTTTATGATAAAATGTTCCATAGATATCTGTTAAATCCATTTGGTTCATAACTTCTGTTCGTTTCACTGTGTCTCTGTTTAGTTTGTTTTTTCATGATCTATCCATTGATGAGAGTAGGGTGTTTAAGTCTCTATTATTGTGTAAGGTGCAATGTGTGCTTTGAGCTATAAATTTGTTTTTGTCATGTAATATCTAAATTTCTCCATATATGGCAGTTGAGAGGTTTGCTGGTTATAGTAGCCTGGTCTGGCATTTTTGTTCTCTTAGGGTCTGTTTGACATCTGCCTAGGATTGTCTTGCTTTTATACTCTGGTGAGAAATCTGGTGTAATTCTGATAGGTGTGCCTTTTAATATTACTTTATCTTTTTCCTTACTGCTTTTAATATTTTGTCTTTGTTTTATTCATTTGTTCTTTTGATTATTATGGAAGGAATTTCTTTTCTGGCCCAGTCTATTTGGAGTTCTGCAGTCTCCTTGTATGTTAGTGGGCATCTCTTACTTCAGGTTAGAGAAGCTTTCTTCTATAATTTCTTGAGGATATTTACTGGCCCTTTCAGTTGGGAATTTTTACTCTCTTCTATACCTATAAGCCTTAGGTTTGGTCTTCTCATTGTTTCCTAGATTTCCTGGATGTTTTGAGTTAGGATCTTTTTGTATTTTGCACTTTCTTTGACTGTTGTGTCAATGTTTTCTATGGTATCTTTTGCACCTGAGATTCTTTCTTCTATCTCTTGTATTCTGTTGGTGATGCTTGCATCTATGACTCCTGATCTCTTGCCTAAGTTTTCTATCTCTAGTGTTCTCTCCCTTTGTGATTTTTTATTGTTTCTACTTCCATTTTTAGATCCTGAATGGTTTTGTTCAGTTCCTTCACCTGTTTGTGTTTTCTTATAATTCTTTAACATATTTTTGTTTGTTCTTTAAGGGATTCTACCTGTTTACCTGTGCTCTTCTGTATTTATTTAAGGGACTTATTTATGTCCTTTTTAAAGTCCTCTATCTGCATTATGAGATATGTTTTTAAATCCAAATCTTGCTTTTCTTGTTTGTTGGAGTGCACAGGACTTCCTGTGGTGGGAGAACTGGGTCCTGATGATGCCAAGTAGCCTTGGTTTTTGTTGGTAAGGTTCCTGTGCTTACCTCTCACCATCTGGATATTTATGGTGTTAGTTGTTCTTGCTGTCTCTGTCTGGAGGTTGTCCCTCCTATGGGCCTGTAAGCCTGTGTCGGCCCTCCTGGCAACACCAGCTCTCTCCTTTGCTGGGTTTGGGTGTGGAGGGCTGTGGAACAGCCTTAGCTCAGGGGTACAGATGAAGACTGGAAGGATCATTTTTCAGCTGATCCACTGTTCCTAACCCTGTATGCTCCTGGCCGGTCCTGCTTTGGGCAGTTATTGGACAGAAAGTGGCGATCTCACCTCTTAGTCCAGGAGTGAGTACACTCCTAGGAGACCAGCTCTCTTTGTACAAAGGGCTGTGGAACAGCCTTAGCTCCTTGGTGCATATCCTATTCTGATGTCTTGAGTAGTCCTTATACAGCCTGACTTACTGGGCATTGTTTTACATTTCGTCTGTGAGCCACAGACTCAGATGTACTACTGTGTTCCATGCTTCCATTCCTAGTTGTACCCTTTTCTCATTTTTTAATTTTTATGATATTTCTAACACAGTATCTTAGTGCATACCCCAGACTGGCCTGGAATTCACTATATGGACAAGGCAAGACTTGAACTCATGGAGATACATCTGACTCTGTCTCTTGAATGCTGGGATTAAAGGCATACTCCATCATATACTATTCTGCATTTTATCCAAGAGGATGTCCTGTTTTCTTGCATCATTGAAATTTTGTATTACTATACAAATTATTATTATTATTTAACTGTTTTTTTACATTTAGCACATTTTAATTAAAATAGAATTATATCACTCTCTGCCTTCCCTCAAGGTACCCTCCCTCTAACCTTCCCTTATTCCACAAATGGAAATATCAGTAGACATGCTAACAGGAAGGAAAGTATCATGAGGTCCCACCATGATTGATTGCCCTTGTTTTCCTTTATTGCTTATCCAGAAAATAAGAAGCATAACAACAGAATAGGGACATTGTCCCAACCTTAGTGTACCCATACTGTTTACAATGTCCTCAAATTGAAATTATATACATGAGAAACACACATACACACATATGCACACACACAAATACACTTTCAGTATCAGAATATAAAAAGTATCATTGCATATATTAGAATAAAAACTTTCCTATAGTTAAATTCAATTGTATGTTTGAAGGCTGCTTATTGAATGAAGATGTTACATTTCCTTTTATAGTCTGTTCTTAGCAATAATGAACATGGACATTCTGGACAGTGTCCAACCCTAAGCAGGTGATCTTGGCTCATAGAAGGAGGGCAGTAGGCCATGGAGCAGCATTCTTCCTTGGTTTCTGCTTCTGCTCCTGTCTCTGGGTTTCTGCTTGAGATCCTGCCCTGATTTCCCTCAATGTTGGATTGTAAACACTTTCTTACCCCTTAGGGGCTTTTGGTCAGTGTTGTATCACAGCAACAGGAAAACACAGTAGACCATTAACTAAATATATTTTTAAGTCTAGTAAGGGAAGTAGCAGTTCACATAGATATTTTAGGAAGTAATTTTAAGTTTCCCCATGGGAGAAACATAATTTAACACCAGAAATATTCCCTTTCTAATACTGAAAATATATTCAGAAAACTAACTACAACAAAGGAAACTATTTAGAATATAATTTCAATATCAAACTACATAAAATGAAAGAGATTTTACTGATCATATCTCTATCATAGATAAATAAAATTCCTTATTAAAAAGTGGCTATTTATAATAAATGGATCTTAAGTTAGATCTTAGGCTAGTATGTAATCTTATCATATCTTCTATTGAATTTGTTTTTTTAATTATGTGTATTAAGTTCATTCTGATTATTCTAACCATCTAACTTTGATCTCTCTCCAACTCTCATTAACGTACTCTCTCCTCCCAGTGACTTTCTCACATTCATGACATTTTTGTTGTTTTTTTCTTCTTTTTCTTTTGTGTTCTTGTAGAGCCACTAAGTTTAACCAGGGTCATCTATCTATGAGACTATGGTTTTGAGTTTACCTGTTGGAGCTTAGTATTCTCCTCAGTGGGCAAATGACAAAAGACGATGACTGACCCTCATCTAGAATCCATGAGTAGCCAATAGTATAGCAGGGAAGAGTAGGGCCCCATTAGCTACTCCATGATCTAGGAATAACTATTTGTAGTCCCAGTCTATTGTAGGATTAAAGCCTGGAAGGTTGGTATTGTAGATAAGATGGTATCACAAAGGCTTGACAGTCTTTCTACTCTAAAAATCTAGTGACATAGTTACCCAGGGCACCCCCTACAAGACAGCACTGTTTATGGGTTGGTAAAGGTGAGGAAATAAACCCCTCTGTATATGTTTTCAGATAACAGCATTAGCTTTATTGCAAGGGGCACCTACTTTTATAGTGGAAGTCTATTGACTATGATGGCTTAGCACATTACCTTGAGTCGGATAGTGAGTGTTCATACCACCAGGGTCTCTATGCCCAGAAAACATATTAAAGGAGATGTGAAGACTGTAGATTTGTCCTCAGGCCAGCTATCATCTACCCACATTTCTTCAGAACGCAGTGCTCTGACTTCTTGGAATACTCATGCTTTTCATATTTAGAAGTTTAATATGCCAAGTAGTCTGGCTGCTAGGTCATGCCTGCCTCCTTTCTTCTAGTCTGTATAGCACATTCTAGCACTATGGCAGCTCCCCAGAAGGAAGGAAGCTTCCATCTCACTTTAAGCTTAATTTCTTTGCAACCAAGGTATGTGATGTCTTAAAAAAAATATCATTTTATTAATTGGTTCTTCTAGATAACCAAGAGTGGGAGAAGCCTGTGTTGTTTGACGGAGAGGTTTCTGCTGCCAACCCAAATACCGATTCATGTTCCTCGGGTTTTCAATAATAACTTTTAGGAGTAGCGTCATCCAGACATGCAGAGTAGTATCCTGAATCTTTTCACTTACAACTTTTAATTGGATCAGACCGTAGGAAATTTTCACAAGACTTTCTCAGATAACCTTTGCTTTAGTTAACCTTCACTCCATCTTTTCCCTCAGACTTATCCATATTTAAACTCACCACACCCTAAATTCTTCCACTCTGTTTCCAGGCTTTCCATCTCTACTAATTCTCTCCCTTAAGACATATTCCACACCAATGATTCTTAGAGTGTCCACACTTCTAAAAATATATTATGTTAAACATCCAAATTCCAAGACTTGAAGCTGGGATTCACATGTGAGAGAACATGTGGCATTTACTCTCTGACTTTGAGTTACATTGTTCAGTGTAAAGTTTTCTACTTTCATCCATTTACGTATAAGTTTTATAATTTCCTTTCTTATTACAGGGGAATAAAATTCTATTGTATATATGTAGTTCACTTTAATTATCCATTCATCATTTGATGAACACCTAGTCTGATTATAGTCCTTAATTATTGTGAATAGAGCAGCAAGGAACATGTTTGAACAAGAATCTCTGAGAGGATACAGAGTCCTTTTAGTATATCCCCAGGAGTTACACAACTGAGTCAAACAGGAGTTCTGTTTTGGGGGGAAGCAAAAATTAATTTCCGTAGTGACTATATCAAGTACATTCCCACCAATAGGACTGTTTAATTACAGTTCATGATAGATAATAATAAAGTGTTTTTAATTTTTTAAATTTTTTTTATTTTTGACATTCTAACATAATTATGTCATTTTACTCCTTTCTTCCCCCACCAAACCCTCACCTTGCTTTTCTTCAAGTTCATGGCCTTCTTTTCATTATTTCTTATTAAATACATATATGTAGTAATACTTCTTAAAAAGTTCTTTTATTTATCTATTTACTCTTGTGTGGGGAAGTGCACAAAAGAATGTGAGCTGTTTTGGGAGAGAGAAGGAAACACATTTATGGCGTGATGCTCAGTAGGGTTCAGAAGACAGTTTGCAAATCCAAGTTATTTACCATCATCCTGTGGGTCTCAGGGGTTACTTTATCATCATGCTTGGGAAGAAATACCCTTTCTACAGGGCCATGCCAATCTGAAGACTTTTTTTTGATTTGAGTTTTTCTTTACTTGATGTTTAATTTTGTTAGCTCTTTGTGAATTCTACATATTAATTATCTGTCAGAGGCGGAGCTAATAATGATTCTTCTCTCATCTTGTGAACTGTTTTGTGATTAAACTGATAGTTTCTTTTGCTGTGCAGAAGGTTTTTAGTTTTATGTAATCTCTATTTCTCTTACACTCACTCATTCTCTCTGTCTCTGTCTCTATTTCTCTGTATGTATATCATTTTCAGAAAACTAGTTTCAAATGTTCTAGAAAGAAACCATACTTACTTTAAAACAAATAGCTAGTGAAATTAGTTCCTGTTCATTTCTGTAAGGCATGTGATTTGTTCAAACACAGCTTTAAATATTTATTTTTATTTTAAAATATTTTATAAACAATATATTTACAACATATTCCTTACCCTCTTCCAACTCTTTAAAGATCAACAGACCTTTCCCATCCACCCAAATTTATGTTTCCTCTTAATTTTTCAACAATAACCACAAAAAGTCCAAAATAAATCAGAAAGCAAAAATGAATGTTAAAACAAACAAAACTGGAATAGCATAAAAATACCAAAACAAAACAAAAAGAACATACACACACACACACACACACACACACACACACACACACAAATGGGATATGTTGTGTTGGTCATGCAGTCCTGGACATGGGACCTTCCCTGGAGTGTGGTTGATATACCTAGTCACATGCGATTGGAGAAAACTAATTGTCCTTTCCTAGTACATATCAATTGCAAATGGCCCCTTGTTTAAGAGTGTCCACTTTCCGTTTTCAGTGCTGGGATTTTTATCTGTGCAAATCTGTGTGTGCTGTCACAGTGTGAGTACCTAAGTGTATCAGCCGTGATGTTTCTGGAAGATGTTATTTTCTTAGAGTCACCTACCACCTCTGTTTCTTAGAATCTTTCTGCCTCCTTTTCTACATAGATCCCTGAGCCTTGAGGGAAGGCTTTTGATAAAGACATCACATTTAGGGCTGAGTGATCCAAAGTCTTTATACATTGTCTAGTGTCTTTATAAATTGTCATTGACTGAAAAAAAAAAGAAATGTTTTTTCACGAGAGTTGGGTGGTGCTCTGACCTATGAGTATAGCCATATGTCATTACGAGTCATTTTATTATCTTCCTTTAGTAAAATAGTAATAGTAGGTTGTCTCCTAGAGACTATGACCTGTGGCCTTTCAGTTTCTTGGTCACTTCAGAAGTAGCAGGATGGGTTATGTTTCATGGAATTGGACTTAATTACAATCAAGGCATAGCTGATAGCTCTTGTGCCACTACTGAACCAGAATGTTTTTCGGACCTAGATTGCAGGGCTTGTAACTTGGTGAGATCGATGGTTACTTTCTTTCTTTGATATAAACCCTTAACGAAATCTGCATTTCTGCATATATAAATTATGTGCCAGACACTCATTGTAGAGATATCTTTAAATAGAGAATTTTTTTCTGCTTTTGGGAAACTATAGGTTACCCATTATAAAGAGGCCTCTTTTGAATAGATTGATTCTGTAATTTGTAAAATATGATACATTTCTAAAGCTTAGAAATGTATCTCTTCCTTCACCTCTAGAATATCATTCATTCAAAATGGTCTCTAAAATTGACAGATATTCTCTCTGTGTTTCTGTCTCCATCTCTGTCTCTCTGTCACTGTCTGTCTCTGTCTCTGTCTCTGTCTCTGTCTCTGTCTTTCCCTGTCTTTCTCTCTCTCTCTCTCTCTCTCTCTCTCTCTCTCTCTCTCTCTCTCTGTGTGTGTGTGTGTGTGTGCATGCCTGCGCTGAGGCATAGACCCAGAGCCTGCATCAATCCAGACAAACAGCAAGCTACCATACATCTAAGCTCTTACTCTCAGCCTAATTTCTTCTTTTATAATGATATGAATTAATTTTAGGATACAACCAAACCTTTAATTTTTCTTCTATATTTATTCCAAACCCAACACTAAAATCTGATTTTTTTGCTAAATAAATATGACAATGTCAATTATGTATAATTTATAGATGTTTGATTCAAAGAGTTTCTATAATTGTTATAAATTTAAGAAAAATATTTTCAGTTTTAAAAATTACTACAGCTTATGGTAACAATACAGCTTTGATGCAATAAATCTGAATATTGGATGTAAGCCTAAAGTTTAATGAATTTTATATACTTTATATCATGAATTGCAGGATGGAACACAGACCAAATTTCCTCAGGCAGTTAAAAATATATTATTAGGAAAATAGGATGGGGAAGAGCATTTTGAATTACTCCATTTTGCTAAGATGAAGATGTAACCACCAGCTTATAAGCAGCAGTTCTGACTATATGAGAACTAGGAGTTACAGTATTGAATTTTCTCTTAACTGATTGTCTGATACAGATTGTTCATAAGAACACGGCTTCATTATGGTTATTAGTCTGCCTATTTAATATGTCATAATAATTTAATATGTCATAATAAATTTTTGATTGGCAATAAAATGATTTTATTTTAGTAACATTATATATATAATTGACAATTTTAGAGTCTGCAATAAACATAGAATTAATCTCTAACCAAAGATTGAGCTTTACTTTAATTGAAATGATAAATATGTTAGTTTAAATTAATCTAGCAATGCCTCTATTTGAAAAATAATGAGTAAAGGGTACATTTGGAAGAATTAGTGTCCTCCTGAAAATAATTCAGTCTTCATAGAAAATGAAAGAATAATAAAATTATTTGAAAGGTCCAGTTGCTGTTTTAAGAAAACTTACATTTTGAATACTGGAGAATTCATCGGGTAAATGTGGTCTTCCTAAACAGAGATTCCATGACCCTAGAGATAACTACACAGATTATTCTTTTCTCTTGGTCTTTGACACAGTTCTCTCTGGGAGATTTATACATTTTACTTCTCCTACTGGAGATTTCTTATTTTCAGTTAATGCATAAAATTACACTGCATGATTACATTGTATTTTTTCTTGCAATGTTATTGTATAAGCATGAGATTGTGTGGTGAAAACCATGTCCATGATGTCATCAACATGACTGCCTAACCATGAAGTGAATAAAAGCAACAACAGTAGACATACTAATGCAGATGGTGAAAGACCAGAAGGCATCAACAATACACAATGAATTACAGGCAACTAGAGAAAGCTCGGAGTAGGAGAAACGGTTTTCCCCAGGGAAGAGCACACCATTTCATTTTTCAATCCCAAATGGTTAATACCATACATATAAGTAACACTATATAAACTGAGCAAGTTGTGTTTAGGAATATATATGTTTGTAATACAATGTACATGTAACAACAATAAAAAAGAGTCCATGTATTTGAAAGAGAACAAAGGACAGTTTGGAAGCAGGAAAAGAAAAGGGAAAATGACATAATTTTGTTATAACTTCAAACCACTAATTTAAAAAGAGGAAAAGGTTGCATAATCTTGGTGTTCTTTTGAAAGTATGTCTTCTCTTTTTCATTTTCATTTGTTATATTATTTAATTTTTAAATAATAATTTCTTATTTTGAAGTTCTAATATAATTACACAACATGTTCCTTTTTAACTTTTCTTTGAGCCCTTCCAGGAACTGCTTCTCTCTCTCTCTCTCTCTCTCTCTCTCTCTCTCTCTCTCTCTCTCTCTGTTTCTCTCTGTCTCTCTGTCTCTCTGTCTCTGTCTCTCTCTCCAATTTGTTTGTGTGTGTGTTTGTGTGTGTGTGTATGCATAACAAAAATTTAAAAAATTAATGGTGATATTTTTTAAGGGAAAGATTTATTTTTTATTATAAGAACATTTCCCTGTGTTATCTTCTGTTAGGACTGAAGAAACTTATTGTAACTGCCTGCAGTTACATTGAAAGGGTTACCTGGAAGGGAAGCTGGGGATGTATGGGAAGGTGGCAAAAAAGAGACAGAGACCAAGATAACACCTGCTATACAAGGTCTCATAGTTTAATGGAGAACCCCCAATATATATAGGCAGGGGAAAAGTCTGGAAGCTTCTCAGCAGAATCAGTTCAGTTGCTCCACAGGTGACTAGTGTTTCTCAGGAGACTGCACGTCCTTGAAGAACAATAAGCTTCACCTTGGTCTGCGCACTCCACCCTAGGTGGAGGGGATTATGGCTGACACAGGAGTTCCCACTCAAAGGCTGGGAGAGGAACTGCACATTGGTTGATGTCAAGTTCCTGCCAGGTGGCATGGCACCTCAATAAGGCTCTCTGCAACTTATCACAGTGGAAAAACACTGAGGGATCAGGACATTAAATAAATTGTGACTTTCAATTTTGCCATTTTTTAGAGACACTTGGTGGGCTTTGAAAACTTTGATGATCCTAATGCTCTTATTGTAACTTACCCCACTAGTTCAGGCTGTTGGTTTGGTGCCAAGGCATTAGTATTAGTTAATTGCTGTAGAAAGTATTTATTTATTAAGCATACAAGAGGATGTTCTGGATGGCAATGTAGAATAAAGAATAGCTTACGGAGTGAAATATCATTGAGTCACATAAATTAACGTGAATTTATGTAACCCATTCTTATAGAATTTTGAGTCAACATGAATACTTGGATTCAATTCTTTAGAGTGGTAAAAAGCATTTTGGAGATGCTTTGTTTTTCCATTGTATGGTTTTGGCTTCAATGTAAAAAGCAAGTTCTATAGGGGTGTTTGTTTATATCTGGGTCTTCAATGCTATAACATTGATAAAACTGTTTTTAATGCCAATACCATGCAGTTTTTATTACTATTACTCTGTAGTGCAGCTTGAAATCAGGGATAATAATATCTCTAGAAGTTCCTTTGGTTTACAGGATTGTTTTAGCTATCCTGGGTTTGAAGTTTAGAATGGTTCTTTCAATTCTATAAAGAATTGTGTTGAAATTTTGATGGGAATTAGATTGAATCTGTAGGTTTCTTTTGGTAAGATATCTATTTTCACTATGTTAATCCTACCAGTCCATGAGCATGGGAGATCGTTCCATTTCATGATGTATCCTCAATTTCTTTCTTCAGAGACTTGATGCTCTTTTCATACAGGTCTGTCATTTGCTTGGTTAGAGTTACATCAAGATAGTTTATGCTATTTATGGCTATTGTAAAGCATATTGTATTCCTAATTTCTTTTTTAAACATGTTTATCATTTGGATAAAAGAAGGCTTATGATTTTTTTTTAGTTAGTGCTGCATTCAACCATTTTGTACAAGGTGTATATCAGCAGTAGGAATCCTCAGGTACAGTTTTGGGATCACTTATTTGTACTATCTTAACTACAAATAGCAATACTTTGACTTTTTTCTTTCCAATTTGTATCTCCTTAATCTCCTTTAGTTGTATTATTTCTCTAGCCAGAACTTCAAATACTATTCTTATTAGATATGGACAGAGAGAGCAGCCTTGTCTTGTCCCTGATTTTTGTAGAACTGCATTAAGTTTTTCTCCATTTAACTTGATGTTGGCTATTGACTTCCTGTTTATTACATTTATTATGTTTAGGTATGCAACTTGTATCTATGATAGCTTCAAAACTTTTCACATAAAGGGGTATTGTCAAGGGTCTTTTCAGCATCTAATGACATGATCATCTTTTTTCCTATCATTTTGTTTATACGATAGATTTTGTTGGTGGATTTTCCTATTTTGAACCATCCCTGAATTCCTGGGATAAAGCATACTTGATCATGATGGACAATATTTTTGATGTGTTCTTGGATTTGGTTTTTGAGTATTTTATTGATTATTTTTGCATCAATATTCATTAAAGAAATGGGTCTGAAATTCTCTTTCTTTGTTGAATCTTTGTATGGCTTAGTTATCAGGGTGACCAGCCTCATAAAATGAGTTTGGCAAAGTTTCTTCTATTCTTATTTTGTGGAACACTCTGAGGAGTATTGGTATTAACTGTTCTTTGAAAAATAGTGCTAGTCTAACTAGATGTCTCCATGTAGAAGAATACAAGTAGATCCGTATTTATCACCCTTACGTAAATTCAAGTCCAAGCTGATCAAAGACTTCAACATAAAACTGACCCACTAAATTTAATAGATGAGAAAGTAGGAAACAACCTTGGACACATTGGCACAAAAAACAAATTCCTTGCCAGAACAACAATAGCTCAATCACTAACATCAACAATTAATAAATTGAACTTCATGAAACTGAAAAGCTTTTGCAAGGCTAAGGAAACCATATTCCATTTATGTTAAATAACCTAAGGTTTTAAATTATACCTAATAAAATTACTTTTATTTTCTTTTTATGGAAAACTTACTTAAAGATAGTAAAAAATCCCTGTACTATAAAAAAGAAACAAAATATGTGCTATTACAGATTATCCATGAAAAATTCCTTTTTGAAATTTATTATAAAAGAAATAATAAAGACTTCTACAATTATAGATGTTTTTAGATAAAATAATAAAAACTGAGCACATTGTTTTTAATGAATCACATGCAATATCTATGGTGATTCAATTTGATCTTGGTCAAATATGTGTTATGCTTTGTTGACCATTACTTAAATTTAGTTGTTAACTTTATTTTTCCTTCACAACAATGAATTGGTTATTCTCATTTTAATGGAGAAAAGGGACAAATACTAAATAAATGTTTATAGAGAGATGTTTGTTTTAATCTCTTGTTGAATATACTCTCATAGAACTTATGTTAGACTTCTAGGGAGCAGAAATTGATTAAAATTTGTGGCAATGAAAATGTGTTAGAACTCAGTTGTGGTGTTTCAAAGAAATATATGCATATGAAAGCATAGGACTCACTTGTTTTTTTTTAATTTTTTTTAATTTTTATTTTCTATGTTCTATGTTTACATTCAAAAGGCTTTCCCCTTTCCCAGTTCCCACCCACCATAGTTCCCATAGTTCCTCTCCCCCCTCAACTGTTCCCCAATCATTCCCCCTCCCCCCTCGGTTTCTTTACTAAACTGGATGCAATCTTTACAGGCCCAGGGTCCTCTCCTTTCTTCTTCTTGGGAATCATTTGACTTGCTATTTGTGTCTTGAGTATTTAGTGCTTCTGGGCTCATTAATATCCACTAATCAGTGATTGCATTTCATGTGCATTCTTTTGTGATTGGGTTAATTCACTCAGTATGATATTTTCCAGGTCTAACCATTTACCTACAAATTGCATGAATTCATTATTTTTAATTGCTGAGTAGTATTCCATTGTATAAATATACCACATTTTCTGTATCCATTCCTCCTTTGAGGGATATTTGGGCTCCTTCCAATTTCTGGCTATTATAAACAAGGCTGCTATAAACATAGTGGAGCATGTGTCCTTATTGCATGCAGGGGAATCCTCTGGGTATATGCCCAGGAGTGGTATGCCAGGGTCCTCTGGAAGTGACATGCCCAATTTTCTGAGGAACCGCCAAACTGATTTCCAGAGCGGTTTTACCATTTTGCAATCCCACCAACAGTGGAGGAGTGTTCCTCTTTCTCCACATCCTCGCCAGCACTTGTTGTCTCTTGAGTTTTTAATCTTAGCCATTCTGACTGGTGTGAGGTGGAATCTCAGGGTTGTTTTGATTTGCATTTCCCTGATGACTAATGATGTTGAACATCTTTTAAGGTGTTTCTCGGCCATCCGAATTTCTTCTGGTGAAAATTCTTTGTTTAGCTCTGTGCCCCATTTTTTGATAGGGTTATTTGGTTCTTTGTGGTCTAACTTCTTGAGTTCTTTGTATATATTGGATATTAGCCCTCTGTCGGATGTGGAGTTGGTGAAGATCTTTTCCCACTTTGTTGGTTGCCGTTTTGTCCTTCTGACAGTGTCCTTTGCTTTGCAGAAACTTTGTAATTTTATGAGGTCCCATTTGTCGATTCTTGATCTTAGAGCATAAGCTATTGGTGTTCTGTTCAGGAACTTTTCCCCTGTGCCCAAGTCCTCCAGGGTCTTCCCAAGTTTCTTTTCTAATAGTTTCAGTGTGTCTGGTTTTATGTGGAGGTCCTTGATCCACTTGGAGTTGATCTTAGTGCAAAGAGATAAGAGTGGGTCAATTCGCATTCTTCTGCATGTTGACCTCCAGTTGAACCAGCACCATTTGTTGAAAAGGCTATCTTTATTCCACCGGATGGTTGTGGCTCCTTTATCAAAGATCAAGTGACCATAAGTCTGTGGGTTCATTTCTGGGTCTTCAATCCTGTTCCATTGATCTGCTTGCCTGTTGCTATACCAATACCATGCAGTTTTTAACACAATTGCTCTGTAGTACTGCTTGAGGTCAGGGATATTGATTCCCCCAGAAGTCCTTTTATTGTTGAGAATAGTTTTAGCTATCCTGGGCTTTTTGTTGCTCCAGATGAATTTGAGAATTGCTCTTTCTAGATCTATGAAGAATTGAGTTGGGATTTTGATGGGGATCGCATTGAATCTGTATATTGCTTTTGGCAAGATGGCCATTTTTACTATATTGATTCTGCCAATCCAGGAGCAAGAAATATTTTTCCATCTTCTGAGGTCTTCTTCGATTTCTTTCTTCAAGGACTTGAAGTTCCTGTTGTACAGATCTTTCGCTTGCTTGGTTAGAGTTATGCCAAGATACTTTATGTTGTTTGTGGCTATTGTGAAGGGTGTTATTTCCCTAATTTCTTTCTCAGCCTGCTTGTCCTTTGAGTACAAGAAGGCCACTGACTTGCTTGAGTTGATTTTATAACCTGCCACTTTGCTGAAGTTGTTTATCAGCTGTAGAAGTTCTCTGGTGGAGTTTTGTGGGTCGCTTAGGTAAACTATCATATCGTCTGCAAATAATGATAGTTTCACTTCTTCCTTTCCAATTTGTATCCTTTTGACTTCCTTATGTTGTCTAATTGCTCTTGCTAGAACTTCAAGTACTATATTGAAAAGATATGGAGAGAGAGGGCAGCCTTGTCTAGTCCCTGATTTTAGTGGGAATGCTTCAAGTTTTTCTCCATTTATTTTGATGTTGGCTACTGGTTTGCTGTAGATTGCTTTTACTATGTTTAGGTATGGGCCTTGAATTCCTGCTCTTTCCAAGACTTTTAGCATGAAAGGATGCTGAATTTTGTCGAATGCCTTTTCAGCATCTAATGAGATGACCATGTGGTTTTTTTCTTTCAGTTTGTTTATGTAGTGGATTACATTGATGGATTTCCGTATATTGAACCATCCCTGCATCCCTGGGATGAAGCCTACTTGATCATGGTGGATGATCGTTTTAATGTGCTCTTGGATTCGGTTAGCAAGAATTTTATTTAGTATTTTTGCATCTATATTCATAAGAGAAATTGGCCTGTAGTTCTCTTTCTTTGTTGGATCTTTTTGTGGTTTAGGTATTAGCGTAACTGTGGCTTTGTAGACCGAGTTGGGCAGTGTCCCTTCTGTCTCTATTTTGTGGAATAGTTTGAAAAGTATTGGTGTTAAGTCTTCTTTGAAGGTCTGGTAGAATTCTGCACTAAAACCATCTGGTCCCGTACTTTTTTTGGTTGGGAGGCTTTCTATAACCCCTTCTATTTCTTTAGGGGTTATGGGACTATTTAGCTGATCTACTTGATGCTGATTTAATTTTGGTATTTGATATCTGTCTAGGAAATTGTCCATTTCCTCCAGATTCTCCAGTTGTTTTGAGTATAGACCTTTGTAGTAGGATCTGATGATCTTTTGAATTTCCTCAGTTTCTGTTGTTATGTCTCCCTTTTCATTTCTAATTTTGTTAATTTGTATACTGTCTCTGTGTCCTTTGGTTAGTCTGGCTAGGGGTTTATCTATCTTGTTGATTTTCTCAAAGAACCAGCTCTCAATACTGAACATCTATGCTCCAAATGCAAGGGCACCCTCATTCGTAAAAGAAACCTTACTAAAGCTTAAAGCACACATTACACCTAACACAATAATTGTGGGTGACTTCAACACCCCACTCTCCTCAATGGACCGATCAGGAAAGCAGAAACTAAACAGGGACACAGTGAAACTAATTGAAACTCTGGACCAATTGGATTTAACAGATATATATAGAACATTTCATCCTAAAGCTAAAGAATATACCTTTTTCTCAGCACCGCATGGTACCTTCTCCAAAATAGACCATATAATCGGTCACAAGACAGATGTCAACAAATACAAGAAGATCGAGCTAATCCCATGCCTCCTATCAGATCACCATGGAGTAAGAGTGGTCTTCAATAGCAACAAAAACAACAGAAAGCCCACATACACATGGAAACTGAACAATACTCTACTCAATGACACCTTGGTCAAGGAAAAAATAAAAAAAGAAATCAAAGACTTTTTAGAATTCAATGAAAATGAAGGTACAACCTACCCAAATCTATGGGACACAATGAAAGCAGTGCTAAGAGGAAAACTCATAGCTCTAAGTGCATCCAAAAAGAAACTGGAGAGAGCATACACTAGCAGCTTAACGCACACCTTAAAGCCCTGGAAGAAAAACAAGTTAATTCACCCAGGAGGAGTAGAAGACAAGAAATCATCAAACTCAGGGCTGAAATCAATCAAATAGAAACAAAGAGAACCATACAAAGAATCAACATAGGACTCACTTGTAACTTTCACTTTATATTTAACTTCAGGTGGAGTCTGCATACTTCAGGCAAGAGGAGTCATTTGTGTAAAGGCCTGGAAATATAAGAGAAAGTTTTCCTTGATAACAAGGTAAGGATGACAGGGGTTTAAGAGAATCATGGAGAGAAAAATTACAATTCTGAATAAGGGTTCATTATATAGGGGCTCTTATGCCAAGTTGAGGTGTGAGAGGCTTTTTGTTCAAAGACAGCCATTGAAGGAGATCAAGCAATGATAATTATTAAGAAGGGTCCTCCTGGCTGAAGTATGCATAAAGAGGCAAAGAGATTATCTAGAAGTGTGCAAAATGAAACCTCAAATGTTTCAGAGAAATGATGTTTACAACCATCTTATAGCAGAAGACTAAGACTCTTCTTTCATCTTAGAAGCTACGACACAAAGCTTCTAGAACATTCCTTTATACATACATGTGTCATTCTACTTAAGTGCTTTTGATTACAATCTGACTAGCTTTTCAGATCTCAGATATTAGGGTAGGTATTATGCACAAAACTGTACATTCCACACCCCATTTCTTGTATTAGTTGTTCCAACATTCAGTGGAATCCAGATGATGGGCAAACAACCTGAATGCAGACTGAAATTACATCACTGAGCATTTTCAAATAGGGTGTTGAACTCAAAACATTTCTTTGGTGGTGAAGATTCTAAGATAAGCTAGCGTGGTCATTTTTTTTCCATCTAGATAAAGAAACTACCTTCATCAAGGATTTAATTAAACCAATATGAAGAAAGAAACTAAAAAGAAAGAGAACATTTTATTATAGTTGTTGTGGCTTTTGAAACTATCTATAGCATTTATATCCAAAAAATTGTTATTCAGTCTTTCCTTCATTCCTGTATTATAGCGCATTTCCCCCCTTTTTCTTGTTAATTTAGGAGGAATGGTCTGACATCTGCACCCTAGCTAATACATACTTCTTATCCAGACTGCCTTTTTTATAAATGAGACATCCTTTGTCACTTATTTGTCTTTCATGGTGTTCATATCTTAATTAACATTTATACCCTTCCTACCCAATTGTTAAGTCTCTTTTATAAATATTCAATGAACATATTCTATGTTTAATGGCATACATCACACATTGAAATGAGGAAGTTCACATCATGCAGTGTCTGATTTGACCACATTCCATATTGCCAAGAAGATACATTTGAGGAAAGGGAAGAAAAAAGTACAACAAATAAAACCCATCTGCTCTGGGAGTAAAGATTAGAGTCTATGCTCAGTACAGTTGCACCAGGATATTGTTGTCTAGATTAGTAATCTCTTCTGTGAATTAACGTCACATTTTATTACTTAATTTGTTGTTAAATGGTTTCGTGGATACATGATTTTTTTTCTACAACTACATTTCTCACAACTCAACTTGGTTGAGTATAAAACATGATTTTCTACATAGCATGCTCTAACCACTGGAAGCCCTGAAAATGATCAGAATCACAAATTTGAAATAATAAAAATGAAGTGACTTCAGAGAGTCATGTTAAGTCATTCCTTTTCTTAATGGAATAGAAAGCATTGTCATGTGCTTTTAAATTACTTACTAACAGAGCCTCCATGTTATTTTTGAAGCCCCTAATCATAGTCCCTCAACTTCTATACTACAGAACATTGACCACATTGTGAGGTAACTCCCGTATGATGTTGATCACTGACCTATACACACTAGATGCCAACAGTGCCACCTTTGTTCACTCTCATCTAAGATTTTATCCTTCAATTCCTTATTTTCTATTTTCCTTTTACTATCAAGTATAATAATACACACTTGGAATAAAGGCTGAATTGTTCATCAAGATCTATAGACCATGCAAGATAGTACTTGTCAATTATGTCATAAGACATTCTCATTGTTCCTGTGTCCCAGTTACACATTCAATTTTCTCTTGGTCTAGACCTTTGAAGTAGACATTCAGTTTCCTTGGTTATTTTCCTTCTAATTCATAATAAACACTCTCTTCCCTTAAAAGTCATCTCTAATTGTCTAATGTATCATTTTACTACTTACAATTGATTATTATAGAATCTGTTTTCCATTCCTTTATAGGCTTCGTCATTGACCTATGTTCTTCTAGCTCCATATGGAAAGAATTGTTAAATTAAAAAAAAACATTTGAAGGATTCTATTGATGTGTTATTTCTATACCTTTGAGGGAATGGTGGAACAATTAAAAAAAATCCTGGCTAAGTAAACATATTCTAAGATAGCTCTAAGCCTCCATACTTTTGCAATGTGGTAAACTTGATAAAGATACTGGTACAATTTATGCTGCAGAAATAGGGCATCAGAAAATAGAGCTCAAGGTAAATAATTGGTGTGAAGTTTCTTTACTTTATATGGGGAACCTATTCCAAATTGAATAAAGGAGCTTTAAATGCAGTTTTAGAGAGAAACCCAGTCTCAATCTTGTATGATTAAGAATAAATTCAAGCATTTCTTATTATGTTTTCTTATTATGAGGAAAGACTTGAAAGTGCAAATTATAGAATTCACTTAGATATGTGGGAAATCAATGATATTCATTTAATCCCTTCTAATACGATAGTTTGAAATTCAGAATCCTAAAATGAGTATGTAATTAGGTTGGTGTTTGAAAATGCTGACACCGAGACTATGGTATATATTTGCTTCAGGAATCCCTAAACTGTGAACTGAAATTGCAATGTTCAAGGAAGGTGATTAATCTTTGAGAATGAAAGAATCCTCACAGCTATTGTCTTATCTCAGATACATAATTGAATTTTCAAGAAGTCTAAGAGTCATTTGCTTTTAAAGGTGAAATCTAAGAATAAGTGTGAATTTATTACATTTCTTTAACATCACTTTTACTTTCTATGAAGTCTTCAAACTATTAATCATGTTGGGATTTCTACAATTACTGATCAAAATCTATCCTGGGGCAGGTTGATTAAATAGTTCCTGATCACACACAGTTTGTGACAGAGTTTTAACAGCTTTTCTAAAAAAACATTCTGAGAATAAGGGATGATTTCCTTGAAAGTACACATTTCTTTTTGCTATCCCTTTTCATGAATTAAATTTACAAAGCTTACAGCATTAGTTTGAGCTACACAGTGCTTGCATGCCCTTCAATGATAAGGTTTCAAAGCAAAACCTTCTCCCCATGAGGACTGAAGGAGAGGAAACTTTCACGCACTGTTTAGCACAGCTCTCAGCATTGTGATACATGATAACATTGCTTTAAAAAAGAAACCATAGAACTTTTTGCACTTCTTTATTTTTCTGTCTGTTGAATAAAAATAGTGGGTTTTTTTTTGGCCTATTGTAATATACTCAATCTCTGAGTTTTTAAAGGTACAAAACTAGAAAATGTAGGAATATTTTCTAGGAAGGTTGTCTGGGGACGGTCCATTACAATTGAGGGCTTTTTAGATATGAAGGGTTGAGTAAATTATCTATTTGAGCCAGAAGAAAAAGTTTTCTCTGGTGTCATTCCCCGTGGATTAGTTAGGAAAGAACCAGGACATATCCTTTCTAGGCCTGGCAGCAGTAATACTGTAAGGTGCTTTGGCATGAGTATTATTTCTGAGTGGCAGAGAACAGTAGAAAATGCTCAGAATTAAGGTGTGAAGAAGAAGTGTTAAAGAAGAATCTGGGACTATGGTCAATCACTAAATCTACTTGTTCAGCAATTTTATGTTATTGGCTTCTCAACATAGTTGAAAACAGTAATTGTCAGATATAAGTGAGTAAATAACACTGTGAGTTACCACATTATAAATTATGACAAATGAACATTATATAGCAATTGAACATGGTATAAAATAAACAATATTTAGTGTAAAAACAGGCATGACTAATATATATTTCAAAACAATATATGATTGCATATTTAAATATATTTAAATACATAGAGAGCTTTCAAATGTTTACCTAAACATAAAATTAAATTTACTAAAACAAAATGCTTAAATATATATGTATTATATGTATACTATATTTACTATGGATATGTACTTAAACACATGTAATTGGAAACTACTTATACTAAAACATTAACAAGTTTTATCTATGCAGTAAAAGTTAATTAGAATGAACTTTTTAGCAGTAACTCTGTGCTAGATTTGCAACTACAATTATGAAATTAAACAGCATAAAACTTGTAAATGAAGTCAGATAAACTAGGTTGGGATCTTGATGCTGGAGTTCACTAGTTCTGCATTTCTGAACCATGTTTTCCTTCTCTGCAGAGAATCATGTTTTCACCTTTATATAGTTTGGAGAAAAATCATATTGATATTGTATTAAAACCTTTGATGCTTAAAGGTAGTTATACTTTGAATAATGTCCCTTGGATAGTTTGTTTTTCAGACATCATTGAAGACAAATGGTTCAAAATTAGAGAAAGAAGAAAATATTTTAAATGAACTGCTACTGTAGAAGTCAATGGCCTCTCGGTTCCTCTCTGTTCCAGAGATAGCTGGATATTCTTGTGCTGCCAGCCTCATCCTATAGACAAAATGGTGAAGGTTGGTGTGAACGGATTTGGCTGTATTTGGCTCCTGGTTATCAGGGCTGCCTTCTGCTCCCCATTTAGCAAAGTGGAAATTGTTGCCATCAACGACCCTTTCATTGACCTCAATTACATGGCCAAATGTTCTAGTATGAATCCACCCATGGCAAATTTAACAGCACAGTGTCATTGAGAGTAATGCCCGGTGCAACACCGAAGGTGGAAGAGTATGAGTTGCTGTTGAAGTCGCAGGAGTCCTCAGTGTAGCCCAGGAGACCCTTCACAGTGGGCCCTTGGAAGCCTGCTTCATCATCTTCTTGAGGAAGTCATACTTGGCAGGTTTCTCCAGGCAGCAAGTCAGATCCACAATGGATACATTGGGTTTAGGGACATGGAAGGCCATACCCGTGAGTTTCTTCTTCAGCTCTAGCCCACAGCCTTGGCAGCACCAGTGGCTGCAGGGATGGTGTTCTGGGCAGCCCCTCAGCCATCACGCCACAGCTTCCCAGAGGGCTCATCCACAGTCTTCTGAGTGGCAGTGATGGCATGGACGGTGGTCATGAGCCCTTCAATGATCCCAAAGTTGTCATGGATGACCCCAATAGCATAAAAACGGTAATTCAAATTAAGAGAAAGTGGCCATCTTCTTTACATTATATATATGTATATGTACATGTATTATATATTATAGAGAAAATTTTAGTCCAGTGACAAGGATGCTGTGGCAAAGAATTGCATCCAGAGATATGACACAACTGTATTTCAGACATGCCTTTAGTATACAACTTTGATCCCACTGGCTAGAATATAGAGGTGCTCTTAGTACACATTTTTGAGCCCAAACAATGAGCTTTAGTTGGGGGCAGACAAAGTGGTGAATTAGAGAAAGATTCGATAGAACAAGTAAGAGACAGGATATGCCCAACTCTCACAAGAACAGCACGGGGGAGAGAGACTACTTAAGAGCAGCTAAAGAGAGAGAGAGAGAGAGAGAGAGAGAGAGAGAGAGAGGGAGAGAGAGAGAGAGAGAGAGAGTGTGTGTGTGTGTGTGTGTGTGTGTGTGTGTATCTATGACTTTTATTTTGACAGTTTTACAGAGACAGGCTGCAGAAAGATCAAGCCAGACACAGGTGGAGACAGAACAAGCCAGAGAATGAGAAGGAGTCAGAACATATTGCCAAAGTTAATAAGAGGCCAAGCAGAAGCTGAGAGAAACCAGATTGAATTGGTCAGCTTGGAATATTAAATTGTACAGAGAGTAGAAGCTTCTATGCTTAGGCCTAGAATACTTAGAACAGAAAAAGAAATTCACTGAGCTCAGTTCAAGCTGTGTAGTCACATGGTTTTCATACCTTCATCTGAGGAAATAAATTTGTGTTTACAATATATATTCTTCTTCATTTGTTTTCTGTACTTAAGAGAGCTTCAGAAATGATCCATACTTCATTGTTTATTTGATTGTGCTTTCTTCATAGACTGAGAATGATTCATTTAAATATCAAATCCACTTAAAGTTGTGAACTCTAAAGTTTAGCTCAGGAATATGCAATGCCCACTTAAAAACTACAAATTAATTATGTGGAGACTTTCTTATATAACATTAAAAAACATTCATTCAATTTAGGTTACAAGATGAACTAACCTTTTTTTTGTCTGAAGGTTCAGTTTATTGAGGATTTGTGATAACTTTTATCTCTCTTTATAAGAAAAAGTCATAGTAAAATGGAATAATGTTTTCTATACCTATGGCTAATACAAACTTATAATTTAGATGAAAAATTTCACCTGCACCTTCTCATGAAGGCTAATTTGTAAATTTCAGCTTTTTAGGTGTTCTATAAAATGCTAATCTAAATTGAATTGATCATTTGATATGTATCCTATACATATTAATATTTTTATTATAATATTTATCATGGTCACTGGCTATGATCTCTGGGAAGAAGATATATAAAAGCAATGTCATTACTCTGAAGATGACTGATATCTGCACTTGATGCACGGATGAGAAATGTCATTTAAGGAATGTTGAAGCAGATTAAAAAATGCTGATAGTAAATAAGAAACTTAAAAACAAGAAACTGCAGTTCAGTTTTTTTTTAAGCAGCCAGGACAATTATTATGGATGCATATGTAATGAGGATGAATTAAGACTAAAGTCATCTTCTCCTATGTTCCTGGGGGAGAAATTCAATAACAGGTTGGTAATAGAAAACAAGAGAGATACCTAAAAGGGATAGATACTCAAAATAGAAGATTGATCTTTCCAACTAAAGTTTTTATGTCCCAGGTCTACAATTAATTCATTAGTTGTCTCATTGCTGTAACAAAATACTTAACACAATTAACTATAGGAAGAAAGGCTTTATATTAGGTTAGAACATCAAGGTACAGTATCCTGGGTGGTTGCAGGAGCTTGAGGTGGTTGGTCATGACGCATTGCCCCATCTTTGATATGATGCCAGTTTACCAAAAGTGCATAATTCCATAATAACAATCTGTATTTTTAAATAGATACATGTTTACCTCAGAAGCTCATAATGACCAAATCTTCAAAGAATTTGTACTTTGTCCATCAAAACATGTTCATTTCCTTCTATGAATATTAATGGAATTATCCAATGTGTAGTTTTTGGTTGGATTCTCATTTATCTATTATTAGATTTTATCATACATGTGCAACATTTCTATTAATTACTAAGGGTTGGAACCTGAACCACCATTAAAACTCGTGCAAAAGCATCTGTTAACTCTCTGATTCTGAAATTTGACCTGATAGGTTTTTTTTTTTTTTTTGAGGAATGAATTAGATGCAAGTTAAATGTTCATCATAGTTAATGACATATGATGCTTATTAAATATCAATAATGATCCCTACTGCTATTGTTCAATGTGTGAGGTAGATATTTTAGCTTTAAGTTCCTATATGTGTATGACCTATTTCGGACACAGTATCTACTCGCCAATGACTTACTGCTACTCCTGAACATTCAGAGCTGCATAGTGTTCCTTAGCTACAGATTTAGTACCAATTTTCATGATTTTAATCAAGAACCAAGGATTACTAATTATTCCTCTTTATGTTTACATCATCAAAGGTATGCTGAATGAACAGATTGTGGATTAGATATTGTTATACATATGATGATATAAATGGATATAGATATAATATATATTATATATGTCTGTATAGGTGGTAGAAGGTATTGATCTCAGGGTCTTGCTTATATTAGAAAAATGATCTACCACTGAGGCTTATACCTACTTCTAAAGTATATAATTAGGTAGCTGCTAAGAAGAGACAATTCAGTTGGAGTATCTAAACCATGTTTATTTAATAGCATTGGATTTGATTCCAATCTACACAAGCATAGCTACCAAAGATCTTTTTCCTATCTTTAGCAAATGACTGGGATAATTGTCAAGTGGCACTGAGAGTTAAAAACTCAAATGGGCATTCTATAGCATTAATTTATATACACACTTATTATTCAGATGGTGCCAGAAACCAAGCAGATGGAGAGGTTAAACATTTTGTGTTATTGGTCTTCAGAGAACCATGGAAGCAAACCAAGGAAGATAAACAAAGTTGCATGGTATGCCCCTTTTAGCAGTACTTTTTCCCCATGGTTCCTCAAATCAATAAAATGGAGAGATATTTTGGGGACTAGAGAGCTGTGGACCCAACTGGTTCCATTATTTATTGGGTTTTTAAACCATTTCAGAGAATGATGTTAGGAAAGATTTGCATTTAGTCTTCCACGGAGTAGCTTATGTCCTTTCTTTCTTGTCATTTGTCTTTTATTCTGTAACATTTTGTTTCCTATTCAGTATGGATTGCAAATTACTTTAACCAGTTCAATTACAAGTCATTTGAGAAAGATATGTTAAAGCTAATAAAATACAAAAAAAAAAAAACAAAAACAAAAACGATCTGCATCTGGACAACTGCTTTCTATTTTTACTAATTCCTAAGTGGAGCATAAGGAATATCTCTTGTCTATCCTACTTTGTGGGGATAAATGATGATTTTCTAAAGAAGAGAATGACTATTTTAAATATACAAGGAAAGGTCATCTTTTTAAGTAAATACTCCATGATGACTATGTCTTTATCAATGGCACTCGGCATAAATTTTATGACTTTTATTTGCCATCGAGGGTTAGAAGTGCTAGTCTCAGCAACAGTTAATCTCCTTTTTGTGAGTTTATTACTTAAGCAGAATGGAATCCTAGCACATGCAAGCTATTGACATATGTTGCGACCCTTTATTCATCTGATTCTGAGAAAGGGAAAAAAATAAAGATTGACTTGAGAGCAGTAGAATAAATGTAACAAGGAGATGAGTTTGCAGTGAATAGTTAGGATCATATTATTCAAGTGACTGTAAAAGAAAAGTCATGGATCTGTCTGAATAAACACATGTATCTCTATGGTCCAATGTGTGATTCAGAGTCATCCCAGTGCAGGTGAACTGTCACCCAGGAGGTAATTTTAGTGATATTTGAATTAGGATTGGGTTATACAGGTGCCACTCCCTATTTAGACTTTAAAAGTGATAACAAGAGTTAAGGCAAGACAGAATATCGGAACCTAGCAAAGGCTGAATTCAGGGAAATGTCCTTTCCAGATTGGAGGATGGGCACTGAACTCTGAGATGAAGTTAGAATCTCTTGATTACACAATTTAGCCCCTTCCTACAAGAAAGTTGGTGTCACTGTGACTGTAAGCAAACTTGTACAATGTGCTCTGGACAGCATACATTGTGTTCAGGGTTATGAGATCATTTTTCATTATAATGATCTCTCATAGCATACTAGGTAGAAAAGACTGTACCCAGCATTTATTGTATCTCGCTCAGTCTATCTCTTCAATAGAATCTCACCTTGGAGACCTTGGAAGAGTTGTAAAGACAGACTGTAGGAAGATAAAGAGAAATCATTAGAATTATATTAGCTCCAGATTTCTAACACTACAAGCATGCTTGGATCTCCTCCAATTTTGTAAATCCTCCTTTATTATTTCCCTCAAATAAGAAGAAATTATCAAGGTTATGATATCCATAGGTTTCAGGCTCCTTTGTCTTCCTTTGGAAATGCTGCAAAGACATGCTGTGGGTATTCTCACGTAGAGAAGGTGGCATGTGAAATGATTTTAAGATTTTAAGAATATGGCTGTGGGAACTGCTTACCAAAATGCTGGTAATATCAAATTACGAGAGTAAAATGTAGGCAGCTTAAATGTTCTTTCAATGGTAAGCATGACTCATACACTGCATTTTCATTTCAAAAAACAAACAAACAAACAAAAACCTGATCATGCACTTGATGGAAACTATTTTCAACTGTAGGTAACTCTTCTATGGTCACTTCATATTGGAAAACTTCTTGTGCATGAAATCTCCTTCAGCAAGTAATGCATCAGTTCTACAACTTGACTTCATAATTACCTCGGATTATTTTTTATTTATGACATGTATCTCTGTATGTCTGTGCATATATATTGGGGCAGTGCTACATGAACTTATTGTGATCTTGAATGACTTTAGATGCTTTCTCTATCACTGCCCACCATACTTTCCTGAGATAGGGTTTCTTGCTGAACACTTAGCTCACTGAGTCTGTAGGCTGGCTGCCCGGTGAGCTCATGATTCCCCAGCATAGGATTATAGATGCACAGGACCATGCTTGACGAGTGTGTGGTTACTGAGGATCTAAACTCAGGTTCTCATGCAAGGTCAGCATTCGCTTTACCCCCTCAGCAGTCTCCCAATCCCATGGCTTATTTATAATTAACGTACAATATGAAATAATAAACTTTCACTCTTAAAATTAAGTTAACTGGACTATTGCTGCCCAACCCTTACAATCAGATGTTCTAATTGTCTATCTATGGGCAGTGTTATAAATGACAGAAACAATACACTTTATGTAAAATTAAAAATTAAACACTTGTGCATATATGAGGAAAAATGAAGTAATATTTCAATTTCTATTTTCCTTAGTATGATATTTTATAATTAGAGTTTTATGATTCAATTCATTGGTAAGAACAACAAGGGCTATGGAATTTCCCATGTATACACAAATCAGCAGAGTGACCCACCTCTATCCCAGTCCTACACCAGCTCCAGGGCTTCTTTTACAATCTTTGGGGACAGAGGAGAAAGAAAAAAAGCCTAAGGACAGACCAAGGAGACTCTCTAACTATTTATAGAATAACCTTGTATTAGAGAAAAATTAGCTCTTCAGAAGAAACAACTACAGCTCTGAGCGTGCTTAATTGGAACAGCGTTGATGTGAAGTAGAAGGCAACACCTCTAAATCAAGAAAATGCCTTGTAATTCTCAGAGTGTCAGCGATAATGCAAAATGAACAGTGTGCTAAACTGAAATGATTCCAGAGTTGTCACCTGCACTCTTAATTGTTCTTTAGGTGTGTGATATCTTGGAAGCTTTTTTTTTTTAATCAACTTCCCTGCTGGAGTAGTAAAATATTACAAATTAGGCATCACTCTGCTTCTAGAATATTATCTGCACATCTGTCACAATTCTGGGAATATAAACATTGCTAAATAGTATAGAGGCTTAAGGAAATCATTTCTTTTCAATAATATGTGAACATTATCTTAAATTTCCATTCTTGCAGGTCATAAATCCTGCCTGATTTGGAAGGGAAGATACTTTGTTCCTTTTTTGTTTAGAAGCCATGTTATGGAGCTGTGGGTTTTTTTTTTCTAAAACACTTTGATTATCTAACCCTGCCCAGAAGATCTCCGTTCCTCATTGTTCATTATAATGTTTTCTTTCCATTTTATTCCTGAAGATGCCAAGACAGCCTCCTGGTGGGTTACCTTGGCAACCTCTTGTGTCATGTTTTAGATTGTCCCAGGACTGCAGTTTTATTTCAATTTGCATGTACTCAATCAGCTAACTGTAAATTAAGAAGGTCTTTTGTAAAATCAATCTCTTTGTGTGTGTACAGAATAAAAAACAGATAGTTAAAATGACATCAGTACAATCCGTTTACATCTGGTATTACACAATGGCATTTTGTTTACAATACATTGTATTTTTCACATGTTGATTCTGAAATGCTAGATGTTGAATATATATATATGTATACACACACATACATATATATATATATATATATATATATATACATATATATATATATATATAGTAGATGATGGAATAATACTCAGTTTGACTGCTTTATTCCATCTTGGAAAACATATTGCATCCTGAGCTGTGAGTGCCAAGCATACAGGACTTCTGACATGCCAACTGATACAACTAGGCAGTAATTCAGTACTACTTAATTACAATTGCAAGCTATAATTTTAAAATGGCATTCAAACCAACTTTGAAAATGTATATTTTACTACTTTAGATACATATTCCTTTCAGATATATCTTTTGAAAGAATTGCTAATATGATTTTGTTTTGCATAAGCTTAAAATACTTTAATGCCTATTTTGTGGAAAAGAGTTTATAATTTGGATTAGTCTTCACATATTGATTCTCTGGTATTTGACTTAAAGCGAGGGCTCTAGAAAGCCTGGAGTGTGAGCAGAGCTAAAAGCTAAAGCTGACACTGGAATAAAAAGTGAGCTTGGAAACTCCAGTTATCAAGGACTCGAGTGAGGCTGCCATATTCAGTTTTTCTTCAAGAAAATGACTAGTACGTATATTCTAGGCTTTGAAGTACTTTCTGGTTCTTTGTAGATTTTATGTTATTGGTGAGCACTTACAGAATTCTGAGGAGGATATTCTGCTGTCAGTTAGTGAATTTCTCCTGATTGAGCCAAATTCACTGTTACCTTGCAATTATTACCCTTGTTTTTCTAACAAAGGCTATTTTTTTCCTGAGGGATTTTGAGTTTCACCATGAATTAAAGTCTATTTTCCTCTTTCATTCCTTGGGAGCACTGCTTGAAGTTTGACATATGCAGGAAAAATGAAGTGGATACTTTTATTTCTAGTTTTATTTCTAGTTCCTTTCACACTCTACCAGGCCATAGCTCAGTATTCAGAGAGACTGATCATGACTGCTCTGATTTGACTCTCAGAAGGTTAAGCCATTCTGGCAGAGTCTATCCAGTAAGCAAGTTGATGTCAGAATATCACCACTTAGGAATCTCCTCAGTGAGACTCAGTTCCTTTGGACATAAACTTGCCATGGAAAATTGCATATGTAATAAAGTTGGTAGTAGGACAAACTTTTTTCCCTTAACTCCAAAGAGTGGTAAAACTAGTTTGCTATCTTATTGGCATTTAAACAAACACACAAATAAATAAACAATAAACAAACAAACAGTGACATACATAGCAAGGAGATGGAAGGACTAGGGTCTATATTGAATATTTATGACAGCATCACTCAGTTTGTTCATAGTAGATAAAGTTTTGAAACATAGATTGCTCAATCCAAGTTTGTTCATAAACAAGTGCTCAGGTGTTTTTAACCTTTGACTTTTCAGTACACCAATGGCTGCTCTTTTTGTATTAGTAGGTTTTTATTTTCCTCTTCTATGGCAAAGGTGGTTTTTCTTTTACATTTCACCATCCATGGGCTACTATCACCTACTGATTGTAGTAAGTCTAGCCAGCTCTGAGTGACTGGAGTAGCTGATTGTCTCTGATAACAACGGGCCATAACTAAAAACATTTAGAGCATCTAATCAAGATTTTTTTGTTTTTTGTTTTTTTGTTTTTGTTTTTATTTACAATATATAGGTAACTTTATCTCTCCAGTATTGTGGGCTATTACCAGTGGGTACTATTAAAGATAAAGTTCATACATGGTTTTTAATCTATCTTTCTGTTTCATTTTTATAACTTTATTAGGCCATGATTTGCACACGATGAAGTACACACATTCAAAGGGAGATATTTTATTTTTCTTTTAAATTGACTGTTGTATTTATTTACATTCCAAGTGTTTCTTCTCATCCCCCTCCCAGAATTCTTCATCCTGTCCCTCTCCCCTTTGCCTCTGAGAGGGTGCTTCCCCTTGCTTCATCACCAGACCCCCATCTCTCCTCCCTGGGGCATCAAGTCTCTACAGGATTAGGCACATTCACTTTCACTGAGGGCTGACAAGGCAGTGCTTTGTTACATATGTGTGTATGTGGGGGAGCTCAGACAAGCACATGTGGGCTCTTAGTTGGTGGCTTAGTCTCTGGAAGCTCCCAGGGGTTCAGGTGAGTTGACACTAAAATTTAGGTTTGCCATCCCCTTCAGCAACTTCAGTCCTTTTCCTAACTTTTCCATAGTAGTCCTCGACCTCAGTCAAATACTTGGCTGTAAATATCTTTATCTGGCTCAGTCAGCTGTCTCAGAGGACAGCCATGCTAAGCTTCTGTCTGCAAGCACAACATGGCATTAGTATTAATGTCAGGGTTTGGTGCCTACATATGAGATGAATCCCATGTTGGGCCAGATATTGGATAGTCTTTCCTTCAGTCTCTGTTCCTTTTTTGACCCTGCATTTCTTTTAGACAGGAACAATTCAGGGTCAAAGACTTTGAATGTGATTTGGTGACACCCCATCCCTCCACTGAGGGCCCTGTCTAACTATTAGAGTGGTCTCTTCAGGTTTTTGTCTCCCCACTATGGGGTATTTCAGCTAAGATCACCCCCATTGAGTCCTGGAAGCTTTTCAGATCCCAGGTCTCTAGGTCTTTTTAAAGGTCCTTCCCCCACCCCCAGAAGATGCATTTGGGTGAATTTATGTAAGTTTTGACATGTAACTAGAGTCATCACCACATGTAGAAATCCTCACCATAATCACAATGATGTGCATAGCTGCCATTTCCAGGCATTTCCTCATATTTGCTATCATTTCTTTCTCCCACAGCATCACAGACCTGTTTTCTCTCATGTTAGGTAAGAGTGTGTGCATGTGTGTGAATATAATCATGTGGTTTGTTCTTCATCTTGTGTATACAATTTATTTACTCATATACCTGCTGAGAGATGCTTAACCATTTTTACTTTTAGCTATTGCAAACAAAACTGTTATGAATAATCATGAATAGTTTTGGTCAGGCTTTCTTTCCTTTCCTTCCTTCCTTCCTTCCTTCCTTCCTTCCTTCCTTTCTTTCTTTCTTTCTTTCTTTCTTTCTTTCTTTCTTTCTTTCTAGAAATACCCAGATGTAGAATGACTGAATTACATGGTAGTTGCCTGTGTCTTTCTGAGACAGCAGTGAATCAGTTTACAAAGTACATTTTACATTCTCTGGAGCCTTCTCTGAAAGATCTTTGCTCCTCTCTGTCTTCCGCACGTGCTGATCTTTCTACCTTTTAATCGGCATGACTTTAATGCATATTTACTAGTGTCTCATCTCTGTTTGTCACCCACATTATACCTTCTTTAGCAAATTATATAGTATTTGTTCATTCTGCTAATACTAAAATTATTGCTATAAATGTTTGTGACCTCCTCCAGCCCATTGTTCTCAAAGAATAGCAGCCAACAACCTGACCATCTGGTCTCCTGCAGAACAAGCAGAACCAGTTTACAACCTTCAGGGGAGGGGCTTGGCCTGCCTTTTTATCTTTGGAGAGATGCATTAAAGGTTGAGACTTGAGCAAGAAGTCATGCCTGCCTCCATGTGTTTTCTCTTGCCACCCTGTTCTTCCTATCCCATCTCTCCTTCCAGAGAACCCACCGTTAGTATGTAGCTGCTGGTGGCTACAAATGTTCTTTATATAATCTAGATACATTTTTATCAGAAACTAACAATGTTTTAATTCAATGTTACTTTATGAAATTCAATTTCCATATATTGATGCACTTTTGTTTTTATTATTATACTATCCAAAGCAAAAAAAATTAGAGAGAATATTTTATATTAAACATTACATACATATACAGTGTACAAGTTGTCAAAAAGATAAACTTCATTTTTTACAACCAGTATACATGTATTTCAATTGACTATGTAATAAAATATATATTTGTGTTTTGTCCAAATGAAGTAAAAATATAACTTCCTATGTAAAATTGAGATTCAAAAATCTATCAATGAAAATAAGAATATACATAACATTATTGCTTACTCTTTAGACTGAACTTCTGAGTCTTTAAGGTTATAATTCTTAGCCCATTACATTGGAACTATAGAAGAAACTTTTATAAACATTTAGAACCCCACCCAGATATATCAGAATCTCACTAGTTAGAACTAAGTCACTCATATTTTTAAAGGTATTCAGGTGGTTCTTTTATAACTAGAATTTGGGTTGATTAGTCTAAAATATGTTGAAATATGAAGAAGGTTTGTAAATGTTGGGAGAAGGCTGCAAGAGCCACATAGGACACTTTCTCCACAGGCATAAATTCTTTATTATACACACATATCACCTATTCATACAACATCATCACATCTTTCAAAAGGGCAAACTTCATTTTTTACAACCAGTACTTCAGACATTCAGTAATGATCCTTATTAATCCTCACGTGGCTACAGTAGTTTCTTGGCATTTTTGTTTTGCCCTATGTCAACTGTTTCAGCATTGTCAGACGTGACCTTCCCCAAATGATTTTAACCTATGAGAATATGATCGAGAGAAGAGCACATTGTATTGTCTCAAATCTCACTTGTTCCTCTAAGAGTCAATGGTTCTTTCAGGTTATTTGATTATTTAGCTCCTTATCAGTTCTTTTGGTGATTAATCAACTTTCTAGTAATTTCAAGGTAAAATCCCCATTTTCTTCCCCCATCCTTTCTTTCCTTGTCTAAAAACAAACAAACAAACAAACAAACAAACAAAAAACCCACAAACAAACAAGCAAAATTCCAAGACAGAAAGGCCTCGACACATATATAGTGTCAACAGTTGCTCTATTAGGAGAAGCCAAGATTTTAAACTTCTTTCTCCTTATTTGTTCACAAATAGATATTTTTTATTTATTCATTTTCCCTAGCCAACTGCTTCTATAACTGACATCTGAAAAGAACTCCTTTCAAACTTCTTGGGTTCTTAATTAATATGGTAATGTTTAAATATTCCTAAGGTTATTTGAAGATGCACTGTATTACACCTTCAGAAGAAATTATTCCTTTATTTTTTTTCTTTTGACTCTGTTTTAATTGACACACCACCAGACCCATCTACTGCTCACTGCAAAACAGGTCCACAAAGTCAGAGGACAGACGATCTAGTCAAAGAAGGTGACTTTGTTTGAAAAAATGGCATATTTCTTGCTATATTTCTTTTTCTTTAGTTTTATGTACATTTGTGAATATGTACACAGACACAGATACACACAGACACAGACAAAGACACACACACACATATACATATATATATACATATACATATATATATATATATATATATATTCCTAAATATATGAATACAACCATCTCAGTCTATATAATGCTACTTATGTGTATGTTTTGGGGACTGGCCACTTGGTATTGAATAAGCCATTGGTATGCTCTTCCACAGGGAAGACTACTTCTCCTGCCATCAGCATTTCTTCATTGCTTATAGGTCATTTTACTATGCTTGGCCAATAAAAAGAACATATGACCAAAAGTAGTGCCATTGCTCTTTTGTATGCTAATTATCAAAGAAATTACATTTGCAGAACTTAAGTTTTCCCTCTAGAATGATTTCATCCTATCCCAGGCCAGTGTTCAACTTCACACATAGCCAAGGATGTCCTTGAAGTTCTGGTCACCTTACCTTACACCATCAGGCATTTACATCTACAGCTGTGTGGCCAGCAAGCGTTGTACCAAAATATCTCATGTCCCCAAACCCAAAGAGGAAGACGTTTTCTTCCCCTACTTATTTCATACTTGTGTGAGGAAAAAAAAAAAGGAGAGGAAAAAAATGACTGGGTAGATATGAAAGTGGGATTTGAAAAGTGAAAGCCACAGAAGAATTTATAGCTTATAAAAGGAAGTCACTGAAAGGGAAGTAGGTTTTTTATTATTATTATTATTTTTAGAATCAGCAGAAGAAAATAAGATCAGGGCCATAAGCAGAATGCAGCAAATGGGGATGGTCCCGTAACTTCTGTTCAGTGCTGTTACTTAAGCTCCATTAGAATTGTTCTACATGCATAGCAATACTATGGATGGACTAATCCTAAACCAATTGTGTGGGCCCATTTAATTTAATTGTTTTGCACAGCTCTTCTCTCTAATTAGAGAACTAAGCACAGTGTTAGCACTTTAGCATAAACTAAATTGTTACATAATTTAATTCAATAACATCTTTTACTTAAACTGCTTTTGGGCAAGATAGTCCTTAACCCCATATAACACAGTATGTGGTATTTTATTTTCTATTTTTCAAAGATTTAATCTTGTTTTTACATTTTGGATGAATAGCCTTAGTCCTAGTGATAAATGTCTCATTTCCTCTTATATGTGAAACTAATCTCATAGGGTCTCTGAAGTTCATTTCTTTATATATTAGTCAGAAAAAGAAAATAAAACATAAAATGTCAGTAAACAAATTACTACATATGTCACTGCTTTCAGTTTGGGAAATATAGATAAATAAAACATAACCCCATAAAAATTACTTTTATCTCTCTTCCATTTAAAGAATACCAGGAATCATTTATAATGCAACCAAGTAGATACTTCTGGGTAGCCAGACAGATTACTTAAATCAGTGATGCTAAAAAGTGAAGCAGGAATGTTGTTGCCATTGGAGAGCTGACAGTAATTAGTGGAGTTTGGAGTTGTAACAGTAAAAGGTGAGTTGGACACTTACTCAGACTAACATATGTCAAGGCAAAATGTTCATAATGTAGATTGCTTGACTGTTCCATGGTTCCAATTATTCTGTGGCAGAGCATAAGGAACCCAGTCTTATGTTCAGTAGGATAGTAGCTCTCTAAGGCTTACAGTTGGTCTACTTATTGCATATGTGGACTGAAAAGCAATCCAAATGGTGTGTTGAAATAAATGCAAAGAAAACCATGATTTGAGTATCTATTTTTGTGGTACTATACCATTCATATTAGCTTCACATCTGCCATCCAAGAAGGTTATTAAAATGTCCCAAATGTAGAAAAATGTCCCAAATGTAAAAAAATGCTCCCAAGTGATTCTTAATAACTTAGCTCCGAGAAAACCTTTATTAACAAAATAAGGTTGGATTACTGAGCACATCATCATTGTAAGACTGAATGAATGGTCAGGAAAGTAAAAATGTTAGATGGATAGGTAGATACACAGACAGACAGGAAAACGAAGATAGAACAGAAAGTAGAAGAATGAAAGAGGGGAGAGGGAGAGGAGGGAGAGAGAGAGAGAGAGAGAGAGAGAGAGAGAGAGAGAGAGTAGAATGACAATATTCTAGATTGTATACACCAACAAAATGGTGTCTCATTCTGTATACATAGAGGGTACTGAGAAAGATCACCAAAATGTGGGCATTTGAAGAACAATGTGGAAATCTTCTGCAGAGGGACCTCCCTGGAACCATAGTAAAGACTTCTAGTGATGGGGGATATGGAGCCTGAACCAGCTCTCTTCTGTAACCAGGCAAGAGCTCCTATGATACCAACCAAGCCACAAAACCATTGACCTGCAATTTGTCCTGACTGCAGCATTTGCTGGGATAATGGTGGTATATTTCTTGTTGGAGTGACCAAATAATGACTGTTCCAAATTGAGACTCACACCTGACACTCCTTTGTTGGCCAGGAACAAGAGTCTGGATAACCTCTAGAGACCTAGGACATAACTAAACATGAGTGGAAAACAATCAATGAAATCATTCTTTTTTTTTTCTTTTTTTTTTTTTAGAATTTTTTTTTTAATTTTTTTTATTTTTTTTATTTATTTTTTTTAATTTTCTATATTCTTTGTTTACATTCCAAAGGCTTTCTCCTTTCCCAGTTACCCCCCACCATATGTCCCATAATTCCTCTCCCCCCCATGCTATTCCCCACTCTTTCTCCCCCCCCACCCCCCACGATGTCTATGTTCTGGGTCTACAATACTGGATCCAATCTTTGCAGGCCCAGGGTCCTCTCCTTTTTTTCTTCTTGAAAGTCATTTGACTTGCTAATTGTGCCTTGAGTATTTAGGGCTTCTGGGCTCATTAATATCCACTTATCAGTGATTGCATTTCGTGTGTATTCTTTTGTGATTGGGTTAGCTCACTTAGGATGATAGTTTCCAGATCTAACCATTTACCTACAAATTGCATGCATTCATTATTTTTAATTGCTGAGTAGTACTCCATTGTATAAATATACCACATTTTCTGTATCCATTCCTCCTTTGAGGGATATCTGGGCTCCTTCCAATTTCTGGCTATTATAAACAAGGCTGCTATAAACATAGTGGAGCATGTGTCTTTGTTGTATGCAGAGGAATCCTCTGGGTATATGCCCAGGAGTGGTATGACAGGGTCCTCTGGGAGTGGCATGCCCAATTTTCTGAGGAACCGCCACACTGATTTCCAGAGTGGTTTTACCATTTTGCAATCCCACCAACAGTGGAGGAGTGTTCCTCTTTCTCCACATCCTCGCCAGCACTTGTTGTCTCTCGAGTTTTTAATCTTAGCCATTCTGACTGGAGTGAGGTGGAATCTCAGGGTTGTTTTGATTTGCATTTCCCTGATGACTAATGATGTTGAACATCTCTTAAGGTGTTTCTCGGCCATCCGAATTTCTTCTGGTGAAAATCTTTGTTTAGCTCTGTACCCCATTTTTTGATAGGGTTATTTGGTTCTTTGGGGTCTAACTTCTTGAGTTCTTTGTATATATTGGATATTAGCCCTCTGTCGGATGTGGGGTTGGTGAAGATCATTTCCGACGTTGTTGGTTGCCGTTTTGTCCTTCTGACAGTGTCCTTTGCCTTACAGAAACTTTGTAATTTTATGAGGTTCCATGTCATTCTTAATGATAATCTGCTATACTCATAGATTGATGCCTAGTCCAATCTCATCAAAGAGGCTTCCTGCAACAACTAAAGGGAGCAGTTGCAAAGACTCTCAACCAACCATAAGGAAGAGGTCATGGAACCTGCAGTAAAAGGAATAGAAGAGAGAGGAAATATTTTAGGGGCCAACTGAGTCAAGGACACCATAAAAACACAACCCACAGAATCAACTAAGCAGGACTCATAAGGGCCCACAGAGGCTGAAATAACAATCACTAGATCTGCATGGATCTGCAGTAGGTAGTCTGAATATTGCATATATGCTGTGGTTAGGTAGCTTGATATTCCTGTGAGAACTCCTAATAGTGGGAGGAGGTGTCTCTGACTCTTTTGTCTGTTCTTGGGACCTTTTACTTCTTACTGGCTTTCCCCATCCAGCCTTGATATGAGGAGTTGTATCTGGGCTAGTTGTAACTTGATAAACATCAGCCATTTTTGATTGATATCCCTGGGAGACCTGCTACTTTTTGAAGGGAAACAGAGGAGGAGTGGATCTGGGGAAAAGGGGAGGCAGTAGTGGGGTTCTGGCAGGAGTTGAGGGAGAGACTGCAGTCATATGTAATGTATGAGCGAAAAGAGAAAAGAAGAGCAGAGAAGAAAAGAGAAAAAAGAAAAGGAAAGAAAAGAAAAGAAAAGAAAAGAAAAGAAAAGAAAAGAAAAGAAAAGAAAAGAAAAGAAAAGAAAAAACTTAACAAGTCACCAAGATGTCTTGGGAAGAACATGAAGTATATTGACACAGGATTAAACCCTGGTGGGAAGGTATTAATACATGAATCTTACCCACACCTCATATAATATGTAGTCTTATACATGGATAGGTTGGCACAGGACAGCAGAATCAAGTTCTGAGGGTTACTATTCCATGCTATAAGGTCCTTTGAAGGATGCAGGAATCTGGATTGTGCAGAGGAGTCCAGAATTGCGATAGCTGCACTCCTGTGTCAGGGGCAGGACCAGGAGAGAGGTTGCAGCAGTCCCTTATGAAAAGCTAGAGCCAAGCCTTCAGCTCATGGCGTTAGCCCCAGCTCTGTGCCTCATTTAGCCTTGATCACTCATGCCTTGTCACCCTGGACTACAGGCTGGCTTGGAGGGCTGTGAGTATCTCCAGTCCTTTTCTTGCTGCTGAATACCTAAATTTGTAATTTTGATATTATTCAATTGAAATAAATTTGTTTGTAAACATGAAGTTTGTATATGAATAATTTAAATATATTCAATTTATAGTAGCAATCTCATCATCTTAGGAATGAATAACGTTAGTTTTGGGGGGATAGGAGTCAGGACACTGTTCATTTTAATAACTTCTTGCTTCCTCCTATCTGTTTCATGTGTCTCAGAATAGGGTCTATTGATCCCCTTCATGTAGTCTGGACACAGTAAGACACCTAATTCTATTCTCATCTTGAAGGTCTTCCCTGTCTTGATTAGGGAATAAAATATACCAATGACAGGGTCCTCATTTCATCTAATGAATAATTAGTATTATGAGACAAATCTTTACTGGTTTATTGATTGCTTAAAGTGTTTATCATTTGAGAGACTATATTTAAAACTGTTTACTATGTTATTTCTATAGCTTTTTATAATATTATTATTTAAATATTGTAAGAGTGACTAAACCTTTAATTTCTTGTACTTAACAATATCTGAAATACAAGTGTTTTTAAAGAAAAATGCAGACTTGTAAAAAATAAACAGGATTAGTCATTTTGTGCTAAAATTTAGGTCATTGATAATTAGTATTTCTTGTTAAGTATATAATCTATGTTAATTCTATTACAATATGTTTCTTGGGTATTTCCAAGGTTAAGATTCTTGAACTTCTTAATTTTCTCCATCTCCCCCCCCCCGTATGTCTCTCTTTTCTCCTTTATTATTTCCATGTCTACATGTGTGTGGTTTGAGATGTGTGTTAGGATTGTTACATATGTGAGAATGCACATGAGTGTGCTAGTGTGTAGGCATGTACTTGTGTGAAGGTCCAAAGGTGATTCAGTGAATGTTCCTTGATTACTCTTCCACCTATTGTTTAAGACAGGGTCTCAACCAGAGCAGACAGGCAGGAATAGTGTCATTGGCCAGCCTGCTCTGGGTATCCACTGTCTCTGTGTAACGAGGCTGGAACTACAGGTGCCACACCATGCCCTTGCAGTTTTTGTGTGGATGCTGAGGATCTGAAAAGTGGTCCTTTTGCTTGTACAGCAAGAGATATAACCACTGAGTAATCTTCCCAGCCCTGATTATAACTCTTTTGGAGAGAGTGTAACAGGATATTCAGGTGATAGAGTTTCAACTATGAAAACCAAGAAGATAATTTGTGACAGTACATTCCTCACTGAGATCTGTATTTATCATGTGGTCTTAGAAAGGAGATGGTGAAAAACTACTTTTCAATTCTTAGCTTATTTATCACTTAGCGAAATAGAGGAGTAACTAATGGTTTGATAGGAATGCTGAACCTTTTGGATATGATTTCTTTGGTTCACCTTATCAGTATTTCCATACTGTCCCCAAGAAGGAAGCTCTATTTTTATAAAAGAGAAGAATATTCATCAAAATAAAGTTGGAGTTGTTTCAGGTGTTGATTTATTGGTCCTGATAGTATTCTTTGGAATTATATAGATTAATGTTTATAACATATGATAAGAGATTGAGATTTTTCTGCTTGAATACAGAAGGCTGGAATGCTGCATTGACAGTGAGATATAATCACATGTATACCATGTAAAATGTATATAAATAGAGTTGGTTGATGATTTCCAAGGGGTTGGCATCAGAGGCACAATGGGGACCTTGACAGATAAAGAATGACTTTGTGGCAGAGAATTCAGAGTTCACTGTGTGTGTGGTGAATCTAAAAAATTGCCATATATGTTCTCCATCCCATGGCACAGAGGCTGTCTTTCTATCACTGAGAGAATACTGGCCTTACTTGAGGTTGACGTCTGCTTCTCTCCCCTTCCCTCTTTGTCCTTGGCATCTGACCATAACTGTACCACACAGCATAGTAAGGAAGTTGAAAAAAATAGGGAAACTGTGCTAAGACTTAAGTCTTCTCAGCATAGGGAGACTCAAGTTGGGAAAAAGAGATTGTTGTCTTTTTGTGTAAGTGTGAAGCTTTTTTTTTGCATTAAGCTGACATTTAAATTAATGAAAACGTGTTTTGTGACAAAATTCTGGTAATCTACAAAGTTTGTGATTTTTTTATAGGAGGGCAGGGAAGGAACTGGGCAGGGATGTTTTCATAAATAAACATATTAAGTAATCTAACTTCATTGTGACCTGTTTGTTTTACAATAATGCCTTTGATTCTTTAATGATAGTAGTGTGACCCTCGACAAAATGAAAAAAAAAATCTTAGTATTAGTGTCCTTGCTTTTTACGCACATATACAATGAGTACATAGGTACTCATTGGCCCTTAAATTAATTTAATTGCCAAAATATTTTGGTTGAGGCAAAAGAAACTGAAAACTCTGGATTTGAGTGTAAAAATGATTACTGAAAAAGATAAACCTATCTTATTCACTGATTCTAACTATTGGTTCCAGATACACAAGTAAGAGTGTCTTCTGACTCTTTTTATGAAATAGTTTTAAGGGAAAAGAAGATATTAGATTCTGATACTGGAGTTCATAATGAAGTCCAGCTCTGGAGATAACAACAAAGGTAATATTTCTAGTTGTAGTTTATCAACAGCCAAATTCCTTATTTTCTAGTCATCCAATGTGGTAGCAAATATTGAAATTCTTGGTCCTCAGTTGGTAGAACTGCTTGAGAAGGATAAGGAAGGGTGGCCTAATGGAGGAGATGTGCCATTGGGGGTGGGCTTTGAGGTTTCCAAAGTCCATTTTATCATTTTATTCCAGTTGGTCTCTCTCTGTCTCTCTCTCTCTCTCTCTCTCTCTCTCTCTCTCTCTCTCTCTCTCTTTCTCTCGCCTCTCTCTCTTGCACTCTATGTGTGTAAATGTATGTTGTCTGTCTGTCTCTGCTTTAGGCTTGCGGGTCAGATGTAATTTCTCAATTATTGCTCTATTGATTCAACATCATGTCTGCCTTTCTACCATATGACCTACTCCAATGATCATGAACTTTAACCTTCTGTAACTTTAAGCAAGTGTCCAAAAATCACTTGTCTTCTCTCAGTGTTTTTTTTTACAGCAATAAAAACATAACTAAGACATCCAAATATCAGTGCACTTAAGTTTATGGATACCATGTGCATTTGAAGTTTAAGACATGCTACTAGCTTCAAATATGGGTAAAGTTCCTACTCAAATTGTGCCTAAGCAGCAGCACCAATTTTGCTTTTTTGGGCATTGTAACTTTCACTCATCTGAGGGAGATAAACAAGGAACTATGAAAGACAAATACTAAATTCCAGAGGAGTGATGTGTATGTAGGAAGGCACTAAAAATGTCTAAATGGTTTTACAGCCTCATAAATACAAAGTCGTGGCAATAGCCTCTTATTTACTTGTAGAAAAATTATGCATCATCATACAAGGACCTGGGAATGATCTGACTTTGTAGAACAATGGGATAGAAATAATACCCGATTGTGGAGATAACAGGATAAAACCAATACTCAATCTCCTACCCTGTGATTTTCTATAAATGCTTTAAGTTTCTTTCTCAGCCTTGGTTTATTTACTCTACTGAAGAAAAATATGATCAATGCTAGAGATATACAATTAATTTATATGCTCAGGAAAAACAAAAAGGAAAAAAAGTCATAATAAAAACATACCAAGCCAAAACAAATCTTACCCAGTTCTCTCCCTGTCCTTCCAGTGTTTCTCTTCAAAAATTGGTTCCAAGGCCACTTTTCCTCTACAATATGTGGGTAGCAGACTCTGATATATCTTTGTGCAACTCTTGGTAATATTGAATTGCAAATATAAAATGTTCCCAAATATAATTGACTTTAAAAATCAGCATAAACTCAAATGAAGTTGGAATTTTTTTTTTATATCTTAGCCATTTTCTTCTTTTTTTGTAGTTTTTGAGACAGGGTTTCTCTGGTTAGCCCTGGCTGTCCTGGAACTCACTCTGTAGACCAGGCTGGCCTCTAACTCAGAAATCCGCCTGCCTCTGCCTCCCAAGTGCTGGGATTAAAGGCGTGCGCCACCACCACCAGGCTTATTTTTTTCTTCTTGTTGTTAATCTCACCATTACCATATCATTTCACAGTATAAAATGCTGGTTTATAAAAAAAATAAGCCAATATTTTAGAATCCTTAAATGAAGTGGAAACTTATGGTTTCTTTAGAAAGTCAGTTGTGTTGTGTGGAGTTTTGCTGGGGCAAACACATGGAGGAGTATTTTCCTGAATTGGCCATAGGTTAAAAGGATATTTTGCTAAAGCAGACATGTTAAAGAATCTTTTGCTAAGCAGACACAGGTGAAAAGATGTTTTGTGGCTCTGAAGGATGGCAGTGGACAGTGAGCCCAAGTCTGAAGTGTTTGAGATCACAGACTTCACCACAGCCTCGAATTGGGACAGGTTTATTTCAAAAGTTGAAGAAGTCTTGAATGACTGGAAACTGGTTGGGCACTCTCTGAAAACAAAACAAAACAAAACAAAACACTGAAAAAGGCTTCTGGTTTTCTTGTGCTCCAGTAGCTGATCCTGTGTCATAAAGCTCCTCTAGGAGAGAACTGGTCTCCCAGGAGTGATGACAAACCTGTGAGCACAGGAAAGACCACCACTTTGGTTAGAGGGATGTGCCTGAATCTCTCAAGTTACAGGAACCAAGGAGTAGCCTGGGACAGGATCCTTCTGGTTTCCATCTGTGCCCAGGCGCTGACCCTGTGCCACAGCTGTCCATATACAAATTCCTCCCAGAGAGAACGGGTCTACTAGGAGTTCTGACAATCAGACTCACAGGAGGGACAAGCCACAGTCAGAGACAGCAAGATCAGCTAACACCAGAAATAACCAGATGGTGAGAAGCGAAGACAAGAAGATAAGCAATAGAAACCAAGGTTACTTGCCATCATCAGAACCCAGTTTTCCTACCACAGTGAGCCTCGGATACCATAACACACTGCAAGATTCTGATTTAAAATCACATCTCATGATGATGGTAGAGGACTTTAAGAAGGGCATAAATAGTTCCCTTAAAGAAATACAGGAGCACACAGGTAAAGAGGTATAAGCCCTTAAAGAGAAAACACAAAAATCCCTTAAAGAGTTGCAGAAAACACAACCAAACAAGTGAAGGAACTAGACAAAATCATCTAGGATCTAATGGAAATAGAAAGAATAAAGAAATCACAAAGAGAGACATACTTGGACATAGAAAACCTAGGAAAGAGATCAGGAGTCATAGATGCAAGCATCACCAACATAAAACAAGACACATGGCCACCACCACTGATTTGTTTTTGCTGTCCTGACACTGCTGAGTTAAACTAGTGCTATATTCATGAAGTATTTGCAAGTGGATCAAGCTGCCACTGATGAATTCTGTGAGCTGAACTGCTGATTTCCTGACAAGGTAGATTGGCTTTACTCCAAAGAAAAATTTCTAAACTTGTTTATTTCCCCTGTGTCCTATTAACCTTTCCTTTCCACTACCTGTGGAAGACGGTGGGCTAGAAGGGTGGTTAATGAATTTAAGAATATATATTAAAAGTAGGCCTTTGAAAAAATCAAAACAGCAGTTAAATATTGTCATTTTAGTAAAAGTGTTTTATGGAAATACAGGCAGATAGGGAGTTTTTTAAGTTTCTTGTGTTCATCTTGTCTATTGAACTTAAGCTTGTAATGCTACAAGCTCAGAGCAGTTCTTTCTTGCCTTTATAAGTGAATTTTAAAAGAGCCAAGACTCTAGGTCAACTGGGAAGCTCAGAGATGGAAGCTGAAAGCTAAATGTATAGTCTCTATGATAAACAGTAGATCAGGAAAATCGCTGATTTCATATTGTTTATTGTATCCCTTAAAAACTGACTGGCCACTGTAACATTGGCCATTTGGTTTATCAGATTAATAATCTAGGATTAATCCTATCTAATTAGGAATGAAGTGTGCATAAATCATTAGTTTTTAATCATAAAATCATTCTTTTTGACTTATGAGAGGTAACACCCAGGAATCATCTGAAATGCCACAGGCTTTATAACTAACAACTTTTTCCTTTTTATATAAAAGTCTTTCTTAAAACTTATTTTTTCACAATATTTTCCAGATTTTATCTTTCGTATAACCCTATAAGGGGTGATAAGATGCCCCAGATATTTTAGGTAGTTTTATTTCAAGTATTTTTAATTTATAGCTTTCCCAACTTCAGAACTGTGGTTTTAAATTTCTATTATAAGCCAGTATGTGTTTTTCTTGAACATTCAAATGCTGGCAAATGCAATTAGTGTTAAATACTATATTTTAAACTTGGTTACATGGTAAGTAATGAAACACAATTATAGGAATTTTGGTAGATAGAAATAAAATTATTTAGTTAGTTAATAATAATGAGAATATTGCCAGTCTTTTTGAAAGCATTAAAAAGGTATTGTAAATAAGTAAATTTTTATGTAAATAAAATACATTAATTCAAAAGGCATGAATTGAAATGCATTCAACAAGTCAAAAAATAGTATTTTATCTATAAAATTATACCTACAATTATTTTACGAATTGAAAACTGTGAACCAGAGAGTTGATATTTTTATTACTTTTTAATTGAAAAGTCATAAAAAATATCCTGAGTGTACTTTCCTTCTTTTATGTTCTTCCAGATTCCAACCACATTCCCATCCATCCAACTCTGTACCTTTCTTCTCTTTCTCTTTAGAAAATGGGCCAAACGAACAAACAAACAAACCTATTGCATGTAGCTTTTGCTATGCGACCTAAGCTCCGGGAATGGGCTGCACTACCAGCCTCCACCTAGATTCCTTGAATCCACAGATAAAAGACACAGACACACACAGTTGTTCAATTTCAACTTGTCTTTTAATACATTTGCTGGTGGCTGCTTGTCTACTGCCTGGAAAAGTGTGTCCTTCTCAGTATTCTTAGCTCTGCACCTCTTCACCTGCTCTCAACTTTAGTTGCTCATTTACAACAAGTACCAGCTAAAAACTCCTGATGGCTCACCTATAGTAGCAGGTAGTGTGGCTACTCTGTTCGTGATCTCCCATGGCTGGCCACATTTTTCTCTCCCAGAAGCATGGTGAACTTTATCTCTCCTCTCCTTACATCTATCTGCTTGCCTCCAAGATGTCAACAAATACAAGAAGATCGAGCTATCTACAGAGCAATTCTCAAATTCATCTGGAGCAACAAAAAACCCAGGATAGCTAAAACTATTCTCAACAATAAAAGGACTTCTGGGGGAATCAATATTTCTGACCTCAAGCAGTACTACAGAGCAATTGTGCTAAAAACTGCATGGTATTGGTACAGCAACAGGCAAGTAGAACAATGGAATAGGATTGAAGACCCAGATATGAACCCACAGACTTATGGTCACTTGGTCTTTGATAAAGGAGCCACAACTATCCAGTTGAAAAAAGATAGCCTTTTCAACAAATGGTGCTGGTTCAAATGGAGGTCAACATGCAGAAGAATGCGAATTGACCCACTCTTATCTCTTTACACGAAGATCAACTCCAAGTGGATCAAGGACCTCCACATAAAACCAGACACACTGAAACTATTAGAAAAGAAACTTGGGAAGACCCTGGAGGACTTGGGCACAGGGGAAATTTCCTGAACAGAACACCAATAGCTTATGCACTAAGATCAAGAATTGACAAATGCTACCTCATAAAATTACAAAGTTTCTGTAAGGCAAAGGACACTGTCAGAAGGACAAAACGGCAACCAACAAAGTGGGAAAAGATCTTCACCAACCCCACATCGGACAGAGGGCTAATATCCAATATATACAAAGAACTCAAGAAGTTAGACCCCAAAGAACCCAATAATCCTATCAAAAAATTGGGTACAGAGCTAAACAAAGAATTTTCACCAGAAGAAATTCGGATGGCCGAGAAACACCTTAAGAGATGTTCAACATCATTAGTCATCAGGGAAATGCAAATCAAAACAACCCTGAGATTCCACCTCACACCAGTCAGAATGGCTAAGATTAAAACCTCAAGAGGCAACAAGTGCTGGCCAGGATGTGGAGAAGGAGGAACACTCCTCCACTGTTGGTGGGATTGCAAAATGGTAAAACCGCTCTGGAAATCAGTTTGGCGGTTCCTCAGAAAACTGGGCATGCCACTTCCAGAGGTCCCTGGCATACCACTCCTGGGCATATACCCAGAGGATTCCCCTGCATACAATAAAGACACATGATCCACTATGTTCATAGCAGCCTTGTTTATAATAGCCAGAAATTGGAAGGAGCCCAGATATCCCTCAAAGGAGGAATGGATACAGAAAATGTGGTATATTTATACAATGGAATACTACTCAGCAATTAAAAATAATGAACTCATGCAATTTGTAGGTAAATGGTTAGATCTGGAAAATATCATCCTAAGTGTGTTAACCCAATCACAAAAGAATGCACATGAAATGCAATCACTGATAAGTAGATATTAATGAGCCCAGAAGCCCTAAATACTCAAGACACAATTAGCAAGTCAAATGATTCCCAAGAAGAAGAAAGGAGAGGACCCTGGGCCTGTAAAGATTGGATCCAGTTTTGTAGAGAAACCGTGGGGGGAGGGGGAATGATTGGGGAATAGTTGGGGGGAGAGGAATTATGGGACATAGGGAGGGGGGAACTGGGAAAGGGGAAAGCCTTTGGAATGTAAACATAGAATATAGAAAATAAAAATTAAAAAAAATTTACAAACTATGGTTGAGTTCATTTCATGTTGGCCATCAACTGGTAGTCATGAGGTGTCTCTTGAGTGTAGTTTGGATATCCAGTGAGACTCCAGTGGAGAAAATGGTGTTTTCCCTTGTGACTTTTGTGAGAAATTATCCGTTGGAGATAGTTGCTGGTGTAGGTATGGGAGATCATATCTACTTCTGTCATTTAACTCTGGAAACCCATCTGACTTGAGCCTGTGCAGGCCCTATGCATGTTGCTACAGTGTCTGTGAGTTCACATGTACATTAGTCTTGTGGAGTGTAGAGATTCTTACAATTTCTAAGATAATTGATTGTGTGAACTGTTTTCCTAAATCAATATGTATGTGTATATATATATATATATATATGCATACATGTATATATATATGTGTGTGTGTATTAGAACAATCATTCCACTTTTTAAATAACTTTTATAAAGTTTCTATAGATTAAGATGCTTTATCTAATAATGAAATTCTTTTCATCATATCTTACAACTTCAATTACCATAATAGAATATAAGTAACTTTTAGACTGTGTTAAAAAATATGATGCCTTCTGATTTCTCAGTAAATTAGAAATAGTTCTACCTGAAGACTCAGCTATACCTCTCCTAACCGTATACTCAAAAGACGTTCCACTATACCACAAGGACAGATGTTCCACTATGTAAATAGCAGCTTTATTCATAATAGCCAGAAACTGGAAACAACCTAGATATCCCTAAAACAAATGGGAGAATGGATACAGAAAATGAGTTTCAGTTACACAATGGAATACTATTCAGCTCTTAAAACAAAGGACAACATAAATTTTACAGGCAAATGGATGGAACTAGAAAATATCTTTCTGAGTGAGGTAAGCCAGACTCAAATTGACATGCATGGTATACTCACTAATATTATCTGTAATGTACAGAATACCCATGATATATTCCAAAGATCAAAAAAGTTAAACAGGAAGGAAGGCTCAAGTGAGTATGCTTGAATCTCACTTAGAAGTAGGAATGAAAGAGTCATAGTAGGCTGAATAAGGAAGGGAACTGGATCAGGCAGGATGGAGGATCAGGTCTTTGGGGAGACAGGAGACCCAGAGGGACAGGAGAAAGAATGTAAATATGCAGCTGCTGGGGATTGCGGGTGGGAAGACTCTCTAGGATGTCCCAGAGGCCTAGGATAGGGGAAGCTCCCAGGAGTCCATCTGAGTGTCCTTAGCTGAGATGCTTAACAGTGGGGACATGGAACCTGATGAGGCTATCTCCTCTAACCAGGCAGGAACTCCAGTGGAAGGAAAACGGCACTATCCCACCTACAAAACTTCTGAACCAAAATTTTTCCAGTTTAAAAGAAAAGGAGGGACAAAGATGGGGCAAAGACTGAAGGAATGGCCAACTAATAACTGGCTAAACTTGAGACCCTTGTACAAGCACCAGTCCCTAACACTATCAATGATACTCTCTTATGCTTGCAGACAATATCCTAGCATAACTATCCTCTAAGAGGCTCTACCTAGCAGTGACTGAAACAGATGCAGATATGCATGGCCAAACATTGGATGGAGTCAGGGCTGGAAGAAATATTGAAGGCCATAAAGGGGATGGGAATACCACCAACAGAGTCAACTAACCAGGACCCCTGGGAGCTCTCAAAGACTGGGCCATATTCTTGGACAAATGCCTGCAGTTCAGTCTCCATGAGGGTCCCAAACACTAGAGCAGAGATGCTCTCTAAAGCTGTAGCCTGTCGGTGGTATTCATTCCCAAATAGGGCTAACTCTGGCCTCAGTGGGAGATGATGTGTCTAAATTCTGTGGAGACTTAATGCATCAGAGTGGTGGAGAGAAGAAGGGAAGAGGAGAGGGACTCTGTGAGGGGGTACCGGGATGGGGGGCACTGTCTGGGATATAAAACATAAATTAAAATTTTGTTGCCTACTAATTTAACCAACATGGGAAAGAGTTCAAACACATTAATGACAATGGACACTGCTATGAAAGACAAGCATGAGAGGTAGTCCATGGTTTTGCCAGGATGTTCTGTGTAATATTTCACTATATTGCAATCATTTGGAATACTGGAGGAAAAACTTGGCCCATTATTTAAAAGGTAGCTGGAGGTTCATCCATATCATGTCCTAAAACTGGCATTAATATGCACTATGAAATAAACCTCTCCAATTTGTTATTTTTTTTACTTTTTCTTTTTCTTTTTCTTTTTTCTTTTTGGTTTTTCGAGACAGGGTTTCTCTGTATAGCCCTGGCTGTCCTGGAACTCACTCTGTAGACCAGGCTAGTCTCAAACTCGGAAATCCACCTGCCTCTGCCTCCAGAGCACTGGGATTAAAGGCATGCACGACCACTGCCTGGCTGTCATTTTGTATCTAGATATATTTGATATGATACATTAGAATGCCAGACTGAAATTTTGGGATTTAAACAGGTAATTAGGTGACCCAGAAACATAGATTTTGCTAAGTATAGAATGATGCTTGGTCACTTTTAAATAAACAGTTTAAGCATGTTAAACATTTATTTTAAAAATTATTACCATTATATATTTAAGGTATAACTGAAAATGTTTTATTCTTCAAGCAGATAAAAATACCAGAGTTAATTTGGAATACTTTTCAACAATACAGTCTTTATAATTTTATGATTATTATGATTATGATTATTTATGATTATTACCCGACTGTATCTTGTCCTGCTAGGGAAAATCTAAACAAAAAGAGTAGCCATTTCTTATTATGAGGTAAAACAATCCGTGTGTTCCCAAATGTCAGTTTTCACAGATGTTGAATCTCCTAATATGGAGCAAACAAATGGGGACTGGTTAGCTCAAGTATACTTGCTCCTTAGGTACATCTCAATAAAACAACCCTCTCAACTCAACTCTAACCCAGAGAGTTCTATGCCTTTTAATAAAAGATGCGTAATATAGAAAATAGTTCCCTTTCTAAATATACAAGCATACATTCTTGCTATTTTTCAGAACATTAGATAATAAATAGTTCCTCAAATAAAAGGAAGGGGAGTGTATTTGTGAGCTAAAAATAAAAAACTCAGCATGCGCAATTATTGAAGCTGTTCTCTTTCAGGCCAGAAACAGCTGCAGGGTTAGAGGCTGTGCTAAGTCATTAAACATCTCTGAAATATACTAAATCATCACAAGCAAATCTTCTTTTAAAACAAGTCACTTTAAGTTGCTGGAGGGGTATATGCCCAGTATACTGTGCTCATTTGTATTCATAAAGCCAAGACTTTATTGAAAGGATTCATCGGAATCTTTTCTCAAATTCATTTCCGAGCTCGAGACCAGCCTGGTCTACAGAGTGAGTTCCAGGATAGCCAGGGCTATCCAGAGAAACCCTGTCTCGACAAACAAAAAAGAAAAAAAAGAAAAAGAAAAAGAAAAAAAAATGACAATGAGTTTTTAAATAGTCACCACTGTTTAAAAAGGATGTTTATAGGTGGATCCATCTTATATCTATAATACATATTAATGATAAGCATGAGACATCTTTAAGTAAATGTTTAAAATCTATACTGAATTATAGGTGTTTGGAGTTTTAAATTGTTATGAGAAAAATATTATGTTCCAATACAAAAAACCAAAACATTCTTTTATGGATAAAAAATCATCAAGAAACATTTTTATAAGATATCACCTTGATGAAGCAGTGATATTTAAACATATCTGTAATAACTCCAGATAGCCTAGAAGATATAAGTCAGGCAAGCTAGTACATGTATATCTTAAACTATACTCTGCTAAGAAACTATAAAATATTGATTGGGAGTGTATTACAATATTTAATCTCTAAACACAAAAGACCATAATAAGTAGTGGAAACTAGCAAGAAAAACGACACCATTAAATATATTTATGAGGGAGGTTGCTGTGGTTTCACTGCTTTTCCCAAAGACATGGGGGAACTGGGAAGAAATAAAATCCTGCTGCTGCTTGACATCTGCAAGCCTGAGCAAGAGATGGGGGAGATAAAGATTCTGACTTTCTGGACAGGGGTATACCACAGATCAAAGCAATGAGATTAAACACAAATGAACATTGTGTGCAGGGCGCCTCTTCCTTAGAGAAAAAAAAGCTTCTGTAATATTACATCATTTAAAAGTTGAAGTTTAATATATTTCCCCATGCCAAGATATGAAAGATAAAAAGAATAATGCAGCTACTTTGATGACAGACAAGTCATGATCCTTATATATTTGGAGAAACTTATTTTTAGAGCTGTATTGGTTTAAATAGGATTTATTAAAGAATAAAATGAAAACTCTTGGCTAATCATTTGGTTCCCACTATCTTTTCATCCCAAGCTTCTCTATATACAATATTTTTATAATTATTTGAGAATTTAATACAATATATTTGTCTTAGTAAGGGATTTAATGCTAAGAAAGACACCAAGACCAAGGCAATTGTTATAAAAGTAAACACTTAATTGGGGCTGGCTTACAGTTTCAGAATTTTAGTCCATTATCATCATGGTGAGAGGCATGGCAGCATCCAGGCAGATCTGGTGCTGGAGAAGGAGCAGAGAGTTCTACACAGTGATCCACAAGCAGAAGAGAAAGACTAATTACACTGAGTCTAGCTTGACCAGATATAACCTCAAATCCTGTTCTATAATGGCATACTTCCACCAACAAGGCTGTACCTATTCTAAAGAGGCAATATTTCCTAATAGTGCCACTGCCTATGGGCCAAACAGTCAAACACAGGAATCTAATGGGGTTTTTTTTTTTTTTTTGATTTTCATCTGATTTTATTGAGGTACACTTGGCAAATAAACATGTGAATGTTTAAGGTAGGGGTATTCTTATTTAAACCAACACAATAATTTTGAGATATCCACCCTCCCCTTCAACTACTCCCACTCAACCAACTTTTTAATTTCTTCTTTTTCTTTCATTATTGAGTCTAGTTTGTGTTTTCCAACTAATCTTGGTACTAAGACCTGCCTAGGTATGGGTCTACATATCAAGAGATACATTATTAACTGACTCTTCTCCTCAGAAACTATCAAAATCCAACACTGTTCATGTTAAAATTCTTGGAGATATCAGGGATACAAAGTGCATACCTAAACCTAATAAAAGCAACATATAGCAAGCTGATAGCCAACAACAAGTTAAATGGATAGAAACCTAGAGCAATTCTACTAAAAGCAAGGACCAGACAAGACTGCCTTGTCTCTATATCTATTCAATATAATACTTGAAGATTTATCTATAGCAATAAGACAAATAAAGAAGAATGGGGGATATAGATTGAAAAGGAAATAGTCAAAATATTGCTTTTTGCAGATGACATGATAGTATGCACGTGACCACAAAAATTCTATCAGAGGACTCAGGCAACTAATGAACAACTTCAGCAAAGTAGCTGGATGCAATTACTCAAAGAAATCGGTAGCCCTCCTTTACACAAATGATAAAGGGTTAAGAAAGAAGTTAGTGAGGTAACACCTTTTACACTAGCCATGAATAATAAAAAGTAGCTTAAGGTAACTCTAACCAATCAAGTGAAAGACCTGCATAACAACTACTTCAAGTCTCTGAAGAAAGAAATTGAGGAAAATGTTAGAAGACACAGAGATCTTCCCCTGCTCATGCATTTGAAGGATTAGCATAGTGAGAATAGCCACCTTACCAAAAGCAATCTACAAAGTCAATGGAATTCCCAGCAACATCTCAACTCAATTTTATAGACCTTGAAAGAAAAATTGTCAATTTCATATGGAAAGATAAAAACCCCAGGATAACTAAAACAATCCTGTGCAATAAAAGAACCTCTGAAGGTATCACAATCCCCGATTGCAAGCTGTATTACAGAGCAATAGTAATAAAAAAATCACATGGTATGGCATAAAAACAGGCAGGTCAGTCAACGCCATAGGATTAAAGATCCAAGAAATAAACCATCACATCAACAGACACTTGATTTTTGGCAAAGAAACCAAAACCATACAATGGAAAAAGGAAAGCATCTTCAACAAATGGTGGTGGTATAACTGGATGTCTGTACATAACTGAATGCAAATAGATACATATTCAATACCCTGCACAAACTTAAGTCCAAGTAGATCAGAGACCTCAGCATAAAACTGGAAATACAAGTGGGGAATAGTCTTAAAGGAATTGGTACAGGACACAACTTCCTGAATAAAACATCCATAGCTTAAGCACTAAGATAAACAATTAAAAAATAGGGCCTCGTGAAACTGAAAAGCTTCTGTAAAGCAAAGGACACTATCAATAGGAAAAATAGACATCCTACAAAATGGGAAAATGTCTTCAAATAAAACCCTACTTATGCCAGAGGGGTAGTATCCAAAATATATAAAGAACTCAAGAAGTTAGATACCAACCATCAAAATAGCTCAATTAAAAATGAGGTACAGAGGCAAATAGAGAATCCTCAACAGAGAAATCTCTAATGCCCAAGAAGCGGTTCAAATAGTGTTCAACATCCATAGTCATCAGGGAAATGCAGGTCAGAATGAGTCAGAGATTCCATCTTATACCCATTAGAACTGCTAACATCAGAAACTCCAGGGATGACACATGCTAGTGAGGATGTAGAGTGAGTGGAACACTTTACCACTGCTGTTGGGAATGCAAACTTGTATATCCACTCTGGAAATCAATTTGGCTAGTTCTGAGAAAATTGGGAATAGTTCCAACTCAAGACTCAGCTAGACCATCTCTGGTCATATACTGAAAAGATGCTCCACCATACCACAAGGACAGTTGCTCAACTATGTTCATGGCAGCTCTATTGATAAGAGCACGAAACTGGAAACAACCTTTCCCTCAATGGAAAATGGGTAAAGAAAATGTGGTTTGTCTATACAATGGAATACTACTCAGCTATTAAAAACAAGGGCATCATGAAATTTGCAGGGATATGGATGGAACTAGAAAATATCATTCTGCGTCAGGTAATTCCTGGTGTGTACTCATTTATAAGAAGAAATCAGCCATAAAGTAAAGACCCAAAAAGCCAAATAACAAGAAGGGCTCAAAGGAGGATGTTTGCATCTTTCTCAGAAGGAAAAATACAGAGGTAGATGGAGGGAAAAAACTGGGTGGGAGAGGAGAGGGGGAGGGAAACAGATTAGGGGTCAGATGTAGAAAAAACAAGGTAGAGAGAAGATAAACAGGCTGTGCATGGGTATGGGAAGGGAGGCATTGTGCCAGAAACCTGGAACAAGAGGAGGCTCCAGGGAATCTCTGGAGGTGACTCTTGCTGAGTCTCCTTGCAATGGTGGATATGGAGCCTGAAGTGGCCACCTCTTGCAGCCAGGCAGGACTCTCAATGGAAGGATATGAACGTACCCACTCACTTAAGAAACCTTCAACCCAAAATGTGTCCTGCATAAAATATATGCAGGGACATGACTGGCTCCATTTGAGACCCATCCCATGGCATGATCCAGTCCCTGGCACTACTAATGATACACTATTATGCTTGCAGACAGGAGCCTAGCATAGCTATTCTGAGAGCTCCACTGTGCAGGGACCAACAACCAAACCTAGGTTGAGCTCAGGGAGTGTTGTGGAAGAGTTGTGGGAAGGATTGAGAGAGCTGATTCGGAAAGGTAAAGAGCAAGCTAAACCCCTGGCCAAAGATCATGCAAGCGCTGATCTAGGCCTACTACATATTTGTAGCAGATGTACAGCTTGGACTTCATGGTGGTTCCCCAATAATTGGAGCAATGGCTGTCCCTAACCTTGTTTCCAGATTTTGGTTCCTGTTCTCCTATCTGAACCACCTTCTTTTGCCTTAGTGGGAATGGTTGTGCCTAGTCCTACAGTGACTTTATGTGTTAAGGTGGGGTGATACCCAGGAAGTGCCACCTCATTCTCAGAGGAGAAGTGAGAGGGGCCTGGGTAGGTAGGGAGCAGGAGGAGAGCGGTGCTATGAATAAAATGTAAAGTGAATTAATAAGTTAACTAATGAAAAGAAAAGAGGATCTCACAAGCTGTACACTTCCTGAGGATCTATAAAGAAGTTCATAGTTGCTATCTGTGGAGACTTTTTTTTCTCAGACTTAACAAGATACCTATGCTTCTGTCTCTAATCCTATATTCATGGTCTTAAAAGCAACACTAATGGAATATCTCTTTCACACACACACACACACACACACACACACACACACACACACACACAAAAGATACAGAAAGATATGATGCAGATGTTCCTGCTTAAGATGAGGAAAAGGACCAGCAAGAATGGGAGTAGAGAACAGGAGGATAATAAAATCCCGATCAGGGGATAAACTGGTCAAAGCAGATTTTAAATTGTACTATATACTTATCAAAATATAGTAATTGGTGAAAGTAATTACTATGCATCATTTATATAGCAAATAGAAATCATAAATGTGAAAATAAACAAAAGACTAACAGAAAGTATAATAAACTATTATTGATGTAGAAACAATTTTTTAGTTACCTTCATCTCTACCTCCTTTTAGAAACATGAGCTGAAGGGGACTTCCTATCATACTGCATCTTTGTTAACATTTGCTGTTGTCAGTATTTTGGATTTTACTGCTCAAGATTGTCTAGTGGTATCTAGCTGTTGCTTTAATTTTTAAAACTCTAATTTAAAAACATGCCAAGTATCTCTTCATGGTTATTTGCCATCTGTATGTTTTCTTTGATAATGTCTACATTTAGATTTCTGCCTATATTTTAATTGTGTGGTTATCTTATTGTTGAGTTTTAAGCATCTGTGTTGGTTGGTACCTTTCAGATATGTTTTACAAATGTTTTCCCCAGTTTGCATCTCGTCTGTAAATTGTTATAACTTTAAAGAGTTTTTATGGATGTCTATCTTTTTTATGATTTCCAGTGTTTTCAAGGACTCAAGGTATAAAATACCCCTAGTCCTTAGAGATCTTTTCATTTTGTATTAAATGAGCATGTTCATCCTTCAGTCTGTCTTAGAGAAATTCATTTCACTAAAAAGTATAATATAAATGTAACATATTTTATGTGAATCAATCTTTTTCCTTTTATTCTTGTGGCTAGACACTTCCTTTAGTAATAATCTTGATTTTCAACTGAACCATGATATCTTTATAGCTTGCATTTTATATGATGCTGATTAAATTTAAATAAATATTTTTACTCTATCATCATTTCACTCTGTATTATGGAGGACTCTTCAATACATATTGACAAGAAGCCAGTGTTAAAGACTGCATATTGTATGTCACCATTTATATCCAATAATAGGGCAATTTATAAAGGCATTTAATATATGTTATATTAGTAAGTTGCCATGTGCTGTTTAAAGCTATCTAGAAGTAGCCTCTAGTCTACCTCTAGCTTTAGAGGTAGAGTTGGCCTCACAAATTCAGATCCAAGCTTGTTTATCTTAGACTGTCCTTCTAGTCCCATTGTTCAAAACGGGCTACCTCCCTTTCATCTCAGTCCCAGTAGAAAAAGAAAGGAGAACAGAAAAATAGGCCAGGATTGAAAATGCCATGTATACTTCTCATGAGAACAGAGAAGTAAATCATTTGAGTGAAATTTTTGTGTCCATAAATAGGTTATTCCTAAGTACCTTCCCAAGGCAAGGCTCATCCAGTGTTTATCCCAAGGTCTGAACATACCTCTGGTGAAACACCGAGGTCTCACTGAGGTGAAGACATTCTGTCTGGAACCCTCTTTATCTATCTGGATCCAGCTCCAAATGCATCGGATCTAATTCTGGCTCATCTGTTATTTTATTCATGTAGCTGTCTCTTAATAATCTCACTTCTTTAAAACTTTAACTATGGACCATTCTTCATATGAAACAAGACAGAACTTAAAGCAATAGCAAACTGCCACTAAAGATAGAATAAAGCATCTTAAAGGACGTTCAAGGCAGTGAATTTATTCTGTGATAACTTAAAACTTAATATTTGACATCAAGGGTTTATCAAATTTCATAAAACTATATAACAAAAAGGTCCAACAGTTGCAATTCCCAAAGAAGCAAAGTGTTGAGGTGTAGCTTGGTGATGTGTGCGCTTGCATGTGGCCCTTTTTTGGCTCCCCAAGTGTCACAGTCAATTAAGTAATCAATATATGTAAATGGTACCACGGATAGTTTTTGACTTCTTGAGCAATTTCTCTTTAATGAAATAACATATGGGTTAGTGTACACATTAATAACATAGATATGTGAACAGTGTTTTTACTTCCAGCCTGTATTTTCATTACACTGTTGAGTTGGAATGGCTGCCCTACTTTCTTTCCCTCAGCTAGTGCTTTCTTGTTGGTCTTTATACTAGTCTATGCACTGCTATTTTAGCCCGAGTCACTATTATACAGAAAGCTCTTCCCAAATTGACTTATTAGATGCTGTCATTCTGTGAATCTTAATCAAGAATTCATGATTTGTATTCATCTGGTTCACGACTCTATAACTCGCCACTTTTTTGTTGAATTATTTATATAAAAATGAATGCATTTTAACTGTTGTTTAATTGGCAGTATCTAATAATATCTCTTATTTTTGAATTGCCTTGTGGACATGAGAGCATGGTTCTGAAATTCATTTGGAAATTTTGAAGGCTGTCCTAGATAATTCTATTTCTGGAAAAATACTGACATACCAGAATATTCTTTCAAAATCTCTTCTTAAAATTTTGTCAGTTCCTTTTTTTTTAATCTTCAGCTCCATCGCTGAACTTTTTCTATATTATTTTAAATTGTTTGCTTGCTAATAAGTGATGAATAGACAATTGCACAGAAGAGCATCCCAGAGAAGAATGGATGGATTAGGGTAAATGAATCATGACTCCATCTCTCTCAGATCACTGAATTCCTAGCAGGCCAGAGAGAGGGAATCTGAATCCCTTTTGTAATTCACGTGGGTTATATTAGGTAAGAATTTTCAACTCTATGCATTAGTTTTCTTATGTATCAAAATCATATAATAACATCCTTTACTGGATGCCTGGAATATAGAAATTATTCAATAAATATGTATGATTTAATAGTAGTAAAATAATAATAGCTAATAAAATAAACACCAAACCCTAATCTATGTCTATTATTAACAGAAATTATATATTTTCTGCATAAAAAATTAAATTCAACAACTTCTATTCCATAATCAACATTATCTTTTCATAGTTGACTACTTGCTTAAGAAATCAAAGACAAACAAAATAACAAGCGAAACCAAACATGGAATTTTTGAGTTTAAACTGAGAAAGAAGATAGTTTGTTTGTAAGACAGTCTCTCTCATGAAACCTAGTCTGTCCTTAGATTTTCTGTGCAAAAAGAAAAATCTTTTACAAAGTGTTGGCAGCACATAGGAAAGGTTTCAGGAATGTCCTTTTGGATGAGGCATTTAATTTCATATCTTAGAAGGGTCCTAAGTAAGGACATCCCTCAGCCTGAATATATTACTACTTGGGTCTGGGGTGGAGCATTATGATGAATTCTCGTGCCCTTGAAAGCATCCTTCATTAGAGAGCACCTCTAATGTGATGAGGACTCTGAGCAGCTCCAGAAGGTATTTGTCACGGCATTTTTCACTGCTTTAAATCATCTTTTTTTTTCTTTCTTGGAGAAAATTGATCAGAAGGTTATTCATTACCCAAAGTCTTCTCTGCTTTCCTAGCTGCAAGCTCTTATCTTTGTTCTTCTTTTTTATAGCTCAAGTGATGGGAACTACAGTAGTGTTATGTCCACGGTGACTGTCATTAATGGTTACAGCTCCCTAGTCATCTTCCATGAGCTCCTAGAGATCTCCAGCCAGCTTCCATATTTCAAATGTTCAGAAAACAAAAGTTCATAATATAATACAGATAATTTTTAAGTCTCCAACATGACTATGAGATAATTATTTCTGTTATATTACTGTAACTTTAACCTGGCAGATGATTTACATTCAAATGTGCCTTTTCTAGTATATTGGATTCTTCATAAGTTTTAACCTCCATGTTTTCGAAATAACCGAACCTCAAATTCCAATATTGGCCATAGTTCCAAAGTATTCAATATTAAACTTTCAGAAAAATCAGTCTTTATATTGAACAACACATTGTTATATGCATATTAGTTTACAATATGAATTGAGCTCATGAGTAGAAACGTATAGTCTTTGATATTAGCTGATATTTGAGATTTTAGGCTAATTTTTATTTTTCACTATTAACATTTATTTCATTAGCAGAATCATCTGCCACCTGCCTATTAAGTGAATTCAATCATGTACCAGTGTGTCTAGAATGATATGTGTTACATTAAGGGTTCATTAAATATATTGTTGCTTCTGGTGTTACAATTCAAAATGAAGACATTAATATTTCATCAACTCTACCTCATATATGCCTTTCTCTGAGACAGAGAGAGAGAAGAGAGAGAGAGAAAGAGAAGAGAGAGAGAGAGAGAGAGAGAGAGAGAGAGAGAGAGAGAGAGAGAGAGAGAGAGAGAGAGAGAGAGAAGAGAGTTTGATGGAAAATTAATTCTGGAATCAAAGATCAAAAACTGCTTTATCATATGGAAGACGTACCATTTTAGTAAGGAGTAGCATTGGAAGTTACAAATTGGGCAATTGTGATTTTGCAAGAGCATTTGATACTTAAGAAGTCAGCCTTGATTTTGTTTTCCATGGTGTTTTCTTGGTTCCTGGTTTCTGCAGTTCAGTTTCTCTTCCTCCTATGTGTGTATGTATGCACATATTCATACAGAAAATACTTTATATACTATATAGCTATCTTCATTCAAAACCAAACATATTTATACTAAAACATATAAGAATGGCTTTATATCCATGAGTACATGAACAGCACAAATAGAACTTAGTAGGTTATCTTTTTTATAAGAGGCAAAGTTGGGAAGAGGAAGAGAATAGATCTTAAAAGAATCAATGGAAGGCATGTGGGGTGAACATTATCAAAATAACTTGGATGCATCTAAGACATTCTCAGAGAACTAATAAAACAACTGTATTTTAAACAGCATGATTCCTAATATAATGAGATGACTTTATAGATTATCTCATATTAACCCACATAGAAATTAATACATTGTTACATGAAATTGCTCATATTTAATTATATTAGAACTTAACTAACATTTTGATCTCATTGAAGATATCTCGTTATTTCCCTGCTGGTCTTTAACCTCTCCCTGTAAGTTGATGCAAGAAGCAATGTAATTTTCTTGCTTAGTTGTTTTCTTGTTTCTTTTGTTGTTTCCTTGAATTTTTCCTCCTAAATTCTACTATTTTGTTTCATATACTTTGTTTAATGTTCCTCTACTTAGTTTCTCTCTTGTGTGATTAAAGATACCAATAAACTAATATTTTTATTGAATTTAAAATTTAAAAAATTTAGGAAGTTCTTGACTCATAATAACTTTTTATTAACATTTTTTATGTCTGCAAAAATAAATAAATAAATTGTTTGAGATTAAGGAGTTGTTAACTGCCATGTTATTTCTTTTGTTTTGTTTTGTTTTGTTTTTGTTTTTTCGAGGCAGGGTTTCTCTGTGTAGTTCGGGCTGTCCTGGAACTCACTTTGTAGACCAGGCTGGCCTGGAACTCAGAAATCCGCCTGCCCCTGCCTCCCAAGTGCTGGGATTAAAGGCGTGCGCCACCCCACCCCCCCGCCCGGCTTTTTTTTTTGTTTGTTTTTGTTTTGTTTTGTTTTTGCATGTTATTTCTTAAAATAGGAAAGGTTAAAAGAACAAGGGGAAAATGGTGATCTATTAGCAACTAACTTGTTCACAGTCATTATATCAAGATATTGTACATATCATGAAAGGAGAAAGATCAGCATGTTTTTGACTCCTATGTGCTTATAAAATTACCTATATATAGGAGTCAAGACTGAAGGACAACTGCTAAACAGTGCAAGCCTGTCAGTATTCATAAACTCTTAAAGGGGATGGAAAATTTTGACTTCCAAATCACCACTAGACCAACACTTGTTTGTAGAACACACATAACAAGCATTACTAGAAGCATGAAATAATGAGCACCTCAAAAGTATCCTCTCTCTCTCTCTCTCTCTCTCTCTCTCTCTCTGTCTGTCTGTCTCTCTCTCTCTGTCTCTCTCTCTCTCTGTGTGTGTGTGTGTGTGTGTGTGAGTGTGTGTGTGTGTGTGTTTTTGTTTATATGTATGCCTCTATAGTGATCAGAAGAAGCAGTGAACCCTCTGGACTTGGAATCACAGATGGTTCTGGAAGTAGAATTTGGTTCCTCTGCAAAAACAAATGTTCTTAACCATGTAGTCATCTCTCCTACCCCTAAAAGTCCTCTTTATTTGATTCAGTGGGATTAAATTATATAAATTCAATAGATATTATCAGAACCAACATGTCAGGGGACTAAGAAGTAATTATGCAATGCATGCATTGCCAAGACCAGCAGGGCTTTCAGGACCTAGCAAATTGGGTGATTGGGAATGAAGAAATACTGCAAAGCTAAAACTGGATGAACAATGTACTCTAATGGAGATCTAACAAGAGCAGCATGGGGAACTCAGCTCATTTATTATATATGACAAGAAGGAGGAGGTGGTAGGTTAGCTTATTTCAGAAGTAGTTCTCTGTAGAGGAGGAATATGAGCTTCAGTAATCCAGGAGGAAGGAGGTATATTTAATAGTGTCTACATATATTAGCTTTAGCTGAAGGCTTTCAAAACAGCCACACTTAGTTCAGAGAAAGGTTTTGGCATTCCTCTGAGCCTGAATCATCTAAGGCCTTGCCATTCCCATGGGGATGAGGTTTTGGGATTTTTGACATAGTAGTGCTTATGTCTGTAATATATCTTCCCTTATCTCTCCAGAATTTGAAACATGCCAGTAGTGATACACTGAGGATGGTACAGAAATTATTGTATTTCATTCAGAACATTGTTGTAGTGCTTCTTTTATGAGATGAGTGGTTCTGAAGGAAGTCAGGATTTCTTAACACATGCAAGCATGTTTTAAATAGTCTGTGTGTACACTAATATTTACTGAATTGATTGGCTTTATTCTTGTGTGCTAATCAGAACTAGGATGGATATTAGAAATATGACTCACACGGAATAATGTTCTACCTTGTTCTGATATTGCAAGACACTCACTGGAGATGTTAGTATCACGTGTAAATGATAACAGAACCAGAAAAAAATTAAATTATCTTTGGCAAGGACAGAATATCTCTTTTACGGTTTTATCCAAATTGTTATTCTATACTTTCAAAATTCCCATACCTATGGCTCAGGAATGATGGCAAAAGAGGAAGTGGACAGATTAGAAGAGCCAGAGGACAAGAGACTGCTCTGAGTTTTCCTACAGACAGAGAACCTGCACCCATGACATATTTACAATTCAGTTGCCTAAAGCAATGACAATATCCATAGACATGCTAAGAGGGACAGGGGAATTTCACAGGATTACACCCCTAGATATAGAACTAAGGGCAAATAATGACTGTGGAGAGAGGGAGAGAAGTAGACTTTCCTGAGGATGATTCTACCACCTGGTTACAAAATACAAAGTGGTGAGCCCTCACAAGTAAAACTATAGACTCAGCTGGATACACATTCACCGCATGCCTACACCCACATACCCCCCCCACACACACACTCATCCCTCCCCCCCCCCCACAGACACACACAATAGTTCAATAGAACTCTATCTGGTTACATCTAACCTACTTTTGGTATAAATTACCTACTTATGTAAAGGTATCCTTTCTTTTTAGGGCAACGATTCAGAAAACTAAAAACAAATGTCAAATTATCAAGTTTAGGCCGCCATTTTTGTTCCCAGGTGGACAGGACAAAAGAGATATCCCGAGTTTAACATCATTTGGGACACAGACTGCCAGGCTGCTGTATGTGCCCAAGACCTGGGCAGCACTCCAGACCATCTGTGTGGCAGCCTGTCTTGGGTCGTTTGCCCTCCAGAGTAATCGGCACTTGGAGGGGCTTCCCGCTGCCATCTTCACTCCCAGACGGACAGGTCAGGCAGCTCCAGGTACACAGAGACAACCCCGAGTATAACATTGCTTGGAACAAGACACTCCAGGGCTCCAATACCATCCAAGAGTAGGGCAGCACATTAGCAATCTGTGCCAGGGGAAACCCAGTCATCCAGAGGAGCAGAATAGCCTTATAGGCTTACAGGGGGGTTAAAGCACCAGACAGTGACAACAGGACCAACTAACACCAGAGATAACCAGATGGCAAAAGGCAAATGTAGGAACGTTACTAACAGAATTCAAGGTAATATGGCAGCATCTGAACCCAATTCTCTGACAACTGCAAGTCATGGATACCCCCAATACACCAGAAAAACAAAATTTGGATTTAAAATCACTGGTCATGATACAGTTAGAGAAACACAACGAAGACATAAATAAATCTCTTAAAGAAATAGAGGAGAAAAATGGATAAAAAGTTAGCCCTTAAAAGGAAACATAAAAATCATTTAAAGAAATTCAGGCGAATATGGGTCAACAGATAGAAGCCAATAAAGAGAAAATTCAAAAATCACTTAAAGATATATAGGAGAATTGGGTCAACAGGCAGAAATCATGAAAGAGGAACCACAAAAATCTCTTAAAGAATTACAGGAAATCACAAACAAACAAGTGAAGGAATTGAGCAAAGCCATGCAGGATCTAAAAACAGAAGTAGAAACAACTAAAGGGCCAGCAAATATCTTCTACAAAATTATGGAAGAAAACTTCCCCAATCTAAAGAGAGAGATGCCCATGAATATACAAGAAGCCTATAGAACCCCAAACAGACTGGACCAGAACAGAAATACATCCCGTCACATAATAATCAAAACTCCAAATGTACTAAACAAAGAAAGAATATTAAAGGTAGCAAGAGAAAAAGGCCAAGTAACATATAAAGGAAGACCTATCAGAATAACACCAGGCTTCTCACCTGAGACCATGAGAGCTAGAAGATCCTGGGCAGATATTATGCAAACTCTAAGAGAACACAAACTTCAGCCAAAACTACTTTACCCAGAAAAACTCTCAATCGCCATAGATGGAGACATCAAGGTATTCCACGACAAAACCAAATTTGCACGATATCTTTCCACAAATCCAGCGCTACAAAGGATAATAGGGGGAAAACACCAAGACAAGGACGGAAACTACACCCTGGAAGAAGCAAGATAGAAACCTCCTCTCATCAAACCCAAAAAAAGATAAGCTCTCAAATATAAAAAAAAAATTAAAAAATTTTGGAAGGTAATAATTACTATTCCTTAATATCTCTTAACATCAATGGACTCAATTCCCCAATAAAAAGACATAGATTAACAGACTGGATACTGAAACAGGACCCTACATTTTGCTGCATACAGGAAACACATCTCAGTGTTAAAGACAAACACTGCCTTAGAGTAAAAGGCTGGAAGACAATTATACAAGCAAATGGTCTCAGAAAACAAGCTGGAGTAGCTATTATAATATCAGATAAAACTGACTTCCAGCCTAAAGTCATCAAAAGAGACTCAGAAGGTCACTTCTTGTTGGTCAAAGGGAAAATCCACCAAGAAGAGCTCTTAATACTGAACATCTATGCTCCAAATGCAAGGGCACCCTCATTCATATATATATATATATATATATATATATATATATATATATATATAAAATATTTCATCCTAAAGCTAAAGAATATACCTTTTTCTCAGCACTGCATGGTACCTTCTCCAAAATTGATCATATAATTGGTCACAAGACAGATGCCAACAAAAACAAGAAGATCGAGCTAATCCCATGCCTCCTATCAGATCACCATGGAGGAAGAGTGGTCTTCAATAGCAACAAAAAACAACAGAAAGCCCACATACACATGGAAACTGAACAATACTCTACTCAATGATACCTTGGTCAAGGAAGAAATAAAAAAAGAAATCAAAGACTTTTTGGAATTCAATGAAAATGAAGGTACAACCTACGCAAATCTATGGGACATAATGAAAGCAGTGCTAAGAGGAAAACTCATAGCTCTAAGGGCATCCAAAAAGAAACTGCAGAGAGCATACACTAGCAGCTTAACGGCACACCTTAAAGCCCTGGGAGAAAAAGAAGTTAATTTACCCAGGAGGAGTGGAAGACAGGAAATCATCAAACTCAGGGCTGAAATCAATCAAGTAGAAACAAAGAGAACCATACAAAGAATCAACAAAACCAAGAGCTGGTTCTTTGAGAAAATCAACAAGATAGATAAACCCTTAGCCAGACTAACCAAAGGACACAGAGACAGTATCTAAATTAACAAAATTAGAAATGAAAAGGGAGACATAACAACAGAAACTGAGGAAATTCAAAAGATCATCAGATCCTACTACAAAGGTCTATACTCAACACTGGAGAATCTGGAGGAAATGGACAATTTCCTAGACAGATACCAAATACCAAAATTAAATCAGCATCAAGTAGATCAGCTAAATAGTCCCATAACCCCTAAAGAAATAGAAGAGGTTATAGAAAGCCTCTCAACCAAAAAAAGTACGGGACCAGATGGTTTTAGTGCAGAATTTTAACAGACATTCAAAGAAGACTTAACACCAATTCTCTTCAAACTATTCCACAAAATAGAGACAGAAGGGACACTGCCCAACTCATTCTTCGAAGCCAAAATTACGCTGATACCTAAACCACAAAAAGATCCAACAAAAAAAGAGAACTACAGGCCAATTTCTCTTATGAATATTGATGCAAAAATACTAAATAAAATTCTTGCCAACCGAATCCAAGAGCACATCAAAACAATCATTCACCATGATCAAGTAGGCTTCATCCCAGGGATGTAGGGATGGTTCAATATATGGAAATCCATCAATGTAATCCACTAAGTAAACAAACTAAAAGAAAAAAACCACATGGTCATCTCATTAGATGCCGAAAAAGCATTTGACAAAATTCAGCATCCTTTCATGCTAAAAGTCTTGGAAAGAGCAGGAATTCAAGGCCCATACCTAAACATAGTAAAAGCAATCTACAGCAAACCAGTAGCCAACATCAAAATAAATGGAGAGAAACTTGAAGCAATCCCACTAAAATCAGGGACTAGACAAGGCTGCCCTCTCTCTCCACATCTTTTCAATATAGTACTTGAAGTTCTGGCGAGAGCAATTAGACAACATAAGGAAGTCAAAGGGATACAAATTGGAAAGGAAGAAATCAAACTATCATTATTTGCAGACAATGTGATAGTTTACTTAAGCGACCCAAAAAACTCCACCAGAGAACTTCTACAGCTGATAAACAACTTCAGCAAAGTGGCTGGTTATAAAATTAACTCAAGCAAATCAGTAGCCTTCTTATACTCAAAGGACAAGCAGGCTGAGAAAGAAGTTAGGGAAACAACACCCTTCACAATAGCCACAAACAACATAAAGTACCTTGGCATAACTCTAACCAAACAAGCAAAAGATCTGTACGACAGGAACTTCAGGTCCTTGAAGAAAGAAATTGAAGAAGACCTCATAAGATGGAAAAATATTTCTTGCTCCTGGATTGGCAGGATCAATATAGTAAAAATGGCCATCTTGCCAAAAGCAATCTACAGATTCAATGCAATCCCCATCAAAATCCCAACTCAGTTCTTCATAGATCTAGAAAGAGCAATTCTCAAATTCATCTGGAGCAACAAAAAACCCAGGATATCTAAAACTATTCTCAACAATAAAAGGACTTCTGGGGGAATCAATATCGCTGACCTCAAGCAGTACTACAGAACAATTGTGTTAAAAACTGCATGGTTTTACAGCAACAGGCAAGTAGATCAATGGAATAGGATTGAAGACCCAGAAATGAACCCACAGACTTATGGTCACTTGATCTTTGATAAAGGAGCCACAACCATCCAGTGGAATAAAGATAGCCTTTTCAACAAATGGTGCTGCTTTAACTGGAGGTCAACATGCAGAAGAATGCGAATTGACCCACTCTTATCTCCTTGAACTAAGATCAACTCCAAGTGGATCAAGGACCTCCACATAAAACCAGACACACTGAAACTATTAGAAAAGAAACTTGGGAAGACCCTGGAGGACAAGGGCACGGGGGAACATTTCCTGAACAGAACACCAATAACTTATACTCTAAGATCAAGAATTGACAAATGGGACCTCATAAAATTACAAAGTTTCTGTTAGGCAAAGGACACTGTCAGAAAGACAAAACGGCAACCAACAAAGTGGGAAAAGATCTTCACCAACCCCACATCTGACAGAGGGCTAATATCCAATATATACAAAGAACTCAAGAAGTTAGACCCCAAAGAACCAAATAACCCTATTAAAAACTGGGGTACAGAGCTAAACAAAGAATTTTCACCAGAAGAAATTCGGATGGCCGAGAAACACCTTAAGAGATGTTCAACATCATTAGTCATCAGGGAAATGCAAATCAAAACAACCCTGAGATCCCACCTCACACTAGTCAGAATGGCTAAGATTAAAAACTCAAGAGACAACAGATGCTGGCGAGGATGTGGAGAAAGAGGAACACTCCTCCACTGTTGGTGGGATTGCAAAATGGTAAAACTGCTCTGGAAATCAGTTTGGCAGTTCCTCAGAAAATTGGGCATATCACTTCCAGAGGACCCTGGCATACCACTCCTGGGCTATACCCAGAGGATTCCCCTGCATACAATAAAGACACATGCTCCACTATGTTTATAGCAGCCTTGATATAATAACCAGAAATTGGAAGGAGCCCAAATATCCCCCAAAGTAGGAATGGATACAGAAAATGTGGTATATTTATACAATGGAATACTACTCAGCAATTAAAAATAATGAATTCATGCAATTTGTAGCTAATTGGTTAGATCTGGAAAATATCATCCTAAGTGAGTTAACTCAATCACAAAAGAATACACATGAAATGCAATCACTGATAATTGGATATTAATGAGCCCAGAAGCCCTAAATACTCAAGGTACAATTAGCAAGTCAAATGATTCCCAAGAAGAAGAAATGAGAGGACCCTGGGCCTGTAAAGATTGGATCCAGTTTTGTAGACCCAGAACAGAGAAATCGTGGGGGTGGTGATGATTGGGGAATGGTTGGGGGAAGAGGAATTATGGGATGTTTGGTGGGGGAGAACTGGGAAATGGGAAAGCCTTTGGAATGTAAACACAGAATATAGAAAATAAAAATTAAAAAAAGGAGGGAAACTACATACTAGAAAAAAAAAGAAATCACAAAGGGAGACAAATTGGTGATCGAAAACCTTGGGAAGAAATCAGGGGTCAGAGAAGCAAATATCAGCAACAAAATACAAGAGATAGAAGAAAGAATCTCAGATGGCGAAAATACCATAGAAAGCATTGACTCAACAGTCAAAGAAAATGCAAAATGCAAATCCTTTAACACAAAACATCCAGGAAATTCAGGACACAATGAGAAGACCAAACCTAAGGATTATAAGTATAAATGCGACTGAAGATTTAAAACTTAAAGGGCCAGCAAATATCTTCAACAAAATTATGGAGAAAACTTCCCTTACCTAAAGAGAGGGAGAGATGCCCATGAATATACAAGAAGCCTACAGAACTCCAAACAGATTGGACCAGAATAGAAATACTACCATCACATAATAATCAAAACCCCAAATGTACTAAACAAAGAAAGAATATTAAAGGCAGTAAGAGAAAAAGGTCAAGTGACATATAAAGGAAGACCTATTAGAATTACACCAGACTTCTTACTAGAGACCATGAAAGCTAGAAGATCCTAGGCAGATCTCATGTAGACTCTAAGAGAACACAAATGCCATCCAAGACTACTATACCCTTATAAACTCACAATCACCATAGATGGAGAAACCGAGATATTCCATGATAAAACCAAATTTATACAATATCTTTCCACAAACCCAGCCCTACAAAGGATAATAGGTGGAAAACACCAATACAAGGAGGAAAACTACACCCTGGAAAAAGCACAGATAGTAACCTTCTTTCATCAAACCCAAAAGAAGATAGCCACTCAAACATAAAAAATATCATCAAAAATAACAGGAAGTAATACTCAGTATTCCTTAATATCTCAACATCAGTGGACTCAATTCCCCAATAAAAAGACAAACACTAACAGCCTGGATACATAAACAACACCCTACATTTTGCTGCATAGAGGAAACAACCTCAGTGTCAAAGACAAACACTACCTTAGAGTAAAAGGCTGGAAAACAATTTTACAAACAAATGGTCTCAGGAAACAAGCTAGAGTAGCCATTCTAATATCAGATAAAATTGACTTTCAACTTAAAATCATTAAAAGGGACACAGAAGGAAACTTCTTACTTGTCAAAGGAAAAATCCACCTAGAAGAACTTTCTATTCTGAACATCTATGCTCCATGTGAAAGGGCACCCTCATTCATAAAAGAAACTTTACTAAAGCTCAAAGCACACATTGCTCTTAACACAATAATTGTGGGTGACTTCAACACTCCACTCTGCTCAATGGAACAATCACGAAAAGAGAAACTAAACAGGGACACAGTAAAACTAATTGAAACTTTGGACCAATTGGACTTAACAGATATATAGAGAACATCTCATTCTAAAGCAAAAGAATATACCTTTTCTCAGCCCCTTGTTACCTTCTCCAAAATCGACCATATAATTGGTAATAAGACAGACCTCAACAGATATAGGAAGATCAAAATAATCCCATGCCTCCTATCAGATCACTATGGAGTAAGAGTGGTCTTCAATAGCAACAAAAACAACAGAAAGCCCACATAAACATGGAAGCTGAACAATACTCTACTCAATGATACCTTGGTTAAGGAAGAAATGAAACAAATCAACGACTTTCTAGAACTTTAATGAAAATGACGGCACAACATGCCAAAATTTATGGGACACAATGAAAGCAGTGCTAAGAGGAAAACTCATAGCCCTGAGTGCCTCCAAAAAGAAACTGGAGAGAACAAACACTAACAGATTAATGACATACCTTAAAGCCATGGAACAAAAAGAAGCTAATTCACCTAAGAGAGGTAGAAGATGGGAAATCTTCAAACTCAGGACTGAAATCAATCAAGTAGAAACAAAGAGAACCATACAAGGAATCAACAAAACCAGGAGCTGGTTCTTTGAGAAAATCAACAAGATAGATAATCCTTTTGCAAGACTAATCAGAAGGCACAGAGACAGTATCCATATTAACAAAATTAGAAATGAAAAGGGAGATATAACAACAGAAACTGAGAAAATTAAGAAAATCATCAGATCCTACTACAAAAACCTATACTCAACACAACTGAAGAATCTGGAGGAAATGGACAATTTCCTAGACAGATATCAAATACCAAAATTACATCAGGATCAAGTAGATCATCTAAACAGTCCCATAATCCCTAAAGAAATAGAAGTGGTCATTGAAAGTATTCCAACCAAATAAAGCATGGGAGCAGATGGTTTTAGTGCAGAATTCTATCAGACCTTCAAAGAAAACCTAACATCAATACACTTGAAACTTTTCCACAAAATAGAAACAGAAGGAATACTACCCAACTCATTCTATGAAGCCACAATTACCCTCATACCAAAACCACGCAAAGGTCCAAAAAGAAAGAGAACTTCAATTTCTCTACTGAATATCGATGCAAAAATACTCAATAAAATTCTTGGGAACAGAATTTCAGAACACATCAAAATGATCATTCACCATCATCAAGTAGGCTTCATCCCAGGGATGCAGGGATGGTTCAATATATGGAAATCCATCAATGCAATCTACTACATAAAGAAACACAAAAGAAAAAAACTACATGGCCATTTCATTAGATGCTAAAAAAAGCTTTTGAAAAAAATTCAGCATCCTTTCCTGCTAAAAGTCTTGGAAAGAACAGGATTTCAAGGCCCATACCTAAATATAGTAAAAGCAATATACAGCAAGCTGGTAACCAACATCAAACTAAATGGAGAGAAGCTTGAAGCAATCCCACTAAAATCAGGGACTAGACAAGGTTGCCCCCTCTCACCATATCTTTTCTTTTTCTTTTCTTTTCTTTTTTTTTTTGAGATTGAAGCTTCTTTTTTATTTTAAAAATTTCACAATGCAATATATATGGTTGTGAATGAAATATATTTTTCTTCTTTTTTTTTTTTTTTTGCTTTTATAAAATGTTGGGTGACGACTCATTTATTTTTTTCCTTAATTTTTTTTCTATATTCTATGTTTACATTCCAAAGGTTTTCCCCTTTCCCAATTGCCCCCCACCATATGTCCCATAATTCCTCTCCCCCCTGCTATTCCCCACTCACCCCCCCCCCCACGATTTCTCTGTTCTCGGTCTACAATACTGGATCCAATCTTTACAGGCCCAGGGTCCTCTCCATTCTTCTTCTTGGGAGTCATTTGACTTGCTAATTGTGCCTTGAGTATTTAGGGCTTCTGGGCTCATTAATATCCACTTATCAGTGATTGCATTTCATGTGTATTCTTTTGTGATTGAGTTAACTCACTTAGGATGATATTTTCCAGATCTAACCAATTAGCTACAAATTGCATGAATTCATTATTTTTAATTGCTGAGTAGTATTCCATTGTATAAATATACCACATTTTCTGTATCCATTCCTACTTTGGGGGATATTTGGGCTCCTTCCAATTTCTGGCTATTATATCAAGGCTGCTATAAACATAGTGGAGCATGTGCCTTTATTGTATGCAGGGGAATCCTCTGGGTATAGCCCAGAAGTGGTATGCCAGGGTCCTTTGGAAGTGATATGCCCAATTTTCTGAGGAACTGCCAAACTGATTTCCAGAGCAGTTTTACCATTTTGCAATCCCACCAACAGTGGAGGAGTGTTCCTCTTTCTCCACATCCTCGCCAGCACCTGTTGTCTCTTGAGTTTTTAATCTTAGCCATTCTGACTGGTGTGAGGTGGAATCTCAGGGTTGTTTTGATTTGCATTTCCCTGATGACTAATGATGTTGAACATCTCTTAAGGTGTTTCTCGGCCATCCGAATTTCTTCTGGTGAAAATTCTTTGTTTAGCTCTGTACCTCATTTTTTGATAGGGTTATTTGGTTCTTTGGGGTTTAACTTCTTGAGTTCTTTGTATATATTGGATATTAGCCCTCTGTCGGATGTGGGGTTAGTAAAGATCATTTCCCACTTTGTTGGTTGCCCCTTTGTCCTTCTGACAGTGTCCTTTGCCTTACAGAAACTTTGTAATTTTATGAGGTCCCATTTGTCAATTCTTGATCTTAGAGCATAAGCTATTGGTGTTCTGTTCAGGAACTTTCCCCCTGTGCCCATGTCCTCCAGGCTCTTCCCAAGTTTCTTTTCTAATAGTTTCAGTGTGTCTGGTTTTATGTGGAGGTCCTTGATCCACTTGGAGTTGATCTTAGTACAAGGAGATAAGAGTGGGTCAATTCGCATTCTTCTGCATGTTGACCTCCAGTTGAACCAGCACCATTTGTTGAAAAGGCTATCTTTTTTCCACTGGATGGTTGTGACTCCTTTATCAAAGATCAAGTGACCATAGGTCTGTGGGTTCATTTCTGGGTCTTCAATCTTATTCCATTGATCTACCTGCCTGTTGCTGTACAAATACCATGCAGTTTTAAACACAATTGCTCTGTAGTACTGCTTGAGGTCAGCGATATTGATTCCCCCAGAAGTCCTTTTATTGTTGAGAATAGTTTTAGATATCCTGGGTTTTTTGTTGCTCCAGATGAATTTGAGAATTGCTCTTTCTAGATCTATGAAGAATTGATTTGGAATTTTGATGGGGATTGCATTGAATCTGTAGATTGCTTTTGGCAAGATGGCCATTTTTACTATATTGATCCTGCCAATCCAGGAGCAAGAAATATTTTTCCATCTTATGAGGTCTTCTTCGATTTCTTTCTTCAAGGACTTGAAGTTCCTGTCATACAGATCTTTTGCTTGTTTGGTTAGAGTTACGCCAAGGTACTTTATGTTGTTTGTGGCTATTGTGAAGGGTATTATTTCCCTAACTTCTTTCTCAGCCTGCTTGTCCTTTGAGTACAAGAAGGCTACTGATTTGCTTGAGTTAATTTTATAACCAGCCACTTTGCTGAAGTTGTTTATCAGCTGTAGAAGTTCTCTGGTGGAGTTTTTTGGATTGCTTAAGTAGACTATCATATCATCTGCAAATAGTGATAGTTTGACTTCTTCCTTTCCAATTTGTATCCCTTTGACTTCCTTATGTTGTCTAATTGCTCTCGCTAGAACTTCAAGTACTATATTGAAAAGATATGGAGAGAGAGGGCAGCCTTGTCTAGTCCCTGATTTTAGTGGGATTGCTTCAAGTTTCTCTCCATTTATTTTGATGTTGGCTACTGGTTTGCTGTAGATTGCTTTTACTATGTTTAGGTATGGGCCTTGAATTCCTGCTCTTTCCAAGACTTTTAGCATGAAAGGATGCTGAATTTCCTCGAATGCTTTTTCAGCATCTAATGAGATGACATGTGGTTTTTTTCTTTTAGTTTGTTTATGTAGTGGATTACCTTGATGAATTTCCAAATATTGAACCATCCCTGCATCCCTGGAATGAAGCCTACTTGATCATGGTGAATGATCGTTTTGATGTGCTCTTGGATTCGGTTGGCAAGAATTTTATTTAGCATTTTTGCGTCAATATTCATAAGAGAAATTGGCCTGTAGTTCTCTTTCTTTGTTGGATCTTTTTGTGGTTTAGGTATCAGTGTAATTGTGGTTTTGAAGAACGAGTTGGGCAGTGTCTCTTCTGTCTCTATTTTGTGGAATAGTTTGAAGAGTATTGGTGTTAAGTCTTCTTTGAAGGTCTGGTAGAATTCTGCACTAAAACCATCTGGTCCCGTACTTTTCTTGGTTGGGAGGCTTTCTATAACCTCTTCTATTTCTTTGGGGGTTATGGGACTGTTTAGCTAATCTACTTGATGCTGATTTAATTTTGGTATTTGGTATCTGTCTAGGAAATTGTCCATTTCCTCCAGATTCTCCAGTTGTTTTGAGTATAGGCTTTTGTAGTAGGATCTGATGATCTTTTGAATTTCCTCTATTTCTGTTGTTATATCCCCCTTTTCATTTCTAATTTTGTTAATTTGTATACTGTCTCTGTGTCCTTTGGTTAGTCTAGCTAAGGGTTTATCTATCTTGTTGATTTTCTCAAAGAACCAGCTCTTGGTTTTGTTGATTCTTTGTATGGTTCTCTTTGTTTCTACTTGATTGATTTCAGCCCTTAGTTTGATGATTTCCTCTCTCCTACTCCTCCTGGGTGAGTTAGCTTCTTTTTGTTCCTGGGCCTTCAGGTGTGCTGTTAAGTTGCTAGTGCATGCTCTCTCCAGTTTCTTTTTGGAGGCACTCAGGGCTATGAGTTTTCCTCTTAGCACTGGTTTCATTGTGTCCCAAAGATTTGGGTAGGTCGTACCTTCATTTTCATTGAAGTCTAAAAAGTCTTTGATTTCTTTCTTTATTTCTTCCTTGACCAGGGTGTCATTGAGTAGAGTATTGTTCAGTTTCCATGTGTATGTGGGCTTTCTGTTGTTCTTCTTGCTATTGAAGACCACTTTTACTCCATAGTGATCTGATAGGAGACATGGGATTAGTTCGGTCTTCTTGTATTTGTTGAGGTCTGCCTTCTGACCAATTATATGATCAATTTTTGAGAAGGTACCGTGTGGTGCTGAGAAAAAGGTATTCTCTTTTGCTTTAGGATAGAATGTTCTATATATATATCTGTTAAATCCAATTGGTCCAAAGCTTCATTTAGTTTCACTGTGTCTCAGTTTAGTTTCTGCTTTCCTGATCGGTCCATTGAGGAGAGTGGAGTGTTGAAGTCACCTACAATTATTATGTTAGGTGCGATGTGTGCTTTAAGCTTTAGTAAGGTGTCTTTTACAAATGAGGGTGCCCTTACATTTGGTGCATAGATGTTCAGTATTGAGAATTCTTCCTGGTGGATTTTCACTTTGACAAGCAGGAAGTGACCTTCAGTGTCTCTTTTGATGACTTTAGGTTGAAAGTCAATTTTATCTGATATTAGAATGGCTACTCTGTCTTGTTTCCTGGGACCATTTGCTTGTGAAACTGTCTTCCAGCCTTTTACTTTAAGGTGGTGTTTGTCTTTGACACTGAGATGTGTTTCCTGTATGCAGCAAAATGTAGAGTCCTGTTTCTGTATCCAGTCTGTTAGTCTGTGTCTTTTGATTGGGGAATTGAGTCCATTGATATTAAGAGATATTAAGGAATAGTAATTATTACTTCCTGACATTTTGGGCATTATTTTTTTTGTTTGTTTGTTTGTTTGTATTTGAGTGGTTCTCTTCCTTTGGGTTGGATGAGATAGGGTTTCTATCTTGTTTCTTCTGGGGTGTTGTTTCCCCCCTTGTGTTGGTATTTTCCCCCTATTATCCTTTGTATGGCTGGATTTGTAGATAAGTATCTTGCAAATTTGGTTTTGTCGTGGAATACCTTGGTTTCCCCATCTATGGTGATTGAGAGTTTTGCTGGGTCTAGTAGTTTTGGCTGAAGTTTGTATTCTCTTAGGGTCTGCATGAGGTCTGCCCAGGATCTTCTAGCTTTCATGGTCTCAGGTGAGAAGTCTGCTGTAATTCTGATAGGTCTTCCTTTATATGTTACTTGTCTTTTTTCTCTTGCTGCCTTTAATATTCTTTCTTTGTTTAGTACATTTGGGGTTTTGATTATTATGTGACGGGAAGTATTTCTGTTCTGCTCCAGTCTATTTGGGGTTCTATAGGCTTCTTGTATATTCATGGGTATCTCTTTCTTTAGGTTGGGGAAGTTTTCTTCCATAATTTTGTACAACATATTTGCTGGCCCTTTAAGTTGTAGATCTTCATTCTCATCTATCTAATCCTTAGGTTTGGTCTTCTCATTGTGTCCTGGATTTCCTGAATGTTTTGGGTTACCAGCTTTTTGCATTTTGCATTTTCTTTAATTGTTGAGTCCATGGTTCCTATGGTATCTTCAGCATCTGAGATTCTGTCTTCTATCTCTTGTATTCTATTGTTGATATTTGCATCTATGACTCCTGATTTCTTCCCCAGGTTTTCTATCTCCAACGTTGTCTCCCTTTGTGATTTCTTAGTTGTTTCTACTTCTGTTTTTAGATTCTGTATGGTTTTGCTCAGATCTTTCAATTGCTTGTTTGTGTTTTCCTGTAATTCTTTAAGGGATTTTTGTATTTCCTCTTTTATGACTTCTACTTGTTGACCCATGTTCTCTTGTATTTCTTTGAGTGATTTTTGTTTCTCCCCCTTATTGGGATTCATTTTTTGCTCTATATTCTCCTGGATTTCTTTAAGTGATTTTTGTGTCTGCCTTGTATGGGCTTCTAGCTTTTGATTTTCTCCTCTATTACTTTAAGAAATTTATCTAAGTGGTCCTCTATCAGCAACCTGACCAGTGATTTTAGATATGAGTCTTGTTTTTCTGGTGTTTCGAGGTATCTAAGATTTATTGTTGTCGGGGAACTGGGTTCAGATGCCGCCATACTGCCTTGATTTCTGTTAGTAACGATCTTACGTTTGCCTTTTGCCATCTGGTTAACTCTGGTGTTTGTTGGTCCTGTAGTTACTAGCTGGTGCTTGACCCTCCTGTGGGCTCCAAAGTCTATTTTCCAGCATCTGGGACACCTGAACCACTGCCCTGTAGGGCTCCTGCTCACAGATTGCTGACAGGTGGCCTGAGTCTCCGGAGGTCTTAAACTCAGGATATCCCAGGTATTTGGTTCCGCCTGTTGGGCAGCTGCTCTGCACTGCTCCTGGTCAGGGTTTGCTGTCTGGTATCCTGTTTCCCCAGGGGTCTTAAAGTTGGGATATCGCAGGCTGGGTCTGAGCACCTGGCATGCTGGTTGGGTCTGGCTTCCCTGCCACCAGCTGGATGGAAAGCTGCAGGCAAGATGGAGCTGCCTGCAGGGGGTTCGGGGGTCTGGCCTGCGAGCGCAGAGCACAGGCACGGCCGCTGTACCCCAAACCGCTACTCTGTGTGCAGCTCCCGCTCCAGACCTGAGTCCCAGAAGGTCTTAAACTTGGGCTGTCTCGGGTACCTGGTTCCGCCAGCTGGGTCTGAGCACCTGGCAAGCTGGCTGGGTCTGGCTTCCCCGCACAGGCTGGATGGGAAGCTGCAGGCAAGATGGCTCTGCCTGCAGGGGGTTCGGGGGTCTGGCCTGTGAGCGCAGAGCTCAGGCACGGCCGCTGTACCCCAAACCGCTACTCTGTGCGCAGCTCCCGCTCCAGACCTGAGTCCCCGAAGGTCTTAAACTCGGGCTGTCTCAGGTACCTGGTTCCACCGGCTGGGTCTGAGCACCTGGCAAGCTGGCTGGGTCTGGCTTCTCCGCCACAGGCTGGATGGGAAGCTGCAGGCAAGATGGCGCTGCCTACAGGGGGTTCGGGGTCTGGCCTGCGAGTGCAGAGCACAGGCACGGCCGCTGTACCCCAAACCGCTACTCTGTGCACAGCTCCTGCTCCAGACCTGAGTCCCCAAAGGTCTTAAACTTGGGCTGTCTCGGTTACCTGGTTCCACCAGCTGGGTCTGAGCACCTGGCAAGCTCACCATATCTTTTCAATATAGTACTTGAAATTCTAGCTAGAGCAATTAGACAACATAAGGAGGTGAAAGAGATACAAATTGGAAAGGAAGAAGTCAAACTATCACTATTTGCAGATGATATGATAGTATGCTTAAGTGACCCAAAAACTCTACCAGAGAACTCCTTCAGCTGATAACTTAGGCAAAGTGACTGGTTATAAAATCAACTCAAGCAAATCAGTACCCTCCTATACTCAAAGGATAAGCAAGCTGAGAAAGAAATTAGGGAAATGACACTTTTCACAATAGCCACAAACAATATAAAGTATCTTGATGTGACTCTAAACAAACAAGTGAAAGATCTCTATGACAAGAACTTCAGGTCTCTGAAAAAGGAAATCAAAGAAGACCTCAGAAAATGGAAAAATCTTCCATGCTTTTGGATTGGGAGGATTAATATAGTAAAAATCTCCATCTTGCTAAAAGCAATATACAGAATTAATGCAATTTTCATCAAAATCCCTACTCAGTTCTTCATAGAGTTAGAAAGAGCAATTCTCAAATTCATCTGGAATAACAAAAAACCCAAGATAGCTAAAACTATTATCAACAGTAAAAGAAACTCTAGGGAAATCAGTGTCCTGGACCTCAAGCAGTAAGAGAGCTATAGTGTTAAAAACTGCATGGTACTGATACAGTAACAGGCAGGTAGATCAATGGAATAGAATTTAAGACCCAGAAATGAACCCACACACCTATGGTCATTTGATCTTCACAAAGGAGCTAAAACCATCCAGTGGAAAAGACAGCCTCTTCAACAAATGGTGCTGGTTCAACTGGAGGTCAGCCTGCAGAAGAATCCAAATCAATCCATTCTTATGTCCTTGTACTAAGCCTAGCTCCAAGTGGATCAAGGACCTCCACATAAAACCAGACACACTGAAGCTAATAGAAAAGCAACTGAAGAAGATCCTTGAGGACATGGGCACAGGGAGAAATTTCCTGAACAGAACACCAATAGCTTATGCTCTAAGATTAAGAATTGAGAAATGGAACTTCATAAAATTACAAAGTTTCTGTAAGGCAAAGGACATTATCCAAGGACAAAAAGGCAACCAACAAATTGGGGAAAATATTTGGAGTAGAAAGTAAATTATATGTTGCCTATGTTCTCAATAAAAAACACTACATCTAACAGAGGGCTAATATCCAATATATACAAAGAACTCAAGAAGGTAGACACAAGAGGACCAAATAACCCTATAAAAATGGGGTTGAGAGCTAAACAAAGAATTTTCACCTGAAGAATTTCAAATGGCTGAGAAGCACCTTAAGGAATGTTCTATATCATTAATCATTATGGAATTGCAAATCAAAACAACCTTGAGATTTCACCTCCCACCAGTCATATTGGCTAAGATTAAAAACTCATGAGACAGAAGGTGTTGGCCAGGATGTGGAGAACAAGGAACACTCCTCCACTGCTGGTGGGATTGCAAATTAGTACAACCACTCTGGAAATCAGTCTGGGGGTTCCTCAGAAAACTGGGCATGACACTTCCAGAGGACCCTGCTATACCACTTCTGGGCATATACCCAGAGGATTCCCTGGCATGCAATAAGGACATATGCTCCACTATGTTCATAACAGCCTCATTTATAATAGCCAGAAGCTGGAAAGAATCCTGATGTCCCTCAATGGAGGAATGGATACAGAAAATGTGTTATAGTTACACAATGGAATACTACTCAGCAATTAAAAACAATGAATTCATGAATTTTTTAGGCAAATGGTTGGAACTGGAAAATATCATCCTAGGTGAGGTAACCCAATCACAAAAGAATACACATGGAGTACAGTCACTGATAAGTGGATATTAATTAGCCCAGAAGCTCTGAATATTCAAGGCACAATTAACGTGTCAAGTGATTCCCAAGAAAAAATTAAGGAAAGGTCCCTGGTCCTGGACAGCCTTTATCCAGCATTGTAAGGGAGTATCAGGACAGAGAAACGAGAGGGGGCAATTGGGGAATAGGCGGAGTGAAGTGGGCTTATGGGACTTATGGGGAGGGAGAAACCGGGAAAGGAGTGTCTTAGTCAGGGTTTCTATTCCTGCACAAACATCATGACCAAGAAGCAAGTTGGGGAGGAAAGGGTTTATTGAGCTTACACTTCCACATAGCTGTTCATTACCAAAGGAAGTCAGGACTGGAACTCAAGCAAGTCAGAAGCAGGAGCTGATGCAGAGGCCATGGAGGGATGTTCCATACTGGCTTGCCTCCCCTGGCTTGCTCAGCCTGCTCTCTTATAAAACCCAAGAATACCAGCCCAGAGATGGTACCACCCACAAGGGGCCCTCCCCCAGTTGATCACTAATTGAGAAAATGCCCCACAGCTGGATCTCATGGAGGCACTTCCCCAACTGAAGCTCCTTTTCCTATGATAACTCCAGCCTGTGTCAAGTTGACACACAAAATTAGCCAGTACAAGGAGAAAGCATTTGGAATGTAAACAAAGAATATAGAAAATAAAATTATCAAGTTTAGATTGCCTATGCTGTTTTTACCAAATGGCATCCATTTCACATATCAGATATTTATGGAAAAATCTTTTCTTTAATATAAACAGCTTACTTCAAATTCCAACCTTGTTTTTTACTGAACTTTTCCCATGGTGTCACATGATAAAGGAAAATTGAGCTCATTTTATGTATGAAGTAACTCACATCATTGTTAATTACTAAGCACAATTTAGTCAGCCATCCTTCTTCTCTCCAGGTTTACCCCAGCAACTTTTTTTTTTTATCAAGAACATAGGCAAATTATAATTTGCTTTCTTCTCCAAATATTTTAATCTGCAACATTTAGCACTGTTTTACATCTTTCATTGTGTTTTCCAGTGACACCTCAAATAGGCCAGAAAATGATCCTATTGAATTTCAAGCTTCAATTTTTTTGTAGCACAAATTATTCATTTGCGTGTTGCCTTATTGTCAGTGTTCACTGTTAAATTCTGTATCCACAGCCAGTGGATAAATGGTTCGCATTCTAGTGGGGCAGATGGACTCATGCTGCAACTCACCAATCTGTGTCTTTATATAGAGCCCTGTCATGGGCTCCAGAACTATCCTCACTGATGCAAAGTAAATGGAACAATATTCCCCTTTAACCATCTTATTACATGTGTTTGTTTTTCTTTTTTGTTTTTGGTTTTAAGATGGGGGCTGGTCCTAGAATGTAGTAGGTTTGGCCTCTCATTGCCTTTGGATCTTGAATTTTAATCTCGTTCTAATATACTTTCCATCTCTATATGTGTATTTCCAGTTTAATGGAGTGTGGGCAACTAGAAGAGTCTCTAAAAATCAGCCTTTAACATTTTTCTAATTGGCTGAAAGCCTTAGAGTTTTTAAAATACCTCATAAAAGGACTCTAAAAAGGAGAGCTAATTAAAAATTTGCAAATTTTAATATAGTATACATAGGGATTAAGAGTTTCTGGTTTGTAATATCTGTAACAGTGCCTAATCTTTTCTTTTTAGCTAGACTGTTGAGTTTACTCTCTTCAGCATTAGTAAGGACCATTAAGTGTTACATTATTTGTACAAATATAAATAAGGCTAATAAAGGTGAACTCTGAAGTTGTTGCCAGAAGTCTCTGATCAGCCATTTTATTTTTTTTTCTGATCAGTTGTATAATTCATACCATTTTCCATTTTCAAAATTATTCTCGAAGGCTGCAACCACAGCATTCAGCAAACTGAAGGGGAAGGTGGAAAGTTTAGGGTCAAATGAGGCTTCATGGCAAGATCCTTGCTTGAAGGAAGGCATTGATGATGCACAGTTGTATGCATCGTTTCCTAAGGCCTGCCTAGGGATGCCTGTGGATTATCTACCATTGCAATGGGAATGTACAAATGCTCGCTCACCTCTATTGTATCAGTCCATTCCTCTCTCTCTCTCTCTCTGTGTGTGTGTGTGTGTGTGTGTGTGTGTGTGTGTGTGTGTGCATAGTTTTTCTTGTATTTTTCATTTTTTAAGACAGTTTTATGGGTTTTATTTTTACAGTCTTTATATCTGTTAATAGGAATAAGACAGAAATTTGTGCTGATACATTTTAGTTTAAGGATTTATTTTGTCATTTATAGTTCTAGAAGTATTATTTTTAAATTTATTTATTCACTTCACAACCTAATATCAGCCCTTCTTTTCCTCCTAGTAAGCCCCCATGCAAGATCTCCCCCTATTCTACCTTCCCCTTCTCAAGAGAAGTGGAAGCTCTTTTCTCAGTGATACTCCTCCACTAACACCTCCACACACATGCATATCCAGTTGCTGGGGAACTGAGAGCATCCTCTTTCACTAAGAGCAGTGTGATGGTTTGTATGTGATTGGCCCAGGAAGTGAACCTATTAGGAGGTGTGGCCTTGTTGGAGTAGGTGTGTCACTGTGGGTGTGGGCTTAAGACCCTCCCCATGGCTGCCTGGAAGTCAGTCTTCCACTAGCAGCCTTCAGAAGAAGATGTAGAACTCTCAGCTCCTCCTGCACCATATCTGCCTGGATGCTGCCATGTTTCTGCCTTGATGATAATGGACTGAACCTCTGAGCCTGTAAGCCAGCCCCAATTAAATGTTGTCTTTTATAAAACTTGCATTGGTCATGGTGTCTGTTCACAGCAGTGAAACCCAAACTAATACAACCAGACAAGGAAGTCCATTAACCTATAGTCAGGCAGGCAACAGGCTCAGGGACAACCACTGTTCCCGCTGTTGGGCGACCTGCATGAAAGTCAAGCTGCTCATCTGTTACATATGTGCAAGCAGCCTAGGTTCAGTCTGAGCTGGTTCTTTGGTTGGTGATTCAGTTTCTGTGAGCTCCCAGAGGTCCAGGTTAGTTGACTCTGTTGGTATTCCTGTCCTCTTTGGGTCCCTCAATCCTTCTCCCAACTCTTACATAATACACCCCCAAGCTCCATATGAGTTTCCAAATCTTTTTCATTGGCTGCTTGGTGGAACCTCTCAGGGCACAGTTACGCTAGGTTCCTGTCTGCAAATACAACAGAGTGTCATTAATAGTGTCAGGGACTTGTTCTTGTCTTTGGGATGGGTACCAACTTCGGGCAGCCATTGGTTGGCCATTCCCTAAGTCTTTGCTCTATCTTTGTACCTGTATAGCTTACATGCAGGACAATTTTGGGTCAAAGGTTTTCTGGCTGTGTTGCTGTCCTTATACATCCACTGAAAGCTTTGCCTTGCTACAGATAATGTCTACTTCAGATTCCATAAGCCCCAGAAGAAGGTGTCTTTGCTAGAGTCTCCCATACCCACCCTTTGGGATCTCCCAACATCCCAGATCACTGGCACATTGTGAAGATTGCTCACCTATACTGCCAATATCCCTTCTTTTTTCCCCTGATCTCACTTCATATGATCACCCTGACCCCTGCCTACTCCCTTCTCCATCCCCTCTTCTACCTATTTCCCACTTCCATCAACCTCTGTTATTTATTTTGTTTTCCGTAAATAAATAAATATCCAGTTAATAAAAAAAAGGCCTGAGTTACCTCATTCAGGAAGATTTTTTTCTTTTTCTTTTTTTATTAACGGGATATTTTATTTATTTACATTTCAAATGTTATCCTCTTTCCAGGTTCTCCATCTTGGCAAAACCTCTATCCCATCGACCTTCCCCCTGCTTCTATGAGGGTGGTCACCCACCCACCCACCCACATCCACCTCCCTGCCCTGGCACTTACCTACTCTGGGGCATTGAGCCTTCACAGGACCAAAGGCCTCTCTTCCTATTGATGCCTGACAAGGCAATCCTCTGCTACATATTCTATTTCTTTACAGGTTATAGGAGTATTCAGATATTTTACCTGTTGTTTACATAGCTTTAGTATGTGATATCCATATCATTCATTTCATTTAGATTTTCCAATTTTGTGAAGTACAGGCTTTTGAAGTAAGACTAATGGTTCTTTGATCTTCCTTGGTGTCTGCTTTTATGTCTCTCTTTTCGCTTCTGATTTTCACTTCTGATTTGGGTGGTGTCACACTGACTTTTAGTTAGTGTCCCTAAGGGTCTGTCTATTTTGTTTATCTTCTTAAAGAACCAGCTCTTAGTTTTGTTGACTATTTAGAACCAGCTCTTGGTTTTGTTGAATATTTGTGTCAATAATTATTAATTCTAATTATTATAAAACTCCTTTATGTTGTGACCATATGAGGTCTTAGTGGATTTTCATTATTGTTTCTAAGGTATTTGAAATATGCAGGAAAGATGTTCTGACAGTTCCCTTGCCTGTTCATGCTATCTTCGTAACCAGGATTTAAGATGTGGCAATTTACTATATTACATTTCATTGTGCTTTTTATTTTTTATTTATTTATTATCCAGTTATGCAGAGAACTGCATACTTGAAAAAGGACATGCTTTCTATCTTACAGTCTTCAGTGGCATGCAGTAGGCACTTTGTTACTCAGTAAATGGCTGAATAAATTTGCAGCCTAAAGCACTTTCCCACTCCCAGCAGACCTTGCTGTCCACAGTTAGCTTGGAAGTTAAAATTCTAAACATTAAGGACACCTTCTCTGTGCTTTAAAGTGAGGGAAATTTTTTTATTAGATAAATTCTCTATTACATTTCATTTTCCTTTTTCTGGTTCCCTGTCCCCCAAAGGTCCCCCATGCCCTTTTCCCTCCCCATGTTCCCCCATTCACCCTTTCCCACTTCACTGTTCTGGTATTCCCTTACACTCATGCTTTGAGCCTTTCCAGAACCAGGGTCCACTCCTTCCTTCTTGTTGGACATCATTTGGTATATGGATTGTGTCTTTGGTGTTCCAGGATTCTAGGCTAATATCCACTTATCAGTGAGTGCATACCATGGGTGTTCTTTTGAGACCGAGTTACCTCACTTAGTATGATGTTCTCCAGCTCCATCCATTTCTCTAAGAATTTCATGAATTCATTGTTTCTAATGGCTGAGTAGTAGTCCATTGTGTATATATACCACATTTTTTTTTTTATCCATTCTTCAGTTTAGGGACATCTGGGTTCTTTTCAGCTTCTGACTATTATAAATAGGGTTGCTATGAACATAGTGGAGCATGTATCCTTATTACATGCTGAGGAATCTTCTGGGTATATGCCCAGGAGTGGTATGTCTGGGTCCTCTGGAAGTAACATGTCCAGTTTTCTGAGGAACCACCAAACTGATTTCCAGAGTGGTTGTACCAGCTTGCAGTCCCACCAGCAGTGGAGGAGTGTTCCTCTTTTTCCATATCCTTGCCAACACCTGTTGTTTCCTGAGTTTTTAATCTTAGCCATTCTGACTGGTGTGAGGTGAAATCTCAGAGTTGTGTTGATTTGCATTTCTCTAATGAATAATAATGTTGAACTTTTTTTGCATTTGCATAGTTTTTATTATTTAGTTACTTCATGCATAGTTTTTTCTTTCTTTTCTTTCTTTTTTAATTTTTATTTTCTATATTCTATGTTTACATTCCAAAGGCTTTCCCCTTTCCCAGTTGCCCCCCAACATATGTCCCATAATTCCTCTCCCCACCAATCATTCCCCAATCATCCCCCCCCCCGCCCCGATTTCTCTGTTCTGGGTCTACAAAACTGGATCCAATCTTTTCAGGCCCAGGGTCCTCTCCTTTCTTTTTCTTGGGAATCATTTGACTTGCTAATTGTGCCTTAAGTATTTAGGGCTTCTGGGCTCATTAATATCCACTTATCAGTGATTGCACTTCATGTGTATTCTTTTGCGATTGGGTTAACTCACTTAGGATGATATTTTCCAGATCTAACCATTTACCTACAAATTGCATGAATTCATTATTTTTAATTTCTGAGTAGTATTCCATTGTATAAATATACCACATTTTCTGTATCCATTCCTCCTTTGACGGATATCTGGGCTCCTTCCAAATTCTGGCTACTATAGACAAGGCTGCTATAAATATAGTGGAGCATGTGTCTTTATTGTATGCAGGGAAATCCTCTGGGTATATGCCCAGGAGTGGTATGCCAGGGTCCTCTGGAAGTAACATGCCCAATTTTCTGAGGAACCGCCAAACTGATTTCCAGAGCAGTTTTACCATTTTGCAATCCCACTAACAGTGGAGGAGTGTTCCTCTTTCTCCACATCCTCACCAGCACTTGTTGTCTCTTGAGTTTTTAATCTTAGCCATTCTGACTGTTTTTCTCAGCCATCCAGATTTCTTCAGGTGAAAAGTCTTTGTTTAGCTCTGTATCCCATTTTTTGATAGGGTTATTTAGTTTTCCGGGGTCTAACTTCGTGAGTTCTTTGTATACATTGGATATCTGTCAGATGTAGGGTTGGTGAAGATCTTTTGCCAATTTGTTGGTTGCCAATTTGCCTTTTGACAGTGTCTTTTGCCTTGTAGAAACTTTGTAATTTTATAAGGTCCCATTTGTCTATTCTTGATCTTAGAGCAAAAGCTATTGGTGTTCTGTTCAGGAACTTTCCCCCTGAACCAATGTCCTCAAGGGTCTTCCTCAGTTTCTTTTCTATTAGTTTGAGTGTGTCTATTTTACATGGAGGTCCTTGATCCTCTTGGAATTGAGCTTAGAACAAGGAGATAAGAATGGATTGATTTGCATTCTTCTGCATGCTGACCTCCCATTGAGCCAACACCATTTGTTGAAAAGGCTATCTTTTTTCCAATGGATGTTTTCAGCTCCTTTGTGGAAGATCAATTGGCCATAGATGTGTGGGTTCAATTATGGGTCTTCGATCCTATTCCAATGATCTTCCTCCCTGTCGCTGTACCAGTGCCATGCAGTTTTTAACACTACTGCTCTGTTGCTTGAGGTCCGGGATATTGATTCCCCCAGGAGATCTTTTACTGTTGATGATAGTTTTAGCTATCCTGGGTTTTTTGTTATTCCAGATGAATTTGAGAATTGCTCTTTCTAACTCTATGAAGAACTGAGTTGGGATTTTGATGGGGATTGCGTTGAATCTGTATATTGCTTTGGGTAGGATTGCCATTTGAGCTATATTTATCCTGCCAACCCACGAGCATGGAAGATTTTTCCATTTTCTGAGGTCTTCTTCAATTTCCTTCTTCAGAGACCTGAAGTTTTTGTCATACAAATCTTTCACTTGTTTGGTTAGAGTCACACCAAGATAGTTTATATTGGTTGTGGCTATTGTGAAGGGTGTCATTTCCCTAATTACTTTCTCAGCCTGCTTATTCTTTGAGTATAGGAAGGCTACTGATTTGCTTGAGTTGATTTTATAACCAGCCACTTTGCTGAAGTTGTTTATCAGCTGTAGGAGTTCTCTGGTGGAGTTTTTTGGGTCACTTAAATATACTATCATATCATCTGCAAATAGTACAAACTACTTTTTTTCTCCATTTATTTCACTTTTCTTATGAAAATCACTACTCCTATTTCCCACGGAAACATTTGAAACTGGATATGGTGATACGTAAACAGGGATGTACTCAGAAACGTTCTGTCTAGGAAAAAAAGGCCCTTGATGCTCTCCTATGTTTGATACATTTAAGGATACAGCTCTGATTTCTTTATGAAGGCTATGACTGCTGTAGAATCATGTGGAAACAATGACTCCAATCACAGGATTATATTTTCTTCAAATAAAGAAAATATGAAAACATTTTTTTCTTTAAGTGAAATTCACATCAAACTTTGTAGACACTGGCTCTGAAATTAAATAGTCAAAAAAGTTGACTCTTTCTTGTGGAGTAATTGTTTGTTCTTAAACTGGAACATAAATGTTCCAGCACAAAGCAACACAATGAGGCTTCTCAAATGGCCTTTTTACAGACATCTGGTTGCTACATCCAAAGGTTATTGAAAGCAGTGGAGACATTTACTTTGAAATTCAGTCAATCCATTTCTCTTGATCCCATTTTTTTTCAGAATTTTCTGCCTTTACATAGGACGGCAGCTTCTATTTGTTTTCAAAAATATTATTACTTTTGTTTGACATATGTCTCTTCCTCAGTGATGTGAACTAACTGATATCCTCACAAACAGAAGCACCAGGTTCTGGGTAATATGTGCAACTCCACTTCTCGTCAGAAACGACGTGTTAGCCTATGAAAATACACAGCTACATAATAATGAGGTATTTGTTTTTCAGGTCTGGCTTTTTTCTTTAAAAGGAAAGCAAGGAGATTGTGGGGGAAGAAAGGAGGCAAAGTGCTAGGAAAGAGGACAAGTGGGTGTCAGGCCCTCTTAGTTACAGTGTTTAAAAAGGAAGGTGGATTCACAACTACTAACATCCAAATAATCCATCTCACAGGATTCCAGTGGAGTAATGATTCTCTAAAGTGCTTCACTTAGTTTCTCTGAGTCCTTGTGATAGCATAATGCTGGAAATTTCATGTCAAAAGCTCCAGGATAATTCATTTTCTGAGTTCTGCCAGAATTTCTGTATAGACTATTTTCTTCCCTAAAAGCCTCTGATTCTCAGTTATTTGACATTTTCTTCCAGCTAAAAAGCCATTTGTAGGATTTAAGAAACAGTTTAGTTGTGAAAGTTACTTGAGCATTGAGTTTGAAAGAGCAAGCAGCTGTTTTCATGGATTCTATTTCAGTCCAAAATGAGCCCTTCTGATTTTCTGTCAGTAGCATCATAAATCAATATGAATACTACCTAATTCCAAAATGACTGAATCTAAAAATATATAATGCCACCTAGACAACTTGTTGTTAATAAAGACTGTAATTTATAACACGCTTCACGGGATTTCTCTTTTTCAAACAAAACTAACTAGGATTTCTTTTGTTTTATGTGTGGTGTTATTTGCTTTTCTGGCTTGAGTGTGCACCATAGCAGGCAGTGGCCACAGAGGCCAGAGGAGGGCAGCAGTTAACTAAAGTTATGGACAGTCGTTAGCTACCATGTGGATTGCTGGTAACCAAGTCTTGGTCTTCTAAAGGAGCAAAACAGACTCATAACTTATCACGGCCCATAGCTCAGATCTTCTGAGCTGATAAATTCTGAAAATAAAGTCTGAGCTGATAAAGTTTGAAAATAAAGTCTGATTTTATTTACTTGTTTATTTGTTTTGCAGTATCTGTCACTGTATTTTGTTGACCAATGTTTATCTCAATTCAGTTGATGCAATATTCATATTTTTTCTCAGACCAACTGTCCTGCCTTCTCCCAGTGACACACTGGTGCCTGAGCATACAGGGTCATGCCTCATAGTTGCGTTGGAAATGAACTCTTATTACAAAGCAGTGCTTAGTTCCTACCGGAACAATAGGAAGTTCCTCCACATTGTGTGTTTGTCTTCCTGTCTTCGTAGGAAGAATGGTTTCTCTATTTCTAGGTGCAGTCTTTGTCTCTGCTCTGGATTCCACGTCATCCAGCTGGTTCACTCATGCTCCCTGACTCCCTGACTGTCACATAGTATTTTACATCCCTGATGCTCTTTAAAATTCACATTCCCTTAATGCCTTGTTCTTCTTCTCCTCCTAACTAAATGTATTTTTCTCTTATGATAAATAAAACTCACCTAGTATTAAAGTTATTCTCTTATCCAATATTAAGTGTAAAGAACAGTATATTATCTGTAGGCAGTCTGTTCTCTTACCAATCCTTATCCATACTCAAATAATTGACACTTTAAACCCGAAGTGTCACGAACTTCCCATTTTTCCCTTCCCCCAGTCCGGGACAGCCATGTGAGATGGTTTTCTTCATATAAATGTAAATGTTTTAATTGCCATATAGAGTAGATTCTTGGAGTGTTTGCTTATTTCCTAAAGAATAGTATTCAGCTGATTCTATTCTCTCTCTCTCTCTCTCTCTCTCTCTCTCTCTCTGATTTTTTTCCTTTCCTTCCAATCCCTTTCGTGCTTCATCCCCTCAAGTAGGTAGTATCTTTTTCTTTGTTATTGTTACATGCGTAAATATGAGGAAATATATAAATAAAACCTGTTGAGTCAGTTTTGATTGTTTGTGTGTTTATGTTTCAAGGATGACTACATTGCGGGACTCATTCGTGGGAGGGGCTAGTTCTCCCTTTCTCAGCAGCCTTTAGTTGCCTGTAGTTCATTGTTTAAAGGTGAGACCTTGTGAAATTTTAATCCTTCCATGTTAACATGTCCACTGACACTTTTTCTTTTTTTATTTTTTTTATCCATTCTCTCACAGTGCAGCAGGATCTCAGTCTCTCCCTATCCTCCTTCTCACAGTCGCCCCTGACATCCCCCCTCCCACGACATCCCCCCTCCCACAGAGGAGGGGAAATGTTCTTCCTCCATTTCCCTTCTGAAGAAAACAGGCCTCCTAGCTGAACATGGCATAACAAGTTACAGTAAGACTAAGTACATCCCCTCATATAAAGGCTGGATGAGGTTACCCAGTAGGAGGAAAAGGGGTTCTAAGACCTGGCAAAAGAGCCAGAGATATCCCAACTCCTACTGTTAGAAGTCCCACAGGAATACCAAGCCCTACAAAAACATACATGCAGAGGACCTAGGTTAGACCCTTGCAGGATCTGTGACTGCTGCTTGAGTCTCTGTGAACTCTTCTGAGCCCCGCTTAGTTATTTCTGTGGGCCACGCTCTCATAGTGTTATCCATCCCCCTGTCTCCTACAATCTTTCTTTCCAGTCTTCTGCTGTGTTCATTGAGTTCCACCTAACGTTTGCATGTATGTCTCTGTATCTGCTCCCATTAGCTGCTGGAGGAAGCCTCTCTCTCCAGACCATTGTGCTAGACATTATAGCAGGATATCATTTGGTATCATTTCCTTTCCTTTCCTATATATATATATATATGTTATGTTTGGTTCTACCCTAGGTTTCTGAGCCACCCAGTTTCTAGTTCCTGGCCAGTCACCAAGTGTGGGACATGGGCTCCCTCTAGATGTATGGGCTTCAAGTTGTCTATTGATATTGTTATTGCTATGTGGCCCTTCCTAACAGAGGCAGCCACACAGGCAGCTTCCTGGCAATCTGAGTCTTAACAATCTTTCAGCCTCCCTTCACAGTGTTTCTTGAGACACATATGTAGTAGCAGTGCCAGGGTTTGTTATACACAGCCATTATTATGTCGTGGCACGTTTCAAAAATGGTTCTTCCATTGTGCTTTCTAGTAATGAACCTTCTCTTCCAATCTATTTTTCAAGTGTTGTAAATTTTTCTCGTAGACTTGCTATACTTCTTTCTCAGTTTTACTGCTTCAAGATTGGCATCTTGAATTTTTTATTATTATTATTTATTGACTTTACATTCCTCTGACTGCCGCCTCCCAGTCACCCCCTCAAACAATCCTCTCCCACATTCCCCCTCTGCTTCTCCTCTGAGAGAGTCAGGCTTCCAAGGTGTCATCCCTACCTTGACACAACAAGTCACTTACGGTCTTAATGGTTCTTCTCCCACTGAGGCCAGACAAGGCAGCCCAGCTAGAATAACATATCTTACAGCCAGGCAACCGCTTTTGCAATAGCACCTACTCTGGTTATTTGGGATCCATATGAAGACCAAGCTACACATCTGCTACATATGTGCACAGAGGCCTAGGTCCAGCTCCTATATGTTCTTTGGTTGGTGGTTCAATTTCTGAGAGCCCCAAGGGTCCAGGTTGGTTGACACTATTGGTCTTCCTGAGGAGTTTCTATTCCCTTAGGGACCATAAGCCTTCCCCCTACTGTTCCATAGGTGTTCCCAAACATCATCCACTGTTTGATTATGGGTGTCTGCATTTTTCTGAATCAGCTGCTGGGTGGGGCTTCTCAGAGGACAGCCATGCTAGACTCCTATCTGCAAGCATAATAGAGTATCATTAATAGTGTCAGGAATTTGTGCTTACCCATGAGATGGATGTCAAGTTGGACTGGTTATTGGTTGGCCAGTCCCTCCGTCTCTGCTCCAACCCCCCTTTCTCCATTTCTTGTACACAGGATAAATATTTGGGTCAAAGGTTGGCATCTGTCTTAGTTAGGGTTTTACTGCTGTGAACAGACACCATGACCAATGCAAGTTTTATAAAAGACAACATTTAATTGGGGTTGGCTTACAGGCTCAGAGGTTCAGGCCATTGTCATCGAGGCAGAAACATGGCAGCATCCAGGCAGGCATGGTACAAGAGGATCTGAGAGTTTTACATCTTCATCTGAAGGCTGCTAGTGGAAGACTGACTTCCAGGCAACTAGGGTGAGGGTTTTAAGCCCACACCCACAATGACACACCTACTCCAACAAGGCCACACCTCCTAATAGTGCCACTCCCTGGGAAAAGCATATACAAACCATAACATTCCACTCCCTAGCCCCCATAGGCTTGTTCAAACATGAGTCTATGGGGGGGCCATACTGAAACATAGCATAATGCAAAATACATTTAGTCCAACTTCAAAAGTTCCTGTAGACTATAGCAGTCTCAACAGTGTTAAAAGTCCAAAGTTCAAGGTCTCTTCTGAGATTCATTCAATCACTTAACTATAATCCTCCAAGAAAGATGAGAAACCAGCTGGGAAAAGTCCAAACTCTGCATCTCCATGTCTGATGGAAAAGCTGTCTTCAGATATCCAACTTCTTTTTCATCTCTGTTGACTTCAACAAGGTTCTTTCTCCTGGGCTTGTTCCACTCCCTGTTAGCAGCTTTCCGTAGCAGGCATCCTGTGGCTCTGGCAGCTTCTTGTTCCAATGTCTGAGATCCACACATGATCTTCTGTGTATCTCCAAAGAGCTGGTGTCACTTCTCCAGTTCTGCCCTCTGTAGCACTCTAAATTCAGATTGATCCACTCCACTGCCACTGCTGTTCTTGGTGGTCATCCCATGTTACTGGCATCTCCAATATGTTAGGGTCTTTCACTGCAACTATACTTCACCAAAGCCTCTCATAGGCTCTCTTCATGGTACCAAGCCTCAACTCCTTTGCATGACCCCTTCAGTCCTGGGCTGTCAATTACAACTGAGGGTACACTTTCATCAATGGCCATTCATGGCCTCTCACAGTACCAAGCCTCAGCTGTTCTTCATGATGCCTTCCAAAACCAGTACCATCTGGATGATTCTTACACATTACCAAGTACAGCTGCAGCATGAGGAACACTTGGCTATCTCTGGAATACAGCTTCTTTGTGCTCTCTGAAAACACTTCCCATATTTCACCTCAGTGATGCTGGTTTTTTCTTAATCACCACTAATTTCTTAGCTCCAGCTAACCAGCATCAATTGTCCCAGTAGTCTCCTTCTCCTCTTGAATATAAAGGCAGAGATACATGGCTGAAGCTGCTGAGTTCTGCTGCTTGCAGGAGCTGGAACATTGCCCCCCTTGTTCTATTACGTTATTACTGGCTTCCTTTTTACCAGCTCCTTCACTGCCTAAGTTGGCTGTCCTGAATCTTGCTCCTTAGACTGACTTGGAACTCAAGAGATCTGCATGCCTGTCTCCTAAGCACTGGGATTAAAGGTGTGGTCCACCAAGCCTGGATTAAAGTTTTTCTTCACCTAGAATTTGCTCCGTTCTAGGCTGGCCTTGAACTCAGAGATCTGCTTTTCTTTGCCTCCTGGGATTAAAGGCTTGTACTACCATGTCTGGACCTAAAGTTAACTGGGTGAATCTTGCCCCAAGGTCACCACTCCTTTAACTCAATTTAATATCCTTGAATTCAGCTCCATTTCACTTCCTGGAGTCCCTTTAATACTCAAACTATATATTTTGTACTTTTCCTTTCTCAGCTTGCTATGTTTGTTCAAAATTCTCTTCATCAGACTTAACCAGAGAACAAAGTCTTTGTTGAGCTTTTTTGAGACTTCCTTTGCAGATGCAATTAATATAAATCTCTTTACCTTAGTCCTAGGCAGTCTCTTCAGACAATGGCAAAAAGCAGCCATGTTCTTCACCAAAACATCACAAAAACAGTCTCTCAGCCACATATTAAAGTTCTTCTCCACTGAAACCTCTTGGGCCATCAGGCCTACACGATTCAAATGAACCTCAGCACCACTGTCTTCCATATTCCTACTAGGCTGGCCCATTAAGCCCCACTTAAAGCATTCCGTGGCTTTCCAAATCCAAAGTCCCAAAATCCACATTCTTCCAAACAAAAGCATGGTCATGCCTATCACAGCAATACCCCAGTCTGGTACCAACTTCTGTCTTAGTTAGGGTTTTACTGCTGTGAACAGACACCATGACCAATGCAAGTTTTATAAAAGACAACATTTAATTGGGGTTGGCTTACAGGCTCAGAGGCTCAGGCCATTGTCATCGAGGCAGAAACATGGCAGCATCCAGGCAGGCATGGTGCAGGAGGAGCTGAGAGTTCTACATCTTCATCTGAAGGCTGCTAGTGGAAGACTGACTTCCAGGCAACTAGGGTGAGGGTTTTAAGCCCACACCCACAATGACACACCTACTCCAACAAGGCCACACCTCCTAATAGTGCCACTCCCTGGGAAAAGCATATATAAGCCATAACAGCATCTCATGCTTTGATTTTTGAAATAAATTTCTAATTTAGTGGACCTTATCTCTTTTTAAAATAACTTTTATAGAAAGATTCCTTCTTCTCTTCCAATGTTCCTTCCTTCCTACCGTTTAGTTAGGTCAAGTAATACCCAGCTTTAGCTCCAGTGGTAGTATTGATATTATCTCCCAGGCCAAGCCTGCTTTTTATATTTGACACTAAAACATAGTCTGAGGGCCAAATTTTGTTTATTTGCTTGTTCATATGGAGAGTTGCTGATTTTCCCCTTGATTTTTGAAATCTGAAAAAGAATATTACAAGCATATTAGACTAGCCTTATAATGATGTCAATGATTTTTATTTCCCTTTTTATTGTAAGCATTTACGATGCATAAAATATATTTTGCTTATAATGACAAAAATTATAACTATTATCAAGCAAGCTAAAATATCAATAGCCTCAAAATATTGCCTTGTTTGTGGGGAAGGAGGAGATTAAAAACCCCCAAAGTATCTTAGGAGGTTTCCAGTATTTAGTAATTGTTAATTATAGCCAACCATTAGTTTAGTCAGTTTATAGTATAGCTTTGCACCTTTATAAAAATTAATATTGCTTATTCTATTATAGTAACCACCTGTTCTATTAGTGTGTGTGTGTGTGTATGTGTGTGTGCGCGCACGTACGCATGTGCACACGCATGTGCATTTTGACATTTTGCATTCTAGGTAACCAGTATTGTACATATTTTAGTGCTTCTTCTCAGGTCAGATAAGTGAATCTTTAACTATTTACCTAATATTATGGCTACTCTAGGAGTTGTATATTTGAGACTGGTGTATTTTATTAAATTGTTTCATTCAATAGCTTTTCCTATTTGGTCTAGATGATATGAATTAGTTTTAAATGCATTTTCTATGCTAGGCCCTTGTGCAAGAAGAAAGGCCTGTTTGCATAATTAGTCCTTGCCTGGTATGTCTAGAAACTTATAGTGATATAAACATCTCATATATCACTATACTTACACAATATGGTTTATGCCAGGCACCTGCTTTTACATGTGAGTGTGCAATTTTGCTACAGGTTAGGCATAATCCCCATTTAACCAACTCTCAGTGAAAACCTGGGACCTTAATGCTATAACAAGTTTCCCTAGTAAATGACAGTTCTACACTGGATGCCCTGAGAGATTCCCCAGAGAAAAGACCCTCAGGCTCCTGCATAGGGTGGATTCTGACGTTCATTCCATACACCTTGAACCTTTGCTGATTTTGCTTTGTTTCTTTTTACCACAATAAATCATAGCTTCAATGAAGCTATACACTGAGCCCTCCTTGTGAGTTTCTGAGCCTGGGGCGGTCTTGGGGATTGCTGACAGAACTGTTCATGAAACAAATTGTAGGCCGTGGGAAAGGCAGACTCATTGGCATAGGCGATCCAAGTGACTAACAGAGAAGAGTAAGCGGAGTGGATGCTTAATATTCAAAATAATTACAATATATGATGACGTGACAGAGCTATTCAGAGTACCAACTATGAAAGAAATAGAAATTGTCCGGGGTGAAAGAAAGAAAGGTTTTTGAACTAGAAATATTGTTCAACACTAAATGAAAGTTTGCAATAACCTGAGCATGGGGGATAAACATATAACTACAAAGAAAAAATAATTATATAACCACAGAAAGAGTAGATATCAATAACACAATCCTTAGTATATTCCAAAGTTGTTTTAAGTCCTACATTTTAAGTCTACATTTTATTTTGTTTACTTGTTTTTTAGAACTTAATCTTATAAAGTATATGATGATATGGTTATGAGTTTTTGAAAAGTAAGGCATCTTGGACACATAGAGATTACATATATTTTATAGATCCAGAAAGCTGGTACATCACTTGCTTTAATATAAGACTTATCCTGTTTGCTGGCTTGGTTTTTTATTTGTTTTTTTTGTTTTATTTGACAATGTTTCTCTGTATATCTCTGGCTGTCCTTGAACTAGAGCTCATTTTGTAGACAAGGTTGGTCTTGAACTTAGAGATCTTTTTTGCCTTTCCCTCCCAAGCTGGGATAAAGGCTTGTGCCACCACACCCAGCTCTATGCTACCTGCTTAAATAAGAGGATTAGGAAATATTTTTGTCATATATTTTTATTGATTTATTTTTTGCTAATGCTGGTGATTCAAACCAACATTATAAATGCTAGTTTTGTAACATTAGGCAAGCACTCTACCAATGAGCCATAACCTTTCCCTGATTTTAATTTTTTAATCCCAAATGTGATGATAAATTGCTTTTGAAAGTATAAATATATTAAAGAAAATTTTTAAGATGAATATATGTTATTATATGATTGGGAAAAGTAAGGCACAATCCCTTTTGACAAACCCTCGGTGAAAACCTGGGTCCATAAAGCTATAATGAGCTTCCTTAGTAGATGACAGTTCTATACTGGATGGAAAAAAATGCCCTGAGAGATTCTCCAGAGAAAAGACTGTCAGGCTCCTGAGAAACACAAAGCAATAGAAATCTATATAAAAAGATTATAGACATCTAATACTCTAAAAGAGCATCATGAATATTGAAGATTACTTTCTTTGTACAAGTAGTGAGTCAATTCTCTTTGTAGCATATACATCAGTAATAAAAACATGACAGAATATCAATAGAAATTTAGTTTATCTGTTGAAGAGAAAACACTTTCAGCAGTGAATAACTTATTTTATATATTTTGTTTGTGTAAGTTTTTCAGATTTATTAGGTGAAAAGTGAGTACATGCATTTATTTTCTTTTGTACACACACACACACACACACACACACACACACACACACAATTATTTGAGATTTAAGATACAATTAGAACTGAAGGAGTTGAAGGGGTTTGCAACCCATAAGAAGAAGAATAACAATATCAACCAACCAGTCCCCCAAGAGCTCCCAGGAACTAAACCACCAACCAAAGAGTACACATGGACTGACCCATTGTTCCAGTCCCATATGTAGCAGAGAATGGCCTTTTAGGACATCAATGCAAGGAGAGGCCCTTGCTCCTGGGGAGGCTCAATACTCCATTGTTGGGAAATGCCAGGGCAGGGAAACAGGAGTGGGTGGACTCTGGGTGAATACCCCCATAGAAGCAAGGGGAGGGAGGATGAAATAGGGGGTTTCTTGAGAGGGAAATCAGGAAAGAGGATAACATTTGAAATGTAAATAAATAAAATATCCAATAAAAAGATACAATTAGGAAAAGTAAAATTGGCTACCCTTTAGAGGTTTTATTCAATGGTATTTCAAGGGTCACTAATATACATGAAAATGAAATGTAAAATGGCATAAAGTAATATTTCTTGGCCCCTTTACTATTTTATAGTTCCTTTGAGCTACCCTTCTGGCTGCAACATAACTTTGAACAGAGCCCAACTCTAATGCACCTGGAAATATAAGATTTTTCTATGATCTGATACATATACATATATATATATATATGTATATATATATACATATATATATATATATATATATATATATATATATATAATTTGTGCTTTCCTGTATAGCTTAAGAAAGACAGGCTAATGGTGAGATGTATATTCATGGAAACTAATAAAAAATTTTGGTTAATAACATTTACAAAGTGAATGGTATTGGTCCCATTTGCACAGATTTTAAAGATTTTCAATTTTAGTGATATTTTTATACTCATAGTATGCTAGTTACATCTTTAAAAGATCATTATCACTATTAGTTTTACTTATGTATGAATATCTGTGTGTCATATTTTCGAGTGCCTGCAGATGCCAGACCTCGGTCATCAAATCCCTGTAGCTGGAGTTAGAGCAGTTGTAAAGCACCCAGTGTGGGCGCTGGGAACTAGCCTGGGTCCTCTGAAAGAGCAACAAGTACTTTTAACTACTGTACCATCACCCCAGCCCTGGTCCATGTTATTATGTTTTTATTGTTTACAGAATAACAGCAAGATGTTTAATTTTCAAGTCTCCAATAAAAATTCTAGTATGTTATTTAACTACATGATTATATTCAGTATACTTTTTAAAATTGTCCTTGGCTGACAAATCCAGCATCTATTTCTGTCAAACATTTGTTTCTAATGTCTTTTTCTTGGATTTGAGACAGTTGGTCTTGTTACTTGTTATGTCTAATGTTTATTGAATGGGACATTGTCTCTTGAGTATGGAAAATGTGGAGCTACTTTGAGTCTGTACAAATTATTTCACTGTTCACAATAGAATTCACGCTCCCTTTTTTATGAAGAGAGAATGAGTAGATTAACATAATCTCAATTCAGTCAGTGATGGACGCTTCTACAGAAAATTCAGTCTTACTGAAATCTGCCATGTATTCACCCCTAGATACTCACATAGAGTGATTGTGTGTCTGAGCACATATAAATACATAAATACACATATAATCATATCTGATGCACCTTGATTTTTGTAAAAATTGAATTGATATCCGTGTTCATAGTTCCCAATCAGAGTATTTGCCAGGAAACCTCCTTGAGGTCTTGAGCATCAGTGTCAGGCTCCCCCACTTATGCTTTTGTCTTAGATTTGCTCTGCATCTTCATCCTCTACAGTTGTTTGCAAATTTACAAACACTCTAGTCTGAATGTAGCTTGAGATGCTTATCTCAGTCCTCCCCTTCTTCCTATCTGGAATCATGACCTGTATCCTGGAACTTTTTAAATTCTCTATTGCCTTCAAGTTGGTATAATTTGGATATTGGAGATTTCTATAATTATTAATGTTATGATTTTGTCTAAGCTCCACCCTACAATTACCTGGCAACAAGCCAGGTATGCCCCTCCTCACAGTTACTTGGCAAGAGCCAGGTAGGCCTGGCCCACTACCAAAAGGGCTACTCAGCCCCTCCTCTCTCTCTTACTCTCTTACTTCTCTCTTATTTCTCTCTGTCCTCTCTTGGGCTCCCCTCCCCTCCCTTCTCTCCACGTGGCCATGGCTGGCCTCTACTTCTCTATTCTACTTCTCTCTGCCTTTCTCTGCCTCTACTACCCCTCCTTAACTCCTATCCCATGCCCTAAATAAACTCTATTCTATACAATGCTGGTGTTTGTCTCATCCAACAGGGGAAGGGATGCCTCAGTATGGGCCTGCTGGGGCACCCCCTTACCCCACTGCTGTATACCATATTCTCTAAGCCTCTTTCTCTTTTTATGATCACAACACTAATTAAGAGCATCAGTCTGCAACAGATCTTTTTTCCGAATAAAAATGTTCAGTGTATAGTTGAGGATCAGTATGTTGTTCTCTGTAGTATGTAGACTTCTTGTTGGAAATTTCAGCATTCTAAAATACTGTACTTAATATAACTTTGTGTGAGAAGCAGTCATGGGCACTTTAAACTTGGTTGAAAGTCGAATACTTAACAGATACTTCACATAGAGTGGGTGTTTTGGCTCAACTGGTTGTCAGAGCTGGACCTTCCAGGAAGTACATCATTGCAGTGTTTGGTTTTACAACATGCCACTGACAAGGAAAATATGAAATAACTGCCCAGCTTGGACCTCAAGCCACATGCTTTAACTGGAACCACATTTCACAAGCAACCTGAATCTATTTAGTTTTTTATTATTGGAATCATTTTGCTTGCCTCCTGTAATAAATAAGTTGCTAACAGATAAAATGCACGAGCATATGGATAGTAAACGTCATGATGGCTAACATAAAGAATGTAAAATTGTGTGTGCACTCTTTCCTCTTGACTGTTGCAATGCAATTTCATATCTTATAAAGATGTCATTCCTTTCATGTGCTGATGAAAACACTGTCGTTTAGTGAGTCAGGGAAATACCTATTTATTACTCCACATAACTCAACATTGTGAATTACTGCAAATGCCCATTAATATACAGTTTCCCCAGAAACCTGTTTCATATAGTCTTGCAAAGAAATAGGAAAGGCACATGAGACGAATTAAGTATTTTGTCATTTAGTACCAATTCTAACTTACAGTTCTGACATAACACTTAAATGAAACAATGAAGTGATTGACTCTGAAAAAGTAGTTAGAAGGCAAATTACACTTTATGAAATATTTAGTACCTAAATTTCACCTGTGAGTTATCATTGCCATAATCCATGAGTTTTCATTTAATGATTGATACCTTTTATAGGTGGTTTGTGCAAGTCAATTTATAAGAGAAACTTTGCCTATCATTAGCATTCTAAATCACAATCATCAATTAATTTTTTTTTTTTGGTTTTTTTGAGACAGGGTTTCTCTGTGTAGCCCTGGCTGTCCTGGAACTCACTTTGTAGACCAGGCTGGCCTCAAACTCAGAAATCCGCCTGCCTCTGCCTCCCAAGTGCTGGGATTACAGGCGTGCGCCACCACGCCCGGCTCATCAATTAATTTTTAAGGAGTAGCTACAGAACATAGAAGGAGCTTGATTTGTACCCACTGATGTATATACATATTACAAAAGTGTTGCTTCTAACTTTGAAGCTTTTTTGATGCCAAAAAAGTCAAGTAGTCTCATTTATTATCATGGGATATATTCAATAACTGAAGTATTAAATATGAGTAATTTGTTGAGGGAACTTCTTTTTTATTTTTATTTTATTAGATAGTTGCTTTATTTACATTTCAAATAGTATCCCCTTTCCTCGTTACTTCTCTGAAAACCCCCTATTCCTCTCCCCCTCCCCCTGCTTACCAACCCCTCCCCTTCCTGACGTGGAATTCCCCTACACTGAGGCATCGAGCCTTTACAGGACCAATGGCATCTCCTTTCATTGATGTCTGAAAAGGCATTCCTCTGCTATATATGTAGCTGGAGCCATGGGTCCCTCCATGTACTCTCTTTGGTGGTGTGGTCCCTGGGAGCTCTGGGTATACTGGTTGGTACATATTATTGTTCCTCCTGCAGGGCTGCAAATTTCTTCAACTTTTTGAGAATTTTCTCTAGCTCCTCTATTGGGGACCCTATGCTCAGTCTATTGTTTAGCTGTGAGCCATGGGTATTTTGATCCACCTTCTAAGAAGGATCAAAGTATCCACACTTTGGTCTTCCTTCTTGAACTTCATGTGGTCTGTGAGTTCTATCTTGGATATTCTGAGATTTTGGGCTAATTTCCACTTATTAGGAAGTGCATAACATGTGTGGTTTTTTTTTTTTGTCATTGGATTACCTTACTCAAGATGATATTTTCTAACTCCGTCCATTTGCCTAAGAATTTCAATGAAATCATCATTTTTAATAGATAGCTGAATAGTTTTTCATTGTAAGTGAACCATATTTTCTGTATCTAGTTCTCTGTTGAGGGGCATCTAGGTTCTTTTAAGCTTCTAGCTATTATAAATAAGACTGCTATGAGCATAGTGGAGCATGTGTCCTTATTACATGTTGGAGAATATACTGGGTATATGCCCAGGAGTGGTATAGCTGGGTTCTTAGGTAATGCTATGTCCGGTTTTCTGAGGAACCACCAAACTGATTTCCAGAGTGGGTTTTACCAGCTTGCAATCCCACCAGCAATGGAGGAGTGTTCCTCTTTCTCCGCATTGATGGACCTTCTTGTCTTTGGCACATAATCTCTTCTTCATCTTGTTTATTTTATTTACTGTTTGTAATTTCATGTTTTTTGGTTATAGGAACCCAGATCCTCGTTAATGTTATGCAAGATGCTACAACTGAGATACATTTCTAGCCAATACTCTTTCTTTTTAATGATGGATCAAACTCAGTTATTTTTTCTTCTTTTTAAATTACATGTATTCTTTAACAGTTAACACACACACACACACACACACACACACACACTCACTCACTACATTTTTGTCTTTTGATCACATTTTCCATCCTCAGCCTTTCTTATTTCCCCTCTTGTCTCTGCCAATCCAAACCTTCCCAACAAGTCCCCATCCCACTTTCATCTTTCTGTTTAGTTTTTTGTTTCGTGGCCCATTGAGTTTAAGCAGTACAAGAATATGGAAATATCTACTAGATCTGGGCCAGTGAGTATAACACTGAAGACGATGACTCCTCCTTCCCCAAGAAACATGAGCAGCCAATAGTTTCCTTAGAAGTCCAGAGTCCCATGACCCCCTTCTCCCATCCATAACTGAATGGGGATGGGCTCAGTCTTGGGCAGACTCTATACATTAGCTGTTGGCTTCATGATTGATTTCATCACAGATATCATACTCTGAGCTCAATGTTGAAAAATTGAGATGCTATATTAATATAGTTATTATTTGATATCACAATCACTAATATAATAAATAAATTAAATACCATTACTGAAATTCCACTTTACTATTTTAATACTATCTGTCCATTTTAAGCACTTGAATGAGCTTGATGAATCTGGCCACTAATTAGCAATATGTTTCATACTGCTCTTATATATATTACACTTAAATGGCTCATAGAAAGCATTTTGATTATTAGATGGACAAATATAGAAATATAATCTAATAACTAAAAATCTATATGAAGAAAAACTGTGTAATTTAAAGTGGTAATAATAATTATAGCTATCAAAATGATGCCTCCTAAGATATATAGGACATTTCTGAGGTGTTAAATCTCTGTCTTTGTTCAGAATCCTTGGACATGGTATCATCACATAACCTTACATATAGCAAAAATTACAGAGATGTAGTATTTGACATGGGGGGAAAGGACACATGCTCAAGAGCTGATTTACATTCATTGTTGGTCAGAGTATGCATTAGGCTATGTTGTTCCAAGAACATATTATTCATATTTTTGAAAATGACTTCATTTATGTGACACATTGCCACGTTAAACTTGTTCAATTAAAATGTATTAAATGTCTTGTGCTAAACAGGATTCTTATTTGCACATTACAAATCTAGGTGACTCCTGTCACCAAAGGAACTTTCAGTCCCTTCTTCTGCATGGAAATGCCCTGAGCATACTGAAGTCAGTCTTTAGGCACTGTACTACCACAATAGTACAGAGTCAACATGGAGGGGGAGGAACTCCACAGCATAAGGAGATATAACCACATACAAAATAAAATGGAACTGTCTAAATTGGAGAGAAATAATAAAAAAGGTGGATGGTGGAGGGAGGAAGAAACATATCTTTCTTATTGAGACTGCTCTCGGAGCAGAGAAAAATCTGCTGAATTTCAACAAACTGTAAGAATTAATCTCTATTCTTGAGGACTGTATAAGTTCTGAACTCCAGCCTCTGTGTTTCAGTGAAGCCCTCTGACGGCTTCTTGGCCGGTTTCATCTGGAAGTGCATTCAGACAGATCTCAGTATCTCCTCTTGAGTATTCCCCATGCTGCTCTATTCTTTTTTCCTGCTTTGCAGCATTGTCTTCCTCAGCTTACATGGAAGCAGAAAACCAGCTCATTTATAAATAAACCCTTATCTATCCAAGGCTGATAAATGTTGAAAACTCTCCCTTGAATTTTAATTTCCCCAGCCTCCCCCTGGCATACAGGAGGAGTTTGTGTGTATGTGTGTGTGTATTGGGGGGGGGGCGAGTCTGAATAAATAGTCTAAATAAAAGTCTAACAATCTGAGAGTGATTTTGTTGTTTTCCACAGAAATTAACTTGTGTGCTTATATATGCTAATAAGTGTAGCAGAATTCCCTAATAATTTATATTATTCTGCTGATCCAGATCACCAAGTTAGCATATGTGGAATGTTTATCTTGTCCCCTAGTAATCATTGTACAGAACAATTTATTTCACTGCAACTTTAGAGAATGCAATGAATTTTAAAGAGCAGATCTTTGTTTTGGTATACATCTATCTTAATAAATAAGGAAAATAATTGGTAGAAAGTAGCTTTGGGGTTGACTGTCATAGCAATAACATAAATCATGTGAATAAAACATTGATTAAAATATGAGCAGGTAAACTCCTTCCAGCAGTGTTTTAATGATGGACACTTTCCAAGAGGACTCTAACCTCCTCAGGGCAAAGGATGGAAGTGCCTTTCCTGATTCAGTCACAGGACAATGGTGTCTCGTTTTGGTTGCCACGGGCACAGTTAAGGTGAAAACATCTGGAAATTCACAAAAAAAAAATATTGTTTTTCCAAACAAGAAAATGTAATCACTGAAATAAGGATTGACTTTGGAGATTTTAAGGATTTTTGTTATCTTTTGTTGTCCCACATAAAAACTGAATATTTGGAACACAAGCAGACTTTATAATTAGGACCTTTTGACAATATTTTAGACTAAGGAGAACAACACTGGGTATTTTTTAAATTGTGGTGGAATGAGCCAGGGACATCCCTCATTTCTGCTTTTAACAAATACTGGTGTGAGATATTAATGCATAGCTACTTGTGATAAGCCACTTGGAGATATTTTTTTCCTGGGAACATCACGAATGTATAAATTGGTTCTCGTTTCTACTATCAAATGCTGAGAAACTTGTCTGAACTGACTGAGTGCTTCACAAACTCCTTCTCTTCATGGGTCCTAGGGACCAAGCAGTCCTTTGACCTTGTCAGTTGAAATGTACAGGTCTCAGAAGGTTTGAATGCAGGGAATTTGTTGTATAAACACAAACTTCACCTTCTATGTGTCCTTCAGAGGAATAATCCCTTTCGCTTCTATTTTCCAATTCTGGCTACAGATTTCAAACCTCAGAGATTGTCATAAAATTGGTAGTGGGTGAAAGGATTTGTCACAGCTCCTCATGTGACTCAGGATACAGCACACGTAAAATACCACACAACTGATTATTCAAGAACATTCACTCTTGGCAGGAATGTGAACATGGTGTCCATGTTCTTTATGCTTTATCATGAAATTGGCCCTTCTATTATGTCCTTAACTTAAAAGATGTGTTTTAAGTCTTCCATAATTCCCACTTTGTTGTACTTCCAGTGCATTGCACAGAGTAGTTCAAACTTCTTCAGGTTATCTGTCTTGTGGCTGCACAATATACAAATGATGATTTATCCCAATTATACACGCTACAACTTTAAGCTAGTCTCTTCTCCGGTAAAAGGATGAGGCTACTCTATAGTCCACAGAGACCTGGAAATACTAGAGACTTCTGAAATACTGTTTACTTATTTAAATCATAGTGTACCTAACAATTAAAAATTGGAACCCCTGCTACCTCTTACCCTCCCTAAAGAGTTGGTAATTCAAATAAATGCACTAATGGTTGATTCATGGCTGTCTATGCCTTTGATGCATAATGCTATGCAGCTGTATGTAGGTCGTCCCATTCCTCTTCCCTCTATTAGTGATTCTAACTACTCTATAAAAATCTTTTATCAAAAAGCATAATCATCTCCCAAGACACCAAAATAATTGCGAAAAACTTTAAATTTCATAGATAAGTTACTCTTAATAAATAAGCTTAGTTAGATCAGGATTGCAACAAGTTGGAACACTTAGGTCTGCATGATAGTAGCAAGTGGTGAGACAAAAGGTAATCTGAGTACTAAAATATAGGAATAGGTCAAAATATTGGTCTGAAACAAAAAATGAAAGTGTTCTCTAACTTGCATGGTGATACTTCAGTTAGTAAGATTTCTCCTCCACAACTGGGCTTGTAAAATAATTTGACATATTTAATCACCAAAAATACAAAAATGTTATACTATATCACTAACAATTTAAAAAACAACCTTTTCAGCTATTCGCTAAATGAACAACCACAGAAGTAAAGGTTTATAAACTATAGTTAGTTTTTTTTAAAAACAAAGCATGTTAAAATAACAACAAATGCAGTAATCAAAAGTAATCAAAAGTTGTGATAATCAGATTGCAATATTCCAGTTATCTGAATCTTCATTCTCCAGGGTTGAGTGTAAACAGTGTTAAGATTCTGTATTTATGAGGGCTGTAGCTGGCTCAGGGTCGTTAACTAAAGTCAGCCATAGTGTAATTTATAGAAACTAGCTTCTACACACATAACAGACTCTAATGATTTTACAAGCCTAGGGTGTCACAGTAGAAGCGTCCATTTTATCCATTACTCTCACTCTTCAAAAGCAAAAATAATATTTTCAAATTAATCTAAAAGATAAGTAAGGCAGAATCCCTCAGCCTAGGTGCAGAGGTTGCAGCAGCTACTTAGCACTGAGGATGTGGCTTTGATTAGGCTTGTGTGTAGATTTCCACTTAATGCTAGTGGCAATCTTATTTACAGACATGCATCTCAGCTTCATAGATTTGTAAAGCTTTGAGAAATTAAATTTCTAGAGGAAGCTTGAACCGCAAGGTGGCAGATCTGGAATTCAGTCCCGGGAATCTGAATCTTAGACTAGCTTCTCGCGTGTTATTTTTGCAGAAGAGTGGGCAGTGTGCAAGTGTGTTGGGCAGCATCTCTTGGATGCGTACATTCACCATGACATCGTTCATAGGCTCTTCAGGTGTTTCACCATAAACATTTGTCCAAACGCTCTCTGGGCTGGTTTTGGAGAGATTGCTCAGTTGGCAAAGGGCTACCATGCAAGCAAGAAGGCCTGAGTTCACGGACCAGCAAACACATAAAAAACAGAGTGTGGTAAGGCTGGCAAAGCAGAGATAGATGAACCCGTGGAGTTGAGCTCTAGGAATGGCTCACCTGCATGCTGCGAAAGAACTTGCCTGAAAAAAACAACAACAGGTGGAAGTCTGTGGAATGATTCCTGACATTGACTTTTGTACCTCTCATATGCATATGGTATGTTAGGCTCACATAGTGTTTCCTTAAAGTGACCTATATTATTCCTGTTGTGTAATATCAACTGTCTCGGGAGGGTCTGAATAGACTTACGCTTATCGTCCTTGTGTTTTCCCCTTGTCCCTATTTAGGAATTTAGGAGGAAAGCAGAGGTAAGCAATTTTACTCTGTGCTGGGTCTCTAGGAGAGATAAGGCATCTAATTCGGGTGGGGATATATTTATGGAAATCTCGAGATTCACCTGAAAGAATCAGATATGCCAGTTGAAATTTTGTCATCCCAGGTGGTGGGGCTTCAGTGGGTAGTTCACATGGAAGCAGTCTAGACTTCTCTGCAGAGAAGCAGAGGAAAGAAGAACAGAGAATACAGCAGGGTAGACGCTTAGCCTTCAGGAAGCCTCGTGACCCTCGTTGATGAGGCAACACATCCACATTACATTAGTTGACCAGAATTTGAAGGGTTGAATTTGAAGACAGACTGACCTAATTTCAGTGGGGGAAATAGGCCCAGTTTACAAATGCATTTTGAAAATTCAACTCATTAAAATTAGACACTCTTTATTTAACTGTAAAATTTATATAATTGGGTCAGATTCCTGCTGAGAAGTGAAAACATCTTTTTCATTAGTAAAATTATAGGGAAGTAAAAATACCAGGGTGTCAAGGGCCTAATGAAGACCAGGGTGAAGAATGCCCAGAACATAGGGCAATTCTGAAATAAGCAAGTGCAAAATAAGAACATATCTTAATTTTCTAATTGAAAATTATGGAAATGAAGGATAACTGGATCATTTGTAAATTTTAGCAAAACCTGGGCCAAGAAAAAAAATCCATCACATCATTATAGCAAGTATGTCTCCACCTTTGGTGGCGTTATAAAAACAATTTTAAATGATCTTCCTACCAAACCTTACACTTACTTATATTACATAATGCTAATGATGAAATACTTAATTTGGATTAAACTGAAGTTGAAGTTTTCATAATTGACACAGCAAAACTGTCTTCAGAACACAGTTTATGTCCCTTTTGGTACACAGGAAGAAAGATCAGTTCAAGTGCACCTTTCCTGAATAGGTCCATTCGATGTCCATCTCAAAAACTCAGGCAGCCATATCTCATTTAAAATTCCTTAGAAGCTCATCCTTTTCCCTGTTCCCATTCCTATTCATACTCAAATTAAAATTATAAATATTGAAAACAAAACTCCCAAAGGAGTATGCTGATTTGCAGTCTCAGCAAAACAGAGTTTCAGTGTGCTCTGTTTAAGTTTTGTCTCAAGAACAGTACATGTGATTCTTCAGATTGTGTCAGGGCAACTGGGTGCTTTTATTTTTTTATTTATTTACATCCCAAATGTTGTTTGTCCCCTATCCTGCTCCCCACTGGCAGGTTTCAGAATGGATTTTTACATTCTTCTTCGACCAGCTAAATGATAGGTATCACAAGCCTTTAGGGCCCATCCTTCTTATGCTCCATGAAGATTTGATTTATGCATGGAATGGGGCTTGTAATAAATATAACTCTACTTCATAGTGATAAAGGTGACTAAGAGAATAGAACATTCCCGGATGCTCCTCCAAGCTTGGAAGTGAGGTGTTCAAAGGCTTATCCTCATTTGAAATTCTGGTTTGTCTGCACAGGTTTAAAGTAAGTTTATCCTCTTTGACTGAGTGAAAAGAATCTACACAGTGACATCTGCCTATCCCTGGCAGCACCCTTAACTGTAGTCAACTTAAAACCACCATATTTGGGGTTATTTATCTGCTTTGAGATTGGTTACTCTGTTATGCTTACGGGAAGAACAGATCCCAGACTTGGTTTCAAAAGTTATACAATGTGCCAATGCGTAGGCCCATATATCAGTTCTCTACTGCTGACAGATGCCTGAATATATCTTATGGGTTTTAAAATAACATGATTTTGTCACATTAAGCTGTTAAAGGTCAGAACTGCTCTTTGGGTGGTTGGAGAGATGGTTATGAATGCTTTCTCTTCTTCCAGAGGACTTGGATTTGGTTCCCAGCACTTATGTTAGCTCACGAGCATCTGTAACTCACAGATTCAATAGATCAAACACTTTTGTTTGGTAAGCAACTGCATACATATATGGACTCATATGAACACTTAGATGTGTGTAAATAATAAAAGGAACAAGATTTTCTTCTTTAAGAGTACTATTTTGGTTTATCTGGTCTCAGATGAAGACGTGAACAGGACTGATTTGTTTTCTTCCAGAAGTTTTCCAAAAGAACTAGTACATTGCTCTGGAGTTTCCAGAGGCTGGCCACTTTCCTTGACTAATAGCCCCATTCCTCCACTGTCCAAGGCAATAAGTTCATCTAACTGTTCTGGTGTGATAGCACTCTGTTTTGTTTTTTAATCACAATGTGTGGCCCATGTGATCAAGGATGGTTTTCCTATCTCATAATCTTTAGATTCAATTGCAAATACCATACTGCTTGCCCTGTGTAATACCTTAGGAAATAAATATAAAAGGATCAGGGGTGAGGGCATGATTCTTGCATCTACAAAACACGCTGAGGTGACAATATCTGGTACCTTAGTATTTCTTTATGGAACGTTATAGAACTTTTCAACTTTCAATGTGCCTGTTAAATAAAAATTTGAATATATCAAACCTGGTGAACAGCTAGCTATTATTGATCATATGTTTTTATTACAAAATGATAAAACATACAATCACAACAGAGATACTTATACACATAAATAAATATCACTTTTTGTTTTAAAAATTTTCTGTATATAAAATATTTTGTTTCTTTTTCTCATTGAGCTCGATTACACACAGTGGCAGATGATTTTAGCATCATTCCACAGCACTTCCTGACTGTATGAGTGAAATGTTATAAAATTTTCAGTATCAGGTAGCATTCTCGCTACACATCAGTTTGAAGAAAAATGGTACAAATAAGCTTTCTGCCATATACTTCGGTAGTTTTCATGTTATAAAAATAAATAGTTTTGAAATATTACTAACCTCTCTGGCAGAGGTTGCTTAATCTGCAAGTTTATCATTGAGCAAGCCATTATTATTGCTAATAACCCTTATACACATTACCAGAATTGCCTCTTCTGCATTTCCTCAGCAAATGAAGTTCAGCATAGTAGGCACACCAAAGTCTATTAAAGCTCACATTTCATTAGTCCTCACTTCCCTTAAAGTTTTTGCTTCCCTTTTTCCTTTTTGTCATTTTCTCCACAAAGACATTTTTTTCTTTCACCAAGGAAAATCTGTTGAACAATAATAGCACATTCTGTTTCACATAATTCTCTCGTGTCATTTTGTTTAGAAACTGGGCAAAATGGTGGCTTGTGTGCTAATGTGAAACTGTTTTGATATGGTCCTGTTGGTCCTGATATGTAAAGTGCATAGACTGTTTGACTGTGTGGATATTGCCAAATTCACTGTACTGTGTAAGTAAAAAATGACAGTGGCCATCAAAATCGCTTAGTTGGACTGTCATGATTTGCTACGATTAAATGACAGTGGGACCTTTCAGCATCATTGCTCTCCAAGGTTGAGTTTATTATAGAAATATTTGCTTTTCAATCTTCTTCTATTCATTATTTGAAGATGATTTATCTAACTTTGATATACTACATTTTGTTTCATTTTGGCTCCCACTGATGTTTCTGTTAAATTAGGTAAAATTGTCTTCAGGCCTTCTCTCACATTTCTAATATCATTTTACAAATTTCCAGAGAAGGTGATCTTGCTACATTGACTATATTCTCCCTTTCACAGAAAAATACAAGGCAGGTTTGCCAATCATATAATAATAATCTCTTAGCTGTTTCTGTGATCCAAGAATCTTTATGTCTAAGAATGCCAAGTGTGCTTTGTTTTAAGAGACTCCAAATCAAACAGTTTATTCTAGCAAAGAATGATTTATGATTCTAATAGCACTACAAACTAGGAGGGGTTCAAAGCCTTCCACCCACTAATGCCAGCAGGCTGTGTACTTACAGAAAAAAGCAGTAATATAGAGGAACAGCTTGCATGCTTAGGGCTCAGCATCTGCCTCATTTGTGAAAGTCATGATGAGGCTTTGCCTATTAGAGAGACATGGTCAGATGGGTTGGCAGTATGAGATTACTCAACTTTGGCTGTTATGATCCACTGAGATGCGGGTAATTGTTGGAAGAATATGCTTAGAGGTAGATTGCAGTTTATTTATGTACTAAGTTATGTTTCACTTCACTGTGGAGGAACTCAAAGTACAAAGGCAGCTCTAATCCAACATTCTCAAGACATAAATAGTTCTTTGCAAACCACAGCTTAGTTTATGAGTTGGGAAGTATGTTATGAAGATGAACAGAGCCAGCTCTATTTATCAGCAGAATAAAACAATTGAATCTGTAAGCTTTCATTGTAGCTCAAGAAGGACTAACAAGACAGGTAACTAGAAATATTAATCCTACAACAATCAGCCATTTAATAATAAAAAATAATTATGAAATTTTATAGATGAACCAAATGGGTGATTTCTTTTCAAGCAGCACAGTAAAATCACTTGCTGTCATATAAAGCTTAGAATTCATCACTTTTATTCTTACAAAAGAAGGACCATAAACAAACTGAAAATCAATACTCCTATATAGATTTATTACTGAATTGAATTCACAAGGAAAACTGCTGTCCCTAAAAGTAGAGATGCAAATAAATTTGGACCATGGCTGAGTGGCCACAAAAGCCACAGCTATAGAATCAGCCTGTGTAGAAAAGCACAGAGCACTGTTCTTCTTGGCAAAATACCTCTACTGAATGGGAAATGTTTTACCAGACTCAAAACAGCTTGTGCTTTACCAAAGCCACCTCCTCAGAAGGACAGGAAGAATCTATACCTGGCCATCTCTAGCCTTCCTCTTTCAGTGCAGTTGAAAAAGAAAAGCCACCCACAATGCAACTCATAGACCACGTAAGGCTTAATAAGAAATAAGGGGAAAGTGTGGATACTTCAATCCCACATAGAAGGGAAAACAAAATAATCATGAGAGGCAGAAAAAGGAAAGGACCTGGGTGGGAGAGGAGAGGGGAAGAGAAGTGGGGACAGGATCAGATAAGGAAAGAGAGAGAAGAGTAGTCCAGAGGGCCAGGAGAATGAATAGAAATATGTAGCAGTGGGGCATGAAGAATGTAGAGGGGGAACCACTAGAAAGTTCCACATGACAGAGATGCAAGAGGCTCCCAGAACACAATGGGTATGACATTAGCCAAAATACTAACAGTAGGAAGATAGAACCTGAAGAGTTAAATCTATCTACCTCCAGTAGATAGATATAGACCCCAGTTGAGGAATGGGACCACCTACACATCTCAAAATCTTTTTCCCAAAATTGTCCCTGTCAAAAGGAAATGCAGGGATAAAATTGGAACAGAGACTGAAGGAAAGGCCATCCAAAGACTGCCCCACCTTGGGATCCATCCCATCTATAGTCAACAAATCCCAACACTGTTGATGATGCCAAGAAGTACTTGTTGACAGGATCCTGGAATATCTATCGTCTGAGAGGTTCTTCCAGCACCTGACTAAGACAGATGCAAATACGAACAGATAACCATAGGACTGAGCCCTGCAACCCCAATGCAACAGTTACAGGAAAGACTGAAAGAGCTGAAGGTGGTTGCAACCCCATAGGAAGAACAACAATATCAAGTAACTGGACCCCTCAGAGTTCCCAGAGCCTAAAACACTAGCCAAAGAGTACATGAGACACTCAGTTCATGGCTCCAGCTACACATGTAGCAGAAGACTGCCTTATGTGGCATTAATGGGATGGGAGAGACTTCGTTCTGTGGAGGCTTGTTGCCCCAGCAAAGGGGGATGCTAGAAGTGTGAGGTGGTTGTGTGTGTGTGTGTGGGGGGTGGGAGCCCCCTTTTAAAGACAGAAGGGAGGGGAATGGTTGGAGGTTTTGCAGAAACTAGATCGGGAAGGGGAACAACATTTGAAATATAAATAAATAAAATAATTAAAAAGAAAGAAAAAGAAAAAGCCAAAGAAGTACCTGAGATGGCTAGTGACCTTTTAACTGAATCAAAAGTGAGCACCTACCACAGAAACACAGAAAGCTTCCTAGCTAAAATGATCAGAAAATTGCAGAGACATTTGTGGGGGTGATGAGAATTATGGGTTCTTGACTTTCTTATGATTTATGCTGGTATTGAGCCTATATTGAATAAGTGTCTGATGTCTACCATTTAGCAACTTCCCTCCTTTCTGTTCTAGAAGTCTCTACTGGACACACTGAGCTTTGTGTTTTTTTATCTTGGACAGGCTCTACCAACTTCTTCAAATTCCTTATTGTGTACTCCTTGTGTGTGTTAATGTTAATGTCCACAATGTAGGTTGGTGATGGGTTCTCTCTGCTGTGTGTTTGCTATGGGAAAAGGAACTGAAGCACTTTCAAACTACTTTCTACTAACTTACTGGACTTAACTTGCTGGAGGGATGCATTAGTGGATATGGAACATCTTATTGGAGCATCAGAAATCTTGTACTCTGTAATAGTGAAGTTTACATTAAGTGGGTTTCTCCAGAAGTTGATCTACATGTTGGCCTTGGACTTAGATCTATCCAGATGTTCTTGGTTGAAAAGTTCTGCTCCCAGAATACACAGGCTGGGTGTAATTACCATTTACAGTCTCTGTCTCAGCTGAGCCTCAGGCCACCAGCACTCCTCAGCTTGAAAACACTGACTCAACCTACTGTCTACAACTGCCCCCCTGTGATACCTCTCAGCCTGGGTGCATATAGGTTGTATTTGGATTCCCTGTTCTATGAGTATTCCTATCTTCAGGACCCCAGAGTAGCTTACTCTAACCAGTAAGTCCTTCTGAGTATAACACTGGCCACTATCCTAGGGATCACCTCTCCTTTGTTGAGCAATTTCGCTAAAGAAGTCACTGTCTCAGCAAGACCAGTAACTGGATTTGAAGACTATGGTCTTGTGGTGAAGGTAGAACTCGGCCCATTCTGTAGGGCCTTATGGCTTCCTTTTAGCATGAGGCTTCTGTTTCCCTTCCCCAAGTTAGGAAGCAACTCATTTCTTTTCGCTGTGTCCTATTTATGTTTCCCCATACTATTTAATGTCTCCTTACACTGTTTTTTAATTCCCAAAGCTCTTCCTCTCCTTATGCCTTTGGATTACAGCATGTATTTTATTCTGCCTCTTTCCTGGCCAGGCCAATGTCCACATTCAGATTCTGGTCCACCATCTTACCAATAATTCATGAATGACATTAGTTTGCCCAATTAAAAAACACTAATAAAAAAGAAAATAAGAGTAAAAGTTTAAGACAGAGAGACTTTTTTCTTTTATCTACAGATGACATTATAAACAAGAGCAGGAAGGCATCTATATAATGAGACAAATTGAGAATCCCAAATGCCAAATACAACCATACAACTTATAGGATATTCTGTACATCTAGTCAAAAATGAATTTATGAAATACTTCTAAAAGTATAGAAAAATAAAATATGACAGGAAAATGTGAAAATAGTCTATTAATGCATGTAATAAGGATACATGCTCCACTATGTTCATAGCAGCCTTATTTATAATAGCCAGAAGTTGGAAAGAACCCAGATGTCCCTCAATGGAGGAATGGATACAAAAAATGTGGTATATATACACAATGGAGTACTATTCAGCCATTAGAAACAATGAATTCATGAAATTCTTAGAGAAATGGATGGAGCTGGAGAACATCATACAAAGTGAGGTAAACCAGTCTCAAAAGAATACCCATGGTATGCACTCACTGATAAGTGGATATTAGCCTAGAATCTTGAAACACCAAAGACACAATCCACATACCAAATGATGTCCAAGAAGAAGGAAGGAGTGGACCCTGGATCTGGAAAGTCCAATACATCAGTGTAGGAGAATAACAGAACAGGGAAGTGGGAAGGGTAGGATGGGGGAACAGGGGGAGGGAAAAGGGCATATGAGACCTTTGGGGGGCAGGGAACCAGGAAAAGGGAAATGAAATGTAAATAAAGAATATATCCAATAAAAAATTGGGAAAAAATAAAGAGACACACAATTGAAAAAAAATAAAAATAAATTATAAGATGAAATACAAAGAAGTTTAAATTGAAGACATGGCTGAGGAGATAACCCATATTATAAAGTATTTTACCAGCAAGAATGAAGACTTTAGTTTGACTCCTCTGTACCCACCCCCCAAAAAAGTCAAAATACAATATAGGTTATATACCTAAACTATACCTATAGTACATACTTCTGAGGTGAGATAGGAGAATACCTAAAGCTTGCTAAATTATCAGTGTAGCCAAATTGGTAAGATCCAGGTTCAGGGAAAGTTCCTCAGACAAAATATATGGAAGAAAATGATGGAAGAAGATAGCTAATATTGACTTGGGTTAGATTTGACTTGTGTTAGATACATATTCTCACACAGTCCTGTATTTGTATACACCACACACACACACACACACACACACACACACACATGGGGATGCAGAGAAAGAGACAGACAGAGACAGAGACAGACAGAGAGAGAGAAAAACAAATACAAATTTTTGAAAGATTCAGAATATTCAACTGACATAACATTTGTAAGAGATTTTTGTTAATCTTTCTTTCTTTTCCTTCCTTCCTTCCTTTCTTTCTTTTTTCTTTCTTTCTTTCCTCTCTCTATCCCTCCTTCCTTCCTTCTGTCCTTTTCTTTCCTTCTTATTAAAAATAGATTCTTCTGGGGGAATCAGTATCCCGGACCTCAAGAAATACGACAGAGCAGTAGTGTTAAAAAAATGAGGTACAGGGCTAAACAAAGACTTTTCACAAATGGGACCTCATAAAATTACAAAGTTTCTATATGGAAAAAGACATTGTCAAAAGGACAAATCGGCAACCAACAAATTGGGAAAAGATCTTCACCAGCCCTACATCTGACAGAGAACTAATATCCAATGTATACAAAGAACTCAAGAAGTTAGACCCCAGAAAACTAAATAACCATATCAAAAAGTGGGGTACAGAGCTAAACAAAGACTTTTCACCTGAAGAAATTCGGATGGCTGAGAAACACCTTAAAAAATGTTAGATATTATTAGTCATTAGAGAAATGCAATTCAAAACAACCCTGAGATTTCACCTCACACCAGTCAGAATGGCTAAGATTAAAATCTCAGGAAATAGCAGGCATTGATGAGGATGTGGAGAAAGAGGAACACTTCTCCACTGCTGGTGGGACTGCAAGCTGGTACAACCACTCTGGAAACCAGTCTGGCACTTCCTCAGAAAACTGGACACGATACTTCTGGAGGACACAGCCATACCACTCCTGGGCATATACACAGAAGATTCCCCAGCATGCCATAAGGATACATGCTCCACTATGTTCATATCAGCCTTATTTATAATAGCCAGAAGCTGGAAAGAACCCAGATGTCCCTCAGAGGAAGAATGGATACAAAAAATGTGGTATATATATACACAATGGAGTACTACTCGGCCATTAGAAACAATGAATTCATGGAATTCGTAGAGAAATGGATGGAGCTGGAGAGCATCATACTAAGTGAGGTAACCCAGTCTCAAAAGAATACCCATGGTATGCACTCAGTGATAAGTGGATATTAGCCTAGAATCTTGGGACACCGAAGACACAATCCACATACCAAATGATGACTGACAAGAAGGAAGGAGTGGTCCCTGGTTCTGGAAAGGTTCAAAGCATCAGTGTAGGGGAATACCAAAACAGGGAAGTGGGAAGGGGTGGATGGTGCAACAGGGGGAGGGAAAAGGGCATGTGGGACCTTTCGGGGGCAGAAATCCAGAAAAGGGGAAATGAAATGTAAATATAGTATATATCCAATAAAAAAAGAGAAAAAAAAAGAAAATAGATTCTTCTCTCATATAATACCCGCTGACCACAGTTTTGGTAGCTTCCTAGAATAAAATGCTACAGGTTTTTGTGTGGTTAAAAGAAAGAGAAAAAAATTCCAGGCTAATTTACCAGGTTTCCGGATTAACTGGACTAAATGTTTAATAAATGGTTGCATGTTAAATTTAAAAATAGTTATTTCAAAGGTGACTTTCAGGATAGGGGCCCATTATTTCCATAGAGGAATCTTACACTCTAGAGATAAGGTTCATGTTCTGGCTTTTTCTTTTTGACTGACAATTTGATTACCAAGGTATTTGAAGAAGGACCATGAAGAAATTAGGTAAGAAAATAAAAGGAGAAAGTGAATAGGCAAAATATAGAGAAGGGAGTACAAAAAAAATGCTGGGTAAATGTTTTTGGAGAGAAAGGAGACAGAGAAGATAAGGAAGAAAGATTTCTTCCAGAGCAGAAGATCCCAGTCTTCAGGCCCCTTTGTCTTTGTTCTAATTATGCAGCATTTTCTTCCTGCTTCAGGAGCAGTGTGGAGTAAACTGTTCATGATGATGATAGAGAACTTTAAGAAGGACATAAATAACTCCCTTAAAGAAATACAGGAGAACACACGTAAACAGGTAGAAGCCCTTGAAGAAGAAACACAAATATCCCTTAAAGAATTACAGGAAAACACAATCAAACAGGTGAAGGATATGAACATAAACATCTAGGATCTAAAAATGGAAAAAGAAACAATAAAGAAATCACAAAGGGAGACCAACCTGGAATTAGAAAACGTAGGAAAGAGATCAGGAGTCATAAACGTAAGCATCAGCAACAGAATACAAGAGATAGAAGAGAAAATCTCAGGTGTAGAAGATACCATGGACACAACAGTCAATGAAAATGCAAAAACGCAAAGAGCTTCTAATGCAAAAAATCCAGGACACAATGAGCAGAACAAACCTAAGGATAATAGGTACAAAAGAGAGCAAAGATCCCTAACATAAAAGGCCAGTAAATATCTTCAACAAAATTATAGAAGAAAACTTCCCTAACATAAAGAAAGAGAGGTCCATGAACATACAAGAAGCTTCCAGAACTCCAAATAGACTGTACCAGAAAAAAATTTCTACCATCACATAATAATCAAATTACCAAATGTACTAAATAAAGAAAGAATAGCCGGGCATGGTGGTGCCTGCCTGTGATCCCAGCACTTGGGAGGCAAAGGCAGGTGGATTTCTGAATTCGAGGCCAGCCTGTACTACAGAATGAGTTCCAGGACAGCCAGGACCACACAGAGAAACCCTGTCTCGAAAAAAACCAAAAAAAAAAAAAAAAAAAAAAGAAGAAAGAAAGAAAGAAAGAATATTAAAAACAATAAGGGAAAAACATCAAGTAACATATAAAGGCACAACTATCACAATTACACCACACTTCTCACCAGAGACTATGAAAGCTAGAAGATATCCTGGGCAGATGTCATACAAACTCTATGAGAACACAAATGTCAGCCAAGCAATCTACTATACCCAGCAAAACTCTCAATTACCCTAAATGGAGAAAGCAAGATATTCCTTGACAAAATCAAATTTACATAATACCTTTCCACAAATCTAGCCCTACAAAGGATAATAGATAGAAAACACCAATACAAGGAGGAAAACTATACCCTAGAAAAAGCAAGAAAGTAATCTTTCATCAACACTCCCCCCCCAAAAAAAAGATAGCCATATAAATATAAATCCAACTCTAACAATAAAAATAATAGGACCACTTTTCTTTAATATCTCTTGGCATGAAAGGAATCAATTCTCCAATGAAAAGATATAAACTAACAGACTGGATACATAAACAGGACAGTATTTTGCTGCATACAGCAAACACACCTCAGTATCAAAGACAAACTCTACCTCAGAGTTACAGATTGCGAAAAAGTTTTCCAAGCAAATGGTCTCAGGAATCAAGTTGGAGAAACCATTGGAATATTGCATAAAATTAACATTCAATAAAAAGTTGTAAAAAAAATAAGAAAGAATACTTCATACTGGTCAAAGGAAAAATCTACCAAGATATGCTCTCAATTTTCAACATCAATGCTCCAAATGCAAGGGCATCCACAATCATAGAAGAAGCTTTTCTGAAGCTCAAAGGACACATCAACCCAACACAATAGTAGTGGGAGACTTCAACACATGACTCTCAGCAATAGCTAGAGCAGGGAAAGACAAACTAAACAGAGACACAACAGAAACTAACAGAAATTAAAAGCCAAGTTGATTTAACAGATATCTATAGAACATTTCATCCCAAAACAAAAGTATACACAGTATACACCTATTTTTCAGCACCTCAGGGTACCTTCTCCAAAACTGATCATATATTCGGTCACAAAAAAACAGGCCTCAACAGATACAAGAAGAGTGAAATAATCCCATGCATCCTATCAGATCACCAAGGACTGAGGATGTACGTCAGCAACAAAAACAACAGAAATCCCACATACACATGGAAACTGAACAACACCCTACTCAGTGAAAACTTGGCCAAGGAAGAAATAAAGAAGGAAATTAATGACTTTTTGTAATTTAATGAAAATGAAGGTCCAACATATGCAAACTTAGGGGACACAATGAAAGCAGTTATAAGAGAAAAACTCATAGTTCTAAGTGCGTGCATAAAGAAATGAGAGAGCTTACAATAGTGGCTAAACACACACATAAAACCTCTAGAACAAAAAGAAAAACAAGTATAACCAATAAGAGTAGACAGCAGGAAATACTCAAATTCAGGGCTGAAATCACCAAATAGAAACAAAAGGAACTGATCAAAGAATCAACCAAACCAAGAGTTGGAAACAAGATAGGAAAACCCCTAGCCTGGCTAACCAGAGGGCACAGAAATAGTATCCAAATTAATAAAATCAGAAATGAAAAGGGAAACATAACAATGGAAACTGTGGAAATTCAAAAAATCATCAGATCCTACTACAAAAGCGTATACTCAACAAAATTGGAAAATCTGGATGAAATGGACAATTTTCTAGACAGATAGCACATGCCAAATGTAAAACAGGAACAGATAAACCATACAAACAGTCCCATAACCCCTAAAGTAATAGAAGTAGTCATTAATAGTCTCCTAACCAAAAAAAAAAGCCCAGGACTGGATTGGTTTAGTGGAGAATTCTTCAAAGAAGACATAATACCAATACTCTTCAAGCTATTCCACTAAAAAGAAACAGAAGGAACACTACCAATTTGTTCAATGAACCCACAATTATGCTTATACCCAAACAACACAGAGACCCTACAAATATCTTCAGACCAATTTCACTTGTGAATATTGAAGCAATAATACTCAATACAATTCTTGCAAACTGTATCCAAGAACACATCAAAATAATTATTTACCACAATGAAATAGGCTTCATCCCAGGGATGCAGGGATGGTTTGACATATGGAAATCCATCATTGTAATCCACTATATAAAAGGTGGAGGTCCTTGATTCACTTGGACTTGAGCTTTATGTAGTATAGCTTGATGCCAGGTATGATAATTCCCCATGAAATTCTGTTATTGTTGAGAGTGGTTTTCATTTTCCTGGTTTTTTTGTTATTCTGAATGAACTTGCAAATTGCTCTTTCAAACTCTCTGTAGAATTGAGTTGGAATTTAGATGAGGATTGCATTGAATCTGTATATTGTTTTCAGCAAGATGGCCATTTTCACTATATTAATACTGCCAATCCATGAGCAGGGGAGCTCTTTACATCTTCTGAGATCTTCAATTTTTTTCTTCAGAGACTTGAAGTTTTTTTTGTTTTTGTTTTTGTTTTTGTTTTTGTTTGTTTTTTTTTTGTTTGTTTTTTTTTTTTTTTCGAGACAGGGTTTCTCTGTATAGCCCTGGCTGTCCTAGAACTCACTCTGTAGACCAGGCTGGACTCTAACTCAGAAATACGCCTGTCTCTGCCTCCCAGAGTGCTGGGATTACGGGCTTGCCTGCCCCACCACCATCCTGAAGTTCTTGTCATACAGATCGTTCACTTGCTTGGTTAGAGTTACACCAAGGTACGTTATATAATTTGTGACTATTGTGAAGGGTGTTTGTTTCCTCAGCCCAGTTATACTTTGAATAAAGGAAGGCTCCTCATTTGCTTGAGTTAATTTTATAATTTTGCTGAATTTTTTTAATCAGCTTTAGGAGTTTTCTGGTGGAATTTTGGGAGTCACTTATGTATACTATCATATCATCTGCAAATAGTGATATTTTTACTAATTCCTTTCCATTTTCTATCCCTTTGACCTCCTTTTGTTGTATAATTGCTCTAGGTAGCAATTCAAGTACTGTATTGAATAGGTAGGGAGTCATAGGGATTGCTTTCCATTTAGTTTGATGTTGGCTACTGGTTTGCTGTATATTACTTTTACTATGTTTAGGTTGGGCCTTAAATCCTGATCTTTCCATAATTTTCTTATCATGAAAGGATGTTGAATTTTGTCAAATAGTTTTTCATCATCTAATGAAAGTATCATGTCATTCTTTTTCTTGAGTTTTTTTTTTATATAGTGGATTACAATGATGGATTTCCATATGTCAAACCATCCCCGCATCCCTGGGATGAAGCCTACTTCATTGTGGTAAATAATTATTTTGATGTGTTCTTGGATACAGTTGGCAAGAATTGTATTGAGTATTTTTGCATCAATATTCATAAGTGAAATTGGTCTGAAGATCTTTGTAGGGTCTCTGTGTTGTTTGGGTATAAGCATAATTGTGGGTTCATTGAACAAATTGGTAGTGTTCCTTCTGTTTCTTTTTAGTGGAATAGCTTGAAGAGTATTGGTATTATGTCTTTTCAAATTCATTGAAACTTATAGAGGAGAAAATAGGGAAGAAACTCGGACACATGGGCACAGTGGGAAATTTCCTGAACAGAACAACACTGGCTTATGCTCTAAGATCAACATTAGACAAATGGGGCCTCATAGTATTGCAAAGCTTCTGTAAGGCAAAGAACATTGTCAATAGCACAAAATGGCAACCAACAGATTGGGGATAGATCTTTACCAGCCCTACATCCAATAGAAGGCTAATATCCACAATTACGCTGATACCAAAACCACACAAAGATCCAACAAAGAAAGAGAACTACAGGCCAATTTCCCTTATGAATATCGATGCAAAAATACTAAATAAAAATCTTGCCAACCGAATCCAAGAGCACATCAAAACGATCATTCCACATAATCAAGTAGGCTTCATCCCAAAGATGCAAGGATGATTCAACATATGGAAATCCATCAATGTAATCCACTACATAAACAAACTAAAAGAAAAAACCACATGGTCATCTCATTAGACGCAGAAAAAGCATTTGACAAAATTCAGCATCCTTTCATGCTAAAAGTTCTGGAAAGAACAGGAATTCAAGGCCCATACCTTAACATAGTAAAAGCAATATACAGCAGACCAGTAGCCAACATCAAAATAAATGGAGAGAAACTTGAAGCAATCCCACTAAAATCAGGGACTAGACAAGGCTGCCCTCTCTCTCCATATTTTTTCAATATAGTACTTGAAGTTCTAGCGAGAGCAATTAGATAACATAAGGAAGTCAAGGGATACAAATTGGAAAGGAAGAAGTCAAACTATCATTATTTGCAGATGATATGATAGTATATGTAAGTGACCCAAAAACTCCACCAGAGAACTTCTACATCTGATAAACAACTTCAGCAAAGTGGCTGGTTATAAAATCAACACAAGCAAATCAGTCGCCTTCCTGTACTCAAAGGATAAGCAGGCTGAGAAAGAAATTAGGGAAATAACACTCTTCACAATAGCCACAAACAATATAAAGTATCTTGGTGTGACTCTAACCAAACAAGTGAAAGATTTGTATCACAGGAACTTCAGGTCCTTATAGAAAGAAATTGAAGAAGACCTCAGAAGATGGAAAAATATTTCATGCTCATGGAATGGCAGGATCAATCTAGTAAAAATGGCCATCTTGCCAAGAGCAATCTACAGATTCAACGCAATCCCCATCAAAATCCCAAATCAATTCTTCATAGATCTAGAACAAGCAATTCTCAAATTCATTTGGAGTAACAGAAACCCAGGATAGCTAAAATTATTCTCAACAATAAAAGAACTTCTGGGGGAATCAGTATCCCTGACCTCAAGCAGTTCTACAGAGAAATTGTGTTAAAAACTGCATGGAATTGGTACAGCGACATGCAAGTCGATCAATGGAATAGAATTGAAGATCCAGAAATGAACCCACAGAGTTATGGTCACTTGATCTTTGATAAAGGAGCTACAACCATCCAGTGGAAAAAAGATAGCCTTTTCAACAAATGGTGCTGGTTCAACTGGAGGTCAACATGCAGAAGAATGTGAATCGACCCATTCTTATCTCCTTGTACTAAGATCAACTCCAAGTGGATCAAGGACTTCCACACAAAACCATACACACTGAAACTAATAGAAAAGAAACTGGGGAAGACCCTGGAGGACATGGGCACAGGGGGAAAGTTCCTGAACAGAACACCAATAGCTTGTGCTCTCAGATCAAGAATTGACAAATGGGACCTCATAAAATTACAGTTTCTGTAAGGCAAAAGACACTGTCAGAAAGACAAAACAGCAACCAACAAATTGGGAAAAAATCGTCACCAACCCCACATCTGACAGAGGGCTAATATCCAATATATAAAAAGAACTCAAGAAGCTAGACCCCAAAGAACCAAATAACCCTATTAAAAATGAGGTACAGTGCTAAATAAAGAATTTTCACCAGAAGAAATTCGGATGGCTGAGAAGCACCTTAAGAGATGTTCAACATCATTAGTCATCAGGGAAATGCAAATCAAAACAACCCTGAGATTCCACCTCACACCAGTCAGAATGGCTAAGATTAAAAACTCAAGAGACAACAGGTACTGGCGAGGATGTGGAGAAAGAGAAACACTCCTCCATTGCTGGTGGGATTGCAAAATGGTAAAACCGCTCTGGAAATCAGTTTGGCGGTTCCTTAGAAAATTGGGCATGTCACTTCCAGAGGACCCTGGCATACCACTCTTGGGCATATACCCAGAGGATTCCCCTGCATACAATAAAGACACATGCTCCACTATGTTTATAGCAGCCTTGTTTATAATAGCCAGAAATTGGAAGGAGCCCAGATATCCCTCAAAGGAGGAATGGATACAGAAAATGTGGTATATTTATACAATGGAATACTACTCAGCAATTAAAAATAATGAATTCATGCAATTTGTAGGCAAATAGTTGGATCTGGAAAATATCATCCTAAGTGAGTTAACCCAATCAGAAAGAATACATATAAATTGCAATCACTGATAAGTAGATATTAATGAGCCCAGAAGCTCTGAATACTCAAGGCACAATTAGCAAAGCAAAAGATTCTCAAGAAAAAGGATGGAGAGGACCCTGGTCCAGAAAAAACTAAATTTAGTTTTGTAGGAGTGTACCAGAACAGAGAAATGGTGTGTCTGTGTGTGTGTGTGTGTGGGGGGGGGGTGATTGGGGAATGGATGGGGGGGGAAGAGGACTTATGGGACATATTGTGAGGAGGGGAACTGGAAAGGGGAAAGCCTTTGGAATGTAAATAAAGGATATAGAAAAGAAAAAAAGAAAATCTACAAATAAACTCATATTAATATATTTTTAACCCTTTAATGAAAATCTTCAAGTCTTTTAATGAAAACCTTGCAATGTCCACTGGCTTCTTGTCCTTTGTTCAGGCCAAAGAGAGTCTACACTGAGTCACAGCCTTGGCGATGCACTCGGTAAATTCAGCAGCATCTCCTGATTGATCTATCTGCTCAGACAAACTTTTTTGCTTGTTTTTTTGTTTGTTTGGTTTGGTTTTTGGGTTTTTATTTTTTGAGACAGGGTTTCTCTGTGTAGCCCTGGCTGTCCTGGAACTCACTCTGTAGACCAGGCTGGCCAAGAACTCAGAAATCCTCCTGCCTCTGTCTCCCAAGTGCTGGGATTACAGGCATGTGCCACCATGCCCAGCCCAGAGAAACTTTAATATTAAGGGTTTTTATTATGCTTTTATGCATATTGATATAAGCATTCCATGTTGTCTTTAAATTTAATTGCATATACTCATAATAAATATTACACACTTGATGTAGATATTTTATACTATTTAATACATTTTATATTAATTTCTAATACTTAATTACAAAACCTCATAACCTCTCTGATATATACTTACATCCTGCCAATTTTAAGTTTTATAAAAACTGGTTTCTCAGCTTTTTAAATCAGAGTCTCCTTTTTTTTCTATCTCTTTCATGTCTTGCCCAGCTCGTACTTCTTTTCCTGTAGGGTTTTTTTTTTTGTTACTAATTGGATGTTATAAAGTCTGCAAAGTATTAAAATATGCCGCCCAAGGCTTTTGTTTTGGAGCACCTGGCTCAGGGGATAATCCCTCCTAGAATATTAATAATGCGTGCGTATAACATATAAACAGTGGTTGAGATTGTCTGTGTCCTCCTGAGAACTTCCCTCTTCCCCTCCCACTGCTGGAGCTCAGTGTTCACAGTTCCTGTTTCTGACTCTGAGGCATCTTTGCTAGTTCAGGTTAGGTCATGTTGTCCTTCATCTCAATGTAGACGGCCATCCTTCTTTCAAACCGGTCCTTTTGAGATTCCAAGAGCTTTGGCTAGAGAAGGAATCTTGCTGCACTCCTTAATATATATATATATATATATATATATATATATATATATATATATATATATATACCAATATATATTTTGGTATCCAACAGTGGAGATCTTAGTATTTCAAAGGAAATAGCCCTGAGGAATACATTTCAATGCCCTACCCTAAACTATTTCTTGCCTCTGGACATTTTTAATATTATAATTACAGCATTCTCCCATTTCCTTTTCTCCCTCCACATCTTTTCATATACCCTTCCTTGCTCTCTTTGGAATTCATCACCTCTTTTTCATTAATTGTTGTTACATACATATATGTATATGTGCACATTCATCCATATATATTCCTAAATTCAACCCGCTTGGTCTGTGTGAAATAATGCTTGCAAGAATGTTTCAGGGCTAACCATTAGATAACCAGTTGATGTGTTCTTCCCTGGAGAAGAGGAAGTTTCTCACTCATAGCACTTCTTAGTTGTGTATAGTTCCTTGCTAATGTTGAGGCCTTGTGAGCGGTTCCTCATCTACTTTCGCATGACCACTGCTGTCCATTTTTTTTTTTTTGGTTTTTTTTCAAGACAGGGTTTCTCTGTGTAGCCCGGGCTGTCCTGGAACTCACTCTGTAGACCAGGCTGGCCTCGAACTCAGAAATCCGCCTGCCTCTGCCTCCCAAATGCTGGGATTACAGGCATGCGCCACCACGCCCGGCACTGCTGTCCATTTTTAAGTGGCTATTTTTAGCTTCTTGACACCATTTGTGAGTGGATCCCTACTCTGCTGCCATTGAATCCCATTTAGAATGCTGTCAAAGTCTGCTTATGGCTTGATATAGGTAGTCTTCTCTAATATAGATTCTACTACAAGCTCCTCTTTCTGTAGTCCTACAAATTGACTGTTTCAGGAAGTCGACCCAATGCTGCCTGTGCAGATTAGTTTTTGTCAACTTGACACACAAACTAGAGTCACTTGAGAAGAGAGCCTCTGCAGAGAAATTGCCTCTATCAGATTGGCCTGTGGACATGTCTTCCTTAGTTAGTGATGGTTATTGGTTGGTACCACTCCTGGAGTGATGGTCAGTGTTCTATAAAAAGGCAGTAATCAACATTTCTTCATGATCTCCGCTTCAGTCCCACCTTCTAGGTTCCTTCCTTGAACTTCTATTCTGCCTTCTGTCAGTGAGGATGGACTATACCTTATAAAATTAATAAACACTTTCCTCCCCACTGACAAATTGGATTTGGTAATGATGTTTATCACGGCAACAAAAGTAAAACTGATATACTTCCTGTTCAAAGTTGCATGAATGAGGGCTGAGGTGCTGTAGCTAGCTGTGTGCTTCCAACAGCTTTAAGCGAGTTTCAGATGCACAGTGGACAACTGTCAAATGGGGACATTGAACTCTTCAGCCTCTCCCCTTTTCTGCACCTTTCAGCCTCTCTTTAACTACCATCCATGCATTCACACCCATTATGCCCAAGCCCCTGTTTCCAATCACCCCTGCCTTCCTAGTCTTACAGTTGAAGGCATCTGCTGTAAGCTGCCATCCTTCCGTCCATTCCGAAGAACAACAAAGAATGTTAGGACTTCTTTATCCTCTGGCAATGTTTAGGGAATTTAATGATGACCCCCTCCTCCTCAAATCCCATTTAGAGAGAGAAAATAGATCACAGTGTAACAGAATGTTTCACTTCAGCTTGGAAGTAGCTTCAAGAGCATGCAGATGCGCATGTGCCGCAGCTGCCACTGTGAGGACTCGCAAATTTCCAAGGTCCCCATCTGGTCTTTGTGAGAAAGTCATATTGCTTCTATTAACATAACTTTGACCTTATTTATAGGAAACAAATACCTAATAACTCTAGCCTTATTATAACATGATAGCATCTGCTGTTTCTGCCCCAGGCTATATTTAAACATTGTCTTATATTAACAGGCAAGGAAAGTCACAATGTTTATTTGCTTCTGCCCAATTTCTAGAGATGGGAATGAAATTCAATTCATCAAATATTCTTACAAAACAATTTCTTCCATAGTACCCTGGAATTAGTTTATCTCTAGCTTGCAAGAGTCTAATTTTCTTTACTTTCACTCTGATCAATGTGGGCTTCATACCATACGTCAAATAGAACTGTCTCCAAATATCTTTATAAAATGCTCATTTGCTTCTATTTCCTCAAATTTACAAAGATAAAACAATGCAATAGCAAAATTTTTATATGGTCTATCTATGAATGGGGAACATACGAGAAAATAGACAAAGTTTAGCATAGAGAATCGATGCTTTATGTTCTTTACAAATAATATAGACTATTTTGAAATTCTTTGATTCCTCAATATTTGTGGTAGTTTATTTTAATTTTGAAAATAATACAGATGCACCCATTGATATTTTATGCAAAAGCAACTATTTTCAAAATCAAATAGACTTTTAAATTTTTCTCAAATTAGCCATCAAATACTAACTTTTCCTGAATTTTTACAAGAACAAACTTCACATAATCCACTGTGACTTTTTCACAAGACCTTTGTCTATGTAAATATTTACATTGTTCTATGTGCCATGTATCTTAGCCTTAGTTTTCCAGAACGTTTTCCTAGCTTCCCAGTAACTATATTCTATGCCTTCTGCTTTCTTCCTTTGACTTGTCTGAAGCTTGCTATTTCAAGATTTGAATCTATCACCGATATCTGCTGTCAGTGTTTTGTAACTGCCACTCCTCCCTAACACTTAGCCTTTCTCTGTCCCCATTTTCTTTATTGTTTGATTTCCTGGTACTCTTATCTTTCTCATGCCTCTGCCTGGACACTATCATTGAGAAATACCCTACTCTTTACTGATCTTTGTCTTCTAAAACTGTCTTCTTTAACTGTTTTCTGTAATGTGTTTGGGAGTCTTTATCTTCTTTTCAATGAAATGTCTTGGATAGGAAGCAGGATGATTTAAAGATTTCTTGTGGAGATAATAACAGGTGCATCTTATCCCTCCATGGTTCTGAATCAAGTGCCTGCATTCATTTTACAAAGATATTGATCACCTGCAGTAGCTTGTACCAGCCAATATACTAGAAGTCCTAGAAATCCAAAGCTGAATGGTATATTTCCTGAAGGTAAGTGCCTTATGAAAAGTTCCAAAGAAATGTCTGATTGGGGTAATTGCTTGGTTTGTGACAGAGTAATCACTTGCCCTATGTCTATTATAATGGGAGATAATTTTAATTCTCTATATTTCTATAAGAGCTAGTACTGACACTGATTCATTTGATGGCTACTCCTTGGTCATTGTTAGATAGTGAAAAAGTCTGGTAAGTTATTATGTCTAAGGGATGCTTGGGGCTTTTGGTTTACTTTATTTTATATAAATTATTTTAATATATCATATATATTTATATCTTCATTAACAGTCATGAACGATTTAGTCTAGACATAGAAGTGTTAAGGCATAGAACTGTTATGAAAGAATATGTATAGGGATCAAAATTATGATTCACATTAAGGAATTAAAATGTATAACATGTTTTAAATTACTTTAAGAAACTAGCTCAATCACCATCACAATTTACATTAACTGAAAATAATCTGTGGAGAGTTGTCAATTACCTAGTCTATAATGTAGTATCTTTTCTCCTTTATTTGTATCTCAGTATTTAACCATCTCGATGAACTGTCTTGAAGTCAGGAGTCTAGTTGCTTTATTCTATATCCCATGGAACAGTAATTTAGTTTTATTAAAAAATTGAAGTCTGTGGTTTTCCTGTGAAGTTTCTCTGCATATATTATAATTATTTCTTTGAGAACAATTGATACATGTTGCATCAGTTGACATTGTATCATTATGACAAAATACTGGAAATTTGGAAAGATGTGTTTTGGTTCATAGTTTTAGAAATTGCTGCCTAGAGACTTTTGGGCCTCTTGTTCTGAGCCAGTGATAGCACAGTAGATGATGGTGTGATTGCAACATGGAAGAGAACTATGCCAAGAAGAGGAAAACAGAAGAAATTAGCCTGGGCTCCCAAAACTCTCTCAAGTCCCAAGCTGAGGACCTTCTCTCTTCCCAGGAAGCCTTATCTCACAACAGGTGCACTAGCATCCAGGATTGGTACACCGTGGACCAAGTTTTAGCATAAGGTTCTTTCCAACCTGCATGTGTATGACTTGAGTGTGAAGCTCCTTTACTTATTTATTTTTTTTAAAAAAAACAAATGATTTAGCTACTGTGTACTTATGCTTCTTTCCGGTTACAAGAAGCTTTGATCCTCAAGTTCTGCTTCTTATTCCTGTTCTTCACCAGTGCCAGTACCAGGTGAAGTATACACGACTGGGACCATACAACAGCAGAATTCAGCAGAAAAGAGAGCCTCCATTTCCCACTCTGCCTCACATAAGATTTTCCCTTGGAACCTACACCTCTGCTCAGGGCCGTCTTAGTCCTTGTCATTGCTCCTTGATTGTCCACTGAGTTGAGAGATTCTAAAGTGACGTTCCAATCTACATTTGTACATTATATATACAAAATTCGTTCATGGTCCATTGTGCACACGAACATGTTTTCCTTGTAAATGTGATTGAGGTAAAAAGTGAGCTCAGTGGCATATCAGTTAGTAGCAGCCAGTTTAAAAACAAAAATCAGGAAAGATCAATTTGGAGAGGAGGAGAATCTGTACTATATATTCTACAATGGTCTGAGAAAGAAACCTGCATTTGTTTGTTTGTTTGTTTGCTTGTTTGTTTTTTAAATGTACAATTCCCAAACCAGAGGAAAATATTCTCCTTTGAAGATAGGATAAAGAACTTGGAAACTAAGGAGTCCTGCATGTGCTATTTTAGAAATTACCATTCTCCTGCACCTAAGTCTCAAAGATCTTTGAAGAAGCTGTGCAGACAGAGTGTAAGAGCCAGAGGAGCAGGCAGTTTTCTGTGAATGAGATTGTGTCTTCAAGAAGAAATATGAAGGTTGTTTCTTCTGGAACTACAAGTAACTAGTTGGAAATAAATGTTGATTGGGTGATGTTCTCTTTCAAGAGTCTTTTAATTCATCTCCAACTTTATAATACCAGAAGACACTTTACTTTGTGTCATAGTGATTCAATCATTAATAGGTGTTTCTTACAAAAACACATTTCTGATATTTAATTCTGCATTTGCCTTTAAGGAACACATATTTCCTGAAGATTGCAGAAGTTAGAGAGCTGACCCAGCAGCTAAAAGCACAGCACATTGCAGAGAACCCTGGCTTGGTTTCCAGTGCCCATGTTGGGTGGTTCACAATAATCTGTAACTTCAGGTCTGGGTATTCTGGCTGTTTTGGGTACTGCACTCACCTGTACTAACACACACAGACATAAACATATAAACATAATTAAAATAAAAATAAGGACTTGATGGAAGGCTAAGGGGTTAAAGTCATTTGTTCTTCTTGAAGACCCAGGTTCAATTTCCAGTACACACACAGCAACTCACAACTGTCTGTGTCTTTAGTTCCAGTGACTCCACCAAGGACATGGTCTACTGACATACATGCAGACAAAACAACCAAGCCTTGGGGTTTCAGTTAATCTTATAAAGAAAATTTTCACAGAGAACTAGCTTGTTATAAATTTTGTGGTTGTTAGTAATAGATAGGCATGATTATAACAAATATAGGAAGAGTTGCCAAAACAATTTTATACATCAATAGAAAGAATGATGTTAGCTCCAAATCCCTACCACAGAACTACAAATTTAGTTTAATATACTAATGTTGTAATCCAGGCGTTGGTGGCACATGCCTGTAATCCCAGCACTTGGAAGGCAGAGGCAGACGGATTTCTAAGTTCAAGGCCAGCCTGGTCTACAGAGTGAGTTCCAGGACAGCCTGGGCTACACAGAGAAACCCTGTCTCGAAAAACCAAAAAAAAAAAAACCTAATGTTGTATATCATTGTTTTATGTGTATATATATATGTATGTATATATATATAAAATCAGTATATATATACTGCTTATATATAATTAATTATGTATAATTAAACTGCAATTAATTATATGAATCAAAATGTAATTATATAAATTAAAATTCATTAATCCCATTATATTCTATCTCCCTCACCTCCATCCTATCCAGTAGCCTCTGCTTCCATGTTCATGACCCCCTCCCTCTTCCTTAACAATCGTTGTTACACATATGTTGAAATGAATACGCATATATATACTATTCATTTATATATATATATATATTCATATATATATATATATACAACCTATTGCATTCATTCAATATTGTCTGATTTAATAGTTTTCTAGGGATGACCACTTGGTATTGAACAAGTAATCAAAGAGACTTATCCCAGGGGAAGACTAATTCTATATGTCTCAGAAGTTAACTACTTCTTGCCTTTCTTCTGAGGATCAGGCCCCATGAAATTTGTGCCATCTACATTAGGATGACAACTGGTGAGGGGATTGTCTGGTCTTGTTTGGGGAGGCATATTATTGAGATTTCATGGCCATTTCTTATTTTCCCTATCATAGCTAGAACATGCAAACTCTGCCTCCTCCAATCTTTCTACCCCTTTTCTGAGATGTTTCCTAAGCCTTGAGTGCAAGAATAGTGTTGTAAATGTGTCAATTGGGACTGGGCACCTGTATTAAGTAGGTATTCCATTGCTACGATAAAGCAACATGACCAAAAGCAACTTAGTGATGAATGATTTATTCAATTTACATTTCAAAATCACAGTCCATCACCACATCATCAGAGGAAGTCAGGGTAGAAACTGGGATACAAAATCTGATGTAGCAGCCATGGATGGGGACTGTTTACTAGTCTGCTCCTCTTGGCTTGTTCAATCTGCTCTCTTCCAAATCCCATGACCACCAGGCCAGAGATGATACTGAACATGGTGAACTAAATCCTCCCACATCAATGATTAATAAAAAAAATGCATCACAGGCTTGATAACAGGTCAATGTCTTTGGGACATTTTTTTTCCAATGTAGGTTTCTCATTCCTAAACCTAGCCATAATGGCACACCAGAATCAGGTGCTCTCTGTAACTGACTTAAATTTTAACTTCTAAAGTTTTATTGTTTGTTATACTGCAGTTCAAATATGCCCTTGTTGTTAACACTGATTATTATTTAAACATAGCTTAGATACAGATAAGTAATTTCCTCAGGTAATTTCAATCCTTATCTACAATTTGTGTCTAGCCTGAAATTTTTTAAAAAAAAATTGTCTGCATTTTATTTCTACTGTGATCTGCTTTCTATCACTTCTATACATTTATAGTGATAGCTATTTTGACCATTAATATCCTTAATAAGTATTTATTGAACACTTACTTCGTTCTAAATTATGTGTACGGGAGTGATGCTAAAAACTATGTCCATTCTCTAAATTTCAATATTAAATAATTCATATATGTTGTAAGTATGAAGTTGTGCTTAGTTACTTAGTAACAATGTTAAATTTCTTTTAATGTTGTTTCTCAGGGAAATATATTGTAACTATTTTTTATCAAATCAGTATTTTATTATACTTGTTATAGTTCTATAACTTAACTAATAAAATGAATCTCTCCATACCAAAATTGCTATAAACTTAGTTCTTCCCTCTCATGCTTCTTATAAATATGTAAAATTTATATTTTGTATTCATGGGATGAAGGCACTCCTATACTTTCACTTTTATATACTTTCTCGCTCAAAATTATGTTGGACTTCTCAGTTTATTTTGTTCTTCCTTGTTTTTGCTGATTGTATAGTATTCATTAATGACACTGTGGTAAATAGATTTTGACTTGTTTTCATTTTTCAGTGTTTCACAGTGGTTAAGAACAAGATTGTTTTCTTTATTGGGCTTTGCTAGTATTTACCACTTTGGTTATTGATGGTTATACGTCAGAAAAATTCTCCAATCAGTGAACCAGCACTGGGATGGATGAATGGATATATTGCTATTTCTTTGTTTTCTTTTCAGGTAGTTCTCAAAATGTATATAGCAGAATGCCTTTCCTAGTTTAGATAATTTACATTTAACCAAGGAGAAGCATTCAGAGGATATGAGCTATTAGAGAAAACTAAAATCAGAACTTAAAATTGAATGGATTTGGATTGATTTATTGAACTTTAATTACTGTGTTAGAAAGATCAATTCTGATGCCCCAGAGGACTAATACAATTTGAGATGATGAACTACCACTTCATATTTGTAATAGTTCTTCTGATCTCAAGGCATATGGGAGTTTTACACATGGCAAACACAATAACTAACACAAAACCTACAAGATACAGTATTTATATTTCCCACTAATTCTATATGCTTCAGAAACACACAACAGAATTTCTTCTTTTAGCTCATTTTTATGTAGTATTTTTTGTACAATGTTAATGTTTAAGCAGTGTTAGTGAGTGAATGTGGAACCCAGGTGCAGTTTGCATTTCAGGATTGACCTCATCTGTTGGAGTGCAATAAACTCAGCCACTCTAAAATCCAATAAGCAACTCACAGTAAGATAAGAGCTGAAAGAAGTTTCCTAATAATATTATCAATGATGATAAATGGTTTTATAAGAGCTGGTAACTACTTTAATCACTTGAGAACCTTTTAGATATATGAGCTCTATATATCTCTTGGGTTCATGGTAACTACTACATACATTAAATGCATCAAAGTTTTTCCCTAGTAGCTTTTGATCCATTTTATCTGATAAGCATAGATTGTGTCTGATTTACTAAAGCCACTGTCACATGTCAGTGACGCTTAGATGCAGCTGTATAAAAGTGTATGCCAGATTATATGGTCAAAATTTTTAATAGAGTCATATACTCTCCAGGTTCTCATCACCCCAGGAACTACAAGGGGTTGAACAAGACACACCTACATCAACAAGCTGAAGGACTGGTAGAGAGCAGAAAAAATAGGAAAGGTAGAAAGAAAAGAGGCAACAGAAAGCAAAGAGAGGGAAAAATAAATTAATAAACTAGGAAAAGATATAAAATTGAAAAACTGACCTCAAAACCAACCTGACATCATTTTCTAAGATGATTCCTGCTCAGTTGTTATATAAGTTACAACCACACTATCCTTATCTCTCTCTATTCTTTATTTAAAATGAAGGTATTTTCTGCATATCTGAATAACACCAGTAAAGCAACAAGAAAATGTAAAGATAATTCATAATATTAAATGATATGGAAAAATCCACTTATGTCTTCATGCTATAAAAACATTATCAAGATCATTAAAAAGACCCCAGGTTTTTGTGTGCCTTTTGTTTTGTTCTATTCTGGACTTATTTATTTTAAAGTAACTGTTGAGGTCGAATTTTTATGCTTAATGAAAAGTCATTGATAATTTCATATCAATTAACTGATAATTAAAATGGTTTCTATAATATTTATGAATGCAATTGCTCAATTTTACTCACGTAAATATGTGTACATATATTCTCATAAACTTAGTTTTTGCTAATAGCTAGTATAAGTTAAGTACCCAAGATTGTGACACATAGGGTGCCATAGACGTTTTGGCTTGCCTTTCCCTGATTTTTGCTTGATTCTTCTGTTTCTTAAAATGGAGGGATATATGTTTAAAAGACCCCCAGCCATTTGTTTTGTTTCTTACCTAGTGCTATTGCAACAGCACGTGTTGGCCAAAGATAACTTCAGTTGTTGAGATGTGATAACTCATGGTAAAGATGGACTACAGTAATTATCTCACATTGGTTATGGACTTTGCAGTAATACCTTTTTGTGTAAATATGAGATTTTTTTGGATAATATGACTTCTAAATTTTAGTCAAAAATTACAATATAAGGAAATGATATGTTACACAGATGTAATGAAAAGCCAATTCTGTAGCATTTTATCTGTTGCATTATTGACCTAGAATCTTTTGTGCAGCGTGTTAATAACTGTTGGTGCAAAGGGTGACCAAGATAGTATGATAAAAGTTAACGTTGCAATTTTGTTATGAAGAAGAAAGCATTTATTCCTTTAAAAAATGCCTTAAGTGTTTGATGCACTGATGAGTTCAAGCACTCATAACTGATAATCTATAATTTTTCTCTAAATCAATCTACTTCATAATGTGCTACCACGCACATAAATATCACCACATAGTTATTTGACTAGTTAATGAACAAGTAGAAATCGTCAAACTGGTGTTCTGGAGAAGTAGGAAATAAGAGCTATAAAAGGATGTACATGAAAGACTGTTGACAAAGACGGGCAGCCTTGGTAATTGATGGGTGACAGACACTCTTAAGATGTGATTTTCCTGTCTGCTGCCCAATCACATGGTTCTAAACTTAATGTAGTTCCAGTAAGAAATCTTCCTGCAGGAGAGTCACAAGGATCATTGTGCATTTTAGAGCATATGTTGTGAATACTATTAGCTCCTGACCTCAATGTTGAAATGTTGACAACATTAATAAAAACCAATTTAGAAACTCACCTGATCTGATGGTAATTTGGGTATTTCTGAATAGTCACTTATCAATTTCACTCTGTATCATTTTCTCTGAAAGTAATTTCTTTAACAGCAGCAGTCTTGTAAAGAAAACCAATTAATTACCTAACTGTTGAAGGTTTAATGCTCAGAAATTAATTGAAGAATCCGATAAGACAAAATTAATTCACTTTAACATTGACTGAATACTTTTATTAGGAAAATTGAAAATAGATACTTAAATGATTAAAATAGGTCTTTCTTTTAATAAACAAGACTTAATTTCTAGAAATGTAACTGAGAAGAAATACAATTCTAAACTTACATCTGAAGGTTTCTCTTATACTCAGTTGACCTGCTAGTGGACTCACAATGAAGGACTTTATGGGGTCATAGTGCTTCAAAAGCATTTAATTATGTACATATGTTAAAGGACAATTTAAAAACAAAAAGCAGAGCATCTAAATCAATCAACTTGTTCATACACTATGGGTCATGAATACATGAAAATTGTTAAAAGATAGTTTTCCTTAAGGGAGCAATTGCGTATGTGCTCTGTACCTTACTGAAAGCTGGCAAAAGACCATTCAGTAAATGAGATTGTTCTCTGAAGCGTCATTTCCATATGCTTAAGAAAGTATCATCCCTTATGCTGAGTGGTAAGCTGGGTGAAATATCTTATGGAATACTGTTTTGTGAAAAGATTTTGGAACTCGTGCTCAAGGTAGATTTTTCCTGCCCACTAAAATATAAAAGGCTTCCCAGCAATATCTATGCCTTGAGAGAATTACAGGTTATTGGTATGTTGCATTTTTTATATTGAACTTGAAGCCTGGTTGCCTGTTGGATTTGACTTTGAAATGTAAGCAAATAAACCTAAAGCAATAAAATATTGCTTTAATCGTATCTGTTTTATTACTTTCATTTTCCCCTTTTAGATAAATACATACATATTTCTATTGTGGAGGCAAAATTTAAAAATGATTTGAAAAAGGGAAACAAAGGAAAGTTATTATGCTTGTTTTTTTTCTCCAAAAGGGGCCAGTTTAAAAACAAGTCTCTTAGTAATATGAGGGCCAAAATCACAAAAGTTTTGATAAAATAAATGAAAAAAAAAAACTAGTAGAGCATTGTCAGGTATTTCAGGAAAGTGAGACAGGAGGATTATAAGATTTAGACCAGTATGTTTGACATAGTTTTTGTTTAAAAAATAAGAGCAATAGCAAATCAAGAGCAGGAATTCTCTGTTCTTAATGTCCATCATAGAAAATTATTCATAAAGTTTATTTTATGAGGAAATTTCCTTTCCATTCACTATTAAAGATAATTCTCGTTGTTTTAATTAGAGTGAAGAAAAAACAGAAAAAATAGTTTTAATGCTTTGAGAGTTCTTTCCTTTTGATTTGTGAGTAGTTACTTAAACCCTCTTCCTGTTACAATTGGTGAAAGTTCAGCTTGGGACACATAAGGGAAGCCCAAGCTGATGTCATCCTGCCCTCATCTGGGCCAAGCTTAATTAAGCCCTTGTACACCTAACAGCCTCAAACTAACTGGACTGACTCAGCAATTCAAGTTAGAAACAGTTGTTCACGTTTGGGTCTAAGAAGTGTTTTTACAATAGGAATGATTAGAATTTTCACTAAATGATGATTATGGTATACCTAATAAGGTTCAAATGTTTGTTGTGTTAGGTAGAACTCACCTTTAAATACTACCTCAAACAAGAGGAAGCATGTAAAGTAATAAAGGCAACTAAGGGGTTAGCTCTTGACTCAATACTTATTATAAGCATCAATTAGAAATCCAGAATGTCTTTTCATATATTTTCTCAGACAGATAGCTGGAGTGTGTCACACTTTCTCCTGATGGATATTTTGTGATGCCTCTTCCCTCCTTCCTTGTAAACACCTCTCTCTTTCTCTCCCTTTCTCTCTACCCCTCCCCCTTCCCCTTCTCTGACTCCTCCCTCTCCACTCCTTCACCCTCTTTTCCTCTTTCTTTCTGTTTCTCCCTTGTGTCTCTCTTCATCGCTCTCTCCTTCTCCCTCCCCATTCCCCTCTCCATCCTTCTCTCTTTTCCCCTCCTCCTCTCTCCCTCTCTTTCTCTTTGCCTCTCTCTGTCTCTCTTGTTCTCCGTCTCTTTCTCTCTCTCCCTCTTTCCTCCCCCCAACTCAAACCACACAGGTGCATGTATACATACACAACTATTCTTTATTAATTTGGTTTCTTCAGGTGGATTAGGATCATCTCCACTGTAGGTAATAAAATAAAGGCAAGAACATGTCAAAATCATGCAGTAGCTATGAATGAGGGGTTGGGTGATGATGAAGATTAAAATAACTCATATTAGCTTTTTTTAAAAAAATAGATTATTTCCAATATGTTGCTATCTCTTTGATGAAGGACATTACTCCTCTCATTTTCTTCAAATATATAAAATATAAAATAATGTCTAGGATATGATACACCACCATGTATTTCTTTTAAAATGAGACAATAAATAAAATAAGAATGAGAACTTGAACAGAAAAAGCAAATGAAGGTCATTTGTATACACAGGAATGGCAAAGAAAATATACTTCTCTGCAGTGGTGAAATTCAGTTTCTCAAGTGAAATATATTTTTTTCAGAAACCACATGCTTTATAAAAATTAATCATGTATATTGAGAGCTGTTGAGATGTTTATAAGTTGATATAAGTGATTATACTTCACTGATTTGAAAATAGGCAAGAAATCTGTAATTTTAACATTTTAAGCTTTTATTTATTTTTAGTTTTTGTTTGTTTTTCATTTTCACTTACTACATTTGGCTACCTACCTTTGTTGTTGAAGTGTCACAAACCATAAATCAATACATTTGATACATGTAAGATATGTGCCTACATTTTCTACTAATGAATAGCATTAGTGCACTTTTAATAATGTCAAATGAATTTAAGATATTTTTTTAAGTTTTAACAATTTTTGTTGTAATGTCGGCTCTATAACTCACTAAAAAGACCATCTTAGCCTGAAACATGTGTTTCTTCTCCTGCCACAGCCTCCTGAGTGCTGGGGTTACAGCATGTGCTACAATGCCCTATTAATTTTCAAAACTTCTGTAGGCAATAGATAGATGAAAGAAAGAAAGAAAGAAAGAAAGAAAGAAAGAAAGAAGGAAGGAAGGAAGGAAGGAAGGAAGGAAGGACGGAAGGAAGGAAGGAAGGAAGGAAGGAGATACATACATACATACATACATACATACATACATATATAGATACATAGATACTTAGATAAGTAGACAGACAGAAATATGGTGATATTTAGGTAGAGAGATGAGACTATATAGAATGAGCACATTGTCCAGTCGATTCTTACTTAAACCTAACTGTAATAGCACTTTCCCCTCTTATACAAAGATAACGGTTCTTCTAACCTTTAAGAAGTATGTGATCTGTTTTCATGTCTTACATAAATAATGCATGCGCTCTCACACTCTGCTTCTGCTCTGTATGACTTGAATGGGAATGAGCCAGATTCCCCTCCATGGTGTGAACACAGCAGAGTGTACTTGCTATTAGAACCGTGTTTATATGTTATTTAGCTGTTGTTTCTCTGAATAGATGCATGCATCCGTGTGGAAGATGCACTTAGCCAGATTGTCATATCCAAGTATACACATGCTCAGTTTTACCAGAGACTGCTAAGAAGTCCCAGGGCAGTTGTTAAGCTTTATGTTCTCAGATAGGTTGGGAACTTTTCTGCACTTCTCACCTAGAGTTTACAATACTTAGTATTTCACTTTTTACAATTTGTTTTAAACATTTTAACAGGTATAATGAAAAAGTGATTTTCATTTTCATGACCTTTTGAAGAAATAGATCAAGTGTTCTTTCATCGGATTGTTGGTCATTTGAATGGTTGTTGTGTAGAGTTGCTTTCTAGGTGATGAATGTGAATCCTCTGTGCCATGAGCATAATGCAAATACTAAACTAACACAAGTTCAGCCTTTATTGTATTGTTCTCTGTTGAGTATATGTGTGTTTCAGCAGATATGTTTTTCCTTTATGAACAATAATTTTGTCTCCCATTGAGTATATGAACTCCATGAAGAGGGAATAGGTAGTGGACTTTATCAAAACAGAACTATTCAAGTACAAAACCTTCAACCACTACCCCCCAACCCAATGCCCAAAAGGAAGCAAAATGGCAACTCCATGTTTACATGGATGTTTTTCTTTTGTTTAAAGGTATATACTACTAAGGAAGGGAAAGGGAAGGAAACAAAGAAGAAATCTGAAAAAAGGAGGAAAGTCTTAAGAAAGCAAGATATAGTAAAGGAAGTGTTGGAGGTTTTTGTTTGTTTGTTTTTGGTTTTGGTTTTGGTTTGGGTTTGTTTTTCCTCCTACCAAAACCATGGCCCCTTACTCCCTCAATCCCTGTGTCTTTCTTAGAATATCATGACATGAGGGCTTGTAGGCCATACAGATAACATAACCCTGGTATAACTTTTACTAAAGGACTAAATTTGATCACAGCGAATATTTCTCATTGAGTTATAATGAGCATAAAAATTCTTAAGTGTGAATGAGTTCACTACAGTGCTTGACAGAGGATACACCTTCACAAAAGTAAATTTGCCTGGTTGGATCTGGAAAACATCATCCTAAGCGAATTAACCTAAGCGAATCACAAAAGAATACATATGAAATACAGTCACTGATAAGTGGATATTAAAGAGCCCAGAAGCTCTGAATACTCAAGGCACAATTAGCAAATCAAAAGATTCCCAAGAAGAAGGAAGGAGAGGACACTGGTCCAGAAAAGACTGGTTCCAGTTTTGCAGGAGAGTACCAGAACAGAGAAAGGGTTGGGGGAGGATTGGGGAATGGGCGGGGAAGGGGGCCTGGGGGGGGGGGAAGAGGACTTATGAGACATATGGTGAGGGGGGAATTGGAAAAGGGGAAAGCCTTTGGAATGTAAACAAAAAATATAGAAAAAATTTTTAAAAAAAGTAAATTTGCCTTCCTGGAACAAGTATCCATGAACTGGCCTCTCTGCTTATATTTTGTCCATTAAGTTTTTTAATCCTGTAATTGTATCTTAAACATTTATGGCACATAAATGCAGTTTTCATTCTCTGTCGCCCCATTCTTCTAGAGAATGTTTTATTATATTTTATCATTTTTAAAGTAAAGGATGGAGGAAGATTAAAACATCTGAAATACACATTACATCATTTAAAGCCCCACTATCAATTCAACTTCATTAAACTTGAATGCAGTTCAATTAGAGTATTATGTTTACAACATTGTTTTTCACAAGCATAGCTCCTTAGGCCCCTGAGGATGCTCCTCACTAATTAAATATGTTTGCTTTAGTCATGCATTCTTGCCCAAACAGTGCAAAACAAAGTCCTCTATGATATACTGTCATTATTATCTAGAATCGCCCTCATTTCCTTAGAGGGAATAAAGAGACTCTCAAATATAATGTTCTGCATATGGGAATGGATTGTGCAGGTTACAACGGAATCTTCACCATTCCTTGATCAAAGGGTTTTAGCAGGAGAAAATTTGGGGTTCTGCTAATTTATTATTAGCTTCTAGGAAAAAAAGTAAAGTAGGTTTCAATAAATTACAATGGGTCAGCTTTTGTTTATATATAAAAATATATATTTAGTATAATTTTCAATAATTCCTTATACATATAAATTACAATTGGTTAGCATTTGTTGACACATTTTCTTGTAAACATAATCAAATACACACACACATATATATAAACAATTAAAATTGTTTTCAGAGAATGACATTTTTTCTTTCTAAAAACTATTTTAGTATGAATTTATTTAATGTTATGTATGTTAAGAGTTTTGATGCATTTATGTGTGTGCACCATGTGTATGCCTGGTCCTTGGGGAGGTCAGTTGAATGTGATAGATAGGTAAACCCGAGTTCCAGAGGATTGTGGGCCACCCTGTTGATTCTGAGTACCTAACCCTGCTCTTCTTCAAGAGGAGTAAGAGCTCTGAAGCACTGAGCTGTCTTTCCATTGCCCACCTAAGGGCTAAACACACAATATTTTAAAGTAAAAAGTTATAAGCTTAGTACTTTGTTAATTTAGAGTTTTCATCATATTAATCATATTAAATGTTGGTTGAGTCTGGATTTGGCAAAGGGATGTTGAAATTATTTGAATTCCTCTCTGATCAACGTGGAATATCACTTCAAAAAACGCTGAAAGAATAAAGTAGTCTACCTTAGCTACATAGAGCATGGATATCCATAGTATGTGAGCCTGCACAACTCCTTCTCCAGGACTACATGATTGCTGAACTCAAGGCCAACACTTCAGAAGAAAAAGAATGACCACTTTGTTTCTATAATCCAACCTCCTAGTCATCTGCTGTTAGTTCACTAGAGACCCCATCTTGTTAGGAATGAACCAGACAGATGAGCAACTATAATCACTTAATTATGCAAGAAAAGTGAAATGACTTACCTAAGGGCTGTTAGAGAAAGAGTTAATTCGTTAAATTTTAATTACTGTGCTTAAGAGATCCATAATACAAAAATGCCTGTGACCTGCATGCTTCTTGCCCAAGGACTGACACTTCCTGAAGTGATGGCAGCTATTGTTTATGGAAGGTAATAAGATACATGTTTTCTCTTCTGCTAAAGAAGTTTCTGTTTGACCCATCTATACTGGATGGAATCGACCACATGTAGATAGGAAGTAACATCAGGATACATGCTTGCCCCTGGTTGGACCTGGTAGGAAATACATGCCCTTATGGGTTAGCCTTTACAAGCCTTTGCAAAACATGCCTCATTGCCATTTTTTGGAAACCCCAGAATGTACTTGGCCAGAGTCCATCATCCTGGCCAGTAAGTAATTAAAACTTACTTCAAATTTCGCTCAAAGTTATTGTAGTAGACTTAGTCTAGCATGGTGGGATTAACAGGGGCTCAATGAGGATGGAAGCTAGAACAAAATTTGGTGCTTCACTTAGGACAGTGATGTATTTATTCTTTCTTACTGTAAAGTACATCAAAGGGGAGAGTGAAGATATACTATGTACCTTTCTCCAGTTCATTCTGCTTAAGTTTAAATCTTTTTAAACAATTCTCAACAGATTTCTCAGTTAGCTAACTTTGCATCATTGAGATGAATAACTGACCCCCCACCCCCCAAAAAATACTAATGTCAGGAAGGATGTATTTTCGTAAAGGATTTCAGAATATCATGGTGGTCAGGTAGGGCAGTGCAGCTCCCATGGGGACTGGCAGGAGTGGGAGGCATGGACTTGGTGCACCAAGAAACAGTGAAAGGAACTTGCTGCTCTGCGGAGCTGTAAGGTTCAGTCTTATTCCTCATGGCCTCTTCAGGAGAGGCTCTGCCTCCTACACTAAGACCTACTAAAACATCATCATGTGGTGGGGGCTGTGGTGGGGTCATTTCCAACTCAAAGCCATGTGCCTGGCCATCTCTTGCATTTCTGATAAATAAGCTAGTATTGCTGCATAAATGAATCTGAGATTTAGTTCTTTTTAACTCTGTTTTAAAACATTAAAAAACATTTAGATAGATGGAAGTGCATCATATTTGAAAAGATGCAAAGGATTCTTTAATTTGGAAGTCTCAATATGTTGAAGAATTTAACATAGCCTGGAGGTATACAGTTACATTTGGATATCTTTCTTTAATAAGTGGGAAATTTGATTTTTTTCTGACAATAATTTACATTTAGTGTTTATTAAAATTTTAAGAGAAATTAGACTGAAAGGGGTTTTATTTTTTGTTTTTTAAAATATCATCTTGAGTTTATAAATAAAAATAGCACACAATATTTCACTAATTAAACATATTACTTATGTATCAAAGTAGCTATTGATTATTTAAATTGTAGTTGTAAGGAATGGTTGGAAGATATGAGAATCAAATTAGAATCTCCTCTCTGATAAGCTTGGTCAGTGTCAGCAAATGCAGGTCAAATGTTTTTAAAGTAAATGCTTTTCAAGTAGTCTCAATTTTCAGAACTAGGATACTCCTCAAAAGTTTGCTAATTAAAAATATCATTCATGTTATTCTAGTCTGAGTTTTACTTTAGCTTGTTTTTCTAACTTTATGTTACATAAGGAGCTTAATTTGATGACAGGAGTAGTTTAGAGATCTTGTTGGCAAGTTGTGTTCACATGCTTTCGTGTTATTGAAACTCCAACAGTCGTGTGTGTGTGTGTGTGTGTGTGTGTGTGTGTGTGTGTAAAATATATGGTCCATATTTGGTTTTTTTCCACATATTCCTCTGCATTGCTTTTATTTATTTTATTTTACAGCATTTAGACATAAACGTTTATTAAGAACTTGAAGAAGTATTTCCCCTCTGTTGCTGGATAGTGGGAGGAGGTACCAATTAGGGAAGCTCTGGTCGTGCTCCGACTAGTCCTCCCCTGCTGATTCCTCCCTTCCCTCCTCCTCTTCCCTGCACAGGCTTCCTCCAAATTAAACTGTTCATTAACAACCTTCGGGGCGTCTTGTTTTTTGTTTTGTATTACCTTTTCTTACGATACATATAATATGAATTGTCTTCTGTCAGCAAAAGGTTTGAAGAGCAGATATTTTGAAGCTATGTCAGCATCTTCTGAAACAAAGGCTGAGGTCAGTGGCGTCTGCGAGAACATGGTGACACAGTGCCAGAAGTCACATTTGCCTCGTTGCCAGTCTCCGTTCGAGGAAATAACTCTGGCATTTTCACCACACAGATCATTTCTAAAATCTTAGAAGAGGTGAATGTGATTTTGAATGGAATATGCAGTTAACACTGGATTTCAATTTTGTGGGTGTTTTTTGCCGTTAAGCCTGTGGCACCTGAAAACTAGCAAACTGATGATTGGAAGGGCCTGAAGCATAGTTCTATGTCTACTGAGGAAAATAAAATGCAATAAAGTAACACAAACTGAAGAGATGAAATGAATGTTTTGTGGATGTAAATGCATGCTTGCAAAGGTATTGTATATGACACAGCTGAACAGATGTTAGGACGGTTTTAGGGTTGATGTTTGTATGCACAGTTTTTTAAAATAGGTCTAGGGATTAGGGAACTAATTTAATGCTTGTATTACATTAAGGAAAGTTCTTTATTTGGTTACCTTTCTTTGATTTTAGGAAGACAAAATCTCCATGGGCCACATATCTACATGAAAAGAATAAATTATTAGCATGTACTGCTTTGGGAGTTGCTCAGGCATTGCTTAATTATAAGACTTACCTTTATTTCATCCACAGCATTAACTGCTTTGGCAAATCCCTGTGTGACCTTAACACAGAATGCAGATGAATAGGATCTGTTTCTGTTTTAAGACCCAGAATCTAGCATTGATAACATGAAAATGAAATGTTGAAATAGGAGGGACCTTAGTATCTTCTTTTACAAAATCGTTGGCAGAAGGTTTGGATCAAGTTAAAATCAAAATTGCTCACCATTATAGCCTATTAAAGCATGCTTAAATCATTTCTTTTTACATACTAATTAAAATTTTATCTCTCTACATATTGGTGGAAAAGCTAATGAGAACGGTTCAGATAGGAAAAATCAAAACCAATGGGAAAAAAATCTCAGGAAAAATCAAAACCAATGAAAATCTAGATTAAAAGGCAGGAATCGAATGAGGAGACAGGTGAATATTAGCAAAAACACATTATAAGAAACTCTCAGGACACCAATAAAAATGTCAGTAGCAGAACTATATTTTTAAATTTTAATTTCAAGAATTCTGTTTTTCTGACAGTCTTTATCTCATACTTAAAACCCTGGGTAAAATTTATACACATTTTACCAGAAGCTATTTTGTACCAATCTAAAATGAGAAGAGTTGAGGCAAAATTAAAAAAAAATGGAAAATGAAGAGTAGATGTGCATTTTCTCCTCTCTGTGTTATAAATCTGGAATTTGTAGGAATTCCACAAAACATCCCATTTATACTTAAAGATGGTTTAAACCCTTTGTGCAACTCTTGTGAGTTATGTTTTTTCATATCAGGTTACAATTTATACAAGATACTCCAGAGTCACCTCATAATGTCCTTTTTTGGAAAGGGAAAGCGATAAAGGAACTTCTTAGAACACTAACAAATGAAATTCCAAAACTTTTTGAGCTCCTTTGAGCCATCACCTAATTGACAGAAGCGAAATGCTCCCTTGAGAAGCCCTGTGACGGTTTGCATATGCTCATCCCAGGGAGTGGCACTATTAAAAGGTGTGGCCTTGTTAGAGGAAGTGTGTCACTGAGGGGATGTGTTTGAAGATCTTCCTCTTAGATGTCTGAGCATGCCCACTCTGTTCTTGGCTTCCTTTGGATAAAGATGTAGAACCTTCAGCTCCTCCTGCACCATGCCTGTCTGGATGCTGCCATGTTTCTGCCTTGATGGCAATGGACTGAACCTCTGAACCTGTAAGCCAGCCCCAATTAAATGTTGTCTTTTATAAAACTTGCATTGGTCAAGCTGTCTGTTCACAACAGTAAAACCCTAACTAAGACAAACGCCACACAAGCTCTCTTTCTGGACTCTATCAATCAATGGTGTTTGAACCCATGTTAGACTCTCTGCTTAACAAACTCTAACTCAACTTCCAACTGTTTCTTTCATCTGATAGTTTTCCTTGCAATGAAGAATTCCAACTTTTCTCTAGTGCCTTCCTGCCAGTGAAAAGACAGAGAGAAGAAAAAAATAAGTGAAGTTTTCTTTTTTCATATATAAGTAATATATTTCTATTGTTCTGAAGGATTTATTGAGGTTCATTTGTTGAATAAAATTTACTTTGCTTTGGAATGCTACATATTGCATCTTAAAAATGATGATTAAAAGCCGGGCGTGGTGGCACATGCCTTTAATCCCAGCACTTGGGAGGCAGAGGCAAGCGGATTTCTGTGTTCGAGGCCAGCCTGGTCTACAGAGTGAGTTCCAGGACAGCCAGGGCTACACAGAGAAACCCTGTCTCCAAAAACCAAAAAAAAAAAAAAAGATGATTAAAATGTGTCATATTTAGATGGGTACAAATTTCTGGTGCTTTTGTAAGAAGAGAATGCTGAAAACTGATTTGATTTAGGGAAAACTCCATTAATGATGTCGATTCTATGCTGAAATGAATTATAACATTGGTTGTAGGAATAATATGCTGTCTGTTCCTGAAGAAAACGATTATGTATTTTTACAATTTCTACATCAAAGAGAATTTTTTGAACTGACATTTATTACAGGCCTACTAATACATTTTGGGAACTTTTAAAAATCAGAAATTATTTTCCTACTTTGTATTAGTCTATCAGATTTAGGAGTTCAAGAATGAAACCAAGGAAGATTGAACTTTTGGGTATGGGATTGAGGAGTTTGCGACAGCTGCAGAAAGAGAGCATCGAATGGCCCTGAGGAGAGTTCGGGCCCATGAAGCAGAGTGGGAATTCCTCTTTTGGGTTTTAGAGGAAATGAGAGATCCCATGCCAGGTTGTTGATGAGTAATCTATAGTTTGTGCTTTCAGTCAGTTTGGCCTAACTCCTGGGTGGTAGAAACAAGAACAATGGTATACCTTTCAGCTAATGTACATCCATCATATGGGACATAGAATCTGTAGCTCTGATTGCTTGGGGCTTTGGCTGGCTTTGGCTGATAAAGTTCTTTCCTTTGGAGGAGTAAAAGTTATAGTCACTTGGGGTAATGCTCATTTTCCTAAAGTCTCATATCCTAGGGTCACAGTTTGCTGCTAGTCATTTATTTTTGCAACAACTGTGGGAGTAAATAGAGAAAGAATCAGGGCAGGTAAGCATGATCTAGGTACTCTTAGCTAAATGTAGAGAAATTTTAATCCAGTGACATGACTGGTCTGGCAAGGGATCACATGTCTTCTAGGTCTGTGTGATCTGGCTGGAATATAGACAAACCCTTTGAACATACCTTTAACTCTGGCTAGAATACAGACAAACCATTCATACACACCTTTAATTCCAAAGAATGAAAGTAAGTTTACCTTATAAAAAGAAGCAATCGCACCAGCAGTGGAGGAGTGTTCCTGTTTCTCTACATCCTTGACAACATCTGCGGTATCCTGAGTTTTTGATCTTAGCCATTCTGACTGGTGTGAGGTGGAATTTCAGGGTCAATTTGATTTGTATTTCCTTAATGACTAAGGATGTTGAACATTTCTTTAAGTGCTTCTAGACAATTTTCTATTCCTCAGTTGAGAATTCTCTGTTTGGCTCAGTTCCCTATTTTTTAATAGGGTTATTTTGTTCTTTAGAGTCTAACTTCTTGAGTTCTTTGTATATGTTGGATATTAGCCCTCTGTCAGATATGTAGGATTTTTAAAGATCTTTTCCCATTCTGTTGGTTGCCGGTTTGTTCTATTTACAGTGTTCTTTCCCTTACAAAATCTTTGCAACTTTATGAGGTCTCATTTGTTGATTGTTGATCTAGAGCAGAAGTCATTGGTGTTCTGTTCAGGAAATTTTCCCCTATGCTCATGTGTTGAAGAATCTTCCCCACTTTCTCCTCTGTAAGTTTCCTTGTGGAGGTCCTTGATCCACTTTGACTTGAACTTGGTACAAGGAGATAAGAATGGGCTGATTTGCATTTTCTACATGCTGACTATCACTTGAGCCAGTACTATTTGTTAAAAATGCTGTCTTTTTTCCACTAGATAGTTTTAGCTCCTTTGTCAAATGTAAATAAAGAAAATATCTAATAAGAAACACTATTAAAAAAGAAAGGAAGGAAGGAAGAGAAAGAAAGAAAGAGAGAGAGAGAAGGAAGGAAGGAAGGAAAGAAAGAAAGAAAGAAAGAAAGAAAGAAAGAAGCAGTGACATTTGAAAGTGATGTATAATTGAGAGGCAGACAGAGTGATGAGTCAGACAAAGATTTGACAGAATGAGTCAAAGACAGGATGTTCCCAACTCACACAAGAACAGCACATGAAAAAGAGGCTACTTAAGAGAGTAGCACAGGAAGGAGAGGTAGTGCAGAGGAGGTTGGGGGCACTTTAACCAGATTTATAGAGCCAGGTTTTAGGTGAACACAGAGCAAGACAGAGAATGATAAGGAGGCAGAAGATTAGAAGAGATTGTCATAGCTACTTGGAGGCCAAGTGGAGTAATTCAGTACAAAGCCAGGTTGAATCAAACAGCTTGGAGAGGAGTTTAAGACAAAATAGCTAAGGTGAACCAGACAGTCAGAGGTCAAAATGAACTAGAGAGGGTAAGTATATCTAGCAGAAAACCTCTGAGATGACAATACACCTGACAAATAAGTTACATTTAAAATTAAGCCTAATATTTTATTTATAGACATTGCATACAGTTTAGCCATATATATATATATATATATATATATATATATACACATATATATACATATATGTATATATATATTAAGAAAATATAGCATACTATCTTGTTTAAGATTAAGTACAGAGAAAAACAACTTTCTTTAGTACATTATGAATTGAAGTGGTAGATGCACAGAATGGTACAAAATAATCTTTGCATCTGCTTTTCCAGATTTATTGATTAATTTTCTTGTTGTTGTGACCCAACACCTGACAAGAATCAGCTTAAGGGAAGAAGACTTTGCAGTGGTTTTCAGTTTGAGGGATAGAGTCCTTCATGATCAGGATGTCATGGTAGCAGGAGAGTGAGGAAGGTGGCTACATTTTAGAAAGAAGATCACACCTATATGGAATATTTTTTAAACTATCTTATGGGGTATGGTCTATATAGTCCAAAACTGACTATCTCACACTGGAGATGCAAAGATTCTGATAGTTGTTCAGTCCATGGAGCTGGATGTCTCAGCAGTCTCCATATGGTACTGAAGGTCTAGAGGATTCCTGGAGAGTTGTTAGTCTTCAGTATAGATTAGAACCAGAGAAAGCTAATTTAAATAATGGCAAAAGATTTCTAAGCAATAGGATAGATAGAATTCCAGACATAGTCAAGTTGACAATCAATATTAATCATCACAAGTAGTGTCAAATACCACCTAAGCATAAAAAGTACTGTGAAAATATTAAGGACTATTGTTCCCATGTTCTTCCCTCATCTGATGTAGTTGGTTCATGTGTATAGTGAATATTTAATATTCATTTTGAGCTTTACCTCATCTTGGCCTTTTCACTTTCAACACATGAAAAATTCTTCACTTATAGATACACATTGCAACAAAAAATAAGTACTACAAGCTGTCAGGCTTCAACTAAGTGGAATAAAAGTTTGTAATACTCTGTATCAAGTTGGATATGATGGCACACACCTTTCATCCCAGTACTTGGGAGTAACAGGCAGGCGTATCTTTGTTAGTTCAAAGTCAGCATGGTCCACAAAGCAGATTTTATTTGTGATAGTACAGGGTGACATAGAGAAACCCTGTAGTAAACTCGCACACACACCCCAAAAACTGTCTAATATGAACTATAGTTAAAATTTTTCTCCATTACACATATTAAATTAGGCCAGGAACTAATTTATCTGTTTTCATAGACTCTAAGCTCCATCTAATGGAAAATATTAGCTATCTTACTTCCATTATATACTCTTCCACCTATTACTCCAAACCAGAGTAATAAAAACAAAAATCATTAAAGATATTATAGAAATTTGTGTATATGTTAATGGAAGAAAAATAAGTTATTATATGTAATTAAGTTTGCTGGTGATAAGAACCATGTGGGCTCTGAACACAAGAGACAGTTCAGCAATTCAAGCTTCTTTACTTCAAAACAACAATGAAAACTAAAGACAGAGTCTGAGTAAGCATCTACGAGACATGAAAATTGTCATAAGTTGCATTTTATTAGTATGTAGAAAGGAGGATTTATCTCTTGTCCTTTAATTCTTCCAAGATGCAGGCCCACAATCAGAATAACCTTTTATAGTCAACATTATTGGGCATTGACTTGAAGATGAACATTCAAGCAAATCAGGAGCATAGCTTTATCTGATTTATCTTACAATAAATACAAGCCTCCCCAGCCATATTGGATACTTTTACATATTATCTAATTACTAAATTCTTGACTGTATAGTCTTTTACTGCAATAATTAAATGTTTGTTTGCATTTATTTTTTAACTCCTTAATTTTATCATTTGATTTGTCATTTTGGGTCCTTGTTTATTCTATAATGAGTACCAGAGATGTTATATTTCAGCTCTGCCTATAGTCATTTTTTTCAGATTCAATAAAAAAGACCCATAATTTTCCCATTGTTCTTTGCTTTGGTTTTCCTGAACATGTTCTTGTTTTCCACATCTTAAGGTAAAATGGATGTAGCAGTTTCAGGATAGCTTGGCATAATCTGAGCTCCCCTATTGCTTCCTAGCAACAAATAAACTTGGTAGGCATTTCAATCTATCCCAAACTCATGGGATTATAAGGCCACTCTAGCTTTAAGAATATTTTAGAGCCCACAGCATGGGAGTTTTAGAATTGTTATTTTACAGCAGATTCCTCCTGCTCATCTTCCGGTCTCATTCATCAGTGTTGACTTTGGTAGGTTGTACATTTTTCTGGTGACACAAAGTTAATTTAATTTCATCACAGACTACCATACATTCAGCCCACATGCTGCTTGACAAGTTTTATATAAATATTTGATTAAAATAATGGTTTTCTGACTCTCAAGAGAAGAACTATAAAAATTAGAGTCCCATTTATAATCCGTGCTGACCCTGTCTAGTGAAACAACCATGTCTATAAGAGTTGGACAAGTTAAGATAAGTAACTTTCATTAACTTTGACTCTGAATTCATCTGAATTTCTGTACTTTCTCAAAATATAGATTAAAAACTTGGCATAAGCAAAATTTGTGGATAGCTATAATAAACGAAGCTAGACTAATTGGGAAGCATCAAGATAGAGAATAGCTCTAGAATTTCCCAGCTACAAATGCCTCCTTTCAAGTGAGGTGACTATAACTTTCTTTTGGAAGGTTTTTGGATATCTCTTAGTAGATAGCATCAAATATTGGCCTATCAATCCCCCAAGTATCAAATTCCTTGATTTTTTTTTTGTTCTTTCCCCTTATTCCTGCCTACAATCCCTTTGTTTATCAACTGATATTTTGTTTTTCTGAAGCTGACAGTTACAAGTAGCAACATTGTCATTTCATATAATATGTTTCAGGTTATCTTACTCTTCAACTTAAAAAAAGTCATTTCATTTTCAGTACATGCTGGTCTTCTCTATTCTGTAAACTGATTGTTGAGATAATATATGTAAATGTATATATATATATATTGATTTTCTTGTACTTAGTTATATATCAATTGCTGATATAAATATACATTAAAATGTCCTTTAATTACAACAAAATAGTTTGCGAAATTGTTTATATTTTTATGCCTGTCTATTATCAAGGCAAGCTTTCAACATTTTTCTCCTTGTACAAAAGCTCTATTTCTGGGAGAACCCAGTTGCTCCAATCCTGTGCAAGACCTAATTTACTCTTAACCAGAGGATGAGGAACCTGATGTTGGCTCAAGTCACTGAATGTCATGGAGAATAACTAAAAAGGATATATACATATGGACGTCAAGTGAAAACAGTGCCATTACATGCTTTTGTCATTTATCAAGTGAGGCGGTCAATGTGTAGAGTTAGAACACACCAGACAACACTCAAAGCCTGCCGGGATAACATATGCCTATAAACCTTACCAGAACTAACCACACAGTAATTTGTTAGAGGTCCAGAATTGTGGTAGCCTCATAAGGCTCCTTTGCACTATGTTTATCTAAAATTTTGCACTATATTTCATTTCTTATGTGTAATAATGGTAAACCAATTTCATTGGTTTTGAAAGGAATTAAATAATAAACTCTCTACAGGACAAGTTTTGAGAATTAAGAAAACAAACTCAGTGGAAGGTGATGCACAGGCATCCATCATCTTAATGCCATGGCCAGGACACAGTAGAGAACTGGTGTGGAGGAGAAGACCCTTGATCTCTGCAGGCAATTTCCTCTCAAAAAATAAATTTGTGCTGTGAATGATTTTTGAGGCAGTCAGAGGTGAATTTCCTACAGCTTGTGAAAGAATTTTAAATCCTCTGAAGCTTTCTCCACTCAGTGGAGTGGTTTGGCTAACAAATTAGATGAGAGAGTTGTGAACTCTTCATGCAGTCAGCATTCATTTTCTGTAAGCCCCAGAAGGCAGAATCACTATTTCTCCTGTTGTTAGGAAAGTAGATCACAGGGGGCGGGAGCAGGGCGGGGGAACTAGCCCTGATCATCAGTGTTTGTCAGTGAGAATGTAGCTGAGGATTATGCTTTCACAGAAAGTGAGGGGAGGAAAAGGTTCATCCAGTACACCATTTCTGTTAGGATCTCTCTAAAGTTGGGGGATGTGGCTATTACCACAACACAAAGTCTTCAAGGAACAGCAGGGACATTAGTGATTGTACATATACATCAAACAGTGCCTATGACCAGAGACCCACATCTGTCAAATATGAGGCACTATCTTCACATTTGAATATCTCATTGGTTTCTAAGTTTCTGCTCAAGCTGCCTGGGTAGATTTGCTGTTATGTTGTTCTATGTTTTCAACTCTCATTTCTCCAGGGGCTGATCACTTGAAAACTGATTAGGTTTATTGACACTTCGCATGCTTTCTTTTCTTCTTTGGTATCATGCCCACTTTTCCATTTTGTACTTTGCAGGTATATTTTATTATCCCTAGCACTCTATCTTATACTATTCTTTTATTATTTTTTAAAAATTCCAATGATTATAAGCAAAATTTCTCACTTTATTTCAATATGGTCAGTGTTTCTTTTCTCCCCTAATAAAAATTGCTTTCTAATTCTGTTTGAGCTGAGGAGTCTTTAATGCTCAGTTGCTTTTAGAATCCACATTAAGAGCCACAATTCAGCTTCTGGTTTCAGTCTGCACCTGGAACTGATCCTGTGCCACACCACTCCATATCCAAATACCACCAGGAGAGAGCTGGTCTCCCATGAGTGCTGACACAAATGTGAGCACAGGTAAGAACACCACTTCTGCTTCAAAGGACCCACCTTGAGCCCTCAGGACACAGGAACAGAGGAAAAGTCTGAGACAGGATCCTTCTGGATTCCATCTGGACCACAAAGATGACCCTGTGCCACAGTGATCCATACCAACATTCATTACAGTGAGAAGTGGTCACCCAGGAGTACTGCTACTCAGGCTTGCAAGAGGGACAAGCCACAGCCAAGGACAACAAGACCAGATAACAACAGAGATAACCACATGGCAAGATGCAAGGGCAAGAATATAAGCAACAGAAACCAAGGCTACTTGACACCATCAGAACCCAGTTCTCCTACCACAGCAAACCCGGGAACCCCAACACACCAGAAAAGCAAGAATTTGATTTAAAAATTGCATCTCATCATGATGATAGAGGACATAATGTCCTTGAAGAAGGACATAAATAACTCTCTTAAAGAAATATAGAAGAACATAGGTAATCATGTAGAAGCCTTTATAGAGGAAACACAAAAATCACTTAAATAATTACAGGAAAACACAACGAAACAGGTGAAGGAATTGAACAAAACCATCCAGGATCTAAAAATGGAAATAGAAACAATAAAGAAATCACAAAGGGAGAGAACACTAGAGATAGAAAACCTAGGAAAGAGATCAGGAGTCATAGATGCAAGCATCATCAACATAGTACAAGAGATAGTAAAGAGAGAAACTCAGGTGCAGAAAATACCATGTAAAGCATTGACACAACAGTCAAAGAAAATGCAAAAAGCAAAAAGCTCCTAACCTAAAACATCCGGAAAATCCAGGACACAATGAGAAGACCAAACTCATTATAAGGATTATAAGGATAATAGGTACAAAGAAAGCAACGATTCCCAGTTTAAAGGGCCAGTAAATATCTTCAACAAAACTATAGAAGAACTTCACTAATCTAAAGAAAGAGATGACCATAAACCTAAAAGAAGCCCACAGAACTTGAAATAGATCTAGCAACAGAAACCAAGGAAATGCAAAAAAAGCATCAGATCCTATTGCAAAAGCCTATAATCTACAAAGGTGGAAAATCTGAATGAAATCGACAATTTTCTAGACAGATACCAAATACCAAAGTTAAATCATGATCACATAAACCATCTAAACAATCCCATAACCTCTAAATAAATAGAAGCAGTCATTAAAAATCTCCCAACCAAAAAAAGCCCAGAACCAAACTGGTTTAGTTCAGACCTTCAAAGAAGACCTAATACCAATACTCTTCAAACTAGTCCACAAAATAAATATAGAAGGAAAACTATCCAATTCTTTCTATGAAGCCACAGTTACTCTGATACTGAAACAACATAAAGACCCAACAAATAAGCAGTACTTCAGACCAATTTCTCTTATGAATATTGATGCAAAAATAATAAAATTCTCACAAACTGAATCTAATAACACATGGAAAAAATCATTTACCACAATCAAGTAAGCTTTATTTTTACTTGATGCAAAGATATTTTGATATATGGAAATCCTTCAACATAATCCACTACAGAACAAACCTCAAAGTAAAAAAAAAAAAACCTACACAATCATTTCATTAGATGCTGAAAAAGCATTTGAAAGATTAAACATCCATTCATGGAAAAAAAGTCTTGGAAAGATTAGGAATTCAAAGCTCACACCTAAACATAGTAAAAGCAATATACAGCAAGCCAGTAGCTAACAAAAACTGAATGGAGAGAAACTTGGAGCAATCCCATTAAAATCAGGTACTAGACTAGGCTGCCCACTCTGTCCCAATCTATTAGAAAACAAAAGGAGTTAAAAGGGATATGAATTGGAATTCATTAACTGCAAATTATATTTGCAGATAATATGATAGTATAATAAAGTGATCCCAAAAATTCCACCAGAGAACTCCTAAACTTGATAAACAACTTTAGCAAAGTGGCCAGATATAAAATTAACTCTAAAAAATCAGCAGCTTTCCTATACTCAAAGGAAAAACAGTCTGAGAAAGAACTTAGGAAAATGACAACCTTCACGATAGTCATAAACAATATAAAATATCTTGGTGTGACTCTAACCAAACAAGTAAAAAATTTGTACAAGAACTTCAAGTCTCTGAAGAAAGAAGTTAAAAAGACCTCAGAAAATGGAAAGATCTCCCATGCTTTTGGATTGGCAGGAATAATATTGTAAAAATGGTCATCTTGCCAAAAGCAATCTACATATTCTATACAATCCCCATCAAATTTTCAACTTAATGTTCCACAGAGTTAGTAAGAACAAGTCTCAAATTCATTTGTAATAACAACAACAACAACAAAACCAGGATAGGGAAAACTATTCTCAACAATAAAAGAACATCTGGTGGAACCATCATCCCTGACCTCAAGCTGTACTACAGAGCAATAGTGATAAAAACTGCATGGTATTGATACATTGACAGGCAGGTAGATCAATTGAATAGAATTGAAGACCCTGAAATAAACCCACATACCTATGGTCACTTTATCTTCAACAAAGTAGCTAAAACCATTTAGTTGAAGAAAGACAGCATTTTTAACAAATGGTGCTGGTTCAACTAGTGGTAAACATGTAGAAGAATGCAAATTGATCCATTCTTATCTCTCTGTACGAAGTTCAAGTCAAAGTGGATCAAGGAACACCACATTAAACCAGATATACTGAATCTAATAGAAGAGAAAGTGCGGGTGAAAAAAACTCGAACACATGGGCACAGGGGAAAAGTTCCTGAGCAGAATACCAGTGACCCAGGCTTTAAGATCAAGAATTGACAAATAGTACCTCAAAAAAATTGCAAAACTCTGTAAGGTAAAGGACGTTGTTGGTAGGATAAAACAGCAACCAACAGATTGGAAAAAGATCTTTACCAATCCTACATCTCATAGGGCGCTAATATCCAATGTATACAAAGAACTCAGAAAGTTAGACTCCAGAGACCCAAATAACCCTATTAAAAATGGAGAACAGAACTTAACAAGAGAATTCTCAACTAAGGAAGCTCAAATGGCCTAGAAGCATTTAAAGAAATGTTCAACATCCTCAGTCATAGGGAAAATCAAATCAAAATAACCCTGAGATTCCACTTCACACCAGTAAAAGAATGGCTAAGATGAAAATCTCAGGTGACAGCAGATGCTGGTGAGGATGTGGAGAAAGAAGAACACTCCACCATTGCTGATGGGATTGCAAGCTGGTACAACCACTCTGGAAATCAGTTTGGCAGTTCCTCAGAAAATTGGATATAGTACTACCTGAGGACCCAGCTATACCACTCCTGGGCATATACCCAGAAGATGCTCCAACATGTAATAAGGACACATGCTCCTGTATATTCATAGCAGCCTTATTTATAATAGCCAAAAGCTGGGAAGAACCCAGATGTTCCACAACAGAGGAATGAAAACAGAAAATATAGTACATTTACACAATGGAGTACTACTCAGCTATTAAATATCAATGACTTCATGAAATTTGCAGGCAAATGGATGGAACTTGAAAATATAATCCTGAGTGCGGCAACTCAGTAACAAAAGAACGCACTAACTGATAAGTAGATATTCCACTGGGAATTCCCAAGATATCATTCACAGAGCATATGAAGCCAAAGAAGGAAGAGTAAAGGCTGGTTGCTTCAGTGATTCTTAGAAGGGGGAACAAAATACTCACAGGAGGAAATATGGAGGCAAAATGTGGGGCAGAGACTGAAATAAAGGCTATCCAGAGACGGCCCCACCTGGGGATCCAGCCCATACATAGTCACTAAACTGGGATACTATTGTGGATGCCTAGAAGTGCTTTGTGATTGGAGCCATATATGGTTATTACCTGAGAGGCTCTGCCAGAGGCTGACAAATACAGAGGTGAATGCTCACAGCCCACCATTGGAGTGAATGTAAGATCCCCGAAGGAGGAGTTGGAGAAGGGATTGAAGGAGCTGAGGGAGTTTGCAGTCCCATGGGAGGAGCAACAGTGTCAACTGGCCAGATCCTTTGGAGGTCCTGGGGACTGGGCCTCCAACTGAAGTGTACACATGGAAGGACCCATGGCTCTGGCCACATAAGTGGCAGAGAATAGCCTTGGGAGGAGCAGCCCTTGGACCTGAAGGTGTTTGATGTCCCAATGTAGGGGAATGCCAGGACTGGAAGGTGGGAGTGGGTGTGTGGATGGGGGAACACCCTTATAGAGTCAGAGATGGGGGATGGAATAGGGGGTTTCCAAAGAGGAGACCTGGAAAGGGAAAGTATTTGAAATGTAAATAAAGAAAATATCCTATGAAAATAAAAATTAAAAATTAAACTAAAGAGCAACAACAATAAAAAGGCAAAATGAAAAAAAAATAAGAGCCACTGCTCAATTGGGAGGTGGTGGTGCATGCCTTCAATCCTAGGGAGGCAGAGGCAGGTGGACCTCTGAGTTCCAGGGCAGACTTGTCTACAAAGGGAGGTCTAAGACAGTCTACTCAGAGAGTCCCTATCTCAGAAAAAAATTTAAAAGCCACAATTCAAGTGGAAATTATGTCAATCATGTTTACGGTCTATCCGTTTTAGTATTCAAATAACCAAAAGTAAAATTCAGGCCTCTGGATTCCATTAATTGGCCTAGTCACTCTTTAATAGTTTCATTTTGTAGTGTTACATTGGAGACTAAATTTCAACATGAATTTTAGTGAGAAAAAAAAACATGTTTAAACAGTATCATAAAATATGTATATAAAAGGTATTTAAAAGTCATTTTATAATTGATAAAATCTATAATGATTACCTATTTCAAATACCAATTCTGATAGTATATTTATGCTATATTCTCTTTTCTACAGAAAACTAACTTTTGATTTTGAAAATCTTATCATTTGTTTGATGCTTGTAATACTTTCTCATTTTACAGACTTACTATTGCCTTTTACTTTTATTTAATAAACTCAAACAAAGCATTATGTTTTGCTGTTGTTGAATACAGTCTGCATATGTGTATATTGTTCTTCTGTTCTCAAGGGTATTGGTTATTGTTTCAAACATTTTACGATGTTTGGAATGTTCCAACATTTTATGATGTTTGGCTTATTTTGGCTTCTGTTCTCCTGAACTTTTATTGTCAATGTGACACAATCTAGTGTCTCATCAAGGAGGGAGCCTCAGTTGAATTGTGTCCCTCAAATTATCCTGTGGCCATGTCTGTGAGATTGCGATGATTTGTGTCAGAGGTCCCGGCCTACTTTAGGTGGCACTGTCCCTTCTCAGGAGGGCCTAGATGGACAGGAATCTTAACTAAGCATGAAGTCTAAACAAAACAGTAAGCAACATTCCTCTGTGGGTTTGTATGGTTTGTGTGTTTCTGTCCTCACTTCACTGGATGATAGACTGTAACCCTTTCCTCCCCTAATGGACTTTGGTCAGTGTTTTATCATAGCGGTAGAAAGAAACTAGAAATGTTTAATTTGTACTATGTGAAGATTTCCTTATTAGACCAGACACTGCTATTTTAAATGTAATATTTGATTTCCTAATTTTAAGATTTCTTTTTATTATTAGTAGTATAGAACATACTCACCAGTATATATTTATTTTTATTTCTTTATCTCTGGTCTCTAGGAGTATTAGACATGTGTCTTAGTAGTGAAAATAAGTTTTGAGAAAGATTACTGTAGCATGAACTCCCTTCTCCCTCTCATTCCTTTTCCTTTCCTTGAATTTCAGTGAGATATAATTTGTCTTAGCCCTAAATCTATTGATTTAATCTCTTTCATTTTAATATTTAAAATAGCTTTGTTCTTATATTTTGTGTCATATATAATCTTATTGTCTATTTAATCGAACCTTTCCTGCTTTGTCTACATACAATTGAAGCCATCCATCTGATTCATTTGTGGACAGTTGTTTTTTAAGAATTACCAGCATTCCTTTATTTTGCATCATCACAGTTGCTGTCAACATACACTGAGAAAACAAGTGTTTACCATTCCATTCTGCATGTGGGGAAAAAAAAGTACAATTGTGAGTAGCAAGGAGTCAACACAGGCACACTGGCAATAAGAGAAAGACCTAGTATTAGAACCTCAGGTCCAAGCTCCTGCAACATATTGCACAACTGTTTCTATATTCAACTAAGTTATTTTCAGCCACAGACTACTAGGAATCCATCAATGGTTAAAAAAATTGATGACTCTTTCCTTCAAGAATAAAGAGTGTAAAACACAGGGATCAGTTTGAGGGATATTGGAGTCATGTGACTGGATTTGCATTGTGGTTGTGTCATTCACATGGTGGAATTAAGGAAGGACTTTCTGTGAAGCTTTCATTCTTAGAAAACTCTCAGAAAGTCTGTAGCATAGTATAAACCTACACAAGGGTTGTATCATCTTTGCTTCCTAAACAATGGCTAAATAATATGACACAGTGAATTGTTCAAAGAAATGTTTTAGGCTGTAATAGGATATGTCATCCAATAATAAGGCAGTTGTCAGAAACAAATGACTGTATGTCTTGTAGGGATGCAAATGGATTGTGAAATAATAAACATCAGAAGTCATTGTTTTAAACAATAAGCTAGGGACTAGCAAGATGGCTCAGTGTTTCAGAGCACTTGATACTCTTCCAGAGAATTCAGATCCCAGCACCATGTGAGGTAGCTCATAACTGTCTGTAACTCGAGTCTTCAGAGGATATGACACTCACTTTACCCTCCATAGAGGCCTGTGCAAACACATTTAAGGGTTTGCATAGGCCTTGAATTGAACAAATTCTTTGACTGGTATTTAACAGTTTTATAAAAGTAGGATAATTATCTTTGAAGAAAATAAACCATTGTAGCTTAATCTTAAACATAATGACTATTATTTAATGATAGAACCTTACAGATAAAGTTGCAATGGCCTTGATAGAAACATTTGGTTACTATGAGATCCATGTTTGTAAGGTTTAGGGTAAATGTGCTCTATTTGTCCTGTTAAAAGCCATTTACTTAGTGAAATATTTTGGCAAGCAAATATTATATTTTACCAGAAATTCTAAACATGAATTACCAATCCAGGAATCAAACTCAGAGACGTAGCTATACTTTGAGAAAAATATATATGCTTTGTTCTTTATTGTTAGAAGTAGCCAAGTGAAGTTAGACAGAACATTGTTAATACCATGGGAAGTATATGACTGTCTTAGGGAATAACAACTAGGAACAATATGCAAGCTTCCTAGGGTCAGGAAACAGTGTGGCTGAATCAACATATGCTTCTATGTGGTCCTTAGAACAGCTCAGTTTTCGGTTTGAAGACTGGATAAATACATGTCAGGCTTTGTATATTCTTGGCCCAGGGAGTGGCATTATTAGGAGGTGTTGGTTTGTTGGACCAGGTGCAGCCTTGGTAGAGTAGGTCTGTCACTGTGGGCATGGACTTTGAGACCCTGATCCCAACCACTAGATCCCAAGGATCTAGTCTTGTAGCAGCCTTCAGATGAAGACATAGAACTCTCAGCAACTCCTGGACCATGCCTGCCTCGATGATAATGGAATGAATGTCTGAACTTGTAATCCAGCCCCAATTAAATGATGTCTTTGTTTTTTAATTTTTTAATTTTTTAATTTTTATTTTTATTCGATATATTAATTTACATTTCATATGATTTCCCCCCTTTCCAGGCTCCCCCTTCCCGCAAGTCCCATAAGCCCTCTTCCCTCCCCTTGTGCTCCCATTCACCCCTTCCCTCTTCCCTGTTCTGGTATTTCCCTACACTGCTGCATTTAGCCTTTCCAGAGTCAGGGGCCCTCCCTTCTTGGGCATAAATGATGTCTTTGTAACAATTGCCTTGGTTTCTTCACAGCAGTAAAACGTTAACTGAAACAACATCATTAAGGGAAGAACAACAGTTTAGAGTAAAGTTTATTAAACTCGGAATTGACTTGTTGTACCTCTTGTCTCCACAGTGACTATATTTGAAGAGAGAAAGTTTTAGGAGACGAAGCCATGCAGATCACAAGTCGATCACATAGAATTGGTAGCCCTGTAACAAAGGGAAGGGCATGAAGCATGTCTTCCATGCACATGTAAAAGATAAGCTTTTGTGAAGACACAAAGAAAGGTAGACATGGACAAGTCGGGGAGAGCTTCTGGTTGTCCATGATAGCTCCCTTATGCTCAATTTCTCAGATTCCAGACTATAGATAAACTTAATTTTTGTCATTTAGTAACCAAATGTTCAGTATTTTGATACAAAGATTTTCTCAGAGTTTTTTTTATTGCTACAATAAAATATCACAACCAAAGAGCAACTTGGGGAAGAAAGGTCATGTTTTTGTTTTATATTTTTTATTTTGCTTACAATGTATACAACATAGTCCATCAGCAAAGGAAGTCAAGGCAGGTACCTAAGAAAGGGGTAGGGGGTAAAGAGATGGCTCAGCCAGTAAGAGTATTTGCTCCTTTTCCAAAAAACTCAACTTTGGTTCTCAGCACCCATGACAAGTGGCACACATTGTCCTATAACCCAAGGGATCTGATGCTCTCTTCTGGTTTCTATGAGCAATCAGGTTCTCATGGCGCTCATACACACACACACACACACACACACACACACACACACACACACACACAAATGTGAGCACACACACATAAAAGTGAGCACACACACATACACATACACAACTAAAAATATTTTTAAAATAAACTCGGGATTTTTCTACTTTATGTATACCTCATGTGAATAATTTTGCTCTGATAATTCATAGACAAGTTGGTTTTGATGGATGATATAAAACCTGCTTTTATGTGTGATGACATGACTAGGAATAAGAGACCCAGATCCGATAATTACCCCCTGGTTACTATTTTAGTGAGCTATTAATCTGTTTTCCAAAATGGTTGTGCTACTTTGGTTTTATCATCATCTATAAACAAGAGTTTTGAACCTCACATCCTTATCAACACGTTTGATTGTCTGTATTATTCTAAGCATCATGAAGTGGTATCCTACTGTCCTGCAATATTGATTTGTATTTTTTTATATCCAATAACAATGAATGCTATTCCAGAGGATCCAATTCTGATTCCCAGCACCCACATGGCTGTTCACAACTGTCTATAATTCAAGTCCAGAGAATCTACTACTCTCCTCTGGCCTCTACCAGCACTGGCATGCAACATGGTGCAGACATACTTGCTGGCAAGACACCCATACATGCTGAAAAATAAAAATAAGGTAATAAAAACAAATTTTAAAAAAGAATAAAGTTTTCTTCGCTTTCAAGTTTTATTCAAATTTGTTTATTCAAAGCTTTCTTTGAATAAAAATATATTCAAATTTGTGTGGTAAAATATAGACTCCCATCAATCCTGACAGCCTAGATGGTACATTCAGTAGAAATTTAAATTTCTTTTTATCTTTTAATTTTTTTCATTTGAATGGATGACAGATTGATGTAAATTATCCTCCACATTACTTTCCTTATTTAATGTCTTCTTCTGTGTTCCAAATCATATTCAACATTAATTTTCCTAGATTTTTAACATGAGCATTACATACAAAAGTTACAAAAAGAATTGTATGCTTCCCTTTAACTTCTTAAAATATTCACTCCATACTACATTAAAAGCAGTTCACCTTCGTTTGACCGAATTCAGGCTTGCAATTCACTTTTAAGTGTCATTTTTTATTAGACTAGCCAAGAGAGGCCTTATTCTTTTTTTGACATGTAAATTTCTTTATTTTAAGGTACATAGTCTGTGATTTTGTTACAATTGCTTAAACAAATCAGATTCCTCCTAGATCATTATTGCTTATTTCTCTTTACGTGTTACAATTTGGTTTATGTGCACAAAAATTAAAACACTATAGTTTAATCTATAACACCACTCGGTATTTCATCAGTATGTCATAAAGATGGAAGAATGAAGAGAGAGAAGAATGACAGAATGCAAATATCATCTCAGCTTTCCCATTCAGATTGCTATAGCACTTTGTTGAGTAGCTTCATGTGTATATATCTATAGATAGATAGATAGATAGATAGATAGATAGATAGATAGATAGATAGACACAGACAGACAGTCAGACAGACAGTTTATTCATTGTGAAGGTACACAAATTGAATTATCCTTCACCACATTCAGGTACCAGTTATACAGGCTGTAGGCCTGTATAGGGTTTGTTGTTTGCTTTGTTCCAGTTTTCTCTTTTTGTTTTCCTTTCTTTTCTTTTTACTTATTCACTTTACATCCTGCTTACTGCCCTCCTCTCAGTCAGTCCTTCCCACAGTATTTCCTCCACAAGGAAAGGTCCCTCAAGGGCTGAAACTAGGCCTTTCTGCTTGGCCTTCATGTGAGTCCCAAACAATTGGAACAGGGGCTATCCCAAAAGCTGATGCCTGTAGGTGGGATTTGTTCTACTAGCTGGACTGCCTTGTCTGGTCTCAGTGGGAGAGGAAGTACCTAATCTCACAGAGACTTGAAGTGCCAGGGTAGGGGATACCCAGGAAAGCCCCAACCTGCTCAGAGGCTTTCCTCTTTTATGTTTTGTGTTTGTTGACGAAAAACTTCAGGAAGAAGCTGAGTATTTCAGAAAACAGTGTACTGTATGTAAAATCTCTTGATCATTTAAGCATTAGTAATTGAAAAAGGTAACTACAATTCAGTGTACTTACTGACTGCTGTGAGCCTTTGTTGTTATCACAGTCTTTGTTGTTTGGCTCTATGGTATGGGGTCTCCCTCACATGATCCAGACAGGTCTTGGATTCTTGGAGTCAAATCAGTCCTGTACTAGTCTCCACTGTGCTGAGTGCTGAGTGTGTGTCACTGCTCCTGGATTAATATGTGCAGCTGTTTCCTAATTATAAGGAATGGGGGAAGCATGTATGGATACTTATATATTTTGTGTGAATATGTACAGCCATCTTAAATGATGCATAGCAAACTGATTTTTCTCAGAGCAACAAAGTATTCAATGTGGTAGGAAAGAGTTAAACTGTAATGCATATTAAATAATATTTTATATTATTTGTGCTATTAATAACTAATTTATTTGAGCATTTTAGAAATAGCCAATTCTTGTTTTAATTAATGTAAGCTCTACAACAAGCATGTTAGGCTCTATTTATTTATTCTTATTGGAAAAAATTAAGCATAAAATTTTAGGGGCTTTCTGAAGATTGCACAGAACTGAATGTGGCTTTCTAAATAGCTAGGCTTTTTTGTTATTTTTCCTGTTCACTTTTTAAAAGGAGACATTGCACAAACAACTCAGCATGCCTGTAAATTATCCAGTTGTGTTAAAAGTCTCAATATCATGTAGATAAAAATATTTTTTCCTTTCTAACATCAAAGGCCAGTGTGAATTAACTCACACAAATTTTTCAGTGAAACTTTTCTTTGACAGCAGGCAATGTACAAAGGATAGCCAAGACTGTGAATTAATTTCTTATAACTTAAGAATATCTCTTGAGCTATCCTTTAGTTTCTAATGTCACATAGTTAGTGTGACTTCCAACTTATTCTGTGTGACTAAAAGACACTATGAAGGAATAAATTCCATCCCTGCCTTTCCTCTATTTGTATAATGATCCTTGAAGAAAATATATTTTTTATGCTTATGTCTTTGTGAAAGAATTGACTGAAGACAGGAGTTGAAGGTTGATGATATGTTCTGCCATCTGGTATATGTGCCTAAAGCAAGAAACCATCTAAACCAATCTAGCAGGTAAGCTAGGCTGTCCTCAAAGGTACTAAATGGGAAGCAAAGTCATGTGTTTAATTACTTAATTGTTTTCCTTTCAGTTTCCTTTTCTCTAAAAATCTTTTTGGCATCCTCTTACCCTTTATTAATTACTTCATTAGTATTTTAGAATTAGGGTATTTGTCATATTCTATAGTTGCTGGGTGAGCTAAGGCAGAATTAATTTTAGCTTCAGATGTTTTACTATTTATGTTTGTGTGTATATTTTGGTAAATCCTAAAGTCATAGCTTTTGTAATAAATGTGTCCAGTCATAAGATAACATTGAATCTTTTGTCTTAGTTTAGAAGCTTTTCAATTATTCTAATTTTTTTTAAAAATTGTTATTGAAAATAGATTCTCTCATAAAATACATCCCTACCACAGTTTCTCCTCCCTCTACTCTTCCTAGGTCCTCCACCTACCTTTTCCAACAGATACATTCCCCCTCTATTTCCTTTTCGGAAAAGAGCAGGCTTTTAAGGCATAATAGCCAAACAGGACAAAACAAGATACAATAAAATATGGTAAAATCTCTCACATCAAGGCAACCCAATAGGGAAAAAGAGTCTCAAGACCTACTCCAGCTACTCAGTTCCTATAAAAACACCAAGCTTATATATATATATATATATATATATATATACACACATATGTATGTATATATATATGTATATGTGTGTATGTATGTATATGAGTATATATGTATATGCATATGAGTATTATGTACATTCATATGAGTATTGTGTGTATGCATATGAGTATTGTGTATATGCATATGAGTATTGTGTATATGTTTATGAGTATATATATGTATATGAGTATATATGCATATATGTATAGGGGTATATATATGTATATGAGTATATATGTATATGCATATGAGTATTAAGTATATGTATATGAGTATTGTGTATATGTTTATGAGTATATATATGTATATGAGTATATATGCATATATGTATAGGAGTATATATATGTATATGAGTATATATGTATATGCATATTAGTATTATGTATATGTATATGAGTATTGTGTATATGTTTATGAGTATATATGTATATATGTATAGGAGTATATATGTATATGAGTATATATGTGTATATGTATAGGAGTATATATATGTATATGAGTATATATGTGTATATGTATAGGAGTATATATGTATATGAGTATATATGTGTATATGTATAGGAGTATATATGTATATGAGTATATATGTGTATATGTATAGGAGTATATATGTTTATGAGTATATATGTGTATATGAGTGTATATATGTATATAAAGAACCTGGTGCAGAGTTAAGACAAGCAAACTTTGTGCTTGCAATTTTAGTCTTTGGGTGTCTGCATGTTCCCTGCTCAGTTGATTTGGTGGGCCATGTTCTCCTGGTGTCGTTCATCTCCTCTGACTCCTACAATCTTTCCTCCACTTTGTTTTTGGAATAGAGTTGTTACCCAGTACCCCAGGGGAAAGACTTGGTGGAGACCTCCGATTTAGATTTTTCTCTCTGCATAATGTCTTTCTGAGGGTTTTTTGTACCAACTCTCATCTGCTGCTAGAGAAATCCTCTCTGTAGAAGACTGGACAAGGCACTGATCCATTAGTATATGAGAATATCATTGGGATTCATTTCATTCATTTTTTAAAGGCCAGTCATGTTTGGCTCTACTAATTTTAATGAATTTGTGGGAGGAGGGGGGAGCAGAAAAGACAATATACATGATAGATTTTAAAATCCTCTTGAGATTTTAACAACATTAACAAAACTAAGAACAAATGTGAAAAACAAACACTTAAGAAAATATAAGCAAAATAAAGATCTCTGAGTGAATCCTATACAGTGGGATTGCCAGTGACTTTGTAATTTAATACTAACATGCAATGAGTCCATTTGAAGGGTTAAAATTTAAGGGTCCAGGATCTGCAGTCAGGCAGACAGACTAAGAGGAAGAGATCAAGGACAGGCCTGTGCATGTCCAAGCAGGCCTGGGCCAAAAAAATTAAATCAAGGCTGCCAAATCATCAAAGAAGCTTTGATGCTTTGCTGGCCATAGTGGATAGACAATCTCCACAAGGCCATGGACCATCTGGAATAGCCTATATCCCCCTTTTTCCTTTTCCTTCAAGGTTAACCACATTACTGAAATGTAAACTAACATGTATTACATGATGATGTAATTTCGTGCCGAAAGTAGCCTGCCACTGTATGAATTAACCTATCATGTATAGCCACGCCAACCCCCCTACTTTTCCTATATAAACCCCTAACTTCTGAGCCTCGGGGTCGACTCCTCTGTCTCCTGCATGAGATACAAGTCTTCCCGGAGCTCCAATATTAAAACTGCCTCATGCAATTGCATCAAGCTGGTCTCTCAAGTTTCTTGGGGAAGCGCCATCCCGAGATTAGACTAGGGGTCCCCAAAAGGGGGTCCAACACATTTTAGGTGTAATGTAGATTGATAACCACTTTTTTTTTTAACATTTGCTATGTTAGTGACTTTAAAATCATTACAAATTTGCAGATATTTCTGACATGCTTACAATAATTATAATAAAATTGTAAGCACTATTCTAGGTACAGATGGGAATGATGACAGATGTTATAGAATCGTGCTTATCTAAAGTAGACAATTTAGGTTATATGTGAAATAAAATATTGCCTTATTATCTTAGTTTTGGTTTTCTTACTTAAAAGAGAAAAACCATGACCATAGCAATTAAAAAATAAAAATATTTAATTGGGGCTGATTTACAATTCAAAGGATTAGTCCATTATCATCATGACAGGAAGCATGGCAGTACTCAGAAAGACATTGTGCTGGAGATGGTGCTCAGAGTTCTATATCTTGATCTACAGGCAACAGGAAGAAGACTCAGTGACACACTTGGCAAAGCTTGAGCATAGGAGACCTCAAAGCCCACCCCAATAGTGACACAGTTCTTCAAACAAGTCTAAACCTTATCTAACAAGGCCATACCTTCTAACAGTGTACAGTGATTTGAATAGGTTTAGACTCCATAGACAAATGTGTTTGACTGATTAGCCCACAGGGAATGACACTATAGAATAGGTGTGGGGCTTGTTGGAGGAATCTGTCACTGTGGGAGTAGGTTTTGAGGGCTCCTAGCACTTAAGCTCCACCTAGTGTAGAAGAGAGAGCTTCTTCCTACCTTCCTGCAGTAGAGTCTCCTTTTGGATGCCTTCAGATCAAGATGTCAGACTCTCAGCTTTTGTCCAGCACCATGTCTGCCTAGATGCTGCCATATTTCCCTACCATGATGTCAATGGACTGGTTCTCTGAAACTGTAAGCCAGCCCCCCAATTAAATGTTTTTTGTTTTGTTTTGTTTCTTGTTTGTTTGTTCTTAAGAGTTTACCATGTCTTTTCACAGCAATGAAAACTAGGACAGAGAGCCTACCTTTATGGACAATGGAGCAATTTTATTGAAACCACTGTGCTTATCAACCTAAAAAAAATGCTATATATTTATTAATTCAAAGAATTTTAATGACTTATTTACTTGATTTTTTGTTATGATAAAACACCCTGACAAAAACAACTCAAGAGAGTAAAAGTTTATTTTGTCCCACAGCTCAATGTCATGGCCTATCCTGGCAGAGAGCTCCTGGCAACCTGAGCTTCAGATAGTTGATCTCAATGAATTCATAGCTGGGAGGCAGAGAATGATGAATGCTATCTCTGCTAACCTGCTTCTTTCCCTTTGCTGTCCATGTTCTCTTACTGAAAAATGGTGCTGTGCACAGTGGGTGGGTCTTCCTACTTCAATTAACCTAATCAAGACAACTTTCCATAGGAGTACCCTCTAAAGCCTGCCTCAGGTAATTATAGATTACCTTAGCAAGTTTACAACTGAAAATTGCCACAGTACTTGAAAATACATTTTTTAAAGTGTGTGTGTGTGTGTGTGTGTGTGTGTGTGTGTGTGTTTATCAAGGGATGAGCAGGAAATGATAATTTATGTTGTCATCTTCAGAAATGCCATCCATGGCCTTTGAGACAAGATTTGTCATTAGCCAGGAGTTTCCCAATTATGAAAGAATGGTTGGCCAACAGGCAGGAACCAACTTGCTTCCACTTTCTCGCTCTGGCATTATAAGCACACACTACCACACCTAGAACCTTTAAATGGGTTTTTCAGGATTGAACTCATACTTACAGGGCAAATCCTTTATTAGCAGCTGTTTCTCCAGTACTAAACATAAAATTTTATGCAGATTTTCTAATTTCTATTTTCTTTTACTCAGATATTAAACCATATTTTCAATACATTTTTCTAATATATTAAAGATTTTTAATCTCAGTATAATTTTTATTTATTTAATTTAATTTAAAAGTATGATAGTACTTTTCCTCTATTCCAATTCTCCATGGGCACCACCACAGCAAAACACAGGCTAAAATAAAACAGATAAAAATTTAACATACTGATAACCCTTGACTTATGTGAGGCCCAGTCCTAATAAACATCCCAAGTAGATAATGCTGTAAGAAAGGAATCTAATAGAGCTAGTCTCAGAACATTGTAGCAGGCAACAAAATACCAACTATGTTATTCCTCTCAAGAGTGTCTAGATGATTCATGGCTGTAGCCCTGTCTACTCAAATTAGGCAGAAAAATACTATACAGTTATCCCAGGAAAAAGACAAAAAATCAAAGGGACAATCTTTAAAAACGACAAAACAAAGTTATGAGTTGAATCATCTTAAATTGCAGATTTCCTATTTAAATCCAACTTCTCTTATAAATGTAACATCTTTGCTTTCAAAGCTTTCTTTGTCTCTGCTATTGGATAAAATCGTCTACCCACAGTGATCATCATGCTCCCAAAGGATTATTTGAGAGTAACTCTTTTCCCTGGGAGTCATATTTTGATGAGGCATACTCTGGTCTCTTGGTTCTAAATAAAGAAAATAAACTCCGGAAGTACATTAGAGTAATTTTAACTTAAATATGCCACTTAGCTTTCCATTAGGAAATAATTTGATCTTTGGAAGAACCAGTGAACTAAAGAAAATAATTATAACATTATGGGCACTGGGAAGGTCTCCGGACAGATGTAGTCAGGGAGTACTGAAGTGAATTTTTAAAGGCTGCAGTGAATGCTCAAGAGTCCTAATACTAATATCCTTCCCATATAGGCTCAAAAAGAGGTGGCCAAAAGTATCAGGATGGTTTATACAATGACGGATTCTTAACATTTATAAAACACACATTTCAAGTTTTTATTTTAATTGTTTCTTTTTACCTATTCTTTCATATAATACACCCAAACTGCAGTTTCGTCTCCATCCCCTCCACCCAGTCTCTCCTCTCACTTCCCCTTAGAAAAAAAGCAGGCCAAGGCAACCCAGTAGAAGGACCAGGCTCCTAAAGGCAAGCAAAGGTGTCAGAGACAGCCCCTGCTCCCGCTTCTCTGAGCTTCACAAGAACACCAAGCTACATACCATAGCATGTACGCAGAGGAGCTCAGTCTGACCCATGCAAGCCTGGTCTCTTTGTGCCCATTTTAGTCCTTGTCACATGATTCAGTGGGCCATGTTCTTGTCACATCCTTGACTCCTCTGGCTCCTCAGATCCCTCCTCCCTCTCCTCTCTAGGACTCCTCAAGCTCCATCTAATATTTGGAATCCCTTGGGCACCAATACCCCTCGAAGCTCTGCTTCTTACAGCATGTTCAGCCTTTCTTTTTATCTGTCTCTTCTCTATGTTTCAGCTCTTTGCTGGGCAGGTCCCCTAGGTCTGTCACCTCCACCGTACTTGGTCTCATTTTGCAACTTAGACTTTTCCTTCACAGGTTAATCCAGCGGTCTCTTGGGGTCTTCTCCCTGCAGCGTCTTCCACCTTACAACACTTCTTCTGGCCCCGGTGGTTCTCATTAGCCACACCTCCACTGTCTATATTCAAACTGCTACAACAATGAGGCAGACCATCAGCTCTGCTTATAGCATCCTAGTGTTTTTCTAGTCCAGAGTTCAAAACTCCTCTATATTCTGCCTGTTTTATGACCTAACAACCATTGTCAGGTTTATCACAGTGAAATTCTTTACTCTCAAGACCCATGATCTATATTGAATACTTTTATCATCACAATGACAAAATTCCCAGGAAGAGCAACTTCAGGAATGGTTTGTCTTGGCTGATAGTTTTAGAGTACAGCTCAACATTGTGAAAAAAAATCACAGTGGGAGGAAGACGAGAAAGCTATTTTCCATGTGTCCACACTCAGAAACAATGAAAATTCTGGTTTCCACCTCATTTTCTGTGATAGTTTGATATGCTCGGCCCAGGGAGTGGCACTATTAGAAGGTGCACCCCATTTGGAGCAGGTGTGGCCTTGTTGGAGTAGCTGTGTGACTGTGGGCATGGGCTGTAAGATCTTTATCTTCACTGCCTGGAAGCCTGTATTCTGCTAGCAGCCATCAGATGAAGATGTAGAACTCTCAGCTCCTCCTGCACCATGCCTGCCTGGACACTGCCATGCTTCCACCAAGATAATCTACTAACCTTTGAACCTGTGAGCCAGTCCCAATTAAATGCTGTCCTTATAAGAAATGACTTGGTCATGGTACCTATTCCTAACAGTAAAACCCTAAGACACTTTCTTTTCACATTCATTCTAGGACTCCAGGCCACAAAAGGGTGCTCCCCATATTTTGGATGTGACTTTGAACCTCAATTATCCCAGCCAATCTAGAAACTTCTGCACAATCATGACTATACATTTATCTCAATGGCTATTTCAAACTTCCATCAAGCTGGCAGTCAAGTTAACTATAACATTAGTAAAGACATTAAATAAGGTCAAAATAGGTATGTTTTAAAAGTGTGTACTCATTCATTCTTTCATGTCAATAACTTGTCTATTGTATTGTGGGCCCTGTTTTAAGTGCTATGAATAGCAGATTGAATTAATCAGGAATTCTTCAAGAAACTCAGTTTTCATCCTATTTCATGAATATTATATGATACTGATAATGCAGTTTCAACATAATATAAATCACTATTATTAACAGTGTTACAATGATGATTACAGCCACGGTCATTTAAAATGAATTTGTAATGTTAGTGAAAAGGGAAAAAAACCTGCTACAACAACAACAAAAAAAATTGAACTTGCAAATAATCTAAGGGCAATACGAATGGGAAATTAGAATGAAGGCACTCTGTCAGTTCTAATTATCCTAATTTGAAAAAGCAAATAGGCCTACCAGATGTTACTATGTGAGTTAATCGTGTCTTCGGCATTAAAGGTAATTAACTTACATGCTTACACTTGTACAATTTCGTACACTGGAGTTAAATTCATGTTATGATTTTTATCGGCACTGTCTTCAAACAAAAGCTCCTAGCAGAGTAGTCTAAGCATCTGCTTAGTCATCACGGCCTTTGCAGTCCTTGGTCACAGGACCGCCAGGATGTTCTCAGCCTCTGTTGGGCATGACGAGCCCTTGGACCTGTCACTTGCATTCTTATGTGGCTGATTGGCCATTCTTCATTAGGATTCCTTGGTGTATTCTCTTTGTTCCTCAGTTCATCCATCCAGTGCCCCACAAAGAGAAGATAACCTAGAAAAGGATGCTGTGGCCACCTTCTCCGTCTGTTAGTCCCTAGGTCACTATAATGATAGCATTTGCTGAGTCTCGGACATTTGTGCTGTTCTTCATACATACAGCTATATTTAATCCTCTCTGAAAAGTTTTTTTTTCAGTGTCTGTTCCAAAAAAACTGAAAATGCCATGGTCCAAGAGAGTCAATATGTCAGTGAACCTTTCTAGTAGTTTAAGATCGAAACCCAGTGAGGTGCTTATTACTTAGTACTATTGACAGCTTCTTTGTTCTTTCCGGCTCTGTGACAGTCATCCTCATTTCTAAACCTTTTCTAAATGCATCTTCAACTCCTTTAATTTGGGGGACATGCTCCTTTAATGGCCACCCACTCTAAATGGTCAGCTGCTGCCATGCTCACCTTGGGTCTAGAGAACTGAAATGTCACCTAGTCTTTCTCCTTTGTTGTATAATGATGAAACACTTTAAGCAGTTTTCTGTTGTTACAAGGTTAATTTTTTCCCCCAGAGCTGGTGTTTGTGCCTGGATTCCACTACCTAGTCTTAAGTCCTTCCTCAACAGATGCTTGGTCAACTAAATGGGAGTAATTTCTCCATCTTTTTTGCACATCATAGAATATCTGATCTGAAAGTTAATGGTGGTTAACAGAAAAGTTTCAAGAGGAAATCTTTTTTAAGACCACTTCTGTAAGATTGCAAGCGGTGAGTAACATGGGTTAAATGCAAAAAGAAAATGAAATGGATTAAACAAATTGACTCCATACTGAAAGATATGCCATATCAGGGCAGAGTAACAGAAACATCTGGTTTTACATCTTTTATGGAGAGGGGGAAAAGACTAATTAGTTTGGGACCAATTCCAATGGATGCCATTTAAAATTACTTTTTTTCTTCTGCTACCAAAATAATGCAATCAGATGGAATAAGAACAATAAAGAAGATTGTCTTAAAACAGATGTTTGGCAACAGACAATATACTATGTAATAAACTATTTAAGGAACTGCCTGCTAGGCACATGTTTAGGGTTATTCTCTAAATAAAAAATTGGCTTGGACTGAAGTACATCAATAAGGCCACAGCCTCCTTTATTTAATCAATGATGAATATAGCTTGTCAAGGTAGGCTGACTGAAGCAGCATGTGATTGGAAAGAAAAATGGAAGTAAAGGGAACTAATCGGCTTAATCAGTTCTTTCAAGAAATGACACAAGCAATATTTATTGTTTTCTATTTGATTGAAATTTCTATTTGAATATGCTGCTTTTGATTTCTTTTATGAACGTACTACCTATGCATTTATCATCAAACAATATTTTTCTCTCAGAGAATTAAATCACACAGTATTAATTTTTGTAGTAAAGTTTTCATTCAGCTGAACTGATCCTCTTTCTTGGATTTTTTTAAAGTAGAAAAATAGATTCAAGTGAAATTTTTTCTTCTCCTGAAATTAAGTTCTCCTTATAGTCACCTAAACACCTAAATGTATGTTTATACATTACATGTTTCTTGTTCATCAACTAGTACAGTATACCACAGATTATTGTGGTATAGGATCAACATCATCACATATGTAAGTATGATTGTTTCATTTCTTTGGTTGGTTGTTGAGCTTTTTCATTTGTTTATTTTGTTTTGTTTGAATCAGGGTTTCATCATAAAGCTCTTTTTGGGATTAGCTATATGAGTCAGGATGACCATGAACACACACACACATACACACACACACACACACACACACACACACACACACACCATTTGTCCTGCATCCAGAGTGCTCAGATTAAAGGTATTTATATGATACCCTGCCTTATTAGTGTTTGTAGTGTATGGATTTATAGTGTACAATTCAATATCATTAATAGAATGGATTTTTTCTCTGCCTAGGGAACCCATCTAGAGCCAGTTGATCTAGAATGGTATAATTTGGATGTGAAAATCTGTAGGATGTTAAGTGAGAAGGATGTGACTGTAATTAGCAACGTATAAAAGTCTATTAGAACTATATTACAAGTTGCTAACAATTTTAAATATATCTCATAGACAATAGGAAAATAGATATAGTAAAAAGTAAATGGTGATGGCTACTGTGCCTTTGATCATTTAGTTCCCAAATAAATGACACACAAAATCTTTATTTTTATAATTAGCCTAAAAAGTTCTAGAGCTGGGCAGATATCAACCCTCTCAACCATTTTGTGTTCTTCCCTGTCAATAATTGTTGCAGGAAATATTTTTTTTAAAAAAGAGAGAACAGGTCAACTCTCCTACCCCTCCAGGCCTCAGCACCAAGTCCCTGTGGGGTCCAGGCTGGATGTGTTTTCACTGCCCCCAAACTACTCTCTACCAGCCAGCTTCCACAGCTTCTATGCTGTGTTCCCTCTCCACCATAGGCAGGTCCACATTCCAGTAACCAAGTGAATAAAACTCTAAAGCTTAAGAGTTAATCCAGGTCGAGGCACTATTCTTAATGCTTATTTAGTTAGCCAATTAGATTTATGTATATTATAATCACAGTTATCAGATGCCAATACAGTAAAAGCATTTTCCTAAGATTTCCAACCTTTAGACACAGAAACACAAAGAAAAATGTCAGAAGCCATGTTTCTTCTCAAACTTCCCCAGTGACCTCACTTCTGCTTGAGCCCTGCTTCCTCTTCCCACAACTTCTAGCTCTGTCCCCTATTTCCCCATCCAATCACAGACCCTCTCTGTACTGATGAAATTGGACAGGAATATTCCTGCAACAAATAATTCCATGATATAACTCTCCTTGTTCCTCTGGGACGACACTCTTATTCCAACTGGCTAGTATTCATGGCCATGCTCTCAAGATTCACATACCCATGACATTTATTTTCTTCTTCTTCTTCTTCTTCTTCTTCTTCTTCTTCTTCTTCTTCTTCTTCTTCTTCTTCTTCTTCTTCTTCTTCTCCTCCTCCTCCTCCTCCTCCTCCTCCTCCTCCTCCTCCTCCTCCTTCTTCTCTCTCTCTCTCTCTCTCTCTCTCTCTCTCTCTCTCTCTCTCTCTCTCTCTCTCTCTCTCTCTCTCTCTCCTTCCTTCCCTCCCCCCACTCTCTGTCTCTCCTTCATGACCTCAGACCCCAACCTGGTAATCAAAGCTCCGCCTACCTCTCTTCTACCCAGCTACAGATTGTAGGCATCTTTATTTAACCAATTGTTTTAAATTAAGGATCAAAGTTGCATAGCATCATTTGGTGAATGTAAGGTTCTCCTCATCTCTGAGGCAACCAGGGCCAGTACTTAGCATTAGAATACATAGCAACAGACCAAATCTCAAAAGTTTTAAGAGAGATAAATGAGCAATCCAACATACATTAAATAATAATTATTGTTTAATTTTCAAGAAAGATTTATCCACCTTGATTCTTGACAGCTCTTTGTCAACAAATTGTTATTACACATTGTAACAAGGGAATTGAAAAATTAGTTTTGTTTGGTTTCTGTTTGATAATTATGTACTGTGTTCTTCTTAGGCATACTGCATCTTGCTGGACTCTGTGAATGTATAATTAGAACCTTGAGACCATTAGTTTGGGCAGTGATATATTTCTAAGGAAACCATATTCCCTTTTTTTTTTTTTTTTTGATTTAGAGAATTGTACAACTATGTATTTGCTGCTCTGTTCTGAAGGCCTTTTTACTAATCCTTACTCTACTTTGATTTATCTTCCTGGTCATCTTCTCTTCTCTGCTTCTTATCCCTCTTTACTAGGCTTTAACTTGAAAGTAATTCTGTTTTTGGTTTTGGTGGTGTTTTTTGTTTGAGATAGCCCTACTTTATATAGCTGTCTTTTGAATTCATGTCTTCAAGTCCTAGTTGCCCTGGATATCTGTTCAGTCTTTTTAGCATCTGAAAGACAAATGGATTATTTTCTAAATAACACTAATTTGTCTTCACTGCTTGTCTTCTATATATTCTGCTTAAACAAGAGTAAATAGATCAATGCCTAAACAATGGTTTGTCATAGGTGGAGTCATGGAGAATAAAGCAATGTTTAGCAAATGTTCATGGTGGAAATATCTCACTTCCAAATTGACATCTCTTCAATGAGAACTTTCTTTTAGTTACCAAATTGTCTCCTATCTTGAAAAGAGATAGTTAGCTTTTGCTTTAGATAAGATCAGCTAGTGTATACAGATGGCTTAATAGCTGCCTTTAGCTCCCAATTATCTTCTACTTCAATATTGGTGGCCTTCAGCTCAGAGTCCTAAACTTTCTCTGTATTTTAATAGAGAATTATCTTCCTTATTTTTGCTGCTTTTTATTTTGCAACTCTTATGGAGTTAATGGTTTTTATTCAAAAGATACATGTTAGAGCCTAACTCCTAAGGCTTTACAATGTAACAGCAATTTGAAATGGGACCTCCAAGGTCCAAGGATGCAGTTACAGTGAAATTAGATCATTTGGGTGAGCCCTATCAAAATTAGTGTTCTTATAAAAAGAGAAGATGGCATACCTGGGGAAAAAAGTATGTGAAGACTTGGGGATAAAAAGGTATGTGAGGAAAGTCGGACTGGGAACTAACCTTACTGACAACTTCACCTTGACTCCTAATTCCTGAAACTTAGAAAAAGAAATGTCTGTCAACTCCTGTAGTGTGCTGGGTTTTGAGGTTGCATTCCCAGTGAATTCAGACACCACAGAGGGATAATAAGGGATAGTAACTAAGATGTTATCTATTTTTCTTTTCTTTTTCTTTTTTTTATTGGATATATTCTATATTTACATTTTATTTCCCTTTTTTTGTTTCCCCACACCCCTAAGGTCCCACATGCCCTTTTCCCTCCCCCTGCTCCCTCATCCACCCCTTCCCACTTCCCTGTTCTGGTATTCCCCTACACTGATGCTTTGATCCTTTCCAGCATTAGTATCCATTCCTTTCTTCTTGTCAGGCATCATTTGGTATGTGAATTGTGTCTTTGGTGTCTCACGATTCTAGGCTAATATCCACTTATCAGTGACTGCATACCATGGGTATTCTTTTGAGACTGGGTTACCTCACTTATCTATTTTTCAACATTATGTACTTTAAGCTGCTTGCTAATTTTGAAAATTAAATAATTTCATTTCAGTTCTGTTTCTGTTTGTTTTGGATCTTACATTTTTTTTTCATTGCGTTTATTCCATTCTAACCAACTTTTGAACAATTTTTCTATTGTGATCTTAAGATAGTTTCTCAGTGTCTTCTGTTTCCTCTTTTATCAACACAGAATGTTTTAGAATTTTAGTTACAGTCCATAGTTGAGTTACCCTGAGGGAACTCAGGGTAAGAAATCCAGTGGAACAAAAACTGAAACAGAAACTGTGGATGAATGCTACTTTCATTCCCTGTGGTTGCTCAGCTACCATTCATATACAGCCCAGTATAGAGGAATTTTAGCCAGCGGTATGACTGCTCTGACAAGGGATCACATCTAAATACCTAGGTCTGTGATACAGATATGCCTCACAATTTTAATCTCCCTGGCTGGAATGCAGATATTCACTTAGTACACACAATTAAAGTAAAATTAGTTTGTAGAAGAAAGACATATTTGAAAGTGTCATCTAATTGAGGATCAGACAAAGTGATGAATCAGAGAAAGATTTGCTAGAATGAGTCAGAGAAAGGATACATCCAACAATCACGAGAACAGCACAGGGAATCAGTTCAGTTGAATACAGGCAATGTAGTTGAGATGAGATCAGTTCAGTTCAGTATAGTTCAGTTCAATGCAGTTGAATTCAGTTGAGTTCATGCAGTTCAGTTCAGTTCAGTTCTGTTCAGTTTATGGAGTCAGTGCCATTTAGTTTATGAAATTCAGAGGTGAGTTTTCTAAGTAGAGCAGTTCAGTGTGAAGTAGAGAGAAGCCAGTTTAAATCAGTCAGCTTAGAGTGGTGTTTGGGGCCAAGACAGCTGAGTTGAACCAGCCAGCCAGAATTCAGAGTTAGAAAGTGTGTGAGCTTATTCAGTAGTAAGCCTTGAAGATGACATCAGGTGAATAAAAGTAATTTTTACAGCTCAGTGCTGCTCACCTAGGAATAGCCAGGCCCACATTTGAAGTAGAACTTCCTACATCAATTATCAATTAAGAAAAGTCATCCCAAGCAAGGCTACCGGCAAATCTGATTTAACCAATTTTTTTCTCTTTCAAGGTGGTTTTAGGTTTGTATGAAGTTGATGCATGAAGCATCTTAGTTTGAGAGTTCTTTTCTAATTTTCCTTTTGAAGAGTTTTTGAAATGTATCAAATGTCTCCTAGCAATTTTGTTCTACTTCTTATATATCTTAAGACTTCTACAATAAACTTTTATGATCTTGTAAAGCATTATATTCCTCCAGCTAGCAGATCATTTCTCATCTTTTGTCAGTGAGAAGATTTGGAACAATTATTGTCTTTACATTTGTATTACACTTTAAATCACTTATTTTGTGTGTTATACATGTGTAGTTATACTCATGCCAAGGAATGTTACTGCAGCTCAGTGAAAAACTTGTGACAGTCAGTTCACTTCTTCTACCATGTGGATCACAGGGATCCAACACTGGTTATCAAGCTTAGTGACAGTACCTCACTGGCTTTGCTAAATTGATTTTAAATAATTATTGACTTATTTTAAGATCCTCTCCTTAACATGCATGGTATGTTCTCACATATAAGTGAATATCAGCCATAAAATATAGGTACCATGCTATACTCCACGGAGACAAAGAAGCTAAACAAGAAGGAAGGCCGAAGCAAGTAGGCTTAAATCTCACTTAGAAGAGGATATAAAATAGTCATAAGAGGCAGATGGAGTGAGGGAACTAAAAGGGAGGCATATGGAGAGGAGAACAGGGGGTTTTAGGATCAAGTGTGGGGAAGCACAGGAAAGATGAATAGATGGCCATGAAAATGAGTGGAAATTTGCAACTGACAGGGCTGAGGAGTTGCGGGGTGGCATCTCCAGGACAAGACAGAGACCTGGGATGAGGGAATTGCCCAAGAATCAATGAGTTTACCATAGCTGTGACTCACTACAATGGGGATATGAACCCTGAAGAGGTCAAGTCTTATAGCCAAGCAGGAACCCCAGTGGATCAATAGAGACACCAACCCACCCACAAAACTTTCAACCCAAAATTTATCCCGTATACAAGAAATACAGCCAGGGGGAATGAGCAGAGACTGAGGAAAGAGCTAACTAATAACTGCCCAACTCGAGACCCACCCATTGGGCAAGCACCAATCTGAAACATGATTAATGATACTGTGTTATGCTTATAGACAAGAACATGCAGTCCTCTGAGCAGCTTCACCTAGCAGCTGACTCAGACAGATACACACACCCATAGCCACACAGTGGATGAAGCTTGTTGACTCTTATGAAAGAATAGGAGTACGGATTTTGGACCCCAAATTGGATAGGAAATTCACAGGAACACTAACAGAGTCAACCAACCTGAACCCCTGGGGCTCTCAGGTTCTGAACGACCAATCAAAGAATATACATGGGCAAGACCTAGGCCTCCTGGCACATATGTAACAGATGTATATCTAAGACTTCATGTAGGTACCGGACAACTAGAATAGGGGTTATCCCGAAAGCAGTTGCCTGTATGTAAGATAAGTTCTTCTAACAGGGTTACTTTGGCCTCAGAGGAAGAGGAAGCACCTAGCATTGCAGAGACCTGAGTCATGGTGAGGCATACTGAAGGTTGGGGGTAACCAACTCAGAAGAGAAGGAGATGGGGGGGTTGTAGGATATGTGATAGATTGTAGGAGAGGGTAACAGAGAGAAGGCTGCTAGCAGAATGTAAAGTGAATTAGTTAAAAAACAAGGTAAAATGTTGGGGTACAGAAATAGTTATGCTGACTTAAAATTCTCAATGCATACATTTCTTAATTTAAACATTTTCATCCATTAAGATATTCTATTACCACTAAAAAAAGAGCCCCTCCATGTGTATGATGTGTATGTGTGTGTGCATATGCATATGCGTGTGTGTGTGTGTGTGTGTGTGTGTGTGTGTGTGTGTGTTGGGAGCTGACCTCAAAGCCTTTAAAAAAGTAGCAGGCTTTTTTACCCACTGAGTCATTTGACCAGCCCCAAATTTTATCTTAAAATAAAGAATTAGCATTACATTTTGGATTATATCATACCTCCTTTTTTCTTCTATTTCTTTTTTGCATAACTGTAATCTAATATATACTACTAAAATATTAGTATGTTACTATAATAAGCTGACATTATGCTATTCATTACACATTTGAATTTATTTATTTTCAAATATTCTACTTAACATTATGAAACTGGAACTTATAAGGTCAGTGTTTTTTATACATGATCTAAAATGTTATGCTCTTTCCATGAAAATATTAGCTTAGTAATACTGGCCGAATAAAATTATTGCCCAAGTTAACATATTTTTGCATAGTAATCCTATCTATGTTTTATGGATGATTTAATTTTCATTCAGTGTTTTACATTTATTTTCATTATGTACTATTTACAGATGTACTATGATATCTCTCTATAGATGTAGATAGAGATATAGATAGGGATAAAGATAGACATAGAGATACAGATAGAGATGGAGATACAGATATACGATGGTGTTTAACTACTTGACTTCACTAGGTGCAGCTTGTTATAATCAGCTGTTTCTCATCAACAGAATCATAAATAAACAAAGAAGGAGTCTGTACTAGACTATAAATAATTTGTAATATACCCATTGTGTTAGAGTTTGACTACTGTGAACACACACCCTGGCCTAGGCAAATCTTATAAAGGACAACATTTAACTGGGGCTGGCTTTCAGGTTCAGAGGTTAAGTCCACATTCATCAAGACAGGAGAATGGCATCATCTAGGTAGATAGTGGAGCTGGAGGAGATGAGAGTTCTATATCTTTATCCAAAGGCAAACAGGAGAAGACTGGCTTCTAGACAGCTAGGATGAGGGACTTAAAGCCCATACCCACAATGACACACCCCAACAATGCCACACCTCCAAATAGTGCCACTCCCTGGACCAAACATGTTCAAACCTTCACACACTGTGTATACCTATCTTATATATGTATATATATTTCATATATGTGTGTGCGTGTGTGAGTATGCGTGTGCATGTGCATGTACGTGTGTGTGTTTGTGTGTGTGTGTGTGTGTGTATGTGTGTGTGTGTGTGTGTGTGTGTGTGTGTGTGTATGAGAGAGAGAGAGATTGGGGAAAATCTAAAATCCTCTTACTATGCAAAATAATGCAATAAAACACCAGAATGTTTGGAAAAATATTAACAGAATATTTATATTTTTATCAATTAATAACACATAAAACATTGAACTTCAACTAAAATAGTAACATATGGGTTAGCATAAGGCATTTATAACTATTACAAATAATTATTATGTTAATAATTAAAACAAATTTTCTTGTAAAACAGGAGTAATAGAGACTGCATTTGAGTTACTTTTACATTGGCACGTAAATAGTTAGCTGAACAAAATGGATATGATGAGAAATACCATGTATGATTGACAGTGGCACATAGCATTGTGTGAACTGAGGTGGTTGGTGAGACACACACACACAGAGAAAGAGAGAGAGAGAGAGACAGATACAGAGACAGAGACAGAGACAGGCAGGCAGGCAGGCAGGTAGGCAGGTAGGCAGGCAGACACAGACAGACAGACAGACAGACAGACAGACAGACAGACAGACAGTGTATGTGTATATTTTGGGTAGTCTTTAACTGCTTGTCTCCACTAGGTACAGCTTTCCGTAATCATTTAATATTTCTCGTTAAGAGAATCTCAAGTAAACAAATGGCAAGTCTGTGGTAAGTTATGAATGATTTTTAATATTCCCATTGTGTTGAAATAAACTGACTACAGAAAGATTATCAGGGAACTGACTCAATTGAGAATATTGAAATCATTGTCTGAGAATCCATTGGTAGCTAATTCACTCCTGACTTTTTCTCTGTTGTAACTTTTATTCACCAGATGTCATCATCTTAGAGGCTTACTGATGAATAAACTCTGCATTTCTAGTTCTTTCTGAACTCAGGTTGGTCATATCAACTCAGTCATTCTGGCTCAAACTCCTCTCCAAGATGAGTAACTCAAGTTGTCTTTTGTTGGCCTCTGACTTAGTTGCTCTGCTTAGAAAAACTCCCTCCGAATTCCATGAACTGAACTGCTCCCAACGGAACTAAACTGAACTCAACTGAACTGCACTCACTGAACTGCCCTCCTCCTCCCTTCACTGCTCTTAAGTAGCTTCTCCTTCCTGTCTGCTCTAGTGAGAGTTGGGAGTATCCATCCCTGGCTCACACTGTCAAATCTTTCTGATTCATCACTTTGTCTACTTTTCCCTTAGACATCATTGTTTAGGATTAAGTGTGTGTACTAAAGGTATCTCTGTATTCCAACCAGATCAGATCCCCCGGGCCTAGAAGGTCTTTGGAGGTGATTCCGTGCCAGGACAGCCATGTTGCTGGATTAAAATCCTTCTACGCTCCCTTACATCTTTTGTTGCTCTCTGTCTGTCCCAGTTGTCTTCGGTTGGAATTCCTTTTGATCATCCCACTGATTTTATCTGTGCTTAGAGTGTGCTGAGTTTACTCTTCAGATTGAGAGCTAGTCTGCCATGTCCCATTGTCCATCTCATATTTGTATATAAGGCAACTGGGAAGAATATAGCAGAACCAGCCGTTCCCAAAAGAGATGTCCAACTACCTTAAATTTCATTTCTCTGTGTACCTGAAGATGCTTCCCTTTTCTAGCACCATCCCCCCAATCAATCCCTCCACAAAATATTGTACTACAGTGCTTCTCTGTAAAGTGTGACCAATAATTTATAGTAATGATTCTTTCTTTCTTTATTGTCCTTATAACTATGTTGTGAAATGTGACAAAAAGATTTTAGAAGAGGTTCCAATTACATGGAAAAATACTTTTTCTTGCTTATTAGCAGATTAATTGCTGCTATGCCACAACAAAAATAAAGAGTCATAAGACAAGAGTGCATAAATGTACTTAATGCAAAATTTTATGGGACACAGAGAACTGACAACCCAAAGAAATAGGAAAACTTATGGATCTTTATGGCAAGCCATGTTGAAGTCTCATTGGACACAGAGGATATGATCCAGTGGTAATAAACTGGAGGCAGCTAAGCAAAGTCAGATTGTTAGGATTCTTACCACAGCCTTTGAAGCTAAGATGTTTCTTCCTTCTGGATATAAATGTTTTATGATCTGCTCAGAGAAGACAGGGGGGGAAAGTGAATGATAGTTCTACCTCTGTTGTTTTCTCAAAAGCCAAAGTATATTTTTTTCAGTGCACATTCCTAACTCAATTTAAAGTGAAGTAAATATTTTACCACAGTTGTTTACCAAAATCTCAATAGTAAGATGCGAATGAGTCATTGTAGACTGAGTGTAGACTTGCATGTCGAACAGCCAGAGCTACCATGTGCTCAAAACCATGTTAAAATTTGAATGTTAGCTTGAGTTGTGTGTGTGTGTGTGTGCATGTGTGTGTGTGTGTGTGTTGTGTGTGTGTGTGTGTGTGTGTTGCTCTTCCAGAGGAAATCTGTTCACATTTTACGACAGATAGAAGTACCTTATTTCTTTCTGTCACTCTAATTCTAAGGCAGCTGGTGTCCTCTTCTGACTTCTGTGTGCACCAGCACAATGTCACATTCAAACACACAAACACATTTGAATTCATGTTTTCAGGGCTGACAACTTCTCTTTGCTCAGGAACACTTGAAAAACAACAAGGGGAACCAGGAGCAGGAGGAGGGAGCAGCAGGTTTCCCAGGCTCTCTCAGGACTTTCCCATTTATACCCTCTCCAGAGTCTCCAGAATTAACTAGCAAAAATCACACCCCTGCCAATGCACAAGATAAACCATAATCACCTGCTGTGAAGTAGCTGCAAAGTAGCCACTTATCCCACCCCTGGGATTAAAACAAAAACATTGTCACATAACAGAACTGGGTTTAAAATGAAACTGAAACTTTCATTATGCGCGCGCGTGCATGCGTGCCTGCGTGCGTGCGTGCGTGCGTGCGTGCGTGTGTGTGTGTGTGTGTGTGTGTGTGTGTGTGTGTGTGAAAGGGAGAGAATGAGAGAGAGAGAGAGAGAGAGAGAGAGAGAGAGAGAGAGAGAGAGAGAGAGAGAGAGAGAGAGAGAGAGAGAGAGAGAGAGAGAGAGAGAGAGAGAGAGAGAGAGAATCACTGATCATTCTACCTTAGGGATATGACCAAGCCTGAATACTCATTTTAGACTCTGCTGCTTCATACTTTATAAGTCTTTTATTCTGAGCCTTTGTACAGGCTGAAACTGTCAAACTGAATGAAGGCAAAAAGTAGCTAGTAAAATTTGTCAAAAAATAATTTAAAATGTTCTTTGTTATTTTAACAGATCTTCACACAGGTCTCTAAACATAGTAAAATAATAGAGAAGAGATTACGTAGCTTTGCTTTAATTTTAAAGTATGGTTGCCTTTATTTGTCTAAGTTAGTCATTTTGATTGCTGTGTTTTCACTTATGAATAACAATTAGTGTGGTAATGCTTCCCATTTTTGTGCTATAAGTCAAATGAATTGCAACATTGACGTGGAGAATTAAATGTATATTCCTAAATACACTAAATGTACTGATCCCAGCTGATCAAGTTGGAGAGTTTGGAGAATTTTAACTGAGGCAAAGCTCAAACTATTATTACTTCTTTTATGCATGTCATATTTTAATGCTTTTGATTAATGTCTATATATTTGTATCTCTGTTGCTTCAAAAGTTAGAACCTATCTCATTACTTTCTCTGGCTGCAGACAATTCATGTTACGCTAAGATTTTATTGTTTTATATGCACAATGAGTGATAATGTGTCTTCTCTGCAAGCACTAGAACAAAGAAAAAGAGGCACCTGAGGGTAAGAAAGCCACAGGTCTGATAAGACAAACTCATTTAATTTTTTTTTCATTTGAAAAGGCAGTGCTAGAACAAAGAGATCTGCCTAGGAAAGTATTTTCTCTGGCTTATCCAGAGTTGGGCCAGGCTATATTTTAAGCTAGCCTCACAGTCATTCCTGTGGTGATAGTACAAGAGTGCAGGGGTGGTTGTGAGGGCATGGGGATGGGGGTACCCTGGCAAGGAGACATACATCAAAGAACCAAAAATTCATTAACGGCAGTCAGTGTGTGAAAGGCTCATAGTCCTTGCATGGAGCTCTTAAGTGTGCCAAGAAAGAAGCTGTCAAGGTAAAGCTCAGGAAAGAACAATGATGCAGTAAAATCCCCCACAGCATTAGAGATGTCAGGAACACGAGACACCAAGGAAAGCCGCAGACACTGATTGAAGCCATCCTACGAAAGAGTCACATGTCCTTAGGCAGCAGTGGAATTACCCCCAGGCCACTGCAGCCCAGATAATGCCACCTAGTGTCTCAGATATCATAAATATGAAGGATTTAGTATTTGCCCTGACAGCTTCATGTCTTTGTCTCTGAATGTCCTTAATATGATAGCATTATTCCCCTTTAGAGTGGGGGTGTTTATGCTGTTTTGTTGTGTTTAAGAATCTTTTTAACAGCTCCTACAGTTAAGATATTGTCAAGTCTCAAAAGAGAATTTGGACTTTTTGAACACTACTGGAACAATAAGACTATGGAGACTTTTGGCTGTGAGCTGAATGATTTTGTATTGCTTTTTTTTGTTTGTTTGTTTTTTGTTTTTCCCTTGTCCAGAGATGATGTAAGCACATTAAGCCTTGGCAGAAGATTATAGTATTAATTTAAATATCCTCCATTTGTTCAAGTGTTTGAACATGTTGCCATAATCTGATTGTCCTGTTTTGGGAGATGTGGGTTCTAGAGAATATGGGGCCTCTGTGGAAGACTTGGGGTTCATAGGCCAGCCCTGCTTCTTACCCATCTCTGTCTCCAGTAATATTAGAAGCGAGCGAACACCTCACGTTCTGCTAAGACAGGAACTGTGTTCCGCTGGTTTTACTGCCATCATGACACATGACCTGTGTTGTGTGTCATACTACTGAAGAAATCCTCCTGTTCTTATTCTTGTCAGATATGTGTTCATAGCCATGCAAAAAAGTAAAACATGCAACAAGGGAATAATAAGGAAAAGAAAAAAAAGTAAAAGAAGGGAAGGCTGATATAGAATCATCCAGGAGTAGAAATAAAGAGAAGAAAAAAGGGTGAATGCTAGGTTCTGATTATATATCTTGGTTGTCATTTTTTCTTTAAAACTTATTTTTCAGAGCTTTTAATGCTTAAAATGCATTGTCTTTGATATATACAATGATTCTATACCTTTTAATTCACATTTAAATGAACATATTTAGGCTTTTTGGTGGTTTGAATAAGAAAGTTCCCCATACGCTCATAGACTTGAATGCTTGGTCAACAGGTAGTGAAACAATATGAAAGGATTATGAAGTATAGCCTAGTTAGAGGAAGTATGCCAGTGGCGATGGGCTTTGAGATTTCAGAAACCCATGCCAAACCTGAATCTCTCTCTTCCTGCAACCTGATGATCAGAATATAGAAGTGTCAGCTACTACTACGGCTACCTGAGTGCCGCCATGTTTTCCACCACAAGGAAGAGGAAAACGGACTAAACTTCTGAAACTCTAAACAAGCTCCAATTAAATGTTTTCCTTTTTAAGAGTTGCCAGGGTTGTGGTGTCTCTTTACAGAATAGAACACTGACTAACATTCATTGGGACTGGCTTACACTTTATAGGCTTAGTTCATTATCATCATGTAAGGAAGCATGGCACCACAGAGACAGACATGGTCCTGGAGAGGTACCTGAGAATTCTACATTCTGATGATCCACAGGCATTGGGACATGAGTGAGCCACTGGGCCTGGTTTGGGCTTCTGAAACCTCAAAGTCTACCCCCAGTGACTCACTCCTCCAACAAGGCCACAGGTCCTAATCCTTTCAAATGATCCTCCCTATGAACCTTGGGAGACCATTCTTATTCAAATGACCACATGTAGTAAAACAATAATAACAACAGAGTAATCTTGCAATTACAGGATTGACCTTGAAGTACATTTATAGCACTCAGAGGAAAATCTCAATTCACACTTCAAAGGGGAAAAAAGAGACAACTTATTCTAAAGCAAAACATTAGTGACAGATGGCCCATTAACTCAGATTCTGGTTACCCCAACCAAACTCCATGCAATTCTTCATTATCCTGTGTATGTATACATATATTTTGATGCCTTCAAATTTATTCCTCATTATATATATAATTATAAATGTTCCTAGTAGATACATTTGATAATGGGCCCTAGTACTATAAAAATTATTGAATTTCAAGTTATCACAGTTGCATGTAAGCATCCGATCAGTAGATAGAAATGATTAAATTACATTTGTCTCTTGTCATGGAGAGGATAGGGTTAAACTGGTAGATGCAAGGGAAGAGAAAAGGTCTCCTTCGTATTTATCACCTGTCATATTGTAAGCTAACTGTTCATCGTTTTCCAGTTGGGAGGAACCCAGACATGCTTATTTTCCTTAGGCAGTGGAGTTCCATCATCGTGATCCCTGCCAGGAAGGGAGCTAGGAAACTGTCTCTGCAGAAGTCTCTGTGGGAAGTGTGTAACTTCCTGTAGCTTGTTATGTGTGAATCCTGTCAACAGTCCTGCTGACCATTGAGAACAGGACTAAAGAGTGAAGTCTGCAGACATCACGCACATGGTTCTTACAAGGAATCACTGTAAACACTCTCACCATGACCATCTAACTTCCAATATGATGATCTTTTTAAACATCCAATTTGTTGTTCTTTGTCACACCTAATAAACCTTCCCTGACACTAAAACTAAAAAACAAAAAATTAAAAAAAATTTTTTTTGCAACATGCTGAGGCTGGTGGCACTCAAATTTAATGCTAGCAATCAGAACAAAGAGGCAAGGGGATCTCTGCAAATTTCAGGACCGCCTACCTAGGAAGACCTCACCAGCCAAGGCTATATAGGGAGACACTTATCTCAAAACAAAAAAAAATGCAATCTATTGAATTATAGTAAAAAGTCATAGCCAAGTTTGTTTAAAAAGATCTGTGGAGAAAACACAACCCATATTCCCTGCTATTGGGGAGGTGAATATAGTTCTGCTTGACTATAACTTTAATTGGGTCTTACATGCTTTAACCTCCCTTGTAGCTGACTACCGACCAGAGGCAGTGGAAAAGAAAGAGTACAGGCAGAGGAAGTGGATCTGTTTAGAAAGGTGCTTTTGTACAACTCCCCTTGGTGTTGCCTGGAAATTTGCAGTTCAGTTCATAGGTTAGCAGCAACAGCTCAATGCACTCGCAAACACTTTATGGACATATCAGCAGTCCAGTTTGGTAGAGTCGGGGTAGCAGCAGTGGTGGCATGACCTAGAAGAGACAGCTAGGCCTCAGCTTCAGCATGAGTCAGCAGGAGGGACCAGGGATAACAGGAACACTGAGAAAAGTTCTCAGCTGTGCCTCGGTGAGGTGAACATCAGCAAAGACTCGAGACCAACAAGCCTTGCACAGCTAGCTCTATAGGCAAGCCTAGCTCAGCCTCTGTCATTGTCCTTCGACTCCTTTTTACACTCCCTCTAAACATCATGTGTCCTCCATTGCTCTTAACTCAGTACATGCCTTGCCTCAGCATGTGAGTCTCAGCTAATATCACTCAGCCAATCTGTCCAAGTCCAAGGAAGTTGGCAGGAAACTACAGTACACCACCAGAAGTTTTTTGGTGTCTTTCTCTCTATGGAGTCCCTACAAATGCAGTTCAACTATGAAATGTGAGTCAGACCAATACATGTGTGTCACTAGTGAAGAATCCTTCATCATGTGTCCTTTTATGTGCTTGCATTAGCAGAACATGATTCCCCTTTCACTGGTGTCTGCTTCAGCTAAATGTTCCATCATGAGTCTGCCTTAGCCTTTCACCTGTGTCCTCTTCAGCTAAATGTCCCTTTATGTGTTTACCCCAGAACAAACACCATCCAACTGACTTTTCAAAGAACACTTTAGCTTTTGCTTCAGCAACTAATATAGAAATTTCTCCAAAAATTAAAAATAGTACTATATGAACCAGCTATAGAATTCTCAATGTATATACCACAAAGACTGTAAGTCAACATACTACAGAGATACTTAAGCATTAACTTAAGCTTTGCTACTCACAATAGATGGGATATGGAACCACTAATTGTATTTTTTAACCCTACCATGTTCTTAAGAAACCACCCTTAGTCCAGAATTTAGAGCCAACAGGACAGACTGGGACCATTTGCTGTGGATAACTGTTCAGCAGTGTTGGGTAGCTGTGAATGTACCAAGTGATCAAACTCTTACAGGCTACTTTCTTTTATTTTTTCCCATTTTACTTTTCTTTTATTGGATTTTTTAAATCCACGTTTCAAATGTTAACCCCTTTCCCCGGTTTCCCCTCCACAAACTCCCTATCCCATCTCTTCTCCCGCTGTTTACCAACCCACCCACTCTTGCTTCTCTGTCCTGTCATTTCCCTACACTGAGGCATCGAACCTTCACAGGACCAAGGGCCTCTCTTCCCATTGATGCCTGACACGGCCATCCTCTACATATGCAGCTGGAACCATGGGTTGTTCCATGTGTACTCTTTGGTTGGTGGTTTAGTCCCTAGGAGGTCTGGAGATCTGGTTGGTTGATATTGTTTTCTTCCTATGGGACACCAAACCCCTTTGGCTCCTTCAGTCCTTTCTCTAACTCCTCCATTGGGGACCTCGTGCTCAGTCCAATGGTTGACTGAGACCATCTACCTTGTATTTGTCAGGCTCTGGCAGAGCCTCTCAGGACACAGGTATAGCAGGCTTCTGTCAGCTAGCAGTTTCTGGCATCTACAATAGTGTCTGTATATGTATATACAGTTTGATAACTGTATATGGGATGGATCTCCAGGTGCAGCAGTCTCTCAATGGCCTTTCCTTCAGTCTCTGCTCCAGACTTTGTTTCTATATTTCCTCCCGTGAGTATTTTATTCCCCCTTCTAAGAAGGACTGAAGCATCCACACTTTGGTCTTCCTTCTTCTTGAGCTTCATGTGGAACACAGACCACTCTCTACCAAAATCCCATTCACTATAAATACAGCTCAGACTTAGACCCAAAGGTTATCTATAAATTTCTCATTTTATTTATTGAGTTAATAAAGAACTATTATTAAACTTAAGACACCTTTGTAATTAAAGTATCTCATGACAACTTTGTTCCACATCAAAAAGGTATCTAAATTTGGAGCAACAAAACCTCAGAATGGTCACAAATAATGAACAGCCTACTTCAAAGATAAGATTTATTTTTCAAAGATTGTGTTACTCTCTGTTCTATTTAATTTTGATGTACATTCCAGATTATTTGATATTACAATCTTGGTTCTGTTAGTTAAATTCCAATTGAAACTGACTGATGCATGTTACTAGTAACTTTAAATGTGCCATAATAAAGAAATGAGTCTTTTGGCTAATGCGTTTTCTACTGCTATTTTAGACTCTAAAATGGATCATAAGTCAGCATATACAATAATATAAAATATAAATATGTATGCATTTTATATGCTATGATTTTCTTGCTACAAAACTTATTTTGATAAAAAGGTAACTGCATTACTCTTTTTTTTCTATTACTGTAAGGATAGTATGTAGTCTTTCTCCTCAGTTTTTGCTCCAGGTTCCTGGCATGCTTGACTTTCTACTCTGACTATTCTTGGGGAGAGAAGTTACCTGGAAGTATAAATTTAAATAAATTATTTCCTCAATTCATGGTTTGGGTGCTGGAATGGTCCATGAAACATGCCAGAATGGTCTGAAATTTGCATTGCTCTAAAGAGGCTTTCAGTTCCAAAACCCCAGGGAGAAGATGTAGTTGGAGAGGTACAAACATAAGATTATATTTCATATTAATCACACTAAAGAAACTATGATTTTAAGAGATGATGGCCTCAGTTTCTCTGGAGTTTCTTCCTCAGATGTCTTCATTACATAAAATCCTATAGTGATGTTAATCTCTGCAGGGTACAATCCCTGGAAACAAGTAAGAATTCAGATTTTCTCAGCAAGTGTGGGAAAACTCTGCTAATTAAGGTTGAAGTCTACATTGACCATACAGCATCTGAACTCACTCTCTCCTCACCAAATGCCCCAACCTTTAGAATATCAGCTAGCCTTCCCTAGAATACAGGATCAACTTCTGTCCTCTCTTTAAGAACCCATTCAGCTAGCATTGAGTTTCCTGGAATGCTTCCTCATGCTAATGAGACATTTTGGCACCCTAAGCCCTCAGTGAATGACCTTTGCCCATCCTGGATGTTTCTACTCCCATCCAAATTATATAAGCTAAATCACCCCAAATAAAGTTGATCTGATTCCCCACAGTTGCTCCCAGTGTGATTATTCACCATAATTACTCACAGAGCTTCCATCCCCTGTTCAATGTCTATGCTGCCTTGCCCTTTTGGACCTATATTGGAGGATGACCCCAAGGACAGGGAGAGCCACACCAAGCACCTACCAACTGACAACTCTTTTATTTTTCCTTTCTTCCAAGATGTCCCTAAGCCTTAGAGGATGCACTGTAAACATGTTTTTAGGTATGATCACATAACAGTCACTTATTCTGAGCACCTGATCAACCTTGAGTCTCTGCACTCAAGGCTGTTGATTATAAAAGATGGTTATCATTTTAAATGCATTGTTTACACTAGAAACTGTTGGCCACATAAGGCTCTGTATGTATGTTTTCTTTCTTTCAGATGATAAATATATTGGTTTCTCAATCAAAAACAGAAATAACAAAATGTTTACCTCTAGCAAAAGCAATTAGTCACTGCAGTTCTTATTTTATGAAGAAATGTCAACCTTCCATCTTTATGACAGAATTTGAATGTGTGATGAAGTGAAAGGAATTTTATTGAACTGTTTGTATCCGCAAAGTGTAAGTTATCTCATATATTCCTTATAAATATTATCATGAAAAAATGTGTAGTAGATCCAAGTCTGACCTGAAGTACAGCACAAGTTAAGAAATACCATTATCTACCAACACTAGAAACAACAGGTCACCAAGCAAATGCTTGCAATAAGTATATTATTACTTTATCTACTAATTGAGTTCTTTTTTTTTCCGAGACAGGGTTTCTCTGTGTAGTCCTGGCTGTCCTGGAATTCACTCTGTAGACCAGGCTGGCCTCTAACTCAGAAATCCGCCTGCCTCTGCCTCCCAAGTGCTGGGATTAAAGGCATGCGCCACCATGCCTGGCCTAACTGAGTTCTTAATTACTGAATGCCTGCTATAAATAGCTCAGTACAGGTTGCAAGATTTTGTTGTAATAGGAAAAAGTGGACAGCTCCTTCTACTACTACAACAGAGGGGTAAGGAGAATTTATGTGACAGTTCCAGTTAATTCTAAATCCCAAAATTCTACTTTATTGAAAATGTTTCTGGTGTTATTTTAATCTTATTATGTATAGAACAATACAGATTCCCTTGATATGTCTATGTTAAGACTCAAAATGTTAAATCAAACAAGTATTAGGCTCAGTAGGTGTGGCTGCTATCTCGTTAGCTTTCATCTTAGATATGTTTACCTTTATTATAATAAAGCCTCTTTTACCTTTGAGAACACACAAAAGATCAGAGATTTGCTTACTCTAAGGCAGTCTGTAGTGCTTGTGTACTAAAATGAAAACAAACCCCATCAAATCCTGCATCTTCATTTTTCTTTAACTTCAAGTAGATGAAAGATGATTCCTGGATCTAAAATATGTGAAATGTTTTTTGCATACCACTGTTGGAGGAACAGAAGGAATGGGCTCTTTATGAATTTACAAAGCAATCAAACCAGCAATGAATAAATACATGAATAAATAATAAATAACTAAATTTATCAGTCATGACAACTGAAATATGTGTGCTTATAAGCTATAACATTAGAGAATAAACAAAGACGTTCTGGGAATATTTTATTTAATGTAAAAACAGTTAATCATAACAGTTAATCATTGCAATCATAGTAATGTATGCTTGTGGTCATTTTAGGTGGGTAGACTAGAATCTCCTATTACTTAGCAATAAAAACGTTCTTTTGTTGTGCCTAGCCAAGGAACAAACCAGTTAAGAACATGGCTTTTTTTCATATCTCTGTAAAGAAATTGAGCTTTTGTGCCCATGCTAAGAACTTTCCAGGTTTAGCTAGTTTCCTGGTCCTGCCCTGATTCCAAATAATAAATTTGAAAAAAATCATTTCTTGGCTGAGCATTAGAAGCAGAAACATAGGCAGAGCACTGGCCATTGGCCTGCCTGTTCTGTTTACTGAGCACTGCAATAGCACTGGTGGGAGTCGGCTGAAATCATGCTGAGTAATTATCAATGGTAATGAGTTTTGCCATTGTCTTCTGCAAGGAGAAATTTGCACAGTGTCTTTGGGTAAATATTGATACTGTATTTGTGCATTCATTAAAGTGGAAAAGCTGCTCATTTTAATTCCGAGGGCATGGATTAGGAGAAGGAAAGGATTAAATGAGGATAGTCTGCAGCATAAATCTGTTTATGGGTTGGATAAGTGCTCTTTGAGTAGAATTAGATTTGCAAAGGAAACTCTTCTGTGTGCTTAAAGTTACTCTTATAAGGTTTAGCCATTTATGATTTGAAAGACCCACATATCGGTTGAACATGATGAGCAAACGTGTCAGCAATAATTTCCTAATAACCAAATTATTTCATACTATAATTTAGAGATTGTAACTTGTCAATTGATTACTTGTCTTTTAGACAGATAGCTGCAATAATGACCCACCCTCTTTTTAACAGCCTAGCAAATTCTTATAGCTCTTAAAACAGTGACTCTTCTTTAAATCTAAAACCACAATATTAAAGTTGCTTCTCAAAACATGTTTGTCCACAAATACTATTTCTAATGCTTTATTAATGCTGTGTAAGCACAACTATATTGCTACAAAAACCATTTGGAATAAAAATGGACAATGTCATATTAGCATTAAGAATAAACGGCACTTTCTGAAAAAAACACTTATGACCACATAAAGAATGAGGTGGAGAAATTGGATGTTTAAAACATCAAAACTTAAGCTCAGTATTAGACTCATGAGCTAAGACAACAAAAGTAACAATCTCTGTTGTGAGTGTTCTCCAAAGCAAAATTATTTTAGTAGTTTCAGTGGCATGGCATTGTTAAATTGTTTTAAAAATTATTTTAAATCTAATACAAAGGTGTGAGATTAAAGCTAAGTGGTGTAGTGATAAGCAATTAGGTGTTTGCATTTTTTTTTATCTAGGTGGCTAGACTCTGGCCACAGTCAAGCTTCCAATTCTAGATTTCCCTCCACATTTCCTAGATTGATGTTGTTGTCTTGCCTTGTAAAAGAGCAGGTCTGAAACATATTATTTGTAATTATCTGTCATTTTAAGTGTGGGAAATACAAAATGGGCACTAAAATTACTCTATGCCATTTAGATGGCATACATATATACATATATATACATATATGTATATATACATATGTATGTATATATATATGTATATATACATATATGGTTTTTATGTTCAAAGTAGTGCCACAAGACAAATCCCAGGTAACCACAATGAATGCAAGTATTAAAACAGCCATTTCCCAAATGCTCTGTAGATTGAATGTGGAAAAAAACAAAGGGATATAGGGCATGGACATAAGACACTCTCTTCTCTTCAGACTACTCTAATTTTATAAGCCACAGGCTCTTATTCAATCCCATACATACTTTACTTTTGTTTGAAGATTAGAACTTCATTTTTTATGTAAATTATATGTATTCACACATGAAAATGGTAGATATTTTTGTTGGTTTAATTTACTCTTTGTGTAAATGACAAAATGACAGAAAATGAAAACCACCAAGACAAATCAAAAAGCTCTACATAGAAAACGTGACAATCTTGAAGGGCAGTTATACAATAGAAGGGTTGAAAATCTTGAAGGGCAGGTATACAATAGAGTTATAAAATAGAATTCTCCAGGTGAGGTGATTGGCATGGATAAGAGTATAGATTCAAAAGAAATGATTAGATGCAGGAAGGATGTCAGCATGCAGGTAAATGTGGAGCTAGGAGTTAGTTCTTCATGATCTGATTGTACCCAGGAGACAGACTGCCTTTGGCAAATAGCCAGGTTGTTGGTTCTTTCCACACTAGTAAGAGCTTGAGCATAGGACCTCTAAGTCTATCCCCACAAGGGCACTCTTCTTCCAACAAGGTCACACCTATTCCAAAAAGGACACACCTAATAATGTCACTCCCTGTGGGTTAAGCATTGAAACACATGTAGATTATGCAAGCCAAATCTATTCAAACCACTACAATTACCCAGAAGATTATACCTCAATTATGTCTCTTCTTGATCATTTCTTAGCTCCAGCTAACCAGCACCAATTGTCCCAGTAACACAAAGGATTAACTTCAGTGGTGCTGGTCTCTTGTTAATAATGGTGGATTCTTCAGCTCAAACTGACCAGAATAAGAGAATCTCAGAATTGAACCTGGGTCCTCTGGAATATCAGATCTTGATGACTGAGTTATCTTTCTAGTCCAGCTTTAAAGATTCTTATCTTCCAAACGTCTACAAAATATCCCACTGAGATCTCAAATGGATTTACTAACTTAAAGTTCCCAAATACTTCTACAATCCCATGCCAAAATGTGGTCAGGTTTCTCATAGCAGTTCCCTACTCCTGGTACCAACTTATTTAGTTAGGGTTCATATTACTACAATGAAAAATCATGACCTAAAAACAAGTTGGGAAGAAAAGGGTATTACTGTGCATACTAGACAGAATTCAGGACATGTACTCAAACAGAGCAGGAACTTGGAGGATAAAGTTGATACAGAAGTCATGGAGGGTTGACTGGTTATTGAATTGTTTCCTGTGGTAGTCTGAATATGCTTGGTCTACAGGAAGTGGCACTGATAGGAGATGTGGCACTGGAGGAGGTGTGGCCTTGTTAGAGGAAGTATGTCACTGTGGGGGTGGGCTTTGAGGTCTCCATGCTTAAACTCCTCCTCGTATGGGAGAGACCTTCCTCCTGACTGACGTTGGACCGAGATGTAGAACTCTTGGCTCCTTCAGTACCAACTCAGCCTGTATGATACCATGCTTCCCACCATGATGACAGTGGACTGAACCTCTGAAACTGTAAGCCAGCCTGAATTAAATGTTTGCCTTTATAAGAATTTCCTTGGTTATGGGGGTCTCTTAAAAGCAATAAAATCCTAACTCAGACACTCCTCATCACTTGCTCAACCTGTTTTCTTATAAAACACGAGACCACTAGCCTATGGATGATACCACTCTTAAGTGGGCTGAGCCCTTCCCCATCAATCACTAATTAAGAAAATGCCGTACAGCTGAATTTTATGGAGGCATTTTCTCAGTTGAGGGTCCCTTCATTCAGATAACTCTAGCGTATGTGTGTTAAAATAAGACTGGCCAGCATACCAGTAAAGACTGCCTTTCATGCCATCCACAATTACAACTACTCATTTCTCTACTGAGTTCACTTTCTGTTTTCATACATGAATTTATTTTCTAATCTTAGATTCTTTGTCGTTAATTATCTTCTGCTTTGATGCCAGGATCTTCCTAGTTTTATTTTGCGATAAGCTATGATTTCTGGTTTTAATAGACACATTCTAAGATGATCCATCTTAATAGTGCTTTGTATATCTCTCACCCTTTGTGTTGGACCAAATGCATAACTACAAAGGGACACTGCTTACCTTACATGGCACAACAGACGTTAAATAAAAGAGACTACCTAATGTGATAATCTGAATTCATTAAAAATAAAGTAGTTTTTCTAGCCATTGATGAGGAAAAAAAAGGATTTGGAAGCAGTAGAACATTTGGACTAAGTAACAAAGAGTCTACTACTTTTTATTACTAAGATATCAGGAGCCATAGACAAAGCAAAATGTACCTCTAAACTGAAAAAGGTACACCAAGTAGCTCATTTCAGTCCTGCAACCACAAAGAAATTGGTTCTGTCCATAACACCAAACCCCACAAATATTTTGATGTTAGTCTTGTGATATCCTGAGCACAGCCTTAAATATGTAGTGTTGGACTTCTAATATAGAGGGTGATGAGGTGTCCTAAGCAGCTAAAATTGCGTGATCATAGCAACTTTTGTAAGAAATTACAGATTTTGCTGTGATGATGTCCGTTTGTCTTGTCTGGATGCTTATTTTTTCTTACAAATCTCCTCTTCTTGTTTGAGTTAAAATATTGTGTGTTTTGACATTTTTTCTCCTTAAGTAAACATTCTTGAAGACAGTGTTTGCGTTATACTTTAATATTTTTATTAAATATTCGGTTTGAATTTTTTGTCTTAATATGTTATGAGCTGTTATAAGATTAAGCCAGATTCCTACTAGGTCACTACTGAATACATGTCACTTGACAGATCTATTTTTATTTCCTGAAGTGCCATTTCATTTGGTCTCAAACACATTTCTAAAATGAAATGACAACTTTCCCTTTCAAACACAAAGACTGAAGAGCTTATCTAAAACAAACAAAATCAGGGAAAAGATCACTTCGCTCTTTGAGACTATGGGGCATTTTTTAATCTTTTCTCTAAAACACATTTGACTCTGATGCCTATAAAAATATTTTAAAAAATTCATTCAATCTATGATTTCTATCAAAAAAAAAATGTTCACTTACAAGTTTGCGTCACAGTGTGTTTCAAAGTCAATTTAGGACCTGCCTGTATGAGCACATTTATAGAATCAGGACATCTGCTGCTATTGGACACTCAGGCCCGTGTAAGAGCCAGCTGCAGCATGCATTATTTATTTGAACAGCTGGCTGATTTGAAAGTCTTTAAAAATTCTCTCTCTAAAGGACCAATAAAGGATGTTTTCTTTTGTATTTTCCTTTTTTGGTCATTGATTTCCTACATGTCCTGTGAACAGGACCCGAGCAATTAAAATAATTACAGTAAAAACTGGCACAAAGCATTCAATGCCACAGTCATGTATAAATCAGCTAGAGGGACAGCCTTGTGCTGTGTTTCTAAAGTTTCCATCTTAAAGACAAAATAAATGGAATATTTTCATGACAAGTGTTTACTAATAGTTTTATTGGTAAAAACTTGATGCACTAGGGTATATATAACCAACTCGTTACCAACCTCTTAAGTAAGTTTTGAAAATTTGATATTTTCTAATTAGATCCCCAAATATTTTCACAGGAGTGAATTATTTAAAAACTATTGATGTTACAAATTCTAAAGTATCTTGAAACTGAATATGCCATCTTTCTTTTTAAAGGAGTTATAAAACTTCCTTAATGCTGGTAATGGGGAATAATGCAAGAAAAGTGGTAGGTAATGAAGATTATGTGAATAATCATCCTTGGTCATATTGTGGACTGTTCATGGAGATGGAGGGCAAGGATCAACCACATAGAACTTTCAAATAACACATGTGTATCTGTGATGATTACCACACTAAGGTACCACACATGCCTTCTTGATTGTCTTGTCAGTGTTTGCTTATCTTAGACATAGTAATTTCTGCCATTAGTAGCTAAAGCTTGCCTCCTGACACAGGCTTAGGAGAGGTGATTTGAGCAGTTGACACATGGAATGTTGCTGCTTATTTATCACAATAACCATCATTGTCTTTAGGGGATTGATTTCTGATTAAACTCAAATAATGGTATTAAATTAACATTAGCACCAATCGGAGAATAACATATTACTAAAAATAGGATTGTTCATTATTTTAATTCCATAGTAAAATCAATGAATAATCATTGTAGGTGATTAGAAAGTAGAGTACTTATCAAGGGAAGAGAGATTTTAGCTTTATACAAGTTGGATGAATTAAGATGATTATGGTTAACAACACGAAATGCAGTGTCATTTAGGTTGTTCTCTTTGAAGTAGACATGCATTCTAGATTAGTCTAACGATAATATATAGCTCAAACTGCACTTGGACTAAGATTAAACCTGTGTTTCAGCCCTGCATATTGGGATTACTATGTCTTGTTCTGTGACATGCTGACAAATATGTTCACTGTGAAATGACTAAGTCTAATTAATTCAGATACCAATTACTAGACACTTATGACTTATGGTAGAAATAAAATCTTTCCGACCCATGTTCCACCAAATTTTAGGTAATTTGTACACTATCACTAGTTAGACCAACTTCTTATACAACAGACTCAAAGCATATTCCTCTTCAATGACAATTTTATACCCTGTAAGCAGTGCCTTCTATTTCTCTAGTATCCATTCCCAGACACTAGTAATCAGCCTTTGTGTCTCCAGGAGAGATTTTTATTTTCACAAGTAAGAGTGAAATAATGGAGTATGTGCTTTCTATTCCTAAAATGATCCAAATATCAGGTATCCATACCATTCATATATGATAGGTAAATGAAAGTACTTCATTTAAAATTCAGGTGTGTGTATGCATATATGTGTGTTCCATTTTGAAAATTAATTCTTTAGTCCACGTTTTAGAAGAATAAACATAAAGACTGTTTCTTTAGAAGAAACAGTCTATATACTGTTTACATAATTAATGTACATTCTTGTCAAGAGTATATATAAATTTTTTCTCTATGTTCTCACAAATATTTGTTAAATTTTTTTCTGATGATAGAAACTCCATCAGATGTGAGATGTTATCATGCCTGGATTTTTCTGATGACTAGTAATATTGAGCATGTCATGTTTGTTAACCATTTGTGTGACTTTCATTTTATGTCAGCTTATACTCAGATTGGTCTTTTCCTATTGATTTATTCAATTATGTATAAATATTACATAATTCTTTCAATGCATGTATACATTTAAATATATGAATATATCTGCTTTTTCTAAAAAATTTTTTGAAGAAACTATTTTCTCCATGCGTACATTTTTTAAACATTTTATCAATGTATATATCTGGTGAATAATTTTTTAGCTGTAAATGTTTGTTTCATTTGTCTTTAAGTGTGTTTTATCCTTGTACATTCATTTTTTGTGGTTATTTTTCATGTTTGTTTAATTTTTGTTTTGCATATGTCTGTGTAAAAGAAAGAATGATTGAGAAGATGAATATGAAGTTCCATGAGTAGAAAGACAGAGAGGATCTGGGTGGAGTTGGGCCTCCACCACCACCACCACCAATCAAAAAATGGAGTATAGATGTAAACAGAGAATTCACAACATGAGAATCTTGAATGGTTAGGAAGCGCCTAAGAAATGTTCAAAGTCCTTAGTGATCAGAGAAATGCAAACTAAAATGATACTGAGATTCCACCTTATACCAAGCAGCATGGCCAAGATCAAAACCACAGGTGACAACACATGTTGGAGAGGATGTAGAGAAAGAACATTCTGCCATTGCTGGTAGGATTGCACACTGACACAACCAAGCTGAAAATCAATCTGGTGGTTCCTCAGAAAATTAGAAATAGATCTCCCTGAATACCCAGTTATATCGTGCTCCAACACGCTGCACAGGCACTTTTTCCACCTTATTCATAGTGACCTTATTTGCGATAGCTAGAAGCTAAAATGAACATAGATGTCCCATGACAGAAGAATGGATACAGAAAATGTGGTTCATTTACACCATGGAATACTAATCAGCTATTAAGGATGAGGATATCCTGAGTTTTGCAGGAAAATAGATGGAACTAGAAAATATCATCCTGAGAGAGGTAACTCAGACCCAAATGTCATGCATGGTATGTACTCACTAATAAGTGGATAGTAGTCAAAATAAGATCAAAATATGTTATATAACAATTATATTAAAAATATTTTTAAAAGTAGGCCATCAGTATGAAAAGACAGTGGTGGGGTCCATGAGACTATTTGGAAAAAAAGAGATGGGAGATGATGTAATTATAACTTCAAAAAATTAAATAATAATTGTTTATAAAAGGTAACTGGAATTTTAAAATATTATAATTTGTCACATAAATAAAGTCAAAGACAACCTTATGATTGTCTCAATAGAATCTTGACTTCATTCCTTTGGATGTATACCCATGTCAAGATGGCTGGATCATATAGTTGTTCTAGTTTTAATTTTTTTAAAGCAGCCTCCACTCTGCTTTCCACATGACCCTATCAACTTATGTTCTAACCAGCAATGAATACCTGTTCATTTTCATTAATATGAGTTGTCCTTTCTTTTCTTGTCTGTCCTTTTCTGATTAAATAACATCTGGGCATATTATAAGGCTATATATAATTTCTGCTTTTTTGCTGCTGTTTTGTTTTTTGAGAAATGTATTTTAACTACAGTGAAGTAGTTTTTTCCTGGATTTAATTTGCATTTCACTTAATGATTAGTAAAGCTAACCCTTTTTATGTTGATTGTGCATATTGCTAAAAAATATACTTGATATATTTGTTTCTATTTCTGTTGACAGTGGAAGAGGAGATATAAAAAGTTTTCTGTAAATTAAGATATTTAACATATTTTCCTGACATGTCTTTTATTTATTTCTCCTACATAACAACTCTGATGAAGACTATATTGAATTGTGGTTTTCTTGTTTTTACGTTGACTATAATTTTAAAATTGGCTGTTATATATAACCTTTATTTATTTGGGGAGGAGAAATGAAGGCTTATATCTCTCTTACCATTTTGGTAATATCAATATGGAAGAAATTATATATAGCCTTATAATATGCCCAGATGTTACTTAATCTATTGAAAGTTTCAAATGTTGTTGATATACAATTTGATACATGCATTTATTTAATCATGCAAATAAATTACATTTTATCAAAAGGTATCTATATTGAATAGTAGGTTATTCATATGATATTTGATATTATAAATTACTCAGCAGAAAATATTTAAATATAAAATGTCTGTATTATACAATAAAATTATTTACTTATTTATTCATTCACTCATTTTTCTTCCATACACCATGACTTCAGTTTCCCTTCCCTCTGTTCCTCCCTGCCACCACCATTTTTCATATGAAACTGAGTATTGTCCTTTCAAGCTCTGTAAAGAATTATGTTAGAATTTTGATGAGAATTGCATCTGTAGCTTGATTTTCGTAGGATGGCCAATTTCACTATGTTGATTCTACCAATCAATGAGCTTGGGATATTGTTCCATCTTCTGATACCTTTTACAATTTTTTTCTTCAAAGACATGTAACATTACCCAATTAATGCTACACAATTTATCCTGGCAGCAGTGTCGTGTTCCTACTACCTGGCCCAATGCTTATATTCCCCATTGAGAGATATACACACATACACAGCCTTTACATTTTGATGTCTTAACTAGTTCAGTGACTGGGTCATTTCACTTCCTAACCTCCACATGGCTAATTCACTCCCTCTGATATTGATTGCCAAGTTATTACTTACTAAAATCTAGGTTCCATCTTTGTTGCCATAGTTCCAGTCATGCAGCCCCCTTGACCTGCATTCCCCTGGCTACTACATGGCCACTATGTTCTCTGTGTTGAACCTCTGAGGCATGGCATCTTGGTCCTCCTTCTCCATGCATGGAAGATCTTTCTCTTTCTTTCTCCTTCCTCAGTCCCTTGTCAGAGAATCCTAAAAGTCAAGCCTCTGTCTTCCTACCCAGCTATTGGCCACCAGAAACTTAATTTACCAATCAAAACCAACTGGGGGCAGAGGTCCCTCAGTATCTTAAGTCTGGATGTCTGGATTCTTATGCAATTTAGGGGACCAGATTAACATAATACAAACATCTTTAGACCAAACTCACAACATTTCTCCTTTTTTCCATTTATAAAGGATCTTTTCTCTCAGATATATTGAACATAAGAATTATAACAATTATGTAAATCATAAGGTATGATATGCACTTATGACATCCAGTCTATCATGTTTGGAAATTTAGATAAATTATTCTATCATCTACTCTAATGTAAAGAGTTTACAATTCTGTGCCTGAATTTTGTTAATTTTAACTTGTATTACCATCTGAAAATCATTCGTTCATGTCTAAATCAATTTCTATAATGCTAAACAACAAATTTTATTATGAGACTATAACTAGTCTTCAACCCTGCCAGAGATCAGAGAACAAATTTAATATTACTTGAATATGTAACAAACACAAAATCATTGCTTCCAAACTTAAACAATTTGTAAAGACAGCTGGCACTGGGACAATCCCCTATATTCCTCATAACATTGGAGAATTTGTCTTCAGCCTTCTGGCCCAGAACTTTAAGTAAAGCAGGAACTATGAAGGAATAGATTACCCTGTACTGGCAGAGCTAAGCTGTCAAGTGTCCCACATCATGTGTCCTTTCCTGGACAGTATTTTTTTTTTGTCTGAAGATGAATTAGGACAATTCTTGCCCATTGCCTATCTTGCCACATTTGGAGCAATTCTATATAGAGTTAATGATGCTCAATATTTTCTTGGAAGGGTGAAGGGGTACTGTCAAGAGCAGTCATGTCTCCTAGTCAAAAGATCTAATAATGAAATGATTTTAAATGCCAATTCTGAGGAACTCTGAATTTTGAAGACTATCTATCTATCTATCTATCTATCTATCTATCTATCTACCTATAATAATTATGAACTGTTAAACCTTTACTACTCTTAGTTATTTCTATTTTAATAATATTGAAAACACTTTATTATAATTAAATCACAATTTATATAACCCTGAGTTTACTACCTGGCCCTTAACTTGCATTACTTAATCATCCTAAACAGTTTGTAATAGCAGCAATTAGAAGGACGAGTCTATGCCTTGTATTCTTAAATGAGTTGCATAAGCACAATGCCAACCTAAGAGCAACAATATTAGTTTCAAATTTCATATCAATATACAAAAATTTACACCAATAAAATCCTTAAACCTCTATCAATATACAAATTCTGTACCAATGTTAGAAAATATAACTTCAATTCTGCATTAAAATGTAAAATTAAGGATAGAAATGTCTTAATAAATTTAGTAATCCATTTCCATATCTAATTTCTTGCAATATTCCTCTACCCCTGATTATTTTTCATATGCCATTTCCTTTACCTAAGAAAGAAAGCATAGGGAAGATAAAAAGATAAACAGAAATCCTCAAGTCTATACTCTCTAGTTTCCTCCTTGTCTAAAATTATGACCATTTCTAAATTATCCCTTAAAATGACAACCTATCTATAATTATAACATAACAATAACCAGATACCTTAAACCAAGGAATAGGGATGAAGATTCTCCATGGCTTCTTCGTGCTGAATAGGGGTGTTGGATGTGTGTGTGTGTGTGTGTGTGTGTGTGTGTGTGTGTGTGTGTAAACATATACATATATATGTATTCTTTTTAAGGTTGAGGATGGATAGGAAAATTGGAAAAAATGGTTAGACTTAAGAAGCCAAGCTTTAGCATTTGTTATACAGTCCCTGTATGCTTAGAAATTTCAGAGCTTGACTGAACTTCTGTCTGTATCTCTCTGAAAGGGAAATCAGCAGCTATTCCTGAAGCTGTTCTGGAAGCAAGTCTCTGTAAACAGCATCGTGAGGCATAATCAGGCAGGGAGCTGGAACAGAAGGTCTTTTCAGCATCCCTGAGGATGAACCTTGCCATAGCTGCATATTGGTGTTTCATTCTGCAATATAAGAATCTTACAAAAAATATTTAGTTCTATAAAGATGATTGTATGGATTGTGCAAAGTACACGGATCAGTAAAGGATGAATTTTTGCTCCTTGTTTGAGCAGGTGAAAGACAACTTTTTTAAGAGTTAATTTAATCAATAACTAATTGTAATAAATCTACATTCATCTCACATGAATGATGGCATGATACATCTTAAGGATTCTATAACCAACAAGATTTATTGCGTAATTATAGGTGAAATTTTGGCTAGAGGCATATTTGTGTCTACACCAATTTCAGGGCTGTTCCAACGTGGAGGGTCAACATTTCATGTTACTTGTCCTGTTTGGTATTCTTGATTATTTTTTTCCTGTGTATAGCATGGGGCAGTGCATTCTTGCTACCCACACCAATGCTTTATGTTCCCAAATAAAACACACACACACACACACACACACACACACACACACACACACCCTTTAGATTTTGATATGCCTAAAACAGCTCAATGGTTCTCTTTCTCCCTGCATAGCCGGTGTCTCTTTCCTTCTTTGGTCCCTTGCCCAGGTATCCTAAATGTACTGCCTCTGTCTCCCTGCCCATTAGCTGTTGGAAACTTCACTTACCAATCAAAACCAACTGGAAGAACGATTCCTTCAGTGCCTTATGTGTGGATATGTGGATTCTTGTGTGATTTGGGGGACCAGATTAACATAATACAAGCAGCATTTTTAATAAGGATTTTGGTTCTCTGGAGTCTGCCTTCTTGAGTTCTTTGTATATATTGGATATTAGCCCTCTAGCAGATGTAAGTTTAGTAATGATCTCCCAATCTGTTGGTTGCATTTTTGTACTATTGACAGTGTCCTTTGCCTTACAGAGGTTTTTAGTTTTATGAGGTTCCATTTGTGAATTGAGCCTGAGCCATTGGTGTTCTGTTCAGGAAAATTTCCCCTGTGCCCATGTGTTCAAGGGTCTTTCCCACTTTTTCTTCTATTAGTTTCAGTGTATTTGGTTTTAAGTGGAGGTCCTTTATCCACTTGGACTTGAGCTTTGTACAAGGAAATAAAAATGGATCAGTGTACATTATTCTACATGCTGATCAGCTGTTAAATCAGCACCATTTGTTGAATATGCTGTCTTTTTTCCCACTGTATGGTTTTAGCTTCTTTGTCAAAGATCAAGTGAGCATAGGTATGTGGATTCATTTCTGCGTCTTCAATTCTATCCCATTGCTCTACCTGTCTGTCTCTGTATCAATACCATGCAATTTTTATAACTATTTCTCTATATAGGGATGGTGATTCCCCCAGAAGTTCTGTTATTGTTGAAAATAGTTTTTACTACCCTTGTTTCTTTTTGTTGTTTATAATGAATTCATGAATTGCTCTCTCTATCTCTGTAAAGAATTGAGTTCAAATTTTGATGGGGACTGCATTGAATTTGTAGATTGCTTTTGATAAGATGGCCATTTTTAGTGTATTCATTCTGCTTATCCAATGTTGAATATGTTTCCATCTTTGAGGTCTTCATTTCCTTCTTCAGCGACTTGAGGTTCCTGTTATTCAGATCTTTCATTTGCTTGGTTGGAGTCACACCAAGGTATTTTATATTTGTTCCTATTGTGAAGGGTGTTGTTTCGCTAATTTATTTCTCAATCCATTTATCCTTTGAATAGAGGATGGCTACTGATTTGTTAGAGTTAATTTTATATCCAGCCACTTTGCTGAACTTGTATATTATCTTAAGGAATTCTCTGGTGGATCTTTTGAAGTCACTTAAATATATTATTATATTGTCTGCAAATAGTGATATTTTGATTTCTTCCTTTCCAATTTGTATTCCGTTGACCTCCATTTGGTGACTAATTGCTCTGGCTAGAACTTTAAGTTCTATACTGAATAGACTGGGAGATAGTGGGCAGCCTTGTCTAGTCCCTGATTTTAGTGGCATTGCTTCAAGTTTCTCTCCATTTAGTTTGATGTTGGCTACTTGTTTGTTGTATATTGCTATTATACTGTGTTTAGATATGGGCATTGAATTCCTGTCCTTTTCAAGACTTTTTCCATGAAGGGATGTTGAATTTTGTCAAATGCTTTCTGAGCAAGTAATGAGATCAAGTGTTTTTTCCCTTGAATTTGTTTATGTAGCAGACTGATTACATTGATGAATTTCTGAAAATCAAACCATACCTGGATCCCTGGGATGAAACCTACTTGATCATGATGGATGATCATTTTGATGTATACTTGTATTAGGTTTGCAAAAATTTTATTGAGTATTTTTGCATCAATTTTCATAAGGGAAATTGATCTGAAATTCTCTTTGTTGGGTCTTTGTGTACTTTAGGTAGAAGCGTAATAGTGATTTCATAGAATAACTTGGGTAATGTTCCTTCTATTTCTATTTTGTGTTATATTTTGATGAATATTGGTATTAGGTCTTTTTGAATTTCTGATAGATTTCTTCACTAAAACCACTCGGTTCTGGGCTTTTATTTTTTATTATTTTATTTTATTTTATTTCATTTCATTTCATTTCATTTCATTTTATTTTATTTTATTTTATTTTATTTTATTTTATTTTATTTTATTTTATTTTATTGGTTGGGAGACTTTTAATGAGTTTTTCTATTTCTTTACAAATTATGGGGCTATTTAGATGGCTTGTCTGACCTTAATTTAACTTTGGTACCTGGTATTTGTCTAGAAAAATTATCCATTTCATCCAGATTTTCCAGTTTTGTTGAGTCTAAGTTTTTGTAGTACGATCTGATGTTTTTTCCTAATTTCTTCAGTTTCTGTTGTTATATCTTCCATTTTATTTCTGATTTTGTTAATTTGGATACTGTCTCTGTGCCCTCTGCTTAGTCTGGCTACAGGTTTATCTATCTTGTTGACTTTCCCAAAGAACCAGCTCCTGGTTGTAATGATTTTTTTGTATAGTTCTCTTTATTTCTATTTGGTAGATTTCACCCACTGCTGAGTTTGATTATTTCCCCCAATCTACTTCTCTTGGGGGTTATTTGCTTCTTTTTGTTCTAGAGTTTTCATATATGCTGTTAAATTGCCAATGTATGCTTTCTCCAATTTCTTTATGAAGGCACTCAGAGCTATGAGTTTTCCTCTTAGCAGTGCTTTCATTGTGTCCCCTATGTTTGGGCATGTTTTGCCTTCATTTTTGATAAATTCTAAAAGTCTTTTTGAAATCTCTCCAGTATTTTTTTTTAATATGAGGGCAAGATAATTGAAGGTTATCTTGGTATGTTTTGGTTTCTTTTGTTCTTGTTGGTGGTGGTGTTTTTGTTTTTTTCATATGAGTATATAGTGTCCTTCCCTATGTCTTTTGACTGATATTAGTTTGAATTATATTTTGTAAATGGCTAACCAGCTTGTTAGGTTAATTTGCTTGAAATATCTTTTCTAATCATTTACTCTGAGGTAATGTCTCTTTTTGATGTTGAAGTGTGTTTCTTATATGAAGGATTAATGCTGTTTTAGCATCCATTCTGCTAGTCTATGTCTGTTTATTTGGGGGAATTGAACCCATTGGTATTAAGAAATTTTAATGATCAATAGTTGTAATTTTCTGGTTTTTTGTTTTGGGGGAGAAGTTGGGGGTGTTTTGGTGTTATTTTTAGTGATGGTGGTTATAGTTGTCATGGTGGTGATGGTCACGGTAGTAGTGGTATGTGAGTATGTATCTGCATGTCTCTTTTCTTTTGTTTTGCTGATGTAAGATTATGTTTTTCCTGTGTTTTCATGGGTTTAACTCCTAGGGTTAGAGTTTTCTTTCTGTTATCTTCTATTAGCTGGACTTGTAGTAGATACTGTTTAAATTTGCCTTTATCATGGAATATCTTATTTTCTCCATCTATGATGGCTGATTGGTTTTCTGGTTATAGCAGTCTGGGCTGATAGCTCTGGTCTCTTGGATTCTGCAGGGCACCTGTATAGGCCCTTCTTTGCTTTTAGTTTCTTCTGGGGTGTTTGGATGTTATAAGGGTAGCCATGTTGCTAGTTTAAAGTTCCTCTACAATGTTTAAAATATCTGAAGAAGATAACCAAGCTAAATAATAGTCAGAATTCTTCCTAGTGCCTAGGTATATAGAAAATAAAGTGTAACCATGAAGTTACCACAGTAGTTAGATTATAACTTTTAATTGTGTTTTTACTCTATTTTTAAACATTTATTTCTTAAATTCCTATTCAAATTTTTATTAATGTTTTTAACAAATCAGTAGTGGTTTGAATATACTTGTCCCAGGAAGTGGCACTTTTAGGAGGTATGGCCTTGTTTGGAGTAGGTGTGCCCTTATTGGAAGAAATGTGTCATTGTGGGCCTTCAGACTTTGTCTTAGCTTCCTGGAAACCTGTCTTCTACTAATGACCTTCAGGTGAAGAGTTAGACTCTCAGTTTCTCCTGCACCATGCCTGCCTGGGCACTGGCATACTTCCACCTTGATGGTGATAATAGACTGAAACTCTGAGCCTGTAAGCCAGGCCCAATTAAATGTTGTCTTTATAATTGTTGCCTTGGTCATGGTGTCTGTTCACAGCAATAAAACTCTAAGATAGAAGTTGGTACAGGGTTAAGGTATTGCTGGGATAGGCCAGACCATGCTTTTGTTTGAAAGAATGTGAATTTGGGGGCCTTGGATTTGGGAAGCAGTAGAATGTGTTAAGTATGACTTAATGGGCTATCCTAGTAGGAATATGCTAAGAGTGATTTAAATTGTGCTGATCTGTCCCACATGGCATCAGTGGAGAAGAATTTTAGAATGTGTCTTAGAGACTGTGGTGGTATTTTGGTGAAAAATGTGGCTGTTTTTGCCCTTATCTCAAGGGTCTACCTAAGGCTAAGGTAAAGAGATTTATATTAATTGCACTGACAAAGGAAGTCTCAAAAAAGCCCACCAGAGACTTTGTTCTCTGGTTAAGCCACATGAAGAGCATTATGAAGGGTACTTTTGAACAAGTGTAGCAAGTTTAGAAAGGAAAAATACAAATGTATGTTTCAAAGTGTAAAAGAGCACCAGGAAGTTCAGTGGATCTAAATCCTGTGTTCAAAGGGATAAACAGATTAAGGGAGAGGTGTCTTTGGGGGGCAAGATCCCACCCATATAAGTTTAGGTTCAGGCATGAACCTGAACATGTAGTACAAACCTTTAATCCCAGGAAATAGAGGCAAGCAGACCTCTAAATTCAAAGTCAAGTCTATAGAGCAAGTTTCAGGACAGCAAATCTTAAGTAAGCGGTGAAGGTAACCACTGGAAAACAGAAAGCTGCTGATAATATAACAAGGGAGTCATGTTCCATCCCCAGAAAGCAATAGGACTCCGCAGGACAACATTGGACATTTGGCTTTGGCTTTATGTTCAAGAGAAGGAAAATACTGGGACAATTGCTGCTGGTTAACTGGAGCTAAGAAATTAGCTGTGATTAAGGAAGAGACCAGCATCACTGAGGTGAAATTTCCTGAATGTATTTTCTGAGAGCATAAAGAAGCTGTGTTTCAGAGATAGCCAGGGTTCTACCTCATGCTGCAACTCAACTTGGTAATGTGTAAGAGTCAGCTAGGTGGTACTGGTTTTGAACTCATGAAGGGGTCATGAAGAGCAAATGAGGCTTAGCACTGTGAGAGGACCATTGGTGAATCACAGATCCAGTTGATGGCCCAGGACTGAAGTGGTAATGCAAAATTGCTCAGGCTGGGCATCATGAAGAGCGCCTATGAGAGGCTATTGGCATGGGAACAATAAATTGTGATGTTTACATTGACTTAGAGATCCTAAGACTGTAAAGATGACAGAGCTGTAGGATACCCTCCAAGAAACTTGTAAGACAAAGTGGAACCATCCCAAGAAAATAAAAAGTTTGGTATAGTCAACAAAGATGAAAAAGGAGTTGGAGATCTGAAGGTACGACATCAGACATGGAGATGCAGAGTTTGAAGTTTTCCCAGCTGGTTTCCTGTCTTGCTTTGGAGATTACAGTTAAGTGATTGGATGAATCTCAGAAGAGGCTTTGAACTTTGGACTTTTAACATTGTTGAGACTGTTAGGATTCTATTAAGCTCCACCCCACAGTTACCTGGCAACAGCCAGGTATGTCCCTCTCCAGTTACCTGGCAACAGCCAGGTAGGTCTGGCCCACTATAAAAGTGGCTTCTTGCCCCTCCTCTCTCTCTTGCTTCTCTTGCATCTTACTCTCTTAGCTTCTCTCTTGCCCTCTTGGGCTCTTCCCTTCCCCTTTCCCTTTTCCCCCCTTTCTCCATGTGGTCATGGCCAGCCTCTTCTTCTTTACTCTCTCCCTTTCTCTGGATTTCTCTGCCTCTACTTACTCTGGATTTCTCTGCCCCCTTAATTCCCCTCCCCATGCCCTAAATAAACTCTATTCTATACTATACCATCATTTGTCTGGTTCCTTGGGGGCGGGGGGAGGAGGATGCCTCAGCATTGGGACCGCTGAAGCACCCCCTTCCCCCACACCACCATACCACCACCACCATAGAACATATTCTTATACCATTTTCTCTTTCTGTGATCACAACAGAGACTACTACCAACTGTGAAAACTTTTGAAGTTGGATTAAGTGTATTTTGCATTGCACGCTATGGCATGACACAGCCCCCACAGATTCCTGTATTTTAACAAGACTAAGAGGGTCAGGGAGTGGAATGCAGTGACTTGACCATGCTAGACCTGGGGAGGCCCTGTTAGGTGGCATGATCTGGGTGGAGTAGGTGTGGCCTTATTGAAGGAAGTATGGCATTTTGGGTGAGCACTTTAAGATCAACCTACTAGCTGCATGGAAGCCAATCTTCTCCTAGTGTCCTTCAGATAAATAGGTAGCACTCTCAGCTCTTCCAGCACCATGCCTGCCTGGATGCTGGCATGCTTCCACCTTGATGATAATGGACCAAATCTCTGAACCTGTGAGCCAGTCCCAATTAAATTTCATCCTTATAAGCATTGCCTTGGTCATGGAGTCTGTTCACACAAGTAAAACCCTAAGATAAATGCATTTAATTTTTTAAATGTTTTCCCAAACAGGACAAGTATTGAGACTTGCTCAGTGAATTATTGAAACTCAGTCAGTGGTTTCTACCTCACCTATGATCATTCAGTTCCCAGATAATAGGCACAAAACTTTTATATTTATAATAAGCCTGAATCAGCACTAGAGCTGGACAGATATCTATCCCCTAAACTATTAGCATCTACTTCCCTGTCAATAGACCCTAAATATGATGCCATATTGTGCAAGGGCTGCTCTTACTCTGACTGGCCACACTTGATGGCCAGTATTCACAATCACTTGCCCACATGACATCTTCCTCTCTCTCTGCCTTCTCTCTTCCCCTTGTGGTCCCGCCTTAGACACAAAGGTACTGAACCTAAACACCTGCCCACCTCTTTTCTATCCAGCTATAAGCTATAGGCATCTTCATTTAATCAATAACTTAAAATTAAAAACTTAAAATTAAAGAACAGGGTTTGTACAACAAAAGGTGGTAAATTTGCAGACTCCTTTGTCCCTGGGACAACCAGACCTTGGGACATTATTTAGCATTTACCAGACCAATATTTATCATTACAATATATAGCAAGAGATCAAACCTTAGCACAGACTTTTTACAGCACTATTCATCACCCACACCTCCCCCTCCTCTCTTCTTGAAAGCAAGGTTCTTCCTAATTATTAATTGCCATTCATTCACACGGTACAATTAATTTATTTAGATTGACCAGCATACTTAGCGCTTTCTTAATATTCTTGTACTGCAACATTTCTTTTATTTATTCTAAAACTTCAGCTTCCAAAGAGTCTGTACCCTAGATCGTCCAGATCATGTCCTTAATGCCTTTGTTCTGCTGATACTGGCTTTTCATGTTGTTATTTCATGGTGATGACTTTCTCACTCTCTGTGAGCTCAGAACTGCATGGATTCAGTGTTTCTCCGGAAGCACATGCCTCAGCCACCCCCCCCCCCAGTTTCAGCCTAGTTTTGAGAAGCTACATATCAGCAATGTAGAGATCAACTTAATCTTCACAGCTCACAGACATACTCTGGACTTAAGCACCCTTTTCCTCATTGAGAAGAGAGATGCACACCTCTCCAGCTAAGCTCCTGATTGTTTCTTATCTTCCATTCCCAGTCCTGGTGTGGTTCTTTTGTAAAGGTTGCCATTGAAGTGCATGCAGAATAAAATCTCTAGATTAATGCTCAGAATTACTCATTCACCTGGTTCAGCTTCTTCTTGGGAAAATGAAAAATGATTAGCTTTTTCTAATCACAGTGCCTGATTCAAAATGTAACAATATGGAAAATATACATAGATATTTTGCAATATTTCTTTTTATACTTCATTGGATACTTTTGTAGTACAGGGATAGAATGGTGGAATGAGTAGCTGCTTGCTCGTCCACATTCTGTGGGTGTTACTACTCTTTAAGACTTCATGAGATATTGGGGTAAATAATGTTTGGTAATTTGTGTTCTTTTCATTTCCTAACTTTGGGTTTTCTTAAATTTTGGATATGTGATTATTTGAGGCTCTATTACTTTTCTTTTTGTATGCATTTTCTTATTTATAGATCATATCAACTTGCATGGTTGCAAAGCTTAGTTCTTATTGATAACTTCTAATCTTCTGTTAGCCACGATATCTTTCATAGCTTTAGTGGTGCCATTTTTAGAATTTCTATTTTTTTGCAAATTTTATTATTTTATTTATTTTTCTTTTCAGTCCTTGATGCCCCTCTCTTATCCCCCTTCAGTTTCTCATTCCACAGCTCCTTCTGTTTTCTTATGAAAGAATTCCCCACCCACCAGGCCTCTCCCTTTGCTGGGGCCTCAAATCTCTCATGGATTAAGACCATCTTCCCCCACTAAGGCCTGACCAGGCAGACCTCCGCTGTATTTATGCCAGGAGCCTCAGACTGGCCCAAGTATGCTCTTGGTTAGTAGCTTATTCTTAGGTGGCTCCCTGGGATTTGGGTAGGTTGAGACTGGTGGCCTTCCTAGGTGATCACTCTCCCCTTCAGGTTCTTCAATCCTTTCCTCTAGTTCAACCATAGGGTTGGCCAACTTCAGTTCAATGCTTGGGTGAAAGTGTTGTTTTGCATTGCTAACTCAGTAATATACTGCACCAAATAAATTCATCTTTTCTTTTTCTTTCATGTGTGTAAGTATACGTGAGTATGTATATAAAGTTTATGTGCACATGTATGTGAATGAAGGTCAGAGGAATGAGCAAGCTGTCCTACCTTTTATTTTCTACCTTATTTCTTATGGGCCTGGAACTGTTTTGCTGGGACCTAGGCTCATAAACAGCAATCCCTGATGAGCCCTCTGTCTCTGACTCACTCACTGCTGGCTTCCAAGCATGCACTGGAGCAGTTATTACATGAATGTTGGGATGAAATTCATGCTCCTCATGTTTATGTAACAAACATTCTTAACTATGGAGCAATCTCTTTAGTTCTGGTTTCCTTTCATTGTTGTTTAAATAATTATTTATTTAGTTTATGCATTTAAGTACACTGTACAAGTCTTAGATACACAAGAAGAGGACATCAAGAAGAGGACATTGGATCCCATTACAGATGTTTGCAAGCCACCGTATAATTGCTGGGAATTGAACTTAGGACCTCTGGAAGAACAGTCAGTGCACTTAACTGCTGAGCTATCTCTCCAGACCACTTTTGATTTTCTTATCTTTATTGACTTCAATGACTTTTCTTAATTGCCATTTCCAAGGTCCATTTATCTACTTTCACTGATAATGTCACAATTTTTTTTATAGTAAAACTTCAGATAAACTCCAAAGTCCTTCCTATTGTTTTAAAGAAATATACCAAATACACTTTTATTTTTCTCATATACAAATTTCCAGACTTACTGCAGCTTGACTTAACAGATTTATTGCTTGACCATGGTGTGAAAAGTGACATGCATTCAGTCGAAATCATATTTTGAATTTTGATCATATTCCTGGTCAAGAATATGTAGTACAATTATCTTGTGCAATATAGGGCAGAAAAGAGCCAGCTACAGCTCTCAGTCATTTCTACTTTGATGAGGTTATAAAATGATACTCTAGCGTGCATTGTGTTGCTGAGCTATGATGTCCAGCATGGTAGGTGATGTAAATGCATAGTCAACTTATGATCACTTCCGTATTGAGTGGGTTTATCAGGATACAATCTTATTTTGTGTTGAAGAACATTGGTACTCACTTTGCCTTGCTGGGTTTATTCCTACTGACCTTCATACTAACTCCTATGTGCCTGGGTCCTCTTAAAGTCACCACTAAGCACAGTATAATATATCGTGCTTCTTGTTGTACATTCTCCTTTTACCTTCAAGTTTTATTTATGCCTTTAAAGTCTACAATAAATCTTTTCACTTCCTCACATGCTTTGCCAGAGTCTTATCAGAGGAGAGCAAATAGCCATAAACCTCGCTTGATCCTCCAGAAAGGTGTGCTTCTTACATTCCTGCAATTCCAAGGGAGTCTCAACACCTGGGGGAGAGGTGATTCAATCGAAGTCTAGAGAGGCCCCATCCAATAAAGAAGCACTATTGAGTACTTGGATATGACTAGCCAGGATGGAGATATGTCATGAGTATAAAATGCCTAGAAGATTTCTAGGTAAGGTCAAATAAACATAACATTAAATTTCTTAAAAATCATTTAAACTAACACATGCAAGTACTTATTTGCAGAAATCTATAAATCTGCTAATGTATATGTTGAACAGTTTTAAACATATATAGTTTTCAGAAAAATTATCTACCTGAGATGAGACCTAGCTTATCTTGGGGGTTAGTAACTTGACTTTTGACCTGTCCTTCCTTTCAGTTGTGTGCACATGACAAGCTAACTGGATTTCCCTCTAAAGTGAGCCTCTTCTTGCTATATTACATCCTATTGAATGACCTTGAGGTGGGGCAGCACACAGGGTAAAAGGAAACAGTCAAACATACTTCGGAGACCTGAAACACTTGCTATGTAACAGGCAATTATAACCTCTGATCTTGATATTATCTAGGTAAATAATTATTTGATAATGATTCATTTGGCTACGTTGTAAAACAAGAAATGATGACTTGTTTTATGACACAAAGATTGCTGGATATCTGACATAAGACAAGCTCTCAAACAGGACTGGTGTCTCTGAATAGAGAACGACCTTGTGGCCATAGATGGGGCCTTTCCCCTTCTAGAGCTGGAAGCAGAGCATTGTCTACTTGAATGGCAAATTGTGATAAAGTAGTGAGAGCAAAATTGCATAGCATAATCACTGCAATTTTTTATTGAATTGAGCCCTTTGCTCTTACTCTTGACAGGACAGTTTATTGAATGTGCTTGCGGAAAACAAAGAAAGGCAGTAAAAAAATATATATCTTTTATTTCTCTCTCCTTTTCCTTTGTCTAAGAATAGAAAAGGCAAAAAGTGTGTCTACTTCAAAAGTGCATTTGTTAAATGGAAAAAACATTTTCAGGTGCAAACAGACTCTTTAGAAATATCATAAAACTGTGTGGCTCAAGGGCAATCCAGTGACAGATGAGGTTGCTAGCTGACACCCCTGTCCACTTGAACAATGGGAATTTCTTCTGTCCTCCATTTTATGGAAATAGAAAAATTTTGCCAGCTAATTAAATATTTTTATTGAAAAGTAGAAATATGATTTTAACAGATGACTAATGTTCAATTTATGCAACTGATAATAAAGGATCAGTCATTTTTTTAATTAAACTCATCTGAAGATGTATGAGCAGAAAAAGTTACCTGAAATTTAAGGTAGAAATTGACATGGTGCTTGGCCATGCATCAGCACTGATGTTTTGGGGGTAGTTAGACTGATTCTTCTTGCTTTGTTCTAAGTACTTTCAAAGTTAGCAATCTTTGAAAATAAAGTCTTGGCTTTTTCTTAAGGATTTATATTTAATAATGGAAATAATACCATTTATCATGAAATGTTTGGGTAAAATTTATTAATACAATAAAAACATCTATTTCAGATATTGAATTAAATTATTATATTGTTTTGGCTACTACAAATAATCAACAAAATATTATAACTGAAGTCTTAATTGACATTTATTCTATCACTGTTGAGTATTCATGTAAAATTAGGAATTTAAAATGGAAGAACATTAAAAACATGGAAGATGTACTTTGCCTCTCTCCCCACTCTGCTTTCCACGAATTTCTGCCTTTACAAATCTACACATTCCTCAGAGTTTCATCTCATTTTCAAAGGCTAACATCTCATTTACTCAGAAAAAAATGTTAGACAAATCACAATATTTTGTAATTCTTCTAATTCTCTGTGGCTTGACTAACATGCAGTAAAGAACAGAACGCTATTCAATGAGAAGGGCTCATACGAGATGCCATGATTACATATATTACTTATATTATATAAACATATATTATATAAACATATAATATATTACTTATATTATATAAACATATATTACATATATTCAGTCTGATTTGGTATAGTATTTATGTTTTCTAAATCTCGATGTTATTAAGAAAAATATGCAAACAAATAGGCTAACTTATTTACAAAGTGCCTCAAATTTCAAGGAAATAAGCAATTAAAACCAGGAAAATTATTTTTATCATTTTGATTATTATCTTTTATGATATTCTCATCTTTTACTTGATTAAGACTCATCTAGTTGATTGAGTCTTTATCGAGAAAATAAGTACTAATAAGTAATTGTCACATAATTTCTTATCTGTTAAAATGAGCAAGTCAGCAACATATAATTTATGGTCTATCCTGAACATCTGCATTCAAAGCACCAGTAGCTGTGTGTGGGTCTTGGGGCTGCCTCATTACTATCACCACAGCATATTATCTTCCATGGAGCTCAGATGCATTTCTAGCTAGGGAGTTGCCTGGAGGCCCCTGATGCTGCTGCTGGCCTGCAGGGCTCCACTGTCTTGGCATAAAGGCTGCATTTAAACATTGCAAGTCATTTTCATGCCATCCAGGAGAACCATTATCATGAACATGATGAATTCATGAGCCAGGGCAGACTACTGCACTCTATTCTTTTTCCATTTATTTGTTTCTATTGTTATGGCACCTCAAATAAACATGATGCATTTTCACCATGTTATTTATAGAACACAATGTGCTTTTAGACGTTCACTGCTGTGCATTTTCTTTTCCTATGTGCTTATTCTTTTATCTAATTTATGCAAGTCACTTTTTTAAATTTTCTTTTTCCACCATCAGGATTCTCCTTTCAGAGATGTGTGATTGAAAATTTCTAGCTTTGGAGGAAGACATACCTCATTGAAACTGAGCTAAATTTTTCATGCTAAGACAGCAAGATAAATAAATAAATAAATAAATAAATAAATAAATAAATAAATAAAATCTATAAGTTTTAGCTTCACTGTATAGAAATAAAGATAATAGTATCTCTCCTTGAAATCTCAAGTTTTAGCTTCACTGTGAATCATTCCTGTTCACATAGGAATAAAGATAATAGTATCTCTGCAGTGTTTAAATGCAACCTTTATGCCAAGACAGTGGAGCCTTGCAGGCCAGCGGCAGCAGCACAGGCCTCCAGGCAACTCCCAAGCTAGAAATGCATCTGAGCTCCGTGGAAGATAATATGCTTTGGTGATAGTAGGAAGGCAGCCCACAGAGCCACACACAGTTACTGGTGCTTTGAATGCAGACATTGAAGATGGACCATAAATTGTACATTTCTGGCTTCCTCTTTTTAACAAACAGAATAGTGTCCACACCAGGCACAGCAAGAGAAAGCATTCAACAAATTTTGGCATCCTTTTTATTATCAAGATCTCAACATATTTTCCAAATTTGAAGGGGATGATCAATGTTGGTCCTTGCTACATTTTTTTTCTACTCGCAACCCTCTTTCTATATCCAACCCTTTTTTATTTTCATTTTCTTTTATTTAAAATATTATATAAAAAGATAAAACAGAAACTAACACATTAGAATTGGACAAAACAAACAAAGAGCAGGAAGAGAGCACGAAAAATGGAGAAACAGTTGTTTGGACAAAATAAAAAAATCCCATGAAATTGCTAAACCGAAATTCATAGTGTATTCGCAAAGAACTTGTGCAGACCTGGGCAAGAGCTGTGCATGCTGCCACAGTCTCTGAGTTTATATGAACTTTCACCATGTTGTTCAGAGGGCCTTGTTTTATTTGTGTCCTTCATCCCTTCTGGATCTTATACTCTCTTTCCTTCATCTTCCTAGGGTTTTCTGAATCCTGAAGGCAGGGATTTGATGGAGGCAGCCATTCAGGGTGAAGTGTTCTCAGGTCTTCTGGACTCTGCATAATGTCTGGCTGTGGGTCTTTATATATATGTTCCCTTCTGGTGCAGGAGAATGCTTCTCTGATGATAACTGACGAAGGCACTGATCCATAAGTATAAGCAGAATGTCAGGAGGGGTCATTTTCTTGCTTTGCATTTTATTTTAATTAGTATTTGGCTTTTTTTCTGGGTCCCTAGATTAACTAGTCCCAGGCTTTTAGTCACTCACACAGTGTCAGGCATGGGTTCCATCTCGTGGTGTAGGCCTTAAGTCAAATTGAACATTGGTGGTTATTCCCACAAGCTTTGTGTCACTATTGCCTTAGCGTATATTGCAGGCTGGACATCATTGTTGATCAGAGGGTTTGCGGTTAAATTGGTCTTTATGTTTCTCTTGTGGTAGAATGCAGAGTATTTTAGTAGGGCATAGGGGAAAAGGCTCTGTGTGGGCAATAGCTTAACTTCTTCCTATTCGATGAATTTGTGTGTGTTTGTGTGTGTGTGTGTGTGTGTGTGTGTGTGTGTGTTGTCTTCAGCAATAGGTTCTTGCTATTACTTTGTGGAGTGTAATCATTTTAGCTACAGCCTGGCTCAACATTTTTTTTATTGGATATATTCTATATTTACATTTCCTTTTCCTGGTTCCCTGCACCCCAAAGGTCCCACATGCCCTTTTCCCTCCCCATGTTCCCCCATCCACCCCTTCCCACTTCCCTGTTCTGGTATTCACCTACACTGATGCTTTGAGCCTTTCCAGAACCAGGGTACACTCCTTCCTTCTTGTTGGACATCATTTGGTATGCGAATTGTGTCTTTGGTGTACCAAGATTCTAGACTAATATCCACTTATCAGTGAGTGCATACCATGGGTATTCTTTTGAGACTGGGTTAACTCACTTAGTATGATGTTCTCCAGCTCCATCCATTTCTCTAAGAATTTCATGAATTCATTGTTTCTAATGGTTGAATAGTACTTCATTGTGTATATATACCACATTTTTTGTATCCATTCCTCCGTTGAGGGACCAGAGCGAATATTTATGCAAACCTGGATATAGCACTATATAATGTAAGCATACAAGTCAACATATGCTGATGATAAAGATAATGAAAAAATTTTGGCATACATATAATTTCACCATCTTGTCTTTAATAAGTTAAAAATAAATCATGTGATAATATAAAGGTTGCACTCATTAACTTTACAGAAAGAATTTGATCTTGACTAAATATTTGTTACTGTATGACACAGACCATCTTAAACATTTTTTTCAAAGTTGGTTAGTATTTGGTTTTGTAATCATCAGTCTTGAGAGTTCCATATCACATCAATACAGAATATGAGTATAGAAGTATATTTCAGACTATTTTTATCAATAGTTGAAAATCTTGCTTGACTCCTCACCAAAGTTTATTTACAATATTTTTAATGAAACTCAATAATAAAGAGAAGGGTTTTGTGATACAATAGACCACATGGCAGAAGAAACAGAGCAAGGCATAAATGGAAATAGACTGGACAACCTATGACCCTGGGCACGTGACTCCCAGTAACCTGTTTGTGCAGGTCAGCTCCCTTCTTACCTCTCAATAATGCTACCCTATTATGACTCTACCAAGAGATTAATCCACTCATAGGTCAGCAATTTTATATTGTAATTATATGAAGTGGCATTCTCACCATTGACAGTTTCAAAATAAAAGTACTGAAGAAGTGAAAAAAATGAAAATAATCCACATCATGTGACACTCTTTTTAATTTTTTTTATTTTCTATATTCTTTGTTTACATTCTGAATGCTTTCCCCTTTCCCAGTTCCAACACATTTCATTTATTTGATTTTACACTATCTTTTTGAAGTTAAAGAGCCTTAAAAATGTTCTTAGTTTGTGTTTTTATTTTAATTTTTCATCATTGTTAAGAATACCAGGTCTTAATCCTCCACAAAGAACTACAGGCAACAAAGTAGTATAGAGAGTGAGAGAAATAACCTTTTCCGGGGAAGAGAAGATGGGTCATTTATCCAATTCCAAATGGTCAGCCCTTTCCCCCCAAATATATGACTATTCCTTCATTTTTTAAAACATCTCTTCCAGTGCTTGAAAATGTCATCTTTTTGCACTTTCTGTGCTTCATATCATTTTCATTATTGACTGACTAATATGTTAGAAAGCACAATAAAATTAGTAAAATTTAAAACAATGTTGGCAAGAATAAGAGAAGACAAAAACAAAACTGGAGTCATAGGTATCTTTTTTTTCTTTACTGTTTTTTACTTCTTTTCCTGGAAAGCACTGTTTATGTCAATACCAATCGATTGGAAGTGGGTGCCTGGAGTGCTCTGTGGGAAAAGACAGAACCCACACATCTACTTAATGGTTAAGTGGTCTAAAAGTTGCATAATCAATTAGCAAGTTGACCAGAAGCTTGGATGTGAGCCACCTGAGCCGGATCCTTTGCTCGGATCTCTGCCTTTTCCTATGCTACTCTTAGTGCAACTGTGACTTGAAAGTAACTGTAGCATTGCTATATCACTCCAGGTTTAGCACTTCTTATAATCCTCTTGCTTCTAGCAGTGTTTCTAGCAATAATATTGGTTACATATATTTGTTTTAGCATTGCATTTTAATTTTCTTTAGTAGTCAAACTAATAAAGTCTCTCTCTCTCTCTCTCTCTCTCTCTCTCTCTCTCTCTCTCTCTCTGTGTGTGTGTGTGTATGTGTGTGTGTGTGTTTGGGTCTGAAATTGATTTTTTTTAAAAATCATAAGTTTGGAGCTAGTGAGATATCTCAGAGGTTAAGAGCACTGGACCTTGCATCAATTCCCAACATGCATGTGGGATCTATCAACCATTTGTAACTCTACTTTCAGGGTATCCACACTTTCTGGTTTCCATGAGAACCATGCATGCATGTAGTAGACATATATGCAAGCAACACCAATATACATTCAATAGAATAGTATAATAGATTAATAGAATAATAATTAAAAAGAAAGAAAAACCTTAATAGTTTTTCACCACGGATATTTTCTAAAGTCCTAGGTCAATATGCTTTGATTAAGTTAAATGTTGGTCGCTCTTGATAAGAACCTGTCCAGCCACTCCCTGCAGTCGCCGCCATCTTTGCTTGCCTGGACCAAGCAGGCAGAACCAGGTACCCAAAATATCCCCAGTTTAAGATCTCTGGGAACTCAGGCCACCAGGCAGTGATCTGTGAACCGGAGCTGGGCAGAGCAGCGGTTCCTGTGTCCTAGCCAGGCGTGGGTTCTGTGCCCTGTGGGAGAACCTGCACTCCCCGTGGCCGCCACCAACTTTGCTGCTGCTTGGACTGAGCAGGCAGAACCAGGTACCTGAGATATCCCGAGTTTAAGATCTCTGGGGACCTGCACACAGGATCTGAGCAGAAAGGTGGTTCATCTGTGTGCCAGCCAGGCCTGGATCTTGTGCTGGGCAGGGTCATCAGCACTTGGAGGGGCTCCCAGCCACCATCTTTGCTCCCTGACAGAGCAGACAAGCAGCATCAGGTACACAGAGACAACCAAATATAACATTGCTTAGAGCAAGATACACCAGGGATCCAACAGCACCCAAGAGGAGGGCAGCACATCAGTAAACTGTGCCAGGGGAAACCCAGCCATCCAGGTATGGGGAAATAGCCTTAAGAGCCCACAGGAGGTTCAAGCACCAGCTAGTGACTACAGGACCAACTAATGCCAGAGATAACCAGATGGCAAAATGCACACATAGGAATGTTACTAACAGAAATGAAGACAATATGGCAGCATCCAAACCCAGTTCCCCAACAGCAGTAAGTCCCGGATACCCCCCACCACCACCACACCAGAAAAACAAGATTCAGATCTAAAATCACTGGTCAGGATGCTGTTAGAGGAACACATAGATAAATCTCTTAAAGAAATAAAGGAGAAAATGGATCAAAATTTAGAAGCCTTTACAAGGCAAACACAAAAATCACTTAAAGAAATTCAGGAGAATATGGATCAAAAAATAGAAGCCAGTAAGGAGGAAATACAAAAATCACTTAAAGAAATACAGGAGAACGTAGGTAAACAAGTAGAAGTCATGAAAGAGGAAACACAAAAATCTCTTAATTACATGAAAACATAAACAAGCAAGCGAAAGATCTGAGCAAAACCATCCAAGTTATTGTATATTCCAATGACTCTTATTGTCTTTATTTGGAAATTAAGTGTAATATAAGAAGTGGTTGGGTGTCAAAGGGGAAAACATGTGATGGAAGGCCTTGATTGCCAACTTAATGGGAACTAGAATGACCTGAAAAATATGCTTCTGATTGTGTTTGTGAGAATGTTTCCAGAGATTAGGTAACGTCCATCCACTCAGAATGGGTGGCACCTTCTAACAGGCAGCCCATAATTAGAGAGGGTCAAGGAAACCCAGTGTGTGCCTACCAACCTTCACTTCTTCCTGAGTGCATCTATCATTACTTTTGCCATGCTCCACCAATATTATACTCAAGGTTCTTCAGCCTTCCAACATGATCTCAATATAAAGGATCAGAGACTCTTGTGGGGAGTGGGATGAGAGAGGAGAGTCTTGTGTCCTGTGTCTTCAGTGCTGAGACATCCAAATCCATCAACAGATTAGCCACTGAGTTCTTTTGTTTCTAAAGTAGTGGTTCTCACAGTGTCCCCAATGGAAGCGCTAGAGAAAGGACCCAAGGAGCTGAAGGGGTTTGCAGCCCCATAGGAGGAACACCAATATGAACCAACCAGTAACCCCAGAGTTCCCAGGGACTAAACCAACAACCCAAGAGCACACATGACTCCAGAAGCATATGTAGCAGAGGATGCCCTTGTTGGACAACTGTAGGAGAGAACTGCTGATTTCAATGAGTAAAGGTGGTACTCATTGGGATAGTAGCATTTCCCTTTTCAGTCATGGAGACCTACTTAAGGAAACCCGGTTGCACTCCCACATTAAGTGGCTTGAATTCAACCAGGAAAAGTGGCAAGCTAACAGCCAAGTAGGTCGCTCAGCATGCAGAAGCGATTCATAGGTTCCTGTGCCATGAGTGGTTCCTGGAACTCTGTGGAAACTGCAGGGACATGACTCATACCCAGGCTCCTGCGCCTCTGCCAGGATCTCAGCTTCCAGTGGGCAAGCACCTTGTGCATCCTACTCTGTAGATGGGGCTTCTGGAGCCCTGCACCTCCACAGCATGGTACACTGCTCAGTGAAGGAGGCAACAGGAGGCCTCCTTGGAGCAAGACACACGTCCAGCACCCTTTATCCTCCCTTGTCCCCAGCCCCACTGCTCTAGGGACCTGCCTAGCGCTGGAAGGTCAGGAAGGCACCATCAGCCCCTGCTCCCAGACCCTAGCCTAGCTCCCAGCTGCTTCCAGGCACCTCCCTGTCCATTCAAGGTCCTGGGCAGTGAGGAGGCAGAAGATACTTGGTGCAACCTTTTGACATTGTGGACTACTCACTGCACCCTGGAGAAAAAATCACAAAAACTAAGTTAACATTTTACAGTTTTGTGTTTGGCCCTCAGCTGCAGGTTGGACTGGTCTGAGCAGTTAATGATTCAAACTCTTGACCATGTAATTTTTTGTTGGAAAAATTTAACAAAGAATGGACATTTGCATTCTACTACATGCTGACTTCCACGTGAACCAGCAGTATTTCATGAAAATGCAGTCTTTTTCCACTGGATAGTTGTAGCTTCTTTGTCAAAGATCAAGTAACCATAGGTGTGTGGGTTTAATTCTGGGTTTTCAGTTCCATTCCATTGAACTACTTGGCTGACCCTGTTTCAATACTATGCAGTTTTTGTCAATATTGTTCAGGTCAGGGATGGTGATTTCACCGTAAGTTCTAATATTTTTGAGAATAGTTTTTGCTATCTTGCTTTTGTTGTTGTTGTTGTTGTTGTTGTTGTTGTTGTTGTTATTCCAAATGAATCTGAGAATTGCTCTTTTTAACTCTATGAAGAATTGAGTTGGAATTTTGATGGTGTTTGCATTGAACCTGCAGATTGCAAGACTGTCAGATGGCATTTTTACTCTGTTAATCATGCTGATACCTGAGCTTGGAACATTTTTCCATCTTCTTAGTTCTTTGATTTCTTTCTTCAGGGATTTGACGTTGTTGTCAAACAGATTTTTCACTTGCTTGGTTAGAGTCATATCAAGATATTTTATATTACTTTTGACTATTGTGAAGGGTGTCATTTTCGTATCTTCCTCAGCCCATTTATACTTTGAATAGGGGAATGATTGTTGATTTGGTACATCCAGCAACTTTGCTGAAGTTGCAGGATCTCTCTGGTAGAATTTTTGTGATCCCTTAAGTATTCTATCATATATCAACTGAAAAGAGTGATATTTCGACTTCATCCTTTCCATTTTGTAACCTTTTGACTTACTTTTCTAGTCTTATTGTTCTAGGTAGAACTTCAAGTACTATTTTGACTAGGTAGGGCATTGTCTTGTCTCTGATTTTAATGGGAATGCTTTGAGTTTTTCTCCATTTAGTTTGATGTTGGCTATTTGTTTGCTGTATATTGCTTTTCTAATATTTAGGTATGAAGCTAGAATTCCTGATCTCTAATAATTTTAACATGAATGGATGTTGTCTTTTGTCCAGTGCTTTTTCAGCATATAATGAGATAATCATTTGTTCATCATCTTTGAGTTTATTTATAGAGTGGATTATATTCCTGGATTTCCATACATTGAACCATCCCTGCATTCCTGGATGAAGCCTACTGAATCAAAGTGAGTGATGTGTTCCTGGATTCAGTTTGTGAGAATTTTGTTTAGTATTTTTGCATTGATACTCAAAAGATAAATTGGTCTGATGTTCTCTTTCTTTGTTGATTCTGTTTATGGTTTTGGCATCAGTATAACTCTGTCTTTATAGATGAAATTGGGGGGGTGTTCCTTCTGTTTCTATTTTTGAAAGCATTTGGGAAGTATTGGTAGTAGATTTTCTTTGAAGTTCTGATAGAAATCTGCACTAAAACCATCTGACCCTGGATATTTTTGCTTGGAGGACTTCTAATGACTGCTTCTATTTCCTTGGGGGTTATGGTGCTATACAGATGATTTATCCTGATTTAATTTTAGTAACTGGTATCAGTCTAGAAAATCTATCCATTTCATCCAGATTTTCCACTTTTGTTGAATACATTCCTTTTAGTAGAATCTGAATCTGAGTTGAATATTTGTTGTATTTCCCCAGTTTCTGTTGTTATTTTTTCCATTTCATTTCTGATTTTGTTAATTTGTATAAAGTTTCTGTGCCCTCTAGTTAGTCTGGCTAAGGATTTATCTATCTTGCTGATTTTCTCAAAGAACCAGCTCCTGGTTTTGTTGATTCTTTGTATAATTCTCTTTCTTTCTACTTGGTTGATTTGATTCCTGAATTTGATTATTTCCTGCCATCTACTCCTCTTGGGTGTGTTTGCTTCTGTTTGTTCTAGAGCTTTCAGATGAGCAGTTAAGCTGCTAGAGTAAGATTTTTCCAATGTCTTTATGGTGCCACTCAAGGTTATGAGTTTTCCTCTTTGCACCTCTTAAAGTCCTTAAAGTTCCTATTTATCCTGCTACTAAGTTATAAAAATTCATGTTGGAGCAGGCTTAAGGAACAGCTTAGCTGCTAAGAGCACAGGTTGGCCTAGCAGAGGACATGAGTTTAGTTCCCAGAAGCAGTTTCAGGGAATCTGGTGCCTCTTCTGATCTTTGTGGGCACTAAGCACCATATGTAGTGCATACATTCATACATACAGGCAAACACTCATCCACATAAAGAATAAAAATATTTTCTATATTCTTTGTTTACATTCCAAATGATTTTCTCTTTCCTAGTTCCCCACTCCCCATAAGTCCCATAAGCCCTTGTCACTCTGACCATTCTCCAATCAACCCCCTCCTTCTTCTCTGTCCTGATACTCCCCTACATTGCTGAATCAAGCCTTTCCAGGACCAGGGACCTCTCCTTCCTTCTTCTTGGGAATCATTTGATATGCAAATTGTGTCTTGGGTATTCAGAGCTTCTGGGCTAATATTCACTTATCAGTGACTGCATTTCCTGTGTGTTCTTTTGTAATTGGGTTACCTCACTTAGGATGATATTTTCTATTTCCAACAGTTTGCCTAAGAACATCATAAATTCATTGTTTTTAATTGTTGATTAGTATTCCATTGTGTAAATATACCACATATTCTGTATCCATTCCTTCATTGAGGGACACCTGGGTTCTTTCCTGCTTCTGGTTATTAGAAATAAGGCTGCTATGAACATAGTAGAGTATGTGTCCTTATTGCATGACAGGGAATCCTCTGAGTATATGCCCAGGAGTGGAGAAAGAGGAACACTCCTCCACTGCTGGTGGGACTGCAAGCTGGTACAACCACTCTGGAAATCAGTCAGGTGGTTCCTCAGAAAACTGGACATGATACTTCCGGAAGACCCAGCCATACCACTCCTGAACATATACCCAGAAGATTCCCCAGCATGCAATAAGGATACATGCTCCACTATGTTCATAGCAGCCTTATTTATAATAGCCAGAAGCTGGAAAGAACCCAGATGTCCCTCAACAGAGGAATGGATACAAAAAATGTGGTGTATATATACACAATGGAATACTATTCAGCCATTAGAATCAATGAATTCATGAAATTCTTAGAGAAATGGATGGAGCTGGAGAACATCATACTAAGTGAGGTAACCCAGTCTCAAAAGAATACCCATGGCATGCACTCACTGATAAGTGGATATTAGCCTAGAATCTTGGGACACCAAAAAGACACAATCCACATACCAAATGATGTCTGACAAGAAGGAAGGAGTGGACCCTGGTTCCATAAAGGCTCAAAGCATCAGTGTAAGGGAATACCAGAACAGGGAAGTGGGAAAGGGTGGATGGGGAACAGGGGGAGGGAAAATGGCATGTGGGACCTTTGGGGGGCAGGGAACCAGAAAAAGGGAAATGAAATGTAAATATAGAATATATCCAATAAAAAATAAATATTCTGTGAGCAGGGAAAAAAAAAGAAAGGTGCAGGCATTTCTGTTCAGAGTGCGAAATAGGTAAGAGTAAGGCCGTGTTTGTTCAGAGTGTCACATATTTAAGAGTGTGGGCATGTCTATTCATAAAGTCACATATATAAGGGAAGGTGCGTGTCTGCTCAGTTTGTGACATATGTAAATGTGTGGGCGTGTCTGTTCATAGAGTCATATATGTAAGGGTAGGTGCGTATCTGTTCAGTTTGTGACATATGCAAGGGAGTGGGCATATCTCTTTAGTGTGTGACATATGTAAGGGTCTGGATGTGTCTTTTCAGTGAGTCACATATATAAGGGTGGGGACATTTCTGTTCAAAGTGTGTGACATATGTAAGGGTGGGGACATGCCTGTTGAGTGTTTAACATGCAAGGGTGGGGGCAAGTCTGTTTAGTGTATAACATATGCATGCTTTATGCCATAGAATCCTTACAAAAAACTCTCAAATATAAGTGGCACTGTTTGTAAAACAAAAACAAAAACAAAAACAAAAACAGAAACAAAAACAAAAAAAACCCAAAAAATAAAAAGCAAAAAACAAAAAACAAAAAAAACAAAAAACAAAAGAAACAAAGACACAAAAAGAAAAACAAAACAAAACAACAAAAAAACAAAAGAATTCCCCTCTCGTAAGTTATTACCACTTACATCCAATGGTTTAGTATCTCAGAGTATCTTCCTCTTGATGTTTCAAATATATTCCACATAAACGAGTAGCCTGACCAGTAAAGAAAATTATTACATAAAAAAAGTAAAAATAGAAATACAACTTGGAGTGGGCATGGTGGCACGTGCCTATGATTCCAGCACTTGTGAGGCAGAGGCAATGGATCTCAGTGCTCCAGGCCAGCCAGGGCTACAGTGCAGTGAGACCCTACCTCCAGAGCAAAACAAGTTGGGGATAAAAGGCAAAGGGGTGGGGGACAAAAGATGTTCAGAGATAATGATACTTTTGTTAATTCATGTGTGATCTAGTGATCTACTCTGCATGGATGTATTTGCTTCCTTTTGTTCTAGACCTTTCAGGTGTGTTGTCAAGCTTCTAGTGTAGGCTCTCTTCAGTTTCTTTACGGATGCACTCAGAGCGTTGAGTGTTCATCTTAGCACTGCATTCATTGTGCCCATAAGTTTGGGGATGTTGTGCCTTTCTTCATTAAATTCTAAAATGTTTTCTTATTTCTTCCTTCACCAAGTTATCATTGAGTATGGTATTGTTCGGCTTCCATGTGTATGTGGGCTTCCTGTTGTTTTTGTTGCTATTGAAGACCAGACTTTGTCTGTGGATCCAATAGGATGCAACTGATTATTTCAATTTTTCTTGTATCAGTTGAAGCTATTTTTGTGATCGAGAGGATAGTCAACTTTCATGGAGTAGGCAACATGAGGTGCTGAGAAGAAGGTATATTCTTCTGGCTTAGGATGGAATATTCTTTCGATATCTGTTATTCCATGGCCAATAACTGCTGTTAGTTTCATTCTGTATCTCTTTAGTTTGGGTTTCCATGATCTGTCCAATGATGAGAATGTGGTATTGAAGTCACCCACTCTTATTGTCTGAGATGCAATGCATGATTTGAGCTTTAGTAAAGATTATTTTATGAATGTGTGTGTCCTGCATTTGGAACATAGATATTTACATGGAAACTTAGAGTTGCAGTTTGAGAAGCTGTGTTTTTGTCTTGCTTTAGTCTGGTACTTTCTCAGTATGACATTTTTAAATGGCAGTATATATCTTGTGATTTTTAGACATCTGTGATCTACATCTTTTGATTTTATAGGGGATTACACTTTAGAGATTGTGTGTATTTAAGAAATGACTTTGAATTTTGGACTTTTAACATTGTTGAACGACCTACAGTCTATGGGACCTCTGAGTTGGATTAAGAATATTTTCTGTTATGCTATGGATAGGTATGGCCACAATAGACTCATTCATTTGAACAAGCTTATGTTAGCCAGGGAGTGGAATATGTGGTTTCAATAAGCTTGACCAGGGCAAAAGCATTGTTAAAAGTTGTAACCTCCTTGGAGTAGGTGTGTGACAGTTGGGTTGGACTTTGAGACCCTCCTTGTAGCTATAAACTAGGCAGCCTTCTCCTGTGTGCATGCAGAAGAAGACACAGCTCCTTCTCACAGCTCCTCCAGTGCCATACCATCTTAGACGCTGTTCTACTCTCAATGGTGATAATGGACTGAACCGTGGAACCTGTCACCCAGCTCCAATTAAATGTAGTCTCTTATAACAAAGTTGCTTTGGTTGTTGTCTCTTTTCACAGTAATGGAAAACCTAACTAAGACACTGAGCTTTTTGTTTATCCGTATGAACATAAGAAGGGCTCTATCGATACCTGTAATTATTTTGTTGGAATTTTGATAGGAATGCATTGTATCTGTAAGTTGCTTTCCCTCAGATGTTCATTTTCTCTAAGTTAATCCTTGTTAACTCTGACCATGGGAGCTCTTTCCTTCTCATGATATTTTTTTCCAGTTCTTTCTTTGTATGGCTCTCTTTGTTTCTACTTGATTGATTTCAGCCCTGAGTTTGATGATTTCTTGTCTTCTACTCCTCCTGGGTGAATTAGCTTCTTTTTGTTCCAGGGCTTTCAGGTGTGTCCTAAGTTGCTAGTGTATGCTCTCTCCAGTTTCTTATTGGAGGCACTCAGAGCTATGAGTTGTCTGCTTAGCACTGCTTTCATTGTGTTCCATAAATTTGGGTATTTTGTACCTACATTTTCTTTAAATTCTAAAATGTCTTTGATTGTTTTCTTTATTTCTTCCTTGACCAAGGTGTCATTGAGTAGAGTATTGTTCAGCTTCAATATGTATGTGGGCTTTCTGTTCTTTTTGTTGCTATTGAAGACCACTCTTACTCCATAGTGATCTGATAGGAGGCATACAATTAGTTTGATCTTCTTATATCTGTTGAGGTCTGTCTTGTGACCAATTATATGGTCAATTTTGGAGAAGGTACCATGGGGTGCTGAGAAAAAGATATATTCTTTTGCTTTAGGATGAAAATCTCTCTCTCTCTCTCTCTCTCTCTCTCTCTCTCTCTCTCCCACACACACACACACACACACACACACACACACACATATATATGTTAAATCCATTTGGTCCAAAGCATCAATTAGTTTCACAGTGTCCCTGTTTAGTTTCTGTTTTCCTGACCACTCCTTTGAGGAGAGTGGAGTGTTGAAGTCACCCACAATTATTGTGTTAGTTGCAATGTGTGCCTTGAGATTTAGTAAAGTTTCTTTTATGAATGAGGGTGCCCTTGTATTTGGAGCATAGACTTGAAAATCTTATCCTATAGGTCTTTCATTGTTTGCATAAACTTATACCAAGATACATTTTATTAATCCTCAGTATTGTAAGTTGTGGCTTTCCTAATTCTTTTCAGCTTCTTTATCATTTCAATAAAGACAGCTACTGACTTTTTAAGTTCATTATATATCAAGAGCCTTTCCTGTAGGTGTTCATCAGCTATAGTTCTCTAGTACATCTTTAGGAATCACTTATGTATACTATCATATCATGTGCAAACAGCAATACTTTGACATTTTCCCTTATCTTTTGTATGTCCTTGATGTCATTTTGTTCTCTCATTGCTCTAGGTAGATATTCATGGACTATATTGAATAGTTAGGAGCTGCAGTCTCCATTCTAACAGAGTTCTATATTTTAGGAGTAGGAGAATACATAACAGCATGAATAGAATATGGCAGTGATTACATCCAAAAGTGTGTATCCTTTGGAGAAGCCACATTATTCATACAAAAGACTATTGTGAGCTTTGAAATCAGTCTGTAGTCCAGACTTCCTGGAACTTACATAGATCCATCTCTGGTTGTGAGGTGTATGTCTACAGGATAGGACAGAAAACCTGAATAAGTGATATGGTCTCAAAAGAGATGAGTTACAAATAAATTCATCAGAAATACATTTTAAAAACTGGCTTTTAATGATAATTACTATAAACAGTGAAAAAGGAAATAAGAAAAAAGCAATAACAATAATTTATAATATCCAATAACATAACAAGTAACAAAACAGCAAAAAACAAAACAGCAAGCAAAACTCTAACAATAAATTATATGAACCAGAGTTCTCTCACTGCACTTTTAGCAACAAGGACATACAATCTGTTTCTTCTCTTGGACACATGGTGGCAGGGCAGTCACCTCAGTTCTCTCCCAAGGGGTGTTTTCAGAACAGGAAAGGGAATAAAATCCTGAATTGGTTGGCTCACTGACTAGGTAGTTAGGGCCTATTCAACCTGAGGAATTGAATTATATGGTAGAAGACTCATCGAAGGAATTTTGTGGCTGTTGAGGATGGAGCTCAGCAGGGTCTTCCTGAAGTGGCAACTCATTCTGCAGGAGGCACTCTTCCTGGACTGTAGAAATTTCAGCTCTTGCTACACTTTCTGCATCCTAGAAGAGGAAGGCAGTTATTAAGACAGAGGATTGTTGGGAACCTAAATGTCAGCTACCAGTTTGCTGCCTCCCACCAACTCAACAGGAATGTTATCATTCATCTTTTAACTGACACCATTGCTGTTATAACTGCAGGCACAGCAAAATATCCAGCAACATTCACCCAATACATGGGCTGACAAGCTGCTACTCAGACGCCTATAAGTGCACACCATGAAATGGGCAATTGGAAGAGACCTCATTGGGTTACAGGAAGAAGGAAAAATGCCAGATGCCACACAGAACAAAGACAAGGAGAAGAACATATTTCATATTAGTGTTTGAATTTTAACCCTGCAAGATGCTTCCCATTTGGGAAGTCACATGATCTTTGCATGAGCTCTGTCACAGGACCTAGAACTTACTAAAATCTCTGCAAAGGATCCTACCTATCATGAGCAGGTGTAGGAATGTGGCATGTTATTGATCTATCACCTTTACTAGTGTTCAGATTAAGGAGGAGTAGTAAGGCATACTTGCCATACATCAGCTTATCACAAGAGGTTCACCACCTAGAATGCTTGTGCATAGACTCAGCAATGAACAACTACATTCCATGAGGTGGGTGGCTGCTTGGGAGTGTGCATTAGAATGGTGCTGGGTGAAAGCAAAGATGGATGCAATGGGAAAATGTTATCAGTCAGTATAAGCCTGGCTGAGCTGCTTGGACCTACCTGATGTTGTTGGTCCTGGAGGATGCTGGTCTTCTCTTGTACATCTTAATCAGTCAGGTTCAAGTCAACCAGGTATTGCTGAATGATGGTCCAGTCAGCGTGTACTTCCTTGTTCTCCTGCTTCAGTATGACTAACTTCTTTTTCATAAGGTTCTTCTGCATCAGGAGCCGGCTGTGCAGGTTGCTGGAAAAAGAATCTTCATGGTAAGATCCTGCAGGCTCCTCCTTCCATTCTTACACCAAGGTCTCATTAACCCCACCAGGACCTAGGTTCCCATCAAGACCTAATACAATACATCTTAATACATTCTTGAGAGCTGGAAAGACTCAATGCATCAGTGTAGGGGAATACCAGAACAGGGAAGTGGGAAGGGGTGGATGGAGGAACAGGGGGAGGGAAAGGGCATATGGGACCTTTGGGGGGAAGGGAACCAGGAAGAGGGAAATGAAATGTAAATAAAGAACATATCCTCCCCCAAAAAAAGAACGGGGGATCTCAAACTATTCATGACAGCCCAATGCATTTCAGCAGCATCAACTAGTAGGATGCAGATACCCTCAAGGCAGGTCAATAGAACCAAGAAGAGGGCATTGTATCATTTTGTTAGATCACATTTAGCTCTGTAAAACCATGCCTGAGCCCCACAGACCTAGTACTGTACTATAAACCTTCTCATGATCTGAATCACTCTTCTAATGAGAGGCTCCTGATAATGCCTGTACAATGTTTGAAGGAGTAACAGTCTCTTATAGACTTTGAAAACTGACACCAGAAGTCTTAATTCACACTGATGGCTAAAAGGCAGAAGGGATAGAATCAGACCTGCAGACTTTCCAGTGGAGAAACAAAGGAAGTGAGTAATGGCCATTCCACAGCTGGTGGCCTCCCAGAACAGTACTTACCGATAGAAGTTAATCTCCTTCTTGAGCTCCTGGAAATTCTGTCTGGCCTCAATGTTCTCCTTCTCTAAGGTGTGTAGAAATGACATGATCTCCTTCTCCTTTAACTTCAATTTTTCATAGAATGGATTTGGCGTGTAGTAAGGCCTGTCCCCAGGAAGGCAGAACTCCATGAACATGTGCTTTTAAGAACAATGACCACAGACTGGGTCTTGTACTACCCCAGACCAGGAAAGTCAATTCTTAGGTTCTACATGCTGGGATCATCTTCATCTTTGGAAACATTTTATCCTTTCCTAATGATAGCATAAGCTAGGCATCCAGATGGAGGGAACCCTGGCTCCTGTTTATTCATTAGGGCTGGAGGGGCAGTCTAGCCCCTTGTGCTCTCAAGAGCCTAGGCCACAGGTCTTTGCCAACTAGACACCTGTGATTATATTTTCCCTGTTTTTACAACAGGGATTCTAATTCCTGGATAACTAATACTTCAGAGGCAGGCATTACACATAATTCTTTAGGTGAGACCAGACACCACCACTGCTTTATAATCTGCCCAGGAGATGCGACTGTATACATAAATGTGCCCATGAAGGGAAGGAACAGTGCTATTTAAGGTGAGGGCTCCCAGACATCAGGACTCACATCACCTTGAAACTACATGTAAACCCTCAGTCCAAAACACAGACCCCAAGATTCCAAAGTGTGGAGGTAAATATAAACATACAAACAGAAGCACATGTATGTACATGTGGAAGCAAACAAACTCATAAACTGGCACACACAAATTAGGAAAAAAATGGTCACAGTCCCAGAGAATGAGAAATAGAGACAGAGACAGAACCAGAGAGAGCAGAATGAGAATCTGAAGTTTAAGCAACATTACTATTTCAGAGTATCCCGTATTATAAAGATTCCTGAATTTCAAAGAGTGGAGAGAAATATAAACATGCAAAAATTCATTCACAGGATACAACACAATCATGCATATGCATACACACATACAAACACAGAAATAGATATACAGTCATGTGTACACACATGAGAGAAAAGGAGACAGTCACAGAATGAAAGAGAGTGAATCAGAGACAGAAGCAGAGAGAACACAATGAGATGCACAAGAAATGCATGCGACATTACTGTCTCAGAGTATAAGTCACAAAGAGAAAGAGGAACAGGCAGAGCCTCGGGCATCTAGTCAAGCACTGAGATGAACAATGTGGGACCAGGCCCCTCCAGCTGCATCTAGCAGTTTCCAGCACTCAGTCACCTGCCAGTCCAGTACACTCACAACAAAGCCTCTTATAAGAGGCTCCTAGAACCTCTTATAAGAACCTCCTTTGAAGGGATTTCCAAATGCACTCTGGGAACCCTCTCTCCATTGCCTCTATCTCTGAATTCTTCACTCAGATCACAAGTGTGACTTTTGACCAGGAGGAAGGAGAAGAGTCCATTTGCCATGTTATTACTGACCAAGCTTCAGGATCTGCCTCTCCTCTAAGAAGTATTTAGGGACATGAGGTTTGGCCAAGGGATATCATGAAGATATACCTTCCTATGATCCACCACCTTAAAAAGACAAGTGTGACATTGTGGACTCCAGACAAAACCACAGCATTTGGAGCAATGCATACCTCTTGTTCATGGCTCCCTCTGTCACATAGATCAAGCGATCTCTCAGCTCATTTCTCTCTTGTGTAACCAGCTGCAGCTCTCTGGTCAGCCTCTCCTCTTCCTCCTTGGCCTGCTTCTTGCTTAGGACAGTTGCAGGAGTTGATGTCTGCCTGCCAGCCCCTGTAGGTAAAAGAACACAAGTGAACTGAAATGTTGGGAACGCATAGAGTGTAGACAGACTATTCTGAGTCCCATAAAGTAGGACAACAGCCCTAGAATCCAGTGAAACCATACAGAGTTTTTTCCAGGCTTTAGAGGCATCCTCAGTGGATCTCAGTTCACCCATCACTCTATAGAGACTAGGATATGTAAGCAGCCAGGTGTGTCCTCTGTCTCCCTATATATTCTTTTTTTTTATTGAATGTATTATTCATTTACATTCCCAATGTTATACCCTTTCCTGGTTTTTCCTCCAGACCCCAGAAAATCCCCAACCCATCCTCCCTCCCCCTGCCTCCATGACGAAGCCCCTAAACCCAACCACTCCCACCTACCCTCCTTTGATTTCTCCTTGCTGGAGCATCTATGGAGCCTTCATAGGACTAAGGACCTCTTTTCTCACCAATGGCCTACAAGGCATTCCTCCCCCATGAATGCAACTGGAACCATGTGTACACGTTGGTTGATGGCTTAGTCTCTGGGAGTCCTGGGATAGCCAGTTGGCTGACATCATCATTCTTCCCATGAGGCTTCAAACTCCTTCATCTCCTCCAGTTCTCCCTCCATTGGTGACCCCTCGCTCAGTCCAATAGTTGGCTGATAACATCTGCCTCTCTGTGTGTAAGGCTCTGGCCTCAGGAGACAGCCATATCAGACTCCTTTGGGCTAGCACTTCTTTTTTGTTTGTTTGTTTATTTGTTTGTTTTTGTTTTTTGTATTTCGAGACAGGGTTTCTCTGTGTAGCTCTGGCACTTACTTTGTAGACCAAGCTGGCCTCGAACTCAGAGATATACCTGCCTCTGCCTTCCAAGTGCTAGGATTAAAGGCGTGTGCCACCATCACCCGGACTGGGCAAGCACTTCTTAGCATTCACAATAAGTCTCCCTATATATTCTTATGATGACCACAGAGATGGCTTTGCCTGCCTTATTAACAAATGCACAGAGTGCAACTTGGCTTTAGCATCCTCAGTCCTGTGGTTTCACAAGTCACATGATTAATTCACTATCCACAAGTACATGAGTGCTGTGTGATGTTCAGTTCTCCTACCCTGTTACTCTAGGCTCAGATCATGGCCTTCAAAGGTCCTGCCGGGGAACAACATGGCCAACACACTGATCAGCTTACTTTCCTGAAACACAAAACACTCCAGAAGTGGCCAGAGGATGGAGTCTCTGTCTGGGTGTAACAATTCTGACAGGTCTTTGGTTACAGTACAGTAATTCCTGACACCCAAAACGAGTGTTAAAGCTAAGGTAGAAACTTTGAGGGATAGGAGGTCAGAGTATTTGTGAGAAGAAGAGGTCATTGCCAGGGGCACAACTCTCTTCCTGGTACTACTGTGAGAGAGAAGCTGAAGCTAAAAAGAAGCATGGAATTGGAAGCAGTGACGCCCTGCCCTAAACTGGCATAGGTTAGATTCTCTATGACTCCCGATGGTCTCATTCTGTCCCCACGTAACAACCATAATACCCAGTGAAAGTGAAGAATTGGAGTCCACAGCATAACTGCTTTGGTCTTGCCATATGCTGTTTTAAGGGGTGAAGAAAATAATGTTCTGATATCTCTGATGTTCAAGAGTTGTGAAAATTCTTGAATTTCTTTTGCTTCCAAGAAGCTTCAATACCTTTGCCCCTTTGCTAGAAAGGTCACCTCAGGCCACCCTTGCAGGAAGCTCAGTATCCACTTCCCAGTACTTACTCCACATTCTCCAAGACCACCTTCTTCCTTCATTCCTCTCAGATGAAAGGCCACCTTCCTTCCTCCTCTCTCCAGTCTCTCTCCCATCCACACTGGTTCTCCGAAAAAGTTTTCTGAGTCGGGCAAACATGTCTATCAATGTATCCTCTAGACACCAACTGAGAAACCTCAGTGCCCGTGCTGTTGCTACAACACTGGTGACATCACAGCTCATGCCAAGAACTCCCAGGAGACAATAGAATGTTCAAGAAGGAACTGCTGATGTCATGGGGTACAGCCTTTGGCTCCCTGTTAATGTTCTCCTGGGACTCAACAGGAAGCTGGGGTACCCTTTCCTGGAGACTCTTGGGGCACAGCCATTGAGCCCATCCTCCTTCCCAAGCCAGGGTTTGCTCTAGTCTTGACTGCCATCATCTCGGTAATCTGAGTGTTTCCTTTTCCAACCCTTCTCAGAAAGGTCTCATTCTACTTTAAATTTCCCTCAATCAGCAATCTGAGCCATTAAAATCTACTAAGGAATCACTCCAGTTTTTTTTTCACTCCAGTTTTTTTTTTTTTTTTTTTTTTTTTTTTTTTTTTTGGTTTTTCGAGACAGGGTTTCCCTGTATAGCCCTGGCTGTCCTGGAACTCACTCTGTAGACCAGGCTGGCCTCGAACTCAGAGATCCGCCTGCCTCTGCCTCCCAAGTGCTGGGATTAAAGGCGTGAGCCACCACCGCCCGGCTAACTCCAGTTTTAATATACAGTCAAAAGTTCTCCTGTCTAATGTACAGTTGCATGAAATCATATCCAGACAGAGCCTGCAGGGCAGATTAATATGTGGATGTGTCTTAGGGGCTACACTCATGAAGACTTCTGCTTAGCATTTGAAAGTTGACCTGAGATGCCTTAGCAGAGAGAGAGTTGCTGTCATCACAGTTCTGGCCAGAGTCTGGAGATCAGTTGGCAGAGGAAAGTAAAATATTGGAGCCACCAATATAAAGGCCCTCACACAGTGTATGAGGGTCTCATCTCTTCACCAGTGTCACCAAAGGAGGATTGCTTACAGCCCTCTGTAAGCTATAAAATGAGCTATAAAATGATTCTTTCAGAACAAAATAAAATAGTCCAAATAGGTTAAGGCTTATGAAAATATAATAGATGTAGCTTTGTGCCCAGAGGAAGGGCCTAATATCTTGTGTTTGGGTCCATGATCGCCCCCACAAACCAGATAAACACCTCTCTCAAACATGTATGGATTAATGAATGCAGATCCTAATACTGATTGAACAGAAGCACATGTCTCAGATTTTGGGAGCTGATCCATGGCCCCAACATCTATATTCATCAACTTATAAAGCAAAAAAACAAAAACAAAAACAAAATAAAACCCAAAAGTACATGTAGCTCATATGAAGTTGCAGAAGTGTCTAGTGCTCATTTGTGATCAGGCTATTTTTAGATATAACAGTGCATATTGATGTATACACTGAGTATAAATTGATGAGTCCTATGTAAATTTTGTGGAACATTATAAGTTTAACAAACAACATAAAGAACATAAGAATAAGTGATCAACATGACTTTGCTTTGAGACAAGTTATTTTTCTGTGTCAATGATTGGCAGGAATATTACAGCAACAATCTGAACTAGGGAGCAGGCATAGCAAACTGTGTTTGAACATCTATGCTCCAAATGCAAGGCACCCTCATTCATAAAAGAAACTTTTCTAAAACTTAAAGCACACATTGCACCTAACACAATAATTGTGGGTGACTTCAACACTCCACTTTCCTCAATGGACTGATCAGGAAACCAGAAACTACACAGGGACACAGTGAAACTATCGAAGTTTGGACCAATTGGATTTAACAGATATAGAACATTTCAATCTAAAGCAAAAGAATATACCTTTTTCTCAGCAGCGCATGGTACCTTCTCCAAAATCGATCATATAATTGGTCACAAGACAGACCTCAACAAATACAAGAAGATCGAATTAATCCCATGCCTACTATCAGATCACTATGGAGTTAAAGTGGTCTTCAATAGCAAGAAAAACAACAGAAAGCCCACATACACATGGAGACTAAACTGAACTCTACTCAATGACACCTTGGTCAAGGAAGAAATAAAGAAAGAAATCAAAGACGTTTTAGAATTCAATAAAAATGAAGGTACAACCTACCCAAATCTATGGGACACAATGAAAGCAGTGCTAAGAGGAAAACTCATAGCCCTGAGTGCCTCCAAAAAGAAACTGGAGAGAGCATACACTAGCATCTTAAGGGCACATCTGAAAGCCCTGGAACAAAAAGAAGCCAATTCACACAGGAGGAATAGAAGACCAAAAATCATCAAACTAAGGACTGAAATCAATCAAGTAAAAACAAAGAGAACCATACAAAGAATCAACAAAACCAGGAGCTGGTTCTTTGAGAAAATCAACAAGATAGATAAACCCTTAGCCAGACTAACCAATGGGCACAGAGACAGTATCCAAATTAACAAAATTAGAAATGAAAAGAGGGACATAATAATAGAAACTGAGGAAATTCAAAAAAATCAACAGATCCTGTACTCAACACAACTGGAGAATCTGGAGGAAATGGACAATTTCCTAGACAGATACCAAATACCAAAATTAAATCAGGATCAGTTAGATCAGATAAACACTCCCATAACCCCTAGAGAAATACAAGGGGTTATAGAAAGTCTTCCAACCAAAAAAAGTACGGGACCAGATGGTTTTAGTGCAGAATTCTATCAGACCTTCAAAGAAGGCCTAACACCAATACTCTTCAAACTATTCCACAAAATAGAAACAGAAGGAACACTGTCCAACTCGTTCTACAAAGCCACAATTTTGCTGATACCAAAAACCACACAAAGATCCAACAAAGAAAGAGAACTACAGGCCAATTTCCTTTATGAATATCGATGCAAAAATACTAAATAAAATTCTTGCCAACTGAATCCAAAAGCACATCAAAACAATCATTCACCATGATCAAGTAGGCTTCATCCCAGGGATGCAGGGATGCAGGGATGGTTCAATATATGGAAATCCATCAATGTAATCCACTATATAAACAAACTAAAAAAAATAAAACCACATGGTCATCTCATTAGATGCTGAAAAAGCATTTAACAAAATTGACCATCCTTATAAATAAATATACATAGGCCTGGCATCTGACTTCTCCTACAATAGCATATATGTAGGAATGATGGGGTAATGGATTTTAAGTTAAAAGTTGTATATATTTTTAAAATGAAGAAAAAAGATAACAGAGATACTTTCAAAAATTCAAGACCTATTTCAACAATAAAAATATAAGAAAACATCTATTTAAAAAGATAAACACTTTCAGAACTATCAAAAATTGTTTCGTGAAAAAGCAATTTGAAAGATATGATATACAAGTTTATTAATAATTCAGCATGGGAAATCTTAATATGGTAAATAGGTACAGAGAGAAGTATCTCGAACTCTTAAGCAAAAGATACCACTGAGCTCTTGACTCTGCAAATTTTAATTATTTAAAGGGACAAATCATTTTCAGAAATGTATAGAAATAGCAGTGATATATAATCTGAAGGAGAAAATGCACTATATATGGCAATTGACAACATTTTTTAAATTATACTATATGCAACAATATGAATTCAAAGACAGAAAATATAGTATCAAAGGACAGGCATAAAGTATAAATAATTAAGGAAGTGTGTGTGGATGAATGAAGTGTCTACATGACAAAAGTCTGGATAATAGAAATAAAACCCTTAAGTCTATTTAACTTAAAAAATGTGCAACCACAGATAATGGAACAAGATGATACCAATGGGAACTTTAGATAAAGAATTTAAACCAATCCTAAATGCAGATGGCTTTCAGGAAACAGAAAACTTTGTGAGTTTTTCTCAACTTGGAGCCCAAAATCTAACACACCAGAGAAGAGAGTGAGCAGGAAACACACTGTATGCCAAGTTGTCAATTTTCAGTTAGATCTCGTGGACCCTTGACAGCAACCAGTGCAAATCCTTAAGGAAGAAGATTTGCTAAAAGAACTGGAACATTTTTCTTTTCTTTTTTGAATGTTAGGATTACTTTTCCCTTATAAGAGATTAGACCCAAGCAGGACCTTTCACCTAAGTAGACAAGGGAACCACAGCTTAGATGTGTGCCGTCTGCTTAGATTTTTAGACAATGTCTCATAATATAATGTGCCTTACTTGTATTTCACTGCCACTTTCCTGCCTCCCCTGCCTCAGTCTCCTGAGTGCTGGGATTGTAGAAATTCACATCTACATTTTGGAATTTTTCATTAGAAATTGTATCAGGATGGTTCATGTTTATATTTACTAGGTATATTTTCCTTAAATTTTCTCTTTCCCTGCCTCTCTTCCTCCATTTCTTTTTTCCTCCTTCACCCCTATATATAATATATGATAGATGATACATGATATACGATATATACTATGCAGTATATATTATATATACACACTCCCTATACATTGTTAACATGTATGTTCATAAGAGAGAAAATGATCATTACTTATTATAATTGATCCACTGTATTCAGTTTATGAAATTATTTCATAAAATCAATCATTTAATAAATCATTTCATAAAATCAATCATAGTGGTCCACATTTCTGGGTCTGAGTGACAGAGCCGTGAAGACCTATGAGCTAGTGTCTTCCATGCAGAGAAGCAAAGTGAATTTACGTTGAGTAGTATCCCTCCAATTCCAAATGTATCTTCCTTTAGATGCAGAAAATATACTGTCCATAATGAAAAGAAGATGAATCTAAGTAATTGTTAAGATACTCATCAAAGGCAGCTTGCTTATTTTTTTTTTATGTGTGTTGATCAATCTACGTCAAATTTTCTTTGCCAGAAAGGACAAAACTTAAAAGATACAGGGATTTCAATCTTCAAGATAATTCCTTTCTGGTGCCTGCTGAGAAGCATATCCACTCATCTGAAATTTTGTTGTTGCTTCACTGAGTATGTCTGCCGTTTTCTTACTTCCTGGATTTTAAATAGCTGACCATGAACTTTAGAAGCCATAATACACTAGGAATCTTGGCATTGACTTTTACAAGTTTATATTACTTGTGCTTTATATGTGTAAACTGAAAAATCTATTAATTTTATGTTTCACAACTCAGCTTAAACCTTTATCCCATGACCTTTCCTTTTTAATGAAAAAAGCCCAAACCATTATGCCAAAGAAGTAAGTCATGAGTATATAATATAAATTCAAACTCTTATTCTACTGAACACTACCAGCTGATACCTGCAGGCACACAACTCACCAGGACCTGCTTGGTGAAGCAAATGTGAGCTCTGTTTGTTGTACGTTCACTAAGACCTTTTTCTAGGTACCCAGGGATCTGTTGAGAGCTGTGCGCGTCACTCAGTTTTCCTGTAATTCTTTTATCTCCTGTGAGGAAACAACGCAGAATGGAAAGAGAATCCCAGTTTCCTCCAGGGTTCATTTCCTGGAGCAAAGGAAATCATTGTAGGTTCGTTTACTCCAAAATTTGTGTATCAAAGAATGAAAAGACAAAAGTAAAATTAAGAAGTGAGAAAAAGGAAGGGAGAGATGTTTTAGTAACACTGTCATTAAGTATCAAACCCAGAAGTGGCTATGGCGCCTGTTTAAGATATCAAAGCAGACCTGGCCTCCAGGTTCTCCCATCACCCACAGTCCCTTTGGGTCACTGGGTATGGCTGGCATACCCTACTGCTACCGTGAACATCCCAGCCCATGGGCTGGACTGTCCTTCCTAAGAGGCTCTCCTCTATATAATCCAGATATTTTGGTTACCTACTCTCTCTGCCTTTCTTTCTGCCTCTCCTTTTCTTCTTTTGTATTTCTGGAGTCCTGGCTGCTGTACTTGCACCCCCCCTCTCCCCCTTCCTTTCCTCTCCTCACATGGTTCAGGGTCATGAGCACTCTGGACTCTCCCAGACGTGTCTGCCTCTGGTAATGCATTCTCAGATATCTGCAATAAACCTCCCCCACTATATCTAGGGGCATTTATATCCTTTGTTTCCTATTCCATTCATTCATTCATTCATTCATTCATTCATTTATATTCAACTATAGTCTGAAAAATTAAAATAGACTCAAGCATAAAGATGAAAGTGTCCACATGTAATCTCAAGCTATACCTGATCAGTAGAGCACAACTGCTATTAATAAGTGTGTTCCTTTTTGTCCTTTATTCAAACTGGAGAGGTCCAGAGTTTTCCCATACTCAAGTTCCAGATCTCTACATTAAAAACTAAGTGACTTTTCCTTTAGACTTTGCAGCAATTTCACTTGAGTTCCATTGAATGTTATTTCAAAACACGAAAATTAATAAACAATTCTATTTTGGTATTCCATTATGCTACTATCTGCTCTTGAGATATTCATATGACCTCATCGAGGAAATTTTAAGTATGAATAACAAAAATGAATTTACTGTATTAAATCAACTCAGTTTGTACCAACAGCTTATTTTTATTAGCAAATGTATAGAGCTAAAATCCTTTTCCAATGTTACAAATGTTTCATTATTAGCTATTATTAAACAGCTATATTAGCTATTTCATGATATAGTTTGCTTGTTTTTATTTCTCTCAGACTTCTATGCATACATTTAAATACATCATCCTTTAATTTCCCACAATCCCAAAACAAATAAATAAAATACAACCTTTTATGTAAAAGTACATATAAAAAGTATTTTTTTAATAAAGCTAAAGTCAGTCAAGATGACTAATGAAATCGTTGATTCATTAAATGTGGAAGATTACAATGACAGACTGAACGATTGTGTTTGGGGATTTCCTCCTAGGTAATTGGTCATTTCTGTTGACACAGCAACATTTGTTATCTGGCTAGGGGCAGATGGCTCAACAAAGAATTTAAGAGAAAAAGATCAAAGATAGAAGATGTTAGTTTAATTCTTATTTGTTGAAGGTTAAATATGCTGAAATATTGTTTAATGATTGCACTTACCTGATCTCCATGGGTGACTGCATGCTTTCTCATTCCAATATCCTGACTAAGCTAGAGAAAATACATATTTTCAGTGATCCTTTCAAAGGTCGATTGTTATTTGTAAGTATAAAAGCAAGGAGATATTTTACTAATATAGACTTTTAAACAATTTTATCAACTTATTGATAATTTCATACAATGCATTCTGATCAAACACCAAATTCCTTCCCTAAACTCTTTTCAGAGGTAATAGTGACATGAAGTTATAGAGCTAACTAATACAGCTTTTAAGTACTTTCTTGCATTTTGTGACAACATTTTTATTTTTGTTTTAAAGACATTTAGATTTTAATGGTAATAAAATAATTGAATCAAGCTTCTTAGAAATTTTACCTGCCTCTTAGTATAGAAAAGAATTCTTACTGTGATAGAAACGATGACAATTTTACTTCCTTTCCATACATGAGCAATAATCCCTTATCAAGAACATATTTAAGATATACAACCCAGGTATGTTAAATTATTCTAAAATATGACCAATACAATACTTAAGCTACCAAAATCAGTCAAGACTACATGCTTAAATTTTAATATTTACTATTAGATTATACTATGAGTACTATATATAAATAAAACCATTATAATCCATTTAAAGTAAAATTTACTTTCAATAGTCAAAATTTAAGACATACTACTGGCAAAATTATTTTTTGTAAGGTAATAATACTTTAATAAAAATTGTAGATAATTTTTGTTTAAATAACTTCTGGTAAATATTATAGCATAATATAATATTTAAAAGGAGGATAAATATAAAAATAAATGATAAATTTTACTAAAGCTTTGAGATTCTAAGAAGAAGTAATATAAAAATAGGCGCTGCCAGTCCTGGCATAAATTTTATGTGCTAATTACGTTGTGGTCTGTGCTTCCCAGATGGTTTACTTGGATGCCATGATCCCTCTTCTCTTATCTCCTGGGCTTCAAAGGAGGCATGAAAATAAGTGGAGACCCATGTGTCTGTCCATGGCCTAATTAGAACTGGGCAGTTAGCCCCCGAAAAACTAAGTGCTTTGCGTGTCCTTTCTAGTCCCTTACTGTCAAATTATCTTAAATCCCTTTTTTGAAAAGGCCAATACATTATTCTTCAATATCTTTGCTATTATTCAGAATAATGAAATTTAAAAGTAAGGACTGAATACCTATAAATGTACAAGATACCAAAGAAACAACTAAGTTGTATTGTTCTCAAACTTGATGTGGCCAGTTGACTTGACAAGCCAAATAAGGAGTGAACTTATTTCACTGAGCATTAAAATCTTATATACCCACTCTCTCAGAGTGGGAGATAAGTCATTCAGAATGTATTGACCATATTTTGCAGAAGTGGGAGTGTCCTGGAATTGACTGAGGAACTAAACAAAATCTTATTTCAATTATTATTTGGCATGGGTATCTTCATGCCAATTTACGCATCTACTTAGTTTCTTTACAAATGGGAAATTTCAGTTTTGTGCCACATGTATCCTCTTATCACTTTTTTGCCATTTGGATGGACCAGTGCTTGTGATACTACTGTACGTGCCTCTCATTGGCTAGGGATGAGATTTAGGAAGTTATAGGGTAATGCCAACTCATTCCACTGATCACAATGGAAATTCTGAAACTAACGTTCAAATGATGACTCAGTTTTGACAGTAGTTCAAAATAAATTTGGCTCTGGTTTTCTTATCAAGAGCAAGTTCAGTATAGCTGCTTATTTAAGACCCAGAACCTTGAGTTCTGATTCTTACCTATGGATTGTTCTGGAAGCTGCTGAACATTCTTCATCCTCTCTGTGGTCATCTACACCATTACGGTAATAAGCATCTTTCTGTGTGATTTCTAGAGGGCACAGAGTCAGACATTTCTGATTAGTTCTTGAGATCAGAGCCTGATACTTGTGATGTTCACCATTGTTGTTCTCCAGAACAGATAATCACCTGGACTTAGAACAGCTTCCATAGACTCATATATTTTAATACTTTTTCCTCAGTTGCTGGAGCTTTTTGAGAAGTTCAGTCTTAGAGGAGGCATGCTAGTGAAGAATTGCGTTCATGGTTTCAAAAGCCTATATATCATTTCCACTTAGCTCTCGCTGGCACCTGCTTCCTGCCATGCCAGGATCATCATGGACTTTACCCCTCTGAAACTGTAAGTCCCAAATAAATTATTTTTTCTATATGTTGCCTTGCTCACTGTGCCTTATCACAGAAATAGAAAAAGAACTAAGGCTGTTCCATATTGGAACACTTCTTTTAAGAAGATGTCACCTGAGGAAACTCAAATGGCTGAGAAGTACATAAAGAAATGTTCAAAATCCTTAGTCATCAGGGAAATACAAATCAAAACAACCCTGTGTTGGCACTCTGTCCAAGCTCCACCTCAAGGTTACCTGGCAACAGCCAGGTATGCCCCACCCCATAGATCTGGCCTACTATAAAAGGGGTTGCTTGCCCCTCCTCTCTCTCTCTCTCTCTCTCTCTCTCTCTCTCTCTCTTTCATTGCTCTCTCATCGCTCTTACCTCTCTGCCCCTCTTGGGCTCTCCTCCCCTCCCCCCTCTCTCCATGGCCAGCCTCCACTCCTCTCTACTTCTCTTCTCTTCTCTCTCTCTCTCTCTCTCTCTCTCTCTCTCTCTCTCTGCCTTTCTCTGCCTCCACTATACCATCAACTCCCATCCTCTTCCCTGAACAAACTCTATTCTATACCATGTCTGCGTGTGCGTGGTCCCTCAGGGGGAAGAGGTGCCTGGGCATGGGCCTGCCTAGCCAACCCCCTTCCCCCATCCCGCAGTGCCACACTTTCTAATACTCCTTCTCTTTTATAACCCATCATATGGTGCTGAAACCCAGGAACAACATTAAACCATCACCCTGAGATCCCACCTTACATCAGTCAGAATGGCTAAGATCAAAAACTCAGATGCTAGGGAGGAAATGGAGAAAGAGGAACACTCCTCCTTTGCTGGTGGAATTGCAAGCTGGTACAACCACTCTGGAAATCAGTCTGGCAGTTCCTCAGAAAATTGGACTTCCTGAGGACCCTGCTATACCACTCCTGGTCATATGCCCAGAAGATGTGCCAATATTTAATAAGGACACATGCTCCACTATGTTCATAGCAACCTTATTTATAATAGCCAGAAGTTGGAAACAACCCAGATATCTCTCAACACGAGAATAGATACAGAAAATGTGGTCCATTTACACAATGGAATACTATTCAGCTATTAAAAATAATGACTTCATCAAGTTTTCAGGCAAATGGGTGGAACTTGAAAACATCCTGAGTGAGGTAACTCAGTCACAAAAAAAAAAAAAAGTGGTATGCACTCACTGATAAGTGGATATTAGCCATCACATATACAGTCACCAAACCCAGGCACTATTGTGGATTCTGGGAAGTGCTTGCTGAAGGGAGCCTGATATGGCTGTTTCCTGAGAGGCTCTGCCTGAGCCTGACAAATACAGAGGCAAATGCTTGCAGGCAACCATTCCACTGAGCACAGGCTCCCCAATGGAGGAGTTGGAAAGGAGGCTGAAGGAGCTGAGGGGGTTTGCAGTGCCATAGAGGGAGCAACAGTGTCAACTGTCCAGACCCCTTGGAGTTACTGGGGACTAGACTACCTATCAAAGAATACACATGGAGGGACCCATGGTTGTGGCCACATATGTGGCAGAGGATGGCCTTGTTGGCATCTGTAGGACAAGAGGCCCTTGGACCTGAGGGTGTTCTATGCCCCAATGTAAGGGAAATGCCAGGGCAGGGAGGTGGGAGTGGGGGTGGGTGGGTGAGCACCCTCGTAGAGGCATGGGGAGGGGAAATTGAATAGGGAGATTCTGAAGGGGAAATCAGGAAGGGGGAAACATTTGAAATATAAGTAAAGAAAATATCCAATAAGGAAAAAAAGGAAAAAAAAGAGAATGTTGATCAAATGTGTAAATGAATGTTCATTCTTTTTGAAGTTTTAATTTTCTGAAAATATAAATGATCACTAATTTGTTGTTAGTGATGGCCCTTAGCTCCAAAAATTCCATTTACAAAAACATTTTGTCCCTGAGATATTTACATTTTAAGTGTCTTTAGCTACAACTTTCACATAAAAATGTTAATTTTTCAAAATTTTCTTTATTATAAAGGATTGTGGTGGTGGGATCGTATTTAAATATGAAGTTTTTCACTAAAATTAGTCATAAGTGAATGGATTTATATTTAATTTGTTAATTTATTTATGAATAGTTAAACCTCTAACAAAAAATATTTTACTATTCCTTCACTTTCTTCAAATAACTACAATTGCAAATAACTAAATTGCATTTAGTATCAATTTTGAACAGTTTCCTCTTGTTCGAATTTTGGTGTTACTGTCCACATTAAGAATTACTAACAACAGGCAAATAAGCTTATTCTTCTTTGGAAATCATCCAGATATTTGCACACAATTGTCACAATGCTATTCTCCACATTCTTTTCTTGGTTGTTATTCCTTCTTAAGTTGTTCTCTAAATCGCGAAGTTTGTTTTAATCTTTCCGTCAGTAGGACACATTGAAATGAAGGTTATGAGAGAAATGAGTTTTTTCCAGCTCTAGCAATGCCAGTGCCTTATCACTTCTTAGAGAACAGTGAAACATTCCTTTAAAGACCACAGTAATAGATGCTTGTGCATCCCTGGGTTCAAACAGGATGGCACAGGAAGTGTGGAAGCCTGGGTCTGTGATGCTTCAAACCCCCAAGTGAAAGTCAATTACCAGGTTTAGTTCCCCAATCACCAAGTCACTCACTTACTATGCAGCTAATTAAAATAAGCTTTCGCAAACTCGCAGGTGCAATAATGCTCTCTAAAAACCAATTTCTTGCTAGGTTTTAATATGATAGTATTTCAAACTAATTTCTTTTTCTGGCAAAATTGGCTCATATCATTGTCTGTGATCATCCATTCTAATTATTTTATTACTTTGCAAAGACTTTAATAGTTTTAGCCTCAAGACCTCTTGAAAGTGGATAGAAGGGGTTAAAAAAGGAGAAACCTTCCTCAGTGGGAGGAGCTGTTCAAGGGGAGCCTGACCTGAAGGGGGCCACTGTTTGGTCCATAAATAAATAAAATAATTAAAAACAAAAAAATATTTTAAAAATCCCTACTATTTAGTGTGAAGAAAATGTGAAGTGTCATATTGAAATTATTCCTCTCAAAATAAAATTTTTTAAAAAAATAATTAATGTTTGGTAATTTTGCCTGCTGGTTAGCTGAGACCTCTGGCTCTGAGACCATCAGGTCCCCTTCTCCAAGGCATCCTGCTGAGATCATGGGATTTGCTCCACACCTGGAGAGTTTCTGATTCCTAGAACCATTTTCCTTTGACATGAATAAAAAGTTGACTCTAATTTCATCCAATGCTTGTACATTTGACTTGACTAATACCAGTTCAATTTTGGTAGCATGAAAACTATTCTAGCATGAGTAAAAAGATGTATGATATTCTGTGATTTTATGAAATTATTGTTACTATTAAAGACCTATTGAGTTCTCTCATATTTTCATAGGCCTCTCTCAATGGGATACGTTTCAACACAAAATCAGCTGTTTTGTTTCTTTTCTGTAACTTTTATGTAACTTTCAAATCATTCATATCCTTATTTATATGTATGATCATCATTACATTTTATTTGACTCACTTCATTTCATAAAATAAAATGCAATATATAATACTTTGGTCTCCCTGGTTTAGCTGCAACTTAACTGAAGGACAAGCAATTGATTCTAACTTTGTCTCACACAGCTCTTCCTCTCACCCAGCTTGTTGAGTTCTTAATCATTTGAATGATCTGTGGATTAACTTGTTCATACATCCATTTCATTTTTAACTATTTTGACCTTCTAACCACAATTAATTTTTCAACAGTAGAATGTATATTGTGGAATACCTATGATATGTGTGTATATGTATACACACATATCATAAGATATCCAACTTAATTTTTTCTCTATTTTCTTAAATCCCTACCACACATTTTATCATTCTCAACCTTACTGTTTGCTTACATATAAATTGCTGCAACTGACGTCAGTGTTGTGTATTATAATCTACCTTAATAGGTTATATTTCTCCATGAAGCTAGCTGTTAATAAAGGTATAATGAGCCAGTGTATTAATTATGGTTAAGAGGCTGCTATCAAAGATGGTCCATGCCTTCGAGTTTATGTAAAAGAGCATATTCCTTACCCACTTATTTCTCCAGAAGAGTGTAGTCCTGAGGTACCACAGGGCCAGAGCTGACTTATCTCTCTACAATTCCCACCATGCACATGGCTTTTTCCCCAGTGAATAAAGAATTTGCTCTGATTTTAGGCTTTGCACTGTTGCAAGAGGATCAGCAACGTTATGACACTTTCTGAGGACAGGTGTAGTATTTGAGCAACACTGAGGATCAACCCACGGTTAAAAAGTCGTTGCATAGCAAACCCTGAGTTCACCAATGACCAGTCTCCTTCAGCACTCCTGCATTAACCTAGACATTCTTTACATTACATTATTTATCTGGGTTTTCTTCTCATCACTCAAGTTGTATTCTAGGTGCAAGAAACACATCATGACTTCTAGGATTCATGTGCCATGGTGTCATATGCATAAAGTATTTGTGTGATTTCCAATACTTCTAGTAGTTAATAAATGCAAACTTTTTTTCATCCATTTCTTTGTTTACTTATTGCTGGTAAAAAGTACTGATTTGTAAACTTCTTTAAGTTTTCAAAATGTTAAACACTGCCCTATAATGTATGTTGGCCCAAAACTCACTTATTTTACCTTATATCTTGCAATTTTGTTTATGATGTTTTTCTTGGTATATGTTTGAAAATCATATAGTCATATTTATGAATTTTTTCTCAGTTAATTTCTTCTGTATTGTATTTAGAAAAATTTATTTCACAAAAGAAATAGGTTTTGTTCCATTATACTGGTGGTTCCTCTTAGCTCTTTGAGAGGGTTGGGGTTATAATTAGAGAAAGACATCCCCCATTTTGATGTCATTCTTTCTCCATCAATAACTCGATTGGTAGAAGTTGTAGGACTTGATCGTATTTAGCCAGCATCATGTTGTGACTCTATGGTCTCAGGTTATATAATAAAGAATGTTACAAAGAATAGCCTTATGTGATATTTCTCATAATTATGTTGGTTACTTGGTAGCATTTTTTAAAATGTGACCAATGAATTCTCCATTATAATAAAGTAACACATGTTGGCTTACAGGCTATTCCACCAGGTTCCTCCCAGGGACCTAGCAATGCCTTATGTTATCATCTGCCACATATAAAAGCATATAAAAGATATAAAAGGACTACTAGACACACTTTAGTTCTCTCTCTCTCTCTCTCTCTCTCTCTCTCTCTCTCTCCCTTTTTCTCTCTCTGTTCCCATTGTCTCCAGCTCATCTCTCTCCCCATTCTTTCCTTTTTACTGTCCTCTGTGCCCCTTCTCTGCCCCCATAGCTTTGCTTCTATCTATCTGGCCCATCCTTTATCCAGGCCTTCACTCTCTTCCCTTCCCCTAAATTAACCTCCTTTATACCAGATTTGCTACATGGTGTGATTTCTCAGGGAGACACCTTGACCTGTGCCCACCACATACCATCTCCTCCCCTGTAAGCTTCATTATAACTCCTAACAGCACTAAAACTGATTTGATAAATATTAACAGAAACAGAATCTTAGAACTGACCCCCACATACGTGAAAACACTATGTATTTCTGTCACAAACTAAATGAAACTGAATGATACTAAAATCCATCAGATTTCCAGCCCTGATTGTCATTTGACTTACTTTCTTCAATTAATGAAAAATAATCTCTATACTTAGTTAGCACAGCACTCAATCTTCTCAGATTCGTGGAGTTTGAAGGATTGAATAGATAAATCAATAAACAAAAGGAACTATTTGGATTAGCTTCTGGGCCTATTTATAATACTTGCTTTGAATAGCTATAGAAAATGTCACGAGCTGATACACCCACTACAGGTTGATGGCACAGATAGGAACAGTGAATAGGAAAGGACGAAGCTGTGAAATGGCACGTCAATACCACAATAGTGAAGTTGAAATCTCTTTGGTCATTTATCTATTGTCTTTCTTTTTTACAGGCTTTTTTCAATTGAGTGGTTAGGCAGATTTAATAGTGAATAAAGCTCCAAAGGTGCCTTGAACCTAAAACACTCAAAATTCTTCCAGTTCAGCTTTAATGAGGACAATGCTAACATGCCATGCTAGTAAAGAAAGGAACTCTGATTTCCATGTTTGCTTAATATGTCAATTGCCTTGCTAAGGATGAGTGAGCCAAACGCAAGTGCCATCTGGACCGTAGAAATGGGCTTCAGGTGGATGACTATCACCTAACCACTGAACTACACAAGCAAAGTGTTAGCAATCCTTCAAGACTTCACCCAACAATTACCTGGCAACAAGCCAGGTATGTCTGGAGTCCCATAAAAGGGATTGTTTCCCCCCCCCCCAACTCTCTCCTCCTGTATCTATTCCTTTGTCTCTGTCTGCCTCTATTCTCTTCTGAGGAGCTGAGGAACCCTTCTCACCTTCTTACCTCACCATATGTGGCTCTATAAACATTTTCTGTCTTTCTTTTTTAAAAGCACAACACAAATCAGAGCGCCAAAAGACTCGAAATAATCAGGAAACATTTTACCACTACTGTGGCTGTCCAGTTTTCTACTCTTTGTTGTTTTCTGGTTGTAAATGTTGGGCATTACCATTATACAGCTCTACAGATTCCAATAACTACGTCTATGCAATGTCACTTTATTTTGCATAAGGTTTTTGTCTTGTAAATTTACACTGGAAAATAGTGGAACCAAGTTGTTGGGAGCATAACAGATCTCCAGAGAAACCAGGAATGTTAAACACCCAGGACTGTCCTTCCTATGGGAAAATACCAAACCTGTTCTTCCAGAAAACTGAGAGTTGGAAGTGATTAATATCTTGGTGAGAGTCATAGCTGCCAGGCCAGGCCAAATCAAGCTCCTACAACCAGGACCAGAGGTGGCTAGTAATCTAAATGATCCTTGTAGATAGGGGCTCCTCAAGGTCCCACAACCAGGGCCAGAGATAGCAAATTGCTCAAATGACCTTGACACAATCTGTACTACTGTCTCCAGTCTAGAGCTTTCTCAAGCTATAGGTAGCCTGTCTCTAGAGGCTGCCTTCTTGAAAGAAATGACATGTACCCTAAGCGAATTTTAATGTAATTACACTTCTGTGCATCCGGGATTATATTATATCAGTATATTTTCATTCTAAATTATACTGAGATAAATATACTGGGAATAAACTACCTGATATCAAACACTTTAGAAGTCTTGATCCGTGGAATGTAAACAAAGAATATAGAAAATAAAGAAAAAAAAAGAAGTCTTGATCCAGATGGATGAAATCAATCCGAACTGAGTGTCACATGAAGAGGTCACAACCTCTTCATATGACACCTGCAGAGAACCCCTCTCCAAGTCACCTAGCTAAAGCAAATGAATAAAGAAAGGTTAAAAAATGTTTTTAACATGTTTTGGTAAAGGGGTATAAAATACATATTATCCAGTTGAAAATAAGGATAGATTGGTTCTCTAGACAGATCAGATGGTATATCTGTGAGTAGCTGTGCCAGAGACTTTGTGTAAAATGCTAAAGCCCTAAGGCCAGTTCTGCTAATGTTGTGTCCTGGCCCTCCATGCCGACAGTCATTACATGCAGTGACTCAAGTCTTTTACACCCTGGCTCCCGTTTCTCTCACTGTGTACCACAGATGGAGTCAACGGGCCTGCAATTCCTCAGGGTTTTTAAAAATTCACTGTGGTAGTTTAGAAATTGTGGCTGCTCCATTGACTTCCACCCATAGCAGACTGCTCCAGTGTAGCCTCCTAGGATGCAGAGCCTGCAAAGATTAAACTGAAAGCTTTGCTTAAAATCTCTTTATGGACTGTTAATCACCAAAGCAGAGAATATAATGGATTGCAAATATTTACTGGACTTGAGCATCTATATACAGCTGTGCCTACATAATTTAATCAAGGCTTTACAAGGCAATTTATCTCAGAGAGTTTCGTAATTTTGAATTTAAATAAAAAATAAAACAGTGAACTATTTGCTTTTGATTGCTGGCCATTAAATTGAAAGGTTTTCATTTATGATGTAATATGTAAAACTATAAAAAAAAACCAGACATAACATTATCCATTAACCGTGCATTGTTTGCTTAGATATAAAGAAAAATATTGTCTCTCCATAAATATCCATCAAAAAATTTCCCAAGGGAAACCAGGAAACTGATGCTTCTGTTCAAAGAATAGAAAAGAAGAACAGTGTGATAACCAGTCTTCAGGTAAGTAATGTCACAGTGTCTGTGATGATGTTTTACTGGGAGAGGAACTAAATATTCATTTCAAATTCATGAAACATATGCCACAGTTAATATTAAGAAACCTGTCCCACAGATATGCCCTTTTTTCTCAACCATTCATTCCTTTATTTAATGTATTTTAATTTCTGCTAAGAACCTTCAGAGGGAGATATAATTTGGGAGTTAGGTGTGTCCTGGTTTGTGTACATTTTTCATGAATCTGCTGCTTTCTCCAGCTAATAACTCTAGCACCTACAGCCTTAAACAGTGGAAATGAATTGTGCCAGGCAACATTGAAAGGGAAACAAGAGGTGCTCCCAAGTCCCATGGAAAAACGTTTTCTGAGGCTTCAGCTGCTGATTAAAACTAATTCTGGAGAGAGATTAGTTTCATTAAAGCAGACAAAAAATGAAAACAACAACAACAACAACAAATCTCATTAAGATAAAATCAGTGGTAAGAGTCAGTTGCTGAAACATACTCTAATATCTTTTTTAAAGAAGAAGAACCTTCATACTCCAAAAAGTTAAAAAAAAAGTGTATGGTTTTTATGATGAACACTAAATTATACACTAGACAATGTCAGTCTGATTCATACATAAGAAAACATAAAATTAAAAAAAACATATTAACTGTTATCAGTCTTAGGTTAAGTAGTCCTTGTTCATCTTTCTAGAAATCTAGAGGGATGACGATGATACAAAGTTCAAGGTCCATCTAATGGATGTATATTGAATAAACTATAATAAGCAATTACCACAACACTGTAATACATACAGCCATAAGTATGTCAAACTCATAAGAGAGAGTCGGGTTAATTTGCACTAATAATCTCCTCTTACATGCCAGCCATTTATTTAAAGTAAACTGCAGAGGAAGAGAAGCATAATAGCTGTTTTACAAAGATGCTTCACGTGCTAAGAAAAAAAGAGACTGTGTAATTATGGCCCAGGGACACTGTTAGGGCTGTGAGGGATGAGATAATCACGGAAACAGCAAGGCTTTTATGTCACCTCCAAAGGCACCGGCAAGCGGTATAGTCAACCCCTGGGATCACCGGTGCTGCCTGCAAAATGAAGTCCCTTGGGACATTTAAAGGATGAGAAAACACGTGGGAGGTGTTGGATGCTTTAGTGTTCTTGTACATCTCAAGCCCGGCTGAATGTTATCACCTGAGGACCCATTGGTCCCGCCTCTCCTCCAGATGTGCACACTCCTATTGCAGATGTACAAGGACTGGGAGTTAGGATCTAAATCCAAGACAGACTTTTTAAACCTTATTTTGCATACTGATTTCATGTTAAATTGAGAAATCCTTGAAAATTATATAGATTAAAAGCATTTGGAAAACATGGATACTTTTAGTGATGCAGGCAGTGTTTATGTGGTTTAAATTTATTGTCCATCATCTTGAAAGGAACCCCTGCTCCAACATGGTTACATTTAGCTGCAATTACTTTAGAGAGTTACAGGTGCAAGTCTTCTATCATTTCTGTGTGTTTACATCTAAACTCTCAGGTCATGTGTTCTAAGTGTTTGGGAGTACACGTCAGCATAGATCACTGAAAGGCGACTTGTTTCTTCTCCTTTGTTTGCTTTAATTCCGAAGTTGTAATGCCAATGCAATTTATTTATGCTTACCATAATAGGTTAAAAACTGTGATGAGATTTTGAGAAGTTGTGACTATTCTCTATGTAGTAGCCTGTGCTGACAATGTTAAATGTCTTCCCCCACCCCACGCGATGGAAATAATTGAGACAAATGACACGCGAACAAGAATGAAGAAACAGGCTGTATCTTTTCCTCCTCGATTTAAGCTCATGAAATGCTATATCTTTCTGCAGTCTATTGATTGCCCTTGAACTAAATACTGTTTTTACCCTTAATTTTGTTTATGTTAGGAAAATATTGAGGGGCAAAACTAAAAACATCTTGAAAAAAATATAACCAAGAGCCCAAGCACAGACATCAAATTATATTGTTTGTATATTGTTTGTATATTGCTTATACATTGTAATTATATTGCAATCTCAAAGAAAATAAAAAAAAGAACTGCTCCAAGGCCATAAGGAAATATTAAGATTTATGAGTTGTGACTGTACATGCAGATGAAAACTGAGCGGGTAAACCACTGGTTTGCAATTCCTGTGAACATTTGCTATTTATGTTGGCCGTTGGGGTGTCAGAGTCTCATGCAGCTTAGACTGGCCTCAAATACTCTATGTGGCCAAAGATAAGATTGAATTTATAACCCTCCCTCTGACAAGGACTTTGATTTCGGGAGTGCTCCAACATACCCAGTGTCCGTGGGATGCCAGGGCATTGTGCATGCAAGATAAATACTCTAACAACAACAGAGTTGCACATCTGCAACCTCTGCAAACTCTTTAGAATGCATAAGGAAATCACTAAGGCGAAACATTAACACCAATGTGAAATTGAGCAATAAAAGAGTTCAGCTGTCCTTCCTGGATTGATCTAGACTGAGGCAGTACGATTTCTTTTTCATATGCAAACAGGTGAAAGTAAGGATAAGAAGGAAACCCCAACATTGTGGGAGTAGAAAGGAGACTGTTTCAAAACCTAAAAAAGAATTAGACTTGTGTCTAAACAGAGAAAGAAAATTAACAACTAAAAACTCACAAAACTTCTCTTTTTCTTTTTTGTACAAATGATAAATTTGAATATAACTTTGTAATTTACATAGTAGAGTAGAATTCCTCTAAATATATTATATGTGAAATGGTAATAATAGGTCAATTTATTAATTATAGAAATTAAATTCTTAAGTGTTCATGTGCATGCAATTTATAAAATAGTTTAAGAAGAAAAAATATATTTACATGAATTTTATGTTAAATTGTCAAAAATTAATACACTAAAATGGGGAGGGACTCTGGACCTGGGAAAGGGAAATGCATGTGAAACAAGAAACAGCTTTAATTGGGAAAAGAAGCAGAGGAGGAGAAAGGGAGAAGAAGGGTAAATAACACTCAGACTGTTTGAAAAAGACATGGGGAATCAAACTATTTTATTGGTACCTAATATTACAGATAACAAACACACACACACACACACACACACACACACACACACACACATATTGAAGCTATGGCACTTAGGGTAATAACTGTCTTCCCAAGAGCCATAGAAGCCATAGAAATAGACGAGTAAGCAAAATTCCAGTGCTAGTCCTGAGAAAACCTTTTGAGTTAGAGCTCACAGAGGTTAAGGCAACTCTCAAAACAATACGGGCAATTGCTATTGCTCTTAGTACCTCCCAGAAGTTGAAGTTGAAGGTAAGTCCATAGGGGATTGTTAAAGACACCAAGCTCTTTGCACATAGGACTCAGAATCGATCTGGAGCTAACCGGGAAACCACCTATTTGAGGACTAGCATTCATAATATGAAATGGTGCTATGAAGGCTGCCAAAGGAAGGAAACAATTAATAGTCCTATTCAGCTAAGATGTCTATGAATCATAACAATGACCACCTTGATGTGAAACCCTTAAGAGTGTAATAGTGACACTTGTATCTCGGATGTAACCAACAGCTATGGACTTGTCGATGATGTCCGCTAAGGACCCGTGTCTAGGAAATCATAGATCTTAGAGAAGAACCTATCACAGCCATTTGCCTACCAGAATAATTCCTAAGGGCTTTAAAGATAATTTTCCTTATACAGAAAGGTAAGTTTAGTTCTTACCCTTCATCTAAGTAACTGTTTTCTGCAGACACTATTACAGGGAGAGGCAATGTATCAAACTGTAAAGAACAACTGACAGCTACAACATTGCCCTTTCACATAAGACTCAGAGAGCTTCATGGAAGAAAAAGAAAGATTTCAAGAGCCAGAGTACCAGGAAGCCTCTTGTGAGATTTTGACTTCTATATATTTTAGTGAAGCTACACTCATAAAATCTTAACAATATGGCTGCCTAAACAAGACCTGACCAATGAAAATACCAATCAGCATTCTAAACATCTACGCTCCAAATGTAAGGGCACCCTCATTCGTAAAAGAAACTTTACTAAAGCTCAAAGCACACATTGCACCTAACACAATGATTGTGGGGGACCTCAATACTCCACTATCCACAGTGGACCGACCAGGAAAACAGAAACTAAACAGGGACACAGAGAAACTCATCAAAACTTTGGAGCAATTGGATTTAACAGATATATATAGAACATTTCACCCTAAAGCAAAAGACTATACCTTTTTCTCAGCACCTCATGGTACCTTCTCCAAAATCAACCATAAAATTGGACACAAGAGAGATCTCAACAAATATAAAAAGATCGAACTAATCCCATGCCTCTTATCAGATCACCATGGAGTAAGAGTGTTCTTCAATAGCAATAAAAACAACAGAAAATCCCCATACGCATGGAGGCTGAACAATATTCTACTCAATGATACCTTAGTCCAGGAAGAAATAAAGAAAGAAATCAAAGATTTCTTAGAATTTAATGAAAATGAAGGCACAACATACCTAAATCAATGGGACACAATGAAAGCAGTGCTTAGAGGAAAACTCATAGCCCTGAGTGTCTCCAAAAAGAAACAGGAGAGAGCATATACTAGCAACTTAATGGTGCACTTGAAAGCTCTGGAACAAAAAGAAGCAATTTCACCCAGGAGGAGTAGAAGACAGGAAATCATCAAACTCAGGGCTGAAATCAATCAAGTTGAAACAAAGGGAACCATACTAAGAATCAACAAAACCAGGAGCTGGTTATTTGAGAAAATCAACAAGATAGATAAACCCCTAGCCAGACTTACTAAAGGGCACAGAGACAGTATTCAAATTAACAAAATTAGAAATGAAAAGGGAGATATAACAACAGAAACTGAGGAAATTGAAAAAATCATCAGATCCTACTACAAAAACCTATACTCAACACAACTGGAGAATCTGGAGGAAATGGACAATTTCCTCGACAGTTACCAAATACCAAAATTAAACCAGGATCAAATAGATAGTCTAAACAGACCCATAACCCTGAAAGAAATAGAAGGGGTCATAGACAGTCTTCCAACCAAAAAGAGCACAGGACCAGATAGTTTTAGTGCAGAATACTATCAGACCCTCAAAGAAGTCCTGATACCGATACTCTTCAAACTATTCCACAAAATAGAAACAGAAGGAACACTACCCAACTCATTCTATGAAGCCACAATTACCCTGATACCAAAACCACACAAAGATCCAACTAAAAAAGAGAACTACAGGCCAATTTCTCTTATGAATATCGATGCAAAAATACTAAACAAAATACTTGCCAGCCGAATCCAAGAACACATCAAAACGATCATTCACCATGATCAAGTTGGCTTCATCCCAGGGATGCAGGGATGGTTCAATATACAGAAATCCATCAACGTAATCCACTACATAAACAAACTCAAAGAAAAATACCACCTGGTCATCTCATTGGATGCTGAAAAAGCATTTGACAAAATTCAGCATCCTTTCATGCTAAAGGTCTTAGAAAGAGCAGGAATTCAAGGCCCATATCTAAACATAGTAAAAGCAATATACAGCAGACCAGTAGCAAACATCAAGGTAAACTGAGAAAAACTTGAAGCAATCCCACTAAAATCAGGGACTAGACAAGGCTGACCCTCTTGCCATATATCTTCAATATAGTACTTGAGGTACTAGCTAGAGCAATTTGACAACAGAGGGAAGTCAAAGGGATATAATTCGGAAAGGAAGAAGTCAAACTATCACTATTTGCAGATGATATGATAGTATACTTAAGTGACCCAAAAACCTCCACCAGAGAACTCCTGCAACTGATAAACAACTTCAGCAAAGTGGCTGGCTATAAAATCAACTCAAGCAAATCAGTAGCCTTCCTATACGTGAAGGATAAGCAGGCCGAGAAAGAAATTAGGGAAATGACACCCTTCACAATAGCCACAAATGATATAAAGTATCTTGGAGTGACGCTAACCAAACATGTTAAAGATTTATATGACAAAAACTTCAGGTCTCTGAAGAGGGAAATTGAAGAAAACATCAGAAAATGGGAAAATCTTCCATGCTCCTGGGTTGGCAGGACTAATATAGTCAAAATGGCAATCTTGCCCAAAGCAATATACAGATTCAATGCAATCCCCATCAAAATCCCAACTCAGTTCTTCATAGAGTTAGAAAGAGCAATTCTCAAATTCATCTGGAATAACAAAAAACCCAGGATAGCTAAAACTATCATCAACAGCAAAAGAAATTCTGGGGGAATCAATATCCCAGACCTCAAGCAATATTACAGAGCAGTGGTATTAAAAACTGCATGGTATTGGTTCAGTGACAGGGAGGCAGATCAATGGAATAGGATTGAAGACCCAGAATTGAACCCACACATCTATGGCCAATTGATCTTCGACAAAGGAGCTGAAAACATTCAGTGGAAAAAAGATAGCCTTTTCAACAGATGGTGCTGGCTCAACTGGAGGTCAACATGCAGAAGAATGAGAATTGATCCACTCTTATCTCCTTGCACTAAGCTCAACTCCAAGTGGATCAAGGACCTCCACATAAAACCAGACACACTAAAACTAATAGAAAAGAAACTGGGGAAGACACTTGAGGACATTGGCTCAGGGGAAAAATTCCTGAACAGAACACCAATTGCTTATGCTCTAAGAGCAAGAATAGACAAATGGGACCTCATAAAATTACAAAGTTTCTGTAAGGCAAAAGACACTGTCAAAAGGATAAATCGGCAACCAACAAATTGGGAAAAGATCTTCACCAACCCCACATCCGACAGAGGGCTAATTTCCAATGTATACAAAGAACTCAAGAGGTTAGACCCCAGAAAACCAAATAACCCTATCCAAAAATGGGGTACAGAGCTAAACAGAGACTTTTCACCTGAAGAAATTCGGATGGCTGAGAAACACCTTAAAAAATGTTCAACATCATTAGTCATTAGGGAAATGCAAATCAAAACCACCCTGAGATTTCACCTCATACCAGTCAGAATGGCTAAGATTAAAAACTCAGAAGACATCAGGTGTTGGCGAGGATGTGGAGAAAGAGGAACACTCCTCCACTGCTAGTGGGAATGCAAGCTGGTACAACTACTCTGGAAATCAGTATGGCGGTTCCTCAGAAAACTGGACGTTATACTTCTGGAGGACCCAGCCATACCACTCCTGGGAATATACCCAGAAGATTCCCCAGCATGCAATAAGGATACATGCTCCACTATGTTCATAGCAGCCTTATATATAATAGCCAGAAGCTGGAAAGAACCCAGATGTCCCTCAACAGAGGAATGTATACAAAAAATGTGGTATATATACACAATGGAGTACTATTCAGCCATTAGAAACAATGAATTCATGAAATTCTTAGAGAAATGGATGGAGCTGGAGAACGTCATACTAAGTGAGGTGACCCAGTCTCAAAAGAATACCCATGGTATACAGTCACTGATAAGTGGATATTAGCCTAGAAGCTTGGAACACCAAAGACATAAGTCACATATCAAGTGATGTCTCACAAGAAGAAAGGAGTGGACACTGGTGCTAGAATGGACCAAAACATCATTGTGGGGGAATACAGGAATAGTAAGGTGGGAGGGGGTGGATGAGGGAGCAGGGGGAGGGAAAAGGGCATGTGGGACCTTTGGGGGTGGCGAACCAGAAAAAGGGAAATAAATTGTAAATATAGAATATATCCAATTTTAAAAAATCTAAAAAAAAAAAAAAAAGAAAGACAATACCAATCAGCATCTCACCATGGATAGTGAAAATCTAACAGGAAATTTCTTCTTCACCTAGATAAAGATGTACAAACAAGAATTGCAGAGAGAGACAGAGAGAGAGACAGAGAGAGAGACAGAGAGAAAAAGGGTGGAGGGAGAGGGAGAGGGAGAGAAATTAATCTTCCTGAGTTGATTCCCCTAATTATTATCCAATACCAAGTGCTCAGCCCTAAAAACATATACATACAAGTAACATTAAGTGGATTCATCATGTTGCATTTATAATCTTATTTGTTTATATGCAGGTATGTATATACAACCAACAATAATAGTTAAATTAAAATAGACCATGAATTTGAGATAGAATCGAGTCATATAAGGGAAGAACTGATGTCGTATTTTAATTAAAAACAAAATTTTAAGAAGTATTAGACTGCATCTAACTGATGAATCTATTTAATGAATTATATTATTCATATATTATTAATTATATTAATTATAAATTATCATTTTCCTAAATACTTAAAGTCTTAGAAAACAAAATATCAAATAGTATACAACATTTATAAAAGAGCATGTGAATCAACCAACAGGACTCAATGGCCACACCAGAACCTTTGAGTGGCAGAGTAGATGCCTTGAGCTATAATTAAAAGTGTGAAATAAACACCATGACATTATCTCTACTCATGTTGTGGTGCTTTGAATGATAATGTCCCTGTAGGCTCCTACATTTGAATACTCAGTCTCCAGTTGGTGGGACTCTTTAGGAAGAATTAGGAGACAGGGCACAGTTGGAAGAGGTGTGTCCTGAAGGTGGATTTGGAGGTTTCAAAAACCCTTGCCATTCTCAGTGTCATTCTCAGTTTCTAGTGCTTGTGAATCAAGATGTAAGCTTTCAACCACTCCTCCAGTGCCATGTCTACCATCCTCCCTAAAACAGTGAGCCCCAAGTTAACTCTTTCTTTCACAAGATGACTTAGTCATAGTGTCTTATCACAGTAATACAAAAATAACTAAAACACATACTGATATAAATAAACATTTAGACTAAATAATGAGGAATGGAAACAAGTATTCCTTGCAGGTGCCACTTCTGGGCAGATGGTCCTGAGGTGTATAAACAAAGGGACTGAGCTAGCCACAGGAAGCAAACTCTTCCATGTCTTCTGCTCCAGTTCATGCCAATAAGCTTTAGTTCTGAAGTCCAGCCATTGTGTTCTTCCATGGTAGACTTACTAAGCAATAAGATGAAGTGTTTTCAACAAGTTGCTTTTACGTACAGTGTTTGATCACATCAATAAGAACCATATCTTTGATGTTATGCTTATTAGTTGAGGTGTTAACACTTAAAAAGTGTTTGTTGATCACTTTATTTGTAAATTGATTAAAAGCCAGACAAGTTTTCCTCTGTGTTGTCAATTAAAGTTCCAGATAACATTAATTTCACTAGACAAAGATAGGTTAATTTTTTTAAATATAAAACTTTTGAGAATAAATTTAAAGAAAAGTTGACAGTTACTATGTATCTACATATCTAGTGGAACTTATTGTCTCAAAACTTTTAAAATAGAAAAAGTCTTACAGCTATCATGAAGTGTTTCCTGTATAAATGTCTGCTTTGACAGACATAATCTACACCACAAAGTTTCTTTGTATAATTTCCATTCACATTTTAATAATTTTACTAAGTGCATAGTATAAAATTACATGTACTTAAAATATAGTATGTCATTTCATGTTTCATAAGATTTTTTCATTGAATAACTCTATCTGAATATTTTTGTGTCTTCACCCAACATTATGGATTTGAAAATCATTTGTGCTTTTAATATATAGCTTAATTAGTTTATTAAAAATTTAATACATTTGATATAAGACCTTTATCAGATGTAGGGTTGGTAAAGATCTTTTTCCAATTTGTTGGTTGCCAGTTTTGTCCTATTGACTGTGTCCTTTTCTTTACAGAAGCTTTGCAGTTTTACAAGGTCCCATTTGTAAATTCTTTTTTTTTTTTTAGTTATTTTTATTTTCTATATTCTATGTTTACATTTCAAAGGCTTTCCCCTTTCCCAGTTCCCACCCACCATAGTTCCCATAGTTCTTCTCCCCCCCAACTATTCCCCAATCATTCCCCCTCCCCCCTCGGTTTCTTTACTAAACTGGATGCAATCTTTACATGCCCAGGGTCCTCTCCTTTCTTCTTCTTGGGAATCATTTGACTTGCTATTTGTGTCTTGAGTATTTAGTGCTTCTGGGCTCATTAATATCCACTTATCAGTGATTGCATTTCATGTGCATTCTTTTGTGATTGGGTTAGCTCACTCAGGATGATATTTTCCAGGTCTAACCATTTACCTACAAATTGCATGAATTCATTATTTTTAATTGCTGAGTAGTATTCCATTGTATAAATATACCACATTTTCTGTATCCATTCCTCCTTTGAGGGATATTTGGGCTCCTTCCAATTTCTGGCTATTATAAACAAGGCTGCTATAAACATAGTGGAGCATGTGTCTTTATTGCATGTAGGGGAATCCTCTGGGTATATGCCCAGGAGTGGTATGGCAGGGTCCTCTGGAAGTGACATGCCCAATTTTCTGAGGAACCGCCAAACTGATTTCCAGAGTGGTTTTACCATTTTGCAATCCCACCAACAGTGGAGGAGTGTTCCTCTTTCTCCACATCCTCGCCAGCACTTGTTGTCTCTTGAGTTTTTAATCTTAGCCATTCTGACTGGTGTGAGGTGGAATCTCAGGGTTGTTTTGATTTGCATTTCCCTGATGACTAATGATGTTGAACATCTCTTAAGGTGTTTCTCGGCCATCCGAATTTCTCCTGGTGAAAATTCTTTGTTTAGCTCTGTACCCCATTTTTTGATAGGGTTATTTGTTTCTTTGAGGTCTAACTTCTTGAGTTCTTTGTATATATTGGATATTAGCCCTCTGTCGGATGTGGGGTTGGTAAAGATCTTTTCCCACTTTGTTGGTTGTCGTTTTGTCCTTCGGACAGTGTCCTTTGCTTTGCAGAAACTTTGTAATTTTATGAGGTCCCATTTGTCGATTCTTGATCTTAGTGCGTACCCTATTGGTGTTCTGTTCAGGAACTTTTCCCCTGTGCCCAAGTCCTCCAGGGTCTTCCCAAGTTTCTTTTCTAATAGTTTCAGTGTGTCTGGTTTTATGTGGAGGTCCTTGATCCACTTGGAGTTGATCTTAGAGCAAAGAGATAAGAGTGGGTCAATTCGCATTCTTCTGCATGTTGACCTCCAGTTGAACCAGCACCATTTGTTGAAAAGGCTATCTTTATTCCATCGGATGGTTGTGGCTCCTTTATCAAAGATCAAGTGACCATAAGTCTGTGGGTTAATTTCAGGGTCTTCAATCCTGTTCCATTGATCTGTTTGCCTGTTGCTATACCAATACCATGCAGTTTTTAACACAATTGCTCTGTAGTACTGCTTGAAGTCAGGGATATTGATTCCCCCAGAAGTCCTTTTATTGTTGAGAATAGTTTTAGCTATCCTGGGTTTTTTGTTGCTCCAGATGAATTTGAGAATTGCTCTTTCTAGATCTATGAAGAATTGAGTTGGGATTTTGATGGGGATTGCATTGAATCTGTATATTGCTTTTGGCAAGATGGCCATTTTTACTATATTGATCCTGCCAATCCAGGAGCAAGAAATATTTTTCCATCTTCTGAGGTCTTCTTCGATTTCTTTCTTCAGGGACTTGAAGTTCCTGTTGTACAGATCTTTCGCTTGTTTGGTTAGAGTTACGCCAAGATACTTTATGTTGTTTGTGGCTATTGTGAAGGGTGTTATTTCCCTAATTTCTTTCTCTGCCTGCTTGTCCTTTGAGTACAAGAAGGCCACTGACTTGCTTGAGTTAATTTTATAACCTGCCACTTTGCTGAAGTTGTTTATCAGCTGTAGAAGTTCTCTGGTGGAGTTTTTTGGGTCGCTTAGGTAAACTATCATATCGTCTGCAAATAATGATAGTTTCACTTCTTCCTTTCCAATTTGTATCCCTTTGACTTCCTTATGTTGTCTAATTGCTCTTGCTAGAACTTCAAGTACTATATTAAAAAGATATGGAGAGAGAGGGCAGCCTTGTCTAGTCCCTGATTTTAGTGGGAATGCTTCAAGTTTCTCTCCATTTATTTTGATGTTGGCTACTGGTTTGCTGTAGATTGCTTTTACTATGTTTATGTATGGGCCTTGAATTCCTGCTCTTTCCAAGACTTTTAGCATGAAAGGATGCTGAATTTTGTCGAATGCTTTTTCAGCATCTAATGAGATGACCATGTGGTTTTTTTCTTTCAGTTTGTTTATGTAGTGGATTACATTGATGGATTTCTGTATATTGAACCATCCCTGCATCCCTGGGATGAAGCCTACTTGATCATGGTGGATGATCGTTTTGATGTGCTCTTGGATTCGGTTAGCAAGAATTTTATTTAGTATTTTTGCATCTATATTCATCAGAGAAATTGGCCTGAAGTTCTCTTTCTTTGTTGGATCTTTTTGTGGTTTAGGTATTAGCGTAATTGTGGCTTCGAAGAATGAGTTGGGCAGTGTCCCTTCTGTCTCTGTTTTGTGGAATAGTTTGGAGAGTATTGGTGTTAAGTCTTCTTTGAAGGTCTGGTAGAATTCTGCACTAAAACCATCTGGTCCCGTACTTTTTTTGGTTGGGAGGCTTTCTATAACCCCTTCTATTTCTTTAGGGATTATGGGACTATTTAGCTGGTCTACTTGATGCTGATTTAATTTTGGTATTTGATATCTGTCTAGGAAATCGTCCATTTCCTCCAGATTCTCCAGTTGTTTTGAGTATAGACCTTTGTAGTAGGATCTGATGATCTTTTGAATTTCCTCAGTTTCTGTTGTTATGTCTCCCTTTTCATTTCTAATTTTGTTAATTTGTATACTGTCTCTGTGTCCTTTGGTTAGTCTGGCTAAGGGTTTATCTATCTTGTTGATTTTCTCAAAGAACCAGCTCCTGGTCTTGTTGATTCTTTGTATGGTTCTCTTTGTTTCTATTTGATTGATTTCAGCCCTGAGTTTGATGATTTCTTGTCTTCTACTCCTCCTGGGTGAATTAACTTGTTTTTCTTCCAGGGCTTTAAGGTGTGCCATTAAGCTACTAGTGTATGCTCTCTCCAGTTTCTTTTTGGATGCACTTAGAGCTATGAGTTTTCCTCTTAGCACTGCTTTCATTGTGTCCCATAGATTTGGGTAGGTTGTACCTTCATTTTCATTGAATTCTAAAAAGTCTTTGATTTCTTTTTTTATTTCTTCCTTGACCAAGATGTCATTGAGTAGAGTATTGTTCAGTTTCCATGTGTATGTGGGCTTTCTGTTGTTTTTGTTGCTATTGAAGACCACTCTTACTCCATGGTGATCTGATAAGAGGCATGGGATTAGCTCGATCTTCTTGTATTTGTTGACATCTGTCTTGTGACCGATTATATGGTCTATTTTGGAGAAGGTACCATGCGGTGCTGAGAAAAAGGTATATTCTTTAGCTTTAGGATGAAATGTTCTATATATATCTGTTAAATCCAATTGGTCCAGAGTTTCAATTAGTTTCACTGTGTCCCTGTTTAGTTTCTGCTTTCCTGATTGGTCCATTGAGGAGAGTGGGGTGTTGAAGTCACCCACAATTATTGTGTTAGGTGTAATGTGTGCTTTAAGCTTTAGTAAGGTTTCTTTTACCAAGGAGGGTGCCCTTGCATTTGGAGCATAGATGTTCAGTATTGAGAGCTCTTCCTGGTGGATTTTCCCTTTGGCCAGCAAGAAGTGACCTTCTGAGTCTCTTTGGATGATTTTAGGTTGAAAGTCAATTTTATCTGATATTAGAATGGCTACTCCAGCTTGTTTCCTGAGACCATTTGCTTGTAAAATTGTCCTCCAGCCTTTTACTCTAAGGTAGTGTTTGTCTTTAACACTGAGATGTGTTTCCTGTATGCAGCAAAATGTAGGGTCCTGTTTCCGTATCCAGTCTGTTAATCTATGTCTTTTTATTGGGGAATTGAGTCCATTGACGTTAAGAGATATTAAGGAATAGTAATTATTACCTCCAGACATTTTTGAAATTATATTTATTTATCTTATTTATTTTTTATATTCGAGAGGTTATCTTCTTTTGGGTTTGATGAGAGGAGGTTTCTATCTTGCTTCTTCCCGGGTGTAGTTTCCGTCCTTGTCTTGGTGTTTTCCCCCTATTATCCTTTGTAGGGCTGGATTTGTGGAGAGATATCTTGCAAATTTGGTTTTGTCATGGAATACCTTGATGTCTCCATCAATGGCAATTGAGAGTTTTGCTGGGTAAAGTAGTTTTGGCTGAAGTTTGTGTTCTCTTAGAGTTTGCATGATATCTGCCCAGGATCTTCTAGCTTTCATGGTCTCAGGTGAGAAGTCTGGTGTTATTCTGATAGGTTTTCCTTTATATGTTACTTGGCCTTTTTCTCTTGCTGCCTTTAGTATTCTTTCTTTGTTTAGTACATTTGGAGTTTTGATTATTATGTGACGGGATGTATTTCTGTTCTGGTCCAGTCTGTTTGGGGTTCTATAGGCTTCTTGTATATTCATGGGCATCTCTCTCCTTAGGTTGGGGAAGTTTTCTTCCATAATTTTATAGAAGATATTAGCTGGCCCTTTAACTTGTAAATCTTCACTCTCGTCTATACCTATAATCCTTAGGTTTGGTCTTCTCATAGTGTCTTGGATTTCCTGGATGTTTTGGGTTACCACATTTTTGCATTTAGTATTTTCTTTGACTGTTGAATCAATGGTTCCTATGTTATCTTCGGCTTCTGAGATTCTGTCTTCTATCTCTTGTATTCTATTGTTGATACTTGCGTCTATGGCCCCTGATTTCTTCCCCAGGTTTTCTATCTCCAATGTTGTCTCCCTCTGTGATTTCTTAGTTGTTTCTAATTCTGTTTTTAGTATCTGGATGGATGTGCTCAGATCTTTCGCTTGCTTGATTGTGTTTTCATGTATTTCTTTAATAGATTTTTGTGCTTCCTCTTTCTTAGCTTCTACTTGTTGGCCCACGTTCTTCTGTAGTTCTTTAAGTGACTTTTGTCTTTCTTCCTTATTGTCTTCTTCTCTTTGATCCATCTTCTCCTGCATTTCTTGAAGTGATTTTTGTATTTGCCTCGTAAAGGCTTCTAACTTTTGATCCATTTTCTCCTCTATTTCTTTACGAGATTTTTCTATGTGTTCAGCTACCAGCATCCTGACCAGTGATTTTATATCCAAGTCTTGTTTTTCTGGTGTTTTAGGGTATCCAGGGATTCCTGTTGTTGGAGAACTGGGTTCAGATGCTGTCATGTTGCCTTGATTTTTGTTAGTAACGTTCCTTCGTTTTCCTTTTGCCATCTGGTTATTTCTGGTTTTAGTTGGCCTTGTTGTCAGTGGCTGGTGTTTGAATCTCCTGTGAGGCTGGGCTCACCTGTTGTTTCTCTATTGGTGAATATGTGTGACTGCTGCTTTAAGGGATCATAAGCTGGCTGCCACCCATGCGATTGTAGCCCCTGTTGGAGTCTGTCTACCTGGGCTTCTCCAGCTGTGTCCTGGTTGCAAGGAACTCCGAGAGCCTAGCAGATCCCCCGTGAGGGTAGGCCTGGAAGGGGTGTTTACCTGGGCCTTTCCAGCTGTGTCCTGGTTGCAATATGGAGGCCCGCCGCTACACCGCTGGTCTAGGGGCCGGCGAGATGGTTGCAGAACGCAGCTTAGGTGCTCACCCGAGGGCGGGGATGTCCCACAGAGCCTGGGCCTTTCCAGCTGTGTCCTGGTTGTGTTATGGAGGCCCGCCGCTACACTGCTGGTCTAGGGGCCGGCGAGCTGGTTGCAGAACGCTGCCTATGTGCTCACCAGAGGGCGGGGATGTCCCACAGAGCCTGGGCCTTTCCAGCTGTGTCCTGGTTGCATATGGAGGCCCGCCGCTACACTGCTGGTCCAGGGGCCGGCGAGCTGGTTGCAGAAGCAGCCTTGGTGCTCACCAGAGGGCTCGGGGATGTCCCACAGAGCCTAGGCGGGACTCAGCCTGCTTGGCTCCGAGACCCTAGCAGATACCCCCGTGAGTGTAGCCCTGGAAGGGGTGTTTACCTGGGCCTTTCCAGCTGTGTCCTGGTTGCAATATGGAGGCCCGCCGCTACACCACTGGTCCAGGGGCCGGTGAGCTGGTTGCAGAACGCAGCTTAGTTGCTCACCCGAGGGCGGGGATGTCCCACAGAGCCTGGGCCTTTCCAGCTGTGTCCTGGTTGCAATATGGAGGCCCGCCGCTACACTGCTGGTCCAGGGGCCGGCGAGCTGGTTGCAGAAGCAGCCTTGGTGCTCACCAGAGGGCTCGGGGATGTCCCACAGAGCCTAGGCGGGACTCCCCCTGCTTGGCTCCGAGACCCTAGCAGATACCCCCGTGAGTGTAGCCCTGGAAGGGGTGTTTACCTGGGCCTTTCCAGCTGTGTCCTGGTTGCAATATGGAGGCCCGCCGCTACACCGCTGGTCCAGGGGCCGGCGAGCTGGTTGCAGAAGCAGCCTTGGTGCTCACCAGAGGGCTCGGGGATGTCCCACAGAGCCTAGGCGGGACTCCGCCTGCTTGGCTCTGAGACCCTAGCAGATACCCCCGTGAGTGTAGCCCTGGAAGGGGTGTTTACCTGGGCCTCTCCAGCTGTGTCCTGGTTGCAATATGGAGGCCCGCCGCTACACCGCTGGTCTAGGGGCCGGCGAGCTGGTTGCAGAACACAGCTTAGGTGCTCACCCGAGGGCGGGGAAGTCCCACAGAGCCTGGGCCTTTCCAGCTGTGTCCTGGTTGCGATATGGAGGCCCGCCGCTACACCGCTGGTCTAGGGGCCGGCTACACCGCTGGTCTAGGGGCCGGCGAGCTGGCTGCAGAACGCAGCTTAGGTGCTCACCCGAGGGCGGGGATGTCCCACAGATCCTGGGCCTTTTCAGCTGTGTCCTGGTTGCAATATGGAGGCCCGCCGCTTCACCGCTGGTCCAGGGGCCGGCGAGCTGGTTGCAGAAGCAGCCTTGGTGCTCACCAGAGGGCTCGGGGATGTCCCATAGAGCCTAGGCGGGACTCAGCCTGCTTGGCTCCGAGACCCTAGCAGATACCCCATTTGTAAATTCTTGTTCTTAGAGCATAAGCCAGTGGTGTTCTGTTCAGGAACTTTTCCCCTGTGGGCATGTGTGCAAGATTTGTCCCCACTTTGTCCTCTATAAGCTTCAGTGCATCTGGTATTATGTGTAGATCCTTGATCCACTTGGACTTGAGCTTTGTACAAGGAGATAAGATTGGGTAGATTTGCATTTTTCTGCATGCAGATCTCCAGTTGATCCAGCACCATTTGTTAAAAATGCTATCTTTTTTCCACTGGATGTTTTTAGCACCTTTGTCAAATATCAAGGAACCATATGTGTGTGAATTCATTTCTGGGTCTTCAATTCTATTCCATTGATCTTCCTGCCTATCTGCATACTAATACCAAACAGTTTTTATCACTACTGCTCTGTAGTAGAGCTTGAGGTAAGGGATGGTGATTTCCCCCAGAAGATCTTTTGTTGTAGAGAATAGTTTTTGCTATCCTGGGTTTTTTTGTTATTCCAGATGAATTTGAGAATTGCTCTTTCTAAATCTATGAAGAATTGATATGGGATTTTTATGGGGATTGCATTGAATCTCCAGAGAGTCAAATAACCCTATTAAAAAATGGAGTACAGAGCTAAACAGGGAATTCTCAACTGAGGAAACTCAAATGGCTCTAAAGCACCTAAAGAAATGTTCAGCATCCTTAGTTATCAGGGAAATGCAAATCAAAACAACACTGAGATTCCTCCTTACACCAGTCAGAATGGCTAAGATGAAAAAACTCAGGGGACAGCAGTTGCTGGAGAGTATGTGGGTGGAAAGGAACACTTTTTCATTGTTGGTGGGATTGCAAGCTGGTAAAACGACTCTAGAAATCAGTTTGGTGATTCCTCAGAAAATTAAAGATAGTACTACCAGCAGACCCAGCTATACCACTCCTGGGCATGTACCCAGATGCTCCTACATGTAATAAGGACACATACTCTACTATGTTCATAGCTGCCTTATTTATAATAGCCAGAAGATGGAAAGAACCCAGCTGTCCCTCAACAGAGGATTAGATACAGAAACTATGGTTTATATATGCAATGGAGTACTATTCCGCTATTAAAAACAATGAATTCATGAAATCCTTAGGCAAATGGATGGAACTAGAAAGTGTCATCCTGAGGGACGCAACACAATCACAAAAGAACACACATGGTATGTACTCACTAATAAGCGGATGTTAGCCAAAAAGCTCAAAATAAACAAGTTACAACTAACCAAGCTCAAGAAGAAGGAGGACTTAAGTGAGGGTACTTTGGTTCCTTTAAGAAAGGGAACAAAATTTTCCCTGGAGCGATAAGGGAGACTGTGCGGAACAGAGACTGAAGTAAAGGCCACCCAGAAACTGCCCTACTTGGGCATTCATCCTATAAACAGTCAACAAACTCTGACACCACTATGGACGACAAGAAGTGTATACCAAAAGGAGCATGCCATGAATGTCTCTGGAGGGGCTCTGCCAGAGCCTTACAAATACAGAGGTAGATGCTAACAACCAACTATTGGACTGAGCATGGGGTCCCCAATGGAGGAGCTGGAGGATGGTCCAGAGAAGCTGAAGGGGTTTACAGCTCCATGGGAAGAACAATGATTTTGGCCACCCAGATGCCCCAAGACTCCCAGGGACTAAACCATCAACCAAGGGGCAAACATGGTTCCTGCCAAAAATGTGGCAGAGGAAGGCCTTGTTGGGCATCTGTGAGAGGAGTGGTCCTTGGTCAGGTAAAGGCTCAACAGAGGCCCGAACAAAGGGAAGCCAAGGGGGAGGGAGGGAGTGTGTTGGGTGGGGAGGCATATAAGTGGAGGCAGGCAGAAGGAGGTAGGGGAGTGGTTTAGGGTCTTAGGGGAGGGGGCTATCAGGAAAGGTTTTACCACTGGCAATGTAAATGAAGATGATATTCAATAAAAAAATAAACTATAAAAATTTGAATATATAGTTTTTATATTCACTCCTAGAAATAAACAAAAAGTATAATTTCATTTAATTTAAAAAGCTATAATACATTCTGATGATGTTTGATGTGATCCTTGGTCCACACTAGAAATATTTTAGTAAATGCAGTTTGAAAACAGCGAAGTCAGGTTATTGCTACTCTATGAATCTCAGAGGTTATTGCTACTCTATGAATCTCAGACTGGAAAAGTTTAACAGAAGTATCCATAAAACAGAGCAAAAGGCAAATGGAAAAAATGAGAAATGCAATAGCAAACTGGATTATTCTTGAGACTCACAGTGCTTCTGGCCTGAAGTGATTAATCATCCACACTCAAAGCAGATCCCACTCACAGTAGCAAAATTTCAGCACAGTGAATATGTGCACTCTCCTGAGAGAGATGCAAAATGAAAACACCTCCAACTCTAAGAGGTCAGTCTCACTATTAGCAAATATTAAGCACAATAAATGTACATAGAACTTGAACAGAACATGACCTTTTATGGTTGTTACAGTTGAACTACACTATCTAAAGATTAAGAGGAAAATAATTTCTTGATATGAATTATGTATTACAAGGGAGAAATTTCAGATAAAGAAGTTAATAAGGGTATGTCTAGACATAAAATATGGTAATATAGATGAAATTTTTTGAGAATGATATGAAACATCCCTTCCCAAGAGTAATGGACTCAGGGACTTAGGGTATGAGAAATTAGCCAAATAAATAAATAAATAAATAAATAAATAAATAAATAAATTTTTTAAAAAAGAGAAATTAGCCAATGACCAAAAGACAACCTGAAACAGTGGCTTTTGATTTCTTGTTCACATTAATAGAAATGACAGAGCTGTAAAATTATGGGTAACAAGCAAGGGTTATAAAAACAATCTTTGTTAAGGAAAATGATAGAGAGGTAAGATTTAGAAAAAAACTAGAGAAACTCCCAAGAGAAGGAGGCATTAGCAGGAGTAAAAAACAGCAATGAAATGTTTTGTCTAAGAGTTTTCATAGGAGGCTGGCAGATTCTTTGGGTTAGCATTATAAACTGAGTCAATAGAGGGTCCACAAACCTCATGCTTGTTCCAACCAAAGAGGGCATTTATGCATTGTTCACACACTGCCAACCCAGTTAGGTGTAACTGAAGCATCATTTTTACGCATTTTAGACTTAATGCTTTCTTAGCTGCAAACTTTCACTTCCTACTAGCCATTGTCCTGCTAGTCATTGACAGTTCAGGTGCACTGCTTACTGAAAATCAGCCTGTGCTCTCTTTTCTTGCTTCTTGATATCAGCAGCTTGTGGTCTTATCATTAGCAGAGCCCTGACTCTCTTGCAGCTACCAACATGTAGTAAGACCAGTTTACCTCAATGTGCATCTGTCTCACTTCTTGTCCATGGTTGGTTTGGTGTAGTCTCCTCTCTGAAATAGGTGGATACTTTTTATTAGAAACCATCTCATCTATCACTTACTTTGTTATCATTATCTGTATTACAAGCACAAAATGGCAACAGTGCCTTGCAAAAGAGTCCACACTGGCTCAGAACTCAGTTCCTCCTCTTCTCTAGTGCCCTTGATTGTACTATACCCAATGACAAGCTCATTTGTTTCTGATTTGAAGTGGCCCCGACCTCATTATTTTAACCTTAATATTCTTATTAATCTCAGCATCTGTCTTCATGATCAACTTGTAGTTTTTAACCATGAGTACTTAATGCTTACAGAAAGGAGATTCTACATTAGTGTCATTAGCCAAGTGAATGGGGTTTGACATTGAACAATGCACTTTCAGAGCCTCTGTGCCTGGAGTGGAGCTTGGTTTGTGAATAAGGGAGATAAAAGTGGCACTTACTCCCAAAGGAGAGGACAGTACCCTGAAAGCAACAGAAGACTGATGAAAATGTGAATGATGTTGAGATATTTCCCTGAAGACAAAGGGGGAGTAAGATATATGAGTTATTGTGTGTGTGCGGGGGGTGGGGTGGGGTGGGTGGGGATGGAACAGATACATTTCTGTTAAAATTATAATTTTATAGAGGCATAAACAATGAGTCATAGGTGGGTGTTCTAGGTTTAATAATAAAAGGAAAATATTCTGAGATTAGTTGATTCTGAAGTCAAGCTAACAAAATGTAGGTTGGAGAAGAAAAGATAACACGATTGTGCAGAATTGACAACTCCCAAATTTTTGTTCATTTATTTGTTTTGTGTGTGTGTGTGTGTGTGTGTGTGTGTCTGTGTGTCTGTGTGTCTGTGTGTTCATGTGTACCCATGTATGCACAAAAGGAGGCCAGAGCAGGACACTGAGTGTGCTCCTCTGTTCATCTTTACCTTACTGCCTTGAGACAAGTTCTCTCACTGAACTGCTGGCTGTTTCATTTAAGGGTGACTGGCCAGCATGTTCTCAGGAGCTCCTGTGTCCATCCCTCAATGACTGAGTCCCTTCATGTACTACAGCATTTTACATGGGTGCTGAGAATTCAAACTCAGATACAGATCTTATCATATGACAACCTCCAAGCACTCAACATTTGATTTTAAATGAGTTCTCCACTATACACTGTAAAAATGTTTATAAGCTTTTTGCATGTACAACTTTCATAATTTGACAGTGTTCAGACTCATCTGCCATTTTGAGTGCCAGACATTTATGTCCTATTGTTGTTCTGCATCTCTTCCTGTTACATCCGACCACAATGGAACTCATAGCCTTCTCCTTCTTCCATGTTCCTTATGTTAGATAGGAAAGAAGAGAATGAATGTGAAATTTTCAACAGGAAAATTAACACCATATATAGAATAGATGTTATGTAAGAAGCTTGTGTACCTAAAACCTTGGCCTCATTTAAATTGTTTCCATACAGCCAACAATATTGTCAAAGTATTAGAAAGGGAGATATAAACATTGATGTGGAGTCAAAAACAGAATATATTGTTTCTACTTAAGTATTCATATCCATAAAGATGTGCTATAAATAATCATCAATGTAGGCAATTGCCAACTTGTCAATGAAAAAAGTTTTTCTTTTATATATGACAGAAAATCGACCTTAATAGTTCATTTTTAGAGGTCATTGAATAAATTGATAAAAATTCTTAGTTGAATATAATGTTCCTCAATGAAGAGAAATATCATCAATTAAAATTTTCATAATATATTCAGAAGTTTAATTTTCTACCACACTAATCAATAAATATAAGCATGAATAACTCAGTCTTCTCTGCTGTTAAAAATACTTTATATATGATTCTCTGCAAAGCATATGTTCCCAAATAATCACAATTTAAGATTTTACCCTCTGTGTTGGAGATGATACATTTGACAATATGTGTCATTGACTTAGATACCTATTAGAAAGTTTAACATATAAAAATATATAGTTCATAAGTTAAAGGAAAAATAATATTATAAAATGCAATGTGAGTTAAAACAGAGGATATTTAATTACATCACAAATATATATTACAATGAAATGCAGATTATGTTGTGCCACAAGTTTTGTTGCAAACACATAAGATAAAATTTGTTTGTCGACATTGGATGTAACCAGATAGGTTTCCTGGACTGTCTTCTCTCAAGCAACAATAAACCTGAAAAGGGATGTAGGCAACCCCCCAAAAAGAGTTTTATAAGGTCCATATTTGTCTTCATTAAATTTGTGAGCCCATGTGCAGAATCATGCTTATAGGGGGTGTATTTAAATGTACTTACAACCAAATTTATTTTCATTCTAGTTTCTTTTCATTGTTTTCTTTAAATTTAAAAATGTCTAGCTGTTATGCTGTGAGAGATGAGAGCTCTCCCAACTTATGAGAGCACATATTGCTCCAGTAGAGGAACGCAGTTCGGTTCCCAGTATGTAGACTAGGCAGACCACAACTACCTATAATTCTATATTTGAGATTTGAATTTAATACCTGGTTCCCGTGTGTGTGTGTGTGTGTGTGTGTGTGTGTGTGTGTGTGTATGTGTGTGTGTGTGTGTGTGTGTGTGTGTGTTAAGGAGAAACAATCTTATAAATTTAGGTGAAACAAAGAGCTCACTACATAAAGTCTGAGTGCGGTAGTATATACCTGTACCAGTGGCACTGTGGAGGCAGACACATGGTATGTGGTGCTTTCTGGTTAGCTAGCCAAGCCAAAACAAAATTACAGGTTCAGTGGGAGAATTTGTCTCATCAATAAGGAAGAAGGCAATAAAACATTGACTGATCTTTAGCTTCCATATGTTTAAGTATGTGCACAATACCTACACAGACGTGTACATACATGTACATATATACTTATATTTAACAAACTAAAATATAAGTCAGAATAATCAACCACCCATATGTTTTAGACATGGCTTCTACATCATAATATTATGTCAAACTGTAGCTCTATCAAATAACTCACTGTGACAACATTGTATTTTAAACTTCAACTAAATATCTATCTGGGAAAGTTTTTCTATGTTTAATTTCTGATCACATTATTTAGGATTGGTGTATTTTCGTATTGTGCCAAAGTACATGAAAAACCCGACAACTCTAATACATGTACTAATAGATCTAGTTTAATTTTAACCAATTTAAAGTAAATTCACAGAGAAAAAAGTATAATATGATTATCTCAAGACATTGTCTGTATTCTTAAATAATAACTAAACTCCAATAAGCCAACTAGATCTCTCTCATTAGAAGTAATGGCCTAGTGGGAGGCAGGAAATAAGGGATAAGAGGGCGCCATCTTTTTTGAGGACCTGTTAGATACAAGACTCACTTAAGGGAAGATGGTAACAACAGGCTAGCTCTTTCCTAACACTCCATGTCTTTTCTTCAGACTTATATTAGTCTATTTTTCTTCATAGGTACGATTTTTTTTTTCTGAATTGCTTTACTTAAAAAAATAGTTTTTACCCGTGGGGAAAGTAGTATGTGTGGTATAGTGTAATTCATAAGGTTACACACTGGTTTGTTCAAAGTACATTTCAGACTAAAGTTCTCTCTCTCTCTTTCTCTCCCTGCCTATAGAGCATTGATGTATATTACTTTATTGAGTATAAAACCGTGATTGTATCTTAGTCCTTTCATTAAGATACAATCAAATCCATATCATATCACTGCATATGAAGAAAACAATTTGTTTTATTGACATTTGACATATAAGCATTTCTACACAGTAGCTGTCATCTTTTATTAAAAAAATATCTATAACTTGTCACCAGTATCACTGCGTGGCAACTACTGATTGAGCTATTTTAGTATCATAATATTCTGAGTAAATTTTCATAGCTGTCCAATTACATTTTCTTCAGAGGATCTGATTCTCTTTGAAGTTTCAAAAGAAATGTGTTGCTAAGACAACCAAACTTGATTTGCAACAAAAACTAATACTTTCTACATTAGGAATGCACTTCAATAAACACCTCTTATTTTAAATACCCCTTGAATTCATTAGGTAAAGAAGACACATGTATATTTGAATTCTATCTAGCCAACAGAAGCATTTGTGAAATTTAATAATGAAATAAAATATGTTATATTTAAATGCCTCTCAGGCACAGAAGGACATACTTCACTAGCAATCTTTCATGAGGGGAAAATAAGTTCTGCATTTCTGCATCTAAATCACAGTGACATATGAGTTAGTGAGTTAAATATCCCAATGTGTAATACTATAAGCCCAACTGAAGGCATTTCGTGAGAAAACTACACTTGGAAAACAGTAGTAAAGAGTTCCTATACTATCTGAGGAATATGAAGAAAAGTTTGCACCGGTATATTCAGACTTTTACAAATGTGCTTTAGGTTCCATGTTCTGTTCATTATTGATTTGTTTTTGCTAATGTTATTGTAGACTTAAGAGCCTTTTTATAATAAGGCCACTTTGCATTTCTAAAATGGGTTAAAATGATTCTGAAGTCACAATTTTCAGTTTCCAAAAATGTCCCCAACTTCCTAGTGATGATCTTATTCATCTAAAACTGAAGGAAAGAAGACATTGACCCAGAACCCAAAAGCATTCCTCACAATCAGATAGATGATGAAAGATATTTACTAACATTTGGCACTACAGCTGCAGCTAACAGATAAAACTGAATTTGAAAATGGTTTACTGTCTGTCTGTCTGTCTGTAAGTGAAGCTGCAGGCATAATAGCAATCCTCCACACTGAAATCCTTTGCAGCTTATGCTAATTCAATCATGTTAGAGGTATTTGCAAGGATCAATTTCTATGTAACATCAAAGTGAGAGGCGTCAAAGGCCTTTTACACAGCACTGCATTTGTGAAACTGCTGCTGTGTATCATGGATGGGCTGTGAATGGGTCTGTGCAATGCAGCAACAATGACAACACAAGATTCCTACATACCCTCTATTGGAATAGAGGGTTTGGGCTTAATTTCAGAGTGGTGTGCTCTATTGACCTTCATTTTGCCCATTGAGCTCTGATTAATGAATGCTTCCTCTTCAGGTGCTACAATAACCATTAACTAAGCAAGGATATCATCTAAATTATAGGTAATTGAATTAACTTCTTAGTTTTACTGGTTTTAGAGAAGTGGGGGGGCTTTTAATTCTAAGAAATTATAACCGTCTCTGTGATTTCTATTACTCAGTAGATTTTCTCCAATAAAAAGGAATTACTTGACTTCATAACTGGGGTCACAGTATCTTATTAAAACTAGCGTAGGAAGATCTACTTGGTTTTTTTTTTTTTTTACAGGTTCAGATTAGTCAAATTAGATATTCAAATTTCTAGGGCAAATTGAGCACGGAAAACCTACTACAATGCTGTTATCTGCAACAAACAACTGAATTATGCTTAAAAATATATGTTTGGTCAGGCATCTATGTAAACTAGACATTTTAATTAAAATGGACAAATCAAATGAATCCTTTCACAAGATTATGTTTCTACACATATTGATTTCAAAAAGTAACATTTTAGATCTCTAATCTTCTATAATTTTAGTGAATTAAAATTACAAAAATGTTAATTAAATGCAAAGTAAACACCATAAGAGAAGACCCCCCAGACAACTGGGATGCTCTGTGATTATCTCTGTTGAAACACAGATTTGATGTTTTGCAAAGAAATCATTTGTTCTGCCTTAGTGAAGCTAATTATTCTCAGCATGCAATCACTGTTTCAAATTGCAAAAGGCACATCAGCCTTCCCTGTATGTTGCTGGAATTAAAACCCAATCAAATGGGATAATGAAGTGCACACAAAGAATATGGTCTCACTTTTGCAATGCAACAACAGTGAAAACCGCTCAAAGATATGTTGCAGAAATCATAATTCACGAAGGCAAAATGCAAATGTTTACTCTGTAGTTTAAGTACTTTCTGCTTAGAGACAAGCATGAGGTTTATCATGTGGTAGAGTCTTCCTTTAAGTGATTGAATAGCATCTTAACAGTCCAGTAAGAGGTATATAAAGTTTATTTTTCTATTAGTACATGAAAAAACAAGAAAGTACTCCATGGTATGTCACAATTAAACGTTTGATTATGAAGATATTATAAGAAAATTGAAGAGTGGTTCTAAAGTGCATGGTATTCTCCTACACTTACAGATATAAAAAGAACACTAGTTCTCTTTTCATTAAAAGAGTCCTTTCTGCTGTCTATCACAATGTCATACTCAATTAAAAATCTGTGTTTATTCCTCAGATCTTAAAAAGGTTCAACAATTCAGAGAGAGCCACCGTGATTGAATGTGAAATATGTTTGAGCATGGGTGTGTTGAAAGCTACTGTCTTGTCTTTTAAACTTAATGAGTTACCCCTTGTATTAGTCAGGGTTCTCTGCAGAACTTACAGAATAAATCATTCTATATAGAGAAAGAGGTTTTGTGAGATTGACTTACAGGCTGTGGTCTAGCTAAAACAACAATGTCTGCCTAAGAATGGAAGTACATAATCCAGTGTTGTTCAGTCCATGAGGCTGGATCTCTCTCTTAACTGTTTTTTATTATGAGATGTAATCCTGAATAAGTAGACGTGAATTGATTCACGTGAATCAATGGACTCACCGTAAGTGTGAAAGCAAAGAGGGAGAGAGAGAGAGAGAGAAAGAGAGAGAGAGAGAGAGAGAGAGAGAGAGAGAGCTTCCTACTTCCATGTCCTATGTATAGGTTACCAGCAACAGCCTAACAAAGGCAGATCTTCCATTAGAGGTGGGTTTTCCCACTTCAGATGATTTAATGAAGAAAAAACTGCCTCACAAGTATCCCTAGCCATTTGGGTTTCAATCAACCTTAGATATAGTTGATAACAAAGAATAGTCGTTGTAAGTCCGGCTCTTATCAACTTGATACACAAAGGAAAGCAACAGCCAGGTCATGGTTATGCCTCACATCATATAATTACCCCTCACACACTGCAAACCATTATACATTTAGAATACATGGCATTGTTTCTTAGAGGACATTCTTTTAGTATCCGGATCTAGGGGAACATAAGTATAAGGATGAATATTTTACGTATCTGGAATAGTTTTTCCAATGTGTCAGCATCTACAGTTACCAAAGCTTCTCAAGTTACTGAAGCCTCTCCTGAAAGCCCAAAAGGCACTGAAAGCCAATGACAAAAACTATGTTACAAACTTAAGAAGGCAAATGTATTTCATTATTCTGATTCACGAGTTGTGAGAAGGAACAGATTTGGTCACTCTGTATATAAAACCTTTGACAATTTCTGAAAACATGAGTAAAATGGTGACGTTGGTCTTTTGCTCCTAGCATCTCTGGATAAATTGACAAAAGAAATACACAATGGGTGGTATAAAAAGACAGTTATAAATATGGTTACATGACCAGTTTGAAGAAATGAGGGTCAGAATTGCCAAGAGTTGTTCTATTACATTTTCTTAAGAATCTGTTTATATAGATATTTATGTGTTTTTCCTCAAGTTCTTTATCACATGATAGAACATCAAGTAAAAATAATCCCTCACAGAATAGCTATTTTTATTGATTATTTTATTTATTTATATTTCAAATGTTGTCCCCCTTCTTGGTCTCCCTCTGCAAATCTTCCTCACATCCCCTCTTCCCTTCACCTCTAAGGGTGATCTCCCACTCACCCACCCACCCACTCCTCCCCCAGCCTTCTAGCATCTCCCTTGACTGGGGCAACAAGCATCCACAGGACTAACTGGCATGCTCCTACAGCTGATAAACTACTTCAGCAAAGTGGCTGGATATGAAATTTACTTAAACAAATCAGTAGCCTTCCTAGAAATTAGGGAAATGATACCCTTCACAGTAGCCATAAATAGTAGAAAATATCTTGGTGTAACTCTTACCAAGCAAGTGAAAGTTCTGTATGACAAGAGCTTCAAAAGAAATCGGAAAAAAATTTAAAAAAAGAAACCAAAGAATATCCACCTTATCCTTTTTCATATCTTCGTTTCATTTTTTGTTTTCTTCTACATAAGCCACTGTTAAGATGCTTTCTGTTGTCTGCCCCATCACCTTCTTTCAAAGAAGTCTGCTGACATTAAGATAGATTATAGGATTTGGCCCCACCACCATGCTTGTCATGGAGGAGACCACAGCAACTTTTTCTTTCCCTTTCCAAGAACATTCTGTCATCTCAGCTGCCCAGAGTGGAAACAGCAGCACTCAGACATCAGTGGTGGCAGCATCAAGTACACTGTTTCTGCTTATGACACGCTATGGGGGCTGTCTGCCTGGAGCAGCTTACTACAAGTTATTGATGGAAGATAATGGCCACTATTAGTTTTGTACATGCCGAAGTAGAACATATAAGGAACCACTTTTTCAGCTGTGGCTGTATTTTCGCCTGTCCCAGTAAGTTTGATCTTCATTTACATAGCTTTGCTCATCAGAGCACCTGCAGTGTCATCATGAACTGTTTTACATTTAGAGCTTCAAAGCTCTGCAGTGTCAACCAGTGGAACGTGGCGTTGACATCACCATCTTCACAGCCTGGCACCCTGGCTGCCACAGAAGCTCTTCGTAAATATTTTACTCTTGTTGAATGAATAAACTCACTTCTCTTTTCAATCTGGTACAGGAGACATGGCAAGAACGAAGTAAGTGGACAGGTATTTACGGTAAAGTGGACCGCAATCATGGCGTGACTCAACCAGCATCAGAAAGAATGTAGCACTTGATTGGGGGTGTGCATGATTTTCCACCAATGAGTGTTAAATTCTTAGTTTAATTTTTGCTAAATTTTTAATCATTTCAGAAGAGGCAAACAGCTGTAAACTGGTTCCCACCACTATTCCTCTAAGGATACATGCAGAAAAAGGTGCTTTGTCTCAGCTTTCAGCTCCCAACAGTTTGGCAAGTGAATGTGTGACATACTTAGTAGCCTTCCTTTTAGTGAAGATTTGAGAGGCCGCTTTGCCTCACATTAGATAGTAACTGCTGTGGTCATCATACCCTTTCAAGTTTAATCACACGGGATGGGGACCTGCTATTCAGCCTTTGCAGCAGTTTTCACCCAGGCAAGAGAGAAGTGAAAAATCCTTCTACACAGTCTTATCATCTTCTTGGACCTATTTCAAATAAATAAATAAATAAATAAATCTTATGCGATGAATGGAGACGTGAGAAAAAAATATTTCGTTTTTAAAGAGCGAAATGATGCAATTGTCATACATGAAGACAGGCTGGCATTTGCATCTCAAGGGAAAAACTTTTGAAAGTAACAGAACTGCCAGCAGCAATTAATGAGAAAGCTTTTCATATTGTTTTCAGCAACAGACAAGAACTAGCAGTTTGAGAAACCTGCAAGTGACAGCTGCTGTCATCCCAGGGTGGGACAATGAACTGAGCTGATTTACTGACATTTGCTGGTTTTCTTTTCTCCCTCAAAATGTCACATATTTTGGTTTTCAATGCCAAATAGTGAATTTAGCGTAAATGTAGTTTTTTTCAAAATTAAATTACAATACACAGTGACACGTGTGAGATGTAAGAACGTTGTTGTCTACAGGAACAATTGCAGCTTACACTCGTGAATGACAAGCTGTACCGAACAGATGAGCTCATTTCAACACCTACTATGCCAGACTACAATGGACAGCTTCTCTGTTGGAAACAAGGGGAAATACATATTAACAAGACATGAAATTATTTGACAAAATTTCCAGTATCTTTTACATAATAGCTTTTTAAGATTATTTCAAAGGGAAGGGACACTTCTTAACCAATTTGGGGAAGGGATAATTGTGAAAGGCTAGATTCCTTATTTTATTGGAACTCTTGTCTATGATTTATTTCAAGGTCCCAGAACACTGTGCAGAGTCACTTCTCTCTTCCTAATCAAGTCAACTAAAACCTTATGATTTATTAGTTTTGAAGCTATCGAGTTATTTCTCAAATTATTGATCTATTTCACAGTTGTTTATCTTGTATTTATAACATGCAGTGTGCTACCAGAAATAAATCTAAATCTATAAAGAATTATTAATTTTTAAAGTCTTTCCTTACTTGGGGCAACACTATGCACAGAAAGTACAAGGTATCCTGCTACCTCCAATTTGTTACTGGTTATTTAGGAAAATTATTAAAGATCTATGTCACACTTTTTTTTCAGCCTCATAAAATATTGTTTTAAATCACCCAATTCTTGGGACAGTGATAACTTTAACTGTCACTGCACATGTGAAAGCAGTGAACTCCAGACACTATGGCTTCTTTTTGAAGTTAATTATACAAATTGAAAATAAATAGAAGTAGGGATAAAATATCAGCTCACAATTAATTATGATGTGAAAGTAATGAACTCCAGACACTATGGCTTCTTTTTGCAGTTGATTATACAAATTGAAGATAAATAAAAGTTGAGATTAAATATCAACTCATGATTATGTATAATGTTGCCTTTCTCTGTTTCATTGTGAAACCTCATTAAAAGTTCACCATGAGATTTTAACACATATAAATAAAAAATAAAAAAATCTAAATAGAAGAAAGAAAATGATAGCAAAAATATAATGGTAGATATATTAAAATAAAAAATTCAATCAGATGGTCTGTTTAAAATATCTCAACAGTATTGAGGCTATTGACACCTTACAAATGTCAGAGTAAAAGCAAAAAATATATTTGAAGGAAGGCCAGAAAGCAAAGACATTTCAAACTCTCAAAGTGAGGTAAGACAGTACTTTTGTGTCAAATAGCCAGGGAAGTAATCTACACTATCTTTCATAAGAATGCTTTCTGAAGAATTATTATGTGAAGTCTGATGGCTCTTTAAAAATGAAAACCTGAGCCGGGCGTTGGTGGCGCATGCCTTTAATCCCAGCACTCTGGGAGGCAGAGTCAGGCGGATTTCTGAGTTCGAGGCCAGCCTGGTCTACAGAGTGAGTTCCAGGACAGCCAAGGCTACACAGAGAAACCCTGTCTCGGAAAAAGAAAGAAAGAAAGAAAGAGAGAGAGAGAGAGAGAGAGAGAGAGAGAGAGAAAACCTGACTCTGAAAATAACATATTAAAAGAGATGTGTAACACAGAGTATATTAATGCACCTTGTCTTTTCCTTTCTACAGTGTGATCACTTGGGTCCCTTTCATTTGTAAATCTGCTTTCTAACTGGTCAGAGTTGCTAATTTAATCTTTGTCTCTAACTTTTCTATTTCAGTGATTAATTCATGCAATTGTCTCATTTATTTCCTCATGATGAGAGTCATAACCCAGCTTTGGGAAAACACAGCTTTGGTTGAACACAGAGCATTTCCGTCTCTCTTCTAGCTATCCTTAAGTTTAGGCCTAGAATCTTCTAGCCTCCATAAAAATCTAATCTTTCAAGCTGACTGATTCAGTCTTGCTTCTCTTGGCTTCTGACTGAATTGCTCTGCCTGGCCTCATACTAACTTTGGCAGTGTGTTTTAATCTTCTGTCTCCTTCTTATTATTTGTCTAGTTCTATCTTCACCAGTATCTAGCTTGTTCTTTCTATAACCTGTCTTTGTAAAACTATCCCAGTAAAGCTTCCATATACACATACCACCCACCACCATGTTTCTCTCTCACTGCTTTTAAGTTGTCTCTTTTCCTTAGCCATTATCCTGTGAGTTGAACATATCATATCTCTGGCTCATTCTGTCAAATCATTCTTTGATTCTTCATTAGATTCATCTAATTCACAAATGAAGAATTAGATGTAATTTTTAAACATAGCTGCTTTCTTCTACAAAATAACCTTACCTTTATTGTTAGGGATTAAAGGTATATACTAAGGACATGTCTGTATTCCAGCCAAAACATACTGTAATCCAGGGCATCCTGATCTTATTATATCTTTGGATATGGTCCCCTATTAGAGAAGTCATATTTCTGTATTAAAAGTCCTCTATGAATTTAATTGATTATTTATAGACCTAGTAGATTGACCTAAAAAGATGAAAGTTATGACATTTTGGGTAAGTAAACAAAAACTACAAGTCTTTTAAGACACAATTATCTTATCGTGGGAGAATACTAATGCTATGTATTTTTGAAATGTCTCTTTTGACCATTCCTTGGTTCTATACAGAGACAAATTTTCCAGTTCTTTACCCAATCAAATGGTGACCATATCAAGTTGACAAAAGGTATACAGAGAAAGAAATAGTAGAATTGTTTTGCCCTCTTCTTTTATCAGCAACAACCACAGGCCCACAAGTTGGAATAGCAACCCAACAGTGGATATAATCCCTTAAGTGAAGAACAGCTCAATCAGCATACTTGAACATAAATTAGTTGGCATGATACAGTTAAAGGGACACAGAAGAAAATGGACAGACCTCCACAGAAGTGAGGAACTGCATCCATCAAACATTTAGATGAATAAATGATAAAATTATTTTAAAAAAAGACAAGTAAAAAGGCACATGAAAAATTGTATTTGAAAATTTAGTGCTCAGCTGGGCAGCGGTGGCACATGCCTTTAATCCCAGCATTTGGGAGGCAGAGGCAGGTAGCTTTCTGAGTTTAAGGCCAGCCTGGTCTACAGAGTGAGTTCCAGGATAGCCATGACTAAACAGAGAAAACCTGTCTCAAAAAAATAGAAGAAAGAAAGAAAGAAAGAAAGAAAGAAAGAAAGAAAGAACAAAAGAAAGAACAAAAGAAAGAACAAAAGAAAGAAAGAAAGAAAGAAAGAAAGAAAGAAAGAAAGAAAGGAAGGAAGGAAGGAAGAAAGGAAGGAAGGAAGAGAGAAGAAAAGAAAAAGAAGAAAAGTAAAAGAAAAAAAGAAAAAGAAAGAAAATTTAGTGCTCAAAATTTCCTCAAATTTGGTGCAAAGCATTAAATATCACCAAATCAAAAAATTCTGGAGTACAATAAGGGAATTTTTTAAAACATGGAGAGAAAATAATATAAGGCATTACAAGAAAAATGAATCATCAAGTACAAAGAAACTACATTAATATAAACAGATAATTTCCAACTAGGAACAATGATTATTAGAAGACAGTAGGATATTATATTCACATTTTTGAAAGAAAAGTTTTAACCCAATGTGTGTGTGTATGTGTGTGTGTGTGTGTGTGTGTGTGTGTGTGTGTATTAAGAAGGAACAATCTTAGAAATTTAGGTGAAACAAAGAGCTCATTACATAATGTCTGAGTGGCTCTGTGGCTCCCAGATCTTACCTACATAACTATGAAGAAAATTGGAGTGAAACCAGACAGTAACTGTAATCCACAGAAAGAAATAATGGCTGCTGAAAGTGACAAATATTTTGAGAAAATGCAAACAATTGTATAAATATATGTATGTTCATTTTTTTAACTTCTTTAAGAACTGTATGAGTTTGTATAGGAATATTTATGTTGTTATTTTGCTGGGGTAAAACATGTAGAGTTTTCTACATGTTTCTATGTACTCTACAACATGTATAGAATGTATGACATTCTATAATTATAAAAGAAGGTATATAAAGGAGTAGAAACATCAAAACTATCTAAGATGTATAATTACATTAAAAGTAAAAGTAACATTTTAAAATAGTCAAAAAATATAGACAAGACCAAGTAATGAGGAGAAAAGACATCATCTCCATCAAATAAAGTATTTAACAGAAACAAAAGAAAATACTGAGTTCTAACACTTAAAACTGAAAACACACTCCCAAACTCATTTTATGGGATCAGATACTCTGAGATGAAGATGTCATAAAAAAGAGAAGTCAATATCATTGGTGAACACACATGTAAAGATCCTCAGAAGTGCAGTATCAAATTAAATCAGTGTATGAAAAAGATTAGACACCATGAACATGTCTTTAAAGCCAAGCTTAACTCAGTGCATTCCAATCAGACAATGTGATATCACACGTCAATAGATCCAAATATAAAAACCACAGATCACTTCAGTAGATGTGAGAGAAATATTAGACAATGACTGACATTCATGACAAAAAAAATTTTGAATAAAACATTACTTCAACAAAATAAAGACAACACACATGAACACACACACAAACACACACATATATATGTATATATATATATATATATATATATATATATATATATATATATATATAGAGAGAGAGAGAGAGAGAGAGAGAGAGAGAGAGAGAGAGAGAAAGGGGGAGGGGGAGGGGGAGAGGGAGAGGGAGAGAGGGACAGAGCTGACAGGGTAATTAATCAATGTGGGAAACTAAAAGGTTTTGCATTAAGTCTCAAGATAATGCAAATGCCAGCTCTCCTCACCTTTCCTCAATACTTCAGAGAAAGTCCTAAGTAAAGCAATTGCATTCAAAATAGAGAAAAAAAAAAAAAAACCTAGACTAGAAGGGTAGAGTGAAATTATCTGTGCAAATAATGGGATTCTATAGATAGAAAACAAGAAGTATTCTATCAAAGAACATTACAACCAGTAAATGCAGGGAAAAGTCAGGAAAAAATGTCAGTACAACATCTCTATTCAAAAATAAATTAGGTAAGAATGAACAAAACAACTTCATGCTAACAGAAAAAGGAATAAAACTTTAGGAGTGGATTTAACTGAAGGTTGATCTATTTGTATACCAAAACAGGTAAAACAATGATGGAAGACCCTGAAAAAAGAAGTCGCAAATAAATGAGGAGATTTAATGCCATTTCAGGGGAAGTTGGAGGAATTAGGTTGTGGATATGGCCAAAATGCAGTCATACATGTTTGAAATTCTCAAAGAAGTAGTAAAATTATTAAGAGAAAATAAATAACAGCACACATCAATATGTAAAAATTAATTCTGTTTTTGTGTTCCAATAATAAAAGACCTGAAATCAAAGTCAGAAAGGTATTTTTTAAATATCCAAAATAAATAAGCACTTAGGGAAAAATTTCACAAATTATATGCAATCTTCTTGTACTGAAAAGTCCAAAACACATGAAAATAACTTATGAGGACTAATTAAATCATGTTTATGAATGAGGAGACCCATTATTGTTCAAATTTATCTATAGATTGTTGCTATTTTCATTTAAATCTTCTTCAGCAATTTATAGAAGTTGAAAAATCTCCCTAAAATAATTTAATGTATTTTGTAATTTGTTTCAGAGAATAAAGCATGAACTTAAGGTTCATATTTTTTTTATCAAAGACTAGAAATTGATCTTTCCATTTATGGCCACCTGACATTTGACAAAGATGGCAGGAGAATTTAGTGAGAAAAGTAATAATCTGATAGACTAATTGTTTTGAGAGAATTGGATATGTTAGTTTGCTATTACTGCTATTATATACCTATGGTAACCAACTGAAAAGGAGACAGGCTTATTTTTCACCACAGTTTGGGAGGGTTTTCCCCAAATGCTTTTGAGCCTGTAATGGCCTAGTGGTAGTACCCTATGGTACAACTGCATGTCAGAGCAAGGTGCTCACTCTGTGGCCACTGGGAAACAGAAACAGAAAATTATGGATTTTGCTCAATAGGACCCTAGTCTTAATACAAGGGACTTGACTCAGAAAAATCTTTCCATTATTTTTTATTTTTTATTAATTTTATTTTTTTCAGTTTGGTCTTTTTGGGCTTTTCTGTTACATCATTGTCCAGGCAGGCATGGTGCTGGAGGAGCTGAAAGTTCTACCTCTTCATCTGAAGGCCTTTAGGAGAAGACTGGCTCCTACATGGTTAGGAGGAGGGTCTTAAAGCCCACCCCCACAGTGGCATCCTTCATCCAATAAGACCATACCTCCAATTAGTGTCAGTTCCTAGGCCTGGCATACGCAAACCACCACAGTTATTTACAACATGGGGCATATATAATGATATTTTTCTGTAAAACTTTTAAATTTAGAATCTTCCCTGTTCTCATAACAAACCAATCATAAGCCAGCATAGTACATTGTCCGTAAGTTAAAAGAAATCAGAAGGAAAATTGAGGCTAGATACAAGTCAGAATTTAGGAGGTAAGACATGTGGCTACCTAGCACAGAGGTCAAATGTGAAATGTTTTGTACTTTGTAATTTGATGGGTGTAGCAGAGAGGGATTGGTGGGAAGAAGACTAAACTTCGTTGAACACAAATCTTGGTTAAGTATGACACCTAGAGGATGTGTAAATAGAATTCCTTTGAGTTTTGGTTGTTGGAATTAAGTTGCAATTATGTGGAGAAGTATAGTAAGATTTTTACTTCAGAATAAGCATTTTATATATTCCTCTACATAACATTTTATCAAAAATAATTTTATATTGCATCACTTAATTATATTAATACAATTATATTAAAATAAATCCTTTCCCCATCAAATAAACAATTTTTATAATTACCTTAACATATAGATACTAATCACAAAGATTCATTGTCCCATTCATCAAAAGCATTTTATATGCTTATTTCCTAATTTTATTTATAATAATTTATATATATATATATATGAATGTACATAGCATCATATAGTAGAGTTTTGAAATGATAGCACAGAAACAATGGACAATTAAGGTTGCCATATATAGAAAGTGACATGGTCAGAAGTGTGCAATTTCTAAGTAACTTACATTTATCCTCCCTTGGTTTGGAAGACTTTTACAGTCCTGGGTCATTAATACTTGAACAGTTCATGAAAAATGATGAACGATTTACTTCATGACAGGCTATACAGATGGTCAATTTAATCTGTATCCTTGAGGCTTCTCTAGATCGTATTTTGACATCATATCATTAAACGTTTGTGTATTATTCATATCATTCTAGAAAACAAAGGTTGGTGTTTCTTACTATCTCTTGCCATTCATCAGGTTTATTGATACAGTTTATTCAAGTGAGTAGTATTTTTTTTCTCACCAGGATATCTATCTGAATGTATATATTACTTTGTCTTTTCAGAGACCGAAACAAATTTTATCCTCAAGTGCAGTAATGACACTGTTATGAACAGAAATGTGGTACTGGGGGAGACAAATGTTCCTGTGACTGAGTTCCTATGACCCTGTTAAGAGATGTTGCCACTACTTGGGAACATTTGTTTATGTTTATGTGAAGGGTGTGTGTGTGGGGGGAGGGTGTGTGTGTGTGTGTGTGTGTGTGTGTGTAGGGGGGGTTCTCCTAAGCTTGGTTTAAGTTTCCATTAAAAGATAAGAGCATACTGAGGACAAATTTCCAACACTTCTGCTTAACATGTCATCCTTCTTGTTTGTTTTAAAGGACAACAGATGCAGATTTAGAAGTTAGTCTGGATATTAGAGTTGCCATGTTTAATGTCTGGAATGGATAAGATAATTAATCATTATACAGTTCTGGATGGATGAATAAGAAAATCGAAAAAAATTCTTTTGGCATTAAGTTATGGAGTGTAATGACTGATGACTTTGGGATGTAGGCGGTCAACGTGCACATTGACAACGGGCTCTGGTTTGCCTTCTCCCACCCTCTGTATTCTGTTATATCACGAGCCTCCACCTGGCCAAGAGACTTGGAGCTTATGAAGAACACTATGAATGGGTGTGAATAGCACAGAATCTACAATGTGAGGTTAAAGAACCTCAGGAATGAACCCTCACAGCGACTGAGAAATCTAAGAGTGGCCTTGCAGCCAGGAGCCATTTCTGAAAGGACAGAACCCAGGAGGCAATGGCAGGTCTTTCTCTTCTTTGACAGTGTGAATACTGAAGGACTTGCCCCTTCAGGGGGGTACACATTAGTTAGGATCAGCCTTCCTTTGTATCCCCATCAACCTATAATCTTTTGATCATTGCCTATTTTTCACCAGCGTAGGAACAGTAAGCCACGCTGGCTTATCTTCTCTAATCACAAGCACGGGGCCAGGGCTCGCTGAGCCTTTAATTCCCTCTTAGAGGCCTAACAGTTGAAAAGTAAACAAAGACCAAATTTGCAACCGTGAATGCAGCTAATTTCCTCTGATGTCAGAATACTTAAACAGGCAGGACCTGGGAATTATTTGATCAAACCTGCTTTTAATCTAATGCATGCAGAAGGACTGTGTCTGGAAATCTCAGCAAAATGACAAGCATCCCCAGGGAGTCTTATGGGAGGTTTCCTCCCTAGGAGACTGTAGCTTTCTCATTTCAGACCAGGGTTCCTGGTTCCTTGGGGGCGGGTGAAGTCACCAAGAGAAGTTTTTCCGCTTTTAAAATCAGTATTGTATTTGGTGTAAGATGGACAACCAAATGACTCCAGTTATCCTTAGCTTTTGGTTGCTGGGGGATTTTTGTGTTGTTGTTTGCTTTGTTTTAATTGGCTAACTGCCTTGATACTATTTAAGTGTTACAAGGAAATGAATTAATAATAAAAGACTGTTATTGTGAGTGTGTGTGTGTGGGGGGGGGAGGAGGGCCAGAGCTTTATCTGACTGCACACATTCTTCTGTTAGTACTGATCCAATAAAAATAGAGAACAAAAGGTACAAGCCATGTGGTTCCTTGTTTTGGTTGTGAAAAAGAATTTAAACAAAAGAATTAGAAGATATTGGTCTCAGGAATGAAATTTAAGTAAAAATAGTTATTAACTGAGCAATAGCCAACTGCCGTTCCTGACTCACTTGTGCTTTAATTTTTATTCCAACCTGTGATACCTATTAGTGTGTTTTCAATAGAGATGGGAAGAGAAAGGAATGGAACTTTTACGTACTTCACCATTGAAAGAATCCTACTGGCAGTGTTTGTACATTCTTACTCATGCTATTAGACAGAGTCCCACACACTTTTTAAGTACGAGATCTCTTTCAAAGGCAGTTACAAGACAATGTGTTGACTTTGACACATATTAACCATGGTCACATTGTTTCTGAGGACGGGCTGAAGTTAAACACACACACACACACACACACACACACACACACGAAAGTGCTCAAGTGCCTTTTGACAGTGAACCCTTACAGGTTCATAAATACCGCTCCTCTCATAAAGTAATTCAGAAGGCACGGGGCTTCAGAATAAATGACCAACGCTGATGCTTTGTGTAAATATGCAGGGAGAATAACACCACTAGATCAGCATTTGACTCCTCGGGTGATGATGAATTTCAATGTCAGTTATTCGTCATCCTAAAGCCTGCCCCGTGATGATGCCTTTTATTGGTGTATCCTTGCGAACATATTTCAGCGCACCATGTGCCGGGGAGTTCTTGGGGCGGGTGAGTGGGGTCTGGGTGCTGGCCCTGTGCCCTCGCTGTCCCCTGCCGGTGGTCCCCTCGGGTCCCCTTGGCTCCTCTCAGCTCTCTCTCCCCTCCCCTCTCTACAGCTGGCGGCGGGGGCTGCTCCTCTCTGAGCTCTGGGCTGGCTCTGTCAGCTGGGGCCCCCTGCGGCCGGCCGTGTCCCTCGCCACTAGGACCTGCCAGTCTGCGCGCCATGGCAGCGGCGGCAGCATCCCCGCCAGCATCCCCGCCAGCCAGCGGCGGCGGCGGTGGCGTCCACGGCCGCCGCTGATGCTATTGTTCCCTAGTGTTAGTTGCTCTTTGGCTGCTTTTCATCTGGAGCAAACAATAGGAGCAGCGAGAGCTTTGCGTTCTCCGCTGGTGGAGAAGGAAGGACCGTCCCCCCCGCGAGAGTGCTGTGGCTCCGTAGGCTGGAGCGGCTGCGGACAGCATGGGGCTGCAAGCCGGGCGCCTGGCGTCCCGGAGCCGGGGCGTCCTGCAGCTGCAGCGGCTGCCACTGCTCTTGCTACTCCTGCTGAGCTCCGGCGCCCGCGAGGCTGTGGCGCAGGGAGACACCGAGGTGCCCACCCTCTATCTGTGGAAGACCGGTAAGTGGGACAGAGTTGTCCTTTTTTTCTATCTCCAAATCTGGGACTATGATCTGGAGCGAGCTAGGGGGTTCCTGAAGGATCCTCTGTGTTTCCAGCTGGTCCTGATTATGCCGGGATCCTCAGGTCAAAAGTGTGATCCCTGCAAGCGAATTAGGTCATGTCCTATGCCATTAGAAAAGAACAACATAACTAAGAGGCAACAGTGAGTCACTCGGGTGATTGTTTCTCTCGCCGCTCAGCAGTGAATGAGGGCAGCGTTGTACTTTCATTACAAAGTGAAGTGCTTTTAATACCTGGGTTTTCAGTCTTAGACTTTCTAAAATGACATTCTAGCGATGAACAGGTTAACAGTTTGCCTTTTTAATGCGGTGTTTTGGCAAACAGCAGACTTACTGTTGATAACACACACACACACACACACACACACACACGAACGGATTTAAATGTATTAAAGCGTAGCTTTGTGGTGGGACACTGGAGGACAAACCCTGCTCTCAGGAACCCTTAGGGAAAACTGGACAGTGCAATTTGTACCGAGTGCCTCAAAGTGATCTTTTATGCCGTGGAGTGGTTAACATGGGGATTTAGAAACTTTTCCTTCCGGGGAAAGAAGTCTTTCGCTTTGTTTTTCCGACCAAACAAGAAAAGTAGCAACTCACTGCTCCTCAGACTCTCCCTGCAAAGCGCTGTAGAGGCAGAACAGGCAGGAAAACAACCGAACCCTAAGCAGAGGGTGGGCGGATGCTCTCTGACCACTATGGGAGATGAAATTCCTGAGCCTATTGGGAACTTCATACACTCGCAGGAGAAGTGGAGAAGGTATTCTCCTTGCTTATAGCTGAGGATGACTTGAGAGTTCCTGGGCACTGCTGAAATATTAAGATAGGAACGAGGTAGAAAGGAAAAGTGTCCAGATCACAGTCCGGAGCAGAGTGGGTCTCCTGACTTCAGTCCTGCCACCTCCCTGCTGAGGAGGGAGAGCCACTTATGCCAGAATCACACTGATAACTGGAGGCTTAAAGAAGGTTCATACGGAGGCAAAAAACAGAAAATCACTTAAAGACAAGACACGCTTTGCCTTGGAAAATATCATGATATACATGTGCACTCTTGCACATGCACAAATACAGGCACAGATTAGTCAAAGCAAAGTCATTCTTGCTAACTTGGTAAGACTTTAAAGATCAGCTCGTCGGGGGACTGCAGACAAAATGAAATTAATTTGTTTGATTTTAAACAAAGAATTGAAAAGTGTTTTTATTATTATTTTTTCTATTTTAAGTTTAGAGTAATCGGTAGTACTTGGAAGTGTAGAAAGAGCTTCTCAGATAAGTCCTCGGCAAAACAAAGCTGGACTAGTTGAAATTTTACTATCAAAGGACCATGAGCCAAGTAATAATTCAGAGAGAAAAGGATCATAGAGAGCACTCACTGTGCTGCCTCTCAGGTGCCAATACATGTCAATATGAATGTCATAGTGGGAACACAAGCCCAACTAGACCTGGATTCCAGCACCAGGTTCAGCTCTCGCCTGCTCTAAGAACAGTTCACCGGTGTCCTGAACCCTCCATCCTTAGCTGCCTACAGTGTGATTGTACTTGCTGTCACCTCCCCATGCAAGTATGCTGAAGCCAGGTGGGTTATGAGAGGTTAACTCAGACACTGTCAAGTGTTGTGTAAACAGAAGCTCCTGTGAGGGAGGATGGTGATAGCGGGTTGGTTCTTAGCTGGGTGGGGAAGAGTGGAACATTTAACCTGCTGAGCAAAATAATAATTTCTTCACGTGTTTATCCACTGAAAGGAAGGGAGATGTTACTAAATGTAAAATGAGTTGAGAACAGTTCTCAAAGGAGCTTTTATATATATATATATATATATATATCACCCTTGCAATTTTTAGTTAAAATAAATGTATTCTGTCCCATACAGAATACATTTTTAAAATGGGACAGGATTCTGTCATATATATATATATATATATATATATATATACATATATATATGAAAGAATACATTTTAACTAAAATATATGCAAAGGTGACAGAATCATGTCTATCATTTGATGGATGGGAAGCAGATCTGATTTAGGTGAGGGGAGAGAGACACAGAGAGAGGGAGAGGGGGGGACAGGAAGGAAATGGGAAGAGGAGAATGGAGAAGCTGAGGGCATCTGCTCCCGTGAGGGAGCTCTTGCTCTCTCTGCTGTTTACAGGAAATCATGAAAGATGACATCACTGAAGTGGAAGTTTCACCGGATGAAGATACGGGACAGGAGCTTTTACTGTCAGTAACATGCTGGCCACTGTAGTGAAGTCACACAGAGCCTGGTTCAACACTTAGAGATGATAGTATCTAAAGATCTACTCAGCCACTAAGTATTTCATTTATGTCCATACATATGCAAATACACACACAATTAAATACCATGTATTTACATACTCAAACACTTGTGATTTTTTATATAGACTATCAGATTTATGACATGTAATGGATGGTATACGATGGGATATGTTATAGTTTTAGGCCATGTCACAACAAAGAGCTGTTTTACAGTCAGCTCTTACCTTAGTAGAGGCTGAATATGATGTTGCCATCTCTGCCCTTGACCAACTCAAAAATATACAATACTTTAAATACACAACAATTGATACATGGCATACCATACTCATGAACATAATACAATGATAACAGATACTGTGTAGTTGATGAGCAGTTGAGGGTATGCTCAATAAAGAGTTGGCTTTTGCCAAGAGGATGGTAAAACACAGAAGAAAGAATATGAAATATGAAGACATACAATAATATTCCTAAATCTGGAAAGTATCAATGATGGTGAAGCTCAAGCCCAAACACTCAGTGGAAAAATATTTAATATCAATAAAGTCAACTGGGATTTTGAAAAAATTCTAGACCTCTGGGAAATCTTTCAGAATTTAACCAACAAGCACATAGGAGCCATTGGAATCTCTGAGAAGATGATGTGTTTTTTTGTTGTTGTTGTTGAGAAACGTGAGAGGAGAATCTCAAGGCTGTTGGGCCATTAAGAAAAGGAGAACAGTACCAGTTGTAGAAGTTGTAGGAAACCTTGGAGAAATACGCTGCTGGGTGTGGCACAAGTGTCAGCGTAGATTGGCATCATCCATAAAGCACTCAAGTACTAAGATAGGAGAAAAGGAAGAAACACCAGATTTCTTAGTGTTGGGAAGAACATCAGTTTAATTCAGACACATTGAATTTGAGGTACAATGATCCAATGAATAGACCTAATGCAAAATAAATAATAAATAAATAAATAAATAAATAAATAAATGTAGTGATTAGAAGGGAGAGCTAGGCTGAATTGGAAAACTCAGAACTCAATGACAATATCCATTTTGTAAGTTTCCTAATGAAAACAAATATTGAAAGGTAAAAAAAAGAGCTATGCCACAAAGAATATTACGTTTCAAGGGGTGTGTCAGAAAGTAGTTAAAAAAAAAGTTGAGAAAGTATTGTCAGAAAAGACATAAGGAAAATATGTATAGGCATTCCAAATGTGTGTGAAAAAGTACAAGAAGTTTCAAAATTTTTGGGATATATGATTATAAACTATCATAGAATTATTTAATAGCCGTTAGTTATTTATGCTCTTTTAACTTGTAAAACTGTTCCCATAATAACTTTGATTAATCAAAATCATTTGGCAATTCCAAGATAGGAGAACAAGCTCACCAAACCAAATGTGTTGATTGTATAAGATCATCAGGCTATCACCAAATTACGTCATGGAGATTTACTCTCAATAAAGTCATAATAAACTTATTAAACATACTTTTACAATAATAGGATCATTTTTGGAATATGAGAAACATGAAAAATATTATCCATTATTTGGAATTGACTTATTTGCAAGTATGATTGACTCTCAAGAAGAACGTTTCTAAGATTAGATTCATGCTACATAACTATATTGTTACTAATAGTCACGCATCCTTACAAAATTAATTGCATGAAAATGGTATCTTTATTGTTCAATTAAAAATAATTATTTTCCTTTTACTGATAGTCACTACATAATTGCAAATAAAATCGCTTACAATCTCTATAGAAAATTATCTTTTCTTTGCATCAGTCTAACTTCAGTTATGCTGGAAAGTTGCTTTTGGACCATGGTTTAGTTTACTCATAACTCAGAGGTACCAGTAATACTCAGTCCTGGTCAGAGCAATGTGAAAATATTCTATCTCTGTTACTTACAAAAATTATTTCATGTTCCCTATTTTTTGTTTTTGTTTTTGTTTTTGTTTTTGTTTTTTGTTTGTTTTTTGAGGCAGGGTTTCTCTGTGTAGCCCTGGATGTCCTTGAACTCACTCTGTAGACCAGGCTGGCCTCGAACTCAGAAATCCACCTGCCTCTGCCTCCCAAGTGCTCGGCTTCCTTTTCTTTAATTATTTTTGTCTCCACTATGGTTTAATAGCATATGTTTTCTAAGATTAAATATAGTAGCATTTATAAAGCACTAGTAAAGAACTTGATTCCTTTCCGAAGTTCAGTAGTGATAGATTTTATTGCTGCTATTCTACATAATAAACGATACAATTTTGTAACCCCAATCAAGTCTGGTAATGTATATGAGCTCTCTCTAAAGCGCCTTCTTTACCTGTAAGTGCACTATTTAGCTTATACTGATAAAGTTAAAACACAAGTTATGAGGAATGTAGCATTGTAAAATGACATGCATCATGGACTGAGGTCATACGGAAGTGTTTTAACTGAGACTCTACCTGATTATTCTGGCTATTTGAATGCCATGGCCTTTTATATTAGAATGATAATGGAAGTTCTGAAGCGGGGAGGTACCTGGGAAGTTTTAACAGATACTAAACAGAAAGTGTCCTGCTGGGTCCACTAATGAAGGTGCCCCTCATCCTCTATCCTTAGTTCACCTAAGTGGAAGATGGAACCTGCATTTACCTGCTGAGATGAATGAAAGGACAAACAAAATTAAATCTAGAAAATGAAGCTACTTGGATATAGGTCTAAACTAATTTAATAAACAATTTAGTTTATTAAATTGACATTTATTGGCTATCACAAGAATATTCTCACTAACAAGCCCGAAGTTAATTGTATGGCACATTATTTTGTACTTCATTTCATAATGATTCCTGATCAAAAGACTGAAATTCTATGTACTTAAAAAGGTGTTCTTTCAAGCTGGGCATGGTGGCGCACGCCTGTAATCCCAGCACTTGGGAGGCAGAGGCAGACGGATTTCTGAGTTCGAGGCCAACCTGGTCTACAGAGTGAGTTCCAGGACAGCCAGGGCTATACAGAGAAACCCTGTCTCGAAAAAAAAAAAAAAAAAAAAAAAAAAAGGTGTTCTTTCAGAGTTTCATGCATGTCTACATCAAAAATGATACTGTCTTATCTGTATTTCCCCCTTTTCAACTCTCTTCTGATTCCCACACACATCCTCTACTGATTTCCTCTTCCCTCTTCTCCTCCTTCTCTTCTTCCCATTCTTTTATTCTTATTTATTCTCATTGTTACCCAGAAAGTTCAACTAGTGTTGCCCATAAGTGCATGGCTGTAAGGCCATTCACCGGAGCATGGACAACCACATGGTCACCCTCTGAAAACATGATTTTCCTTCTCCCAGCAGCTATCAATGCCAATGTGTCCTCACCAAGGCGTATCAGATCCACGTTGTTGAAATGCTTTCTGGGTAATATTGCTCCAGCTTTATATGTTCCTTTGCTTTACTTTGTAGGCAATCATTTGAATAAACATTTCAAATCCCTGCAGTTTCCAGTGTACCATGTCCTTCTTTTAGGTATATGGGAAATCACGTTGAATTTATTATTTCCATTAACTCACCATCTCTCTGTATCTCCCCCTCTTATTAAAACCCTGTATCAGTGTTCTATATTTGTTACAATATATTACCGATACATCATTATTAAGTAATGCCCATGGTTTCAATGAACACTCATTCTGTGTTGTACAGTCTATGGGTTTAGACATATACATAAAGATTTATCATATACTACTGTGGTCTTTTATAAGAAAATTTCACTGACATGAGTTACTCTATTTTAAGTCTATTCCTCATTTGCTGCCCTGAGTCTCTGGGAGCCACCAAACAAGTTTCCATACTTGAAGTTTTTCAGTGTCAAATAGCTGAAATCATGCAATGTATAGCCTCTGTACACTGGCTTCTTTTCCTTTCAATATTCATTTATGATCCCCCCAAGACTTTTCATGGCCTCATAGTTCATTTTAGTATTGTTTATATATGCTAGTTTACCAATTCTGTGTTTTCTCACAAGTACTGCTAATTATGACTATAAATATGTTTTTGTGCATCTATGTTTCAACTTATTTGATTACTAAGGAACATATTGTTCAGCTATATGTATCAATATATTTATTTTTATAAGAAATTATGAACTCTTCTCCATATGTGGATCAAACATTTTGTTTGTCTACCTCCAGGTCCATTTGTAGCTCTGTATCTAACTGGCTCTGGTCTGGTTAAAAAGTCATATAGTTGCGGTGGTTAGAAAGAGAATGAGCTCATAATATTTGCATTTTTAATCTCTCCAATTCAAAAGATGTTTGGAGAGGTAAGGAGGTAGGGCTTGTTGAGGAAGGTTTGTCTGGGAGTGAGTTGTGAGGTTTCAATAGCCTTCAACAACCAGTCTCTCTCTCTCTCTCTCTCTCTCTCTCTCTCTCTCTCTCTCTCTGTCTGTCTCTCTCTGTCTCTCTGTCTCTGTCTCTCTCTCTGTCTCTGTCTGTCTGTCTGTCTCTCTCTCTCTCTCTCTCTCTCTCTCTCTCTCTCTGTCTCTCTCTCTCCCTGCTTACCAATCAACATATAAAACTCTCACATATGTCTGCACTACCATGTTTGCTGATATACTCCCTGTGATGATGATAATGGACTATGCATGACGGTTCTGGAGTTACTATCCTCTGGATCCATATTCTCTAAAAGAAATACTTCCTTTCGTGAGTTGCCTTAGTCAAGGAATCTTCTCACATCAGTAGAACAGTTTCTAAGAAAATTGTATATCTACATTCACTTCTCTCTCAGAAGTCATGAGCTAGGAAAATATGGAAGTAAAATATCCTTTTTGAACTCATGGGTGTAGTAGCATCCCATTGTGTTGATGTCGTGGTCAGGTGACTAGAAAACCTAGCAGTTAAGGCAGAGAGATGCTTATATTTCTCCATTGACATGTTGGAGTGAGTACCCACAAGGAGTCCTTTAAACAATGGCTGTTCAGTACACATTTTTTGTACATAAATGGAAAAATAAGGACCACTATTAAAGTAGAACATTTAAAACTATCACAACCTGGATGGAAAACCAACTACTTTAAGCACCAGAGACAGACATGAATTATATAGATATAATAATTTAATTCATGCAGACCTTATGATATATATGTTTGTCCTTGTATAGTATAACAACCTGGCAACTCTACAGTACCCAGTATTCCCAAGCAATTTCCCATCCAAATATTAAACAGGGAAGCCCTTACTTAGCTTCTGAGATCAGTGAGAGACGGGGCACAGTCATCCTGGTATGACTGTAGACTGGGTTGCACCATTTAAAGTTTATTTTTATTCCCTCTGACAGTATCTGAGAATGTAATAGTAAATGTCACCAACCCACTGTCCCAGATTCTGTCCCTGAAAATGAGAGACATGAGTGCTGAGGAACGGAATCCACAGCGAGAATGAAGGCACCACTGATTACTCAAGTAATTATGTACTTACATCCATCCATATTTAATGAAGTGAGATATTTGAGAAGAGAAATTCAGGCCAGCTATATTTGAGTGACTCAAAATTTGAGAGCTCTGACTTCTAGTCTCTCTTTGCATCTTGTTCTTTAGCTAGCTTTCCACACACCCTTTAAAAGATAATAAGATAAACTTGTATACAGGACTTAAACAGTGCTTGGTAATTACTCATAAAATACTCATCTGATGCCTGGCAGTAGTCCCAGTGTGAACTGATAGTGACTCCTCGCTGGGAAAGAGTCTGTGGCCAGCATCTTTCCTTCTTCATTTTGGTTCATTCTGTGTGGATCTCTGAGTAATTCCAGAGCCTTAGTAGATCTGATAATAGGTTCTTCCTGTCTGTTGCTGGGCCAAAAGTATAACAGCTTTGAGCAAGATTATGCAATGTGTAGAGATATTGCACCTTGATGCTTTTCCTTGAGATGGCACACATTCTTGCTATGCTGGAAGTGCTGGAGGTGTGACTTTTTTAGCGGGACTGTGCCGTTTCACAATGATCTAGTGTAGAAACACCTGAGGATATTCTTGGCAAGATGCTTTAACTCTGTGATGTGTGAAGAGGAAGTGCTGGCTTCATTTCCCAAAGTGCGATGTATATGTGTGTGTATACATTTAGGTCATATATATAATTAGACTAATATACCTCACTCTGGATGGTTTGTTATCTTCCAAGTAAAGCTATTTCATCACTGATTGGAAGGGAGCTAGAGCTAGCCTTGCAACTATTTCATCCTCATTAAAAGATATTTACCTATACATTTTCCAAACTCCATAAAGCATTTTAAATTCATGGTAAAATTATAATAATAATCCAGTATACCATTGCAAGCATATCAGTGCACACATACCCATATATATGTGCTTACAGGTATAAATACAGACATGTCTGCACAAATGCCAACACTTATGGCTAAATCACCACACAGAAATTAATTATTTATCTGCTGTTAGAAAATTATATCTCCCGAAATGTGGTTTTATATGTGCTATTGATAGTACTGGCTTTAAAAATGTTATTTAATTATTCATACTTTTTGCTAAAATATTAATTATATGCAATTTTATTTTGATTTTATTTTAGTGTGCTTTCTACTTGTTTTTCTACTCAAGCACAAACTCTATAAAAGCACTTACTATACAAGTCCTTAAACCACCTCCCACCAACATAAGAGTTCTAATTTAAGATGCTTATGTCTAACCATCTTCCTGTGTTTGCCTCCCCAGTGTCTGAGCAATGACTATAAACTGCAGTGTCTGCACATATTTCTAAGAAATACTTTTCTTTTAGTAGTATCTGTCTGCAGTCATATCAACAAACTCCACCTTGTCAATGTCACAACTAGTTAACATCGATTACAATATTATGAGGACATCAGTAAGAAACTGAGGTAGAATAAGGTAGACTATGCACAGTCTTGCTTTCTGGAGAAGATAGTTAAGGTTCAGACACTCCAATCATAGACCTTGATGGCTTTTTCCTTCTTCAGTTTGTATTGCTCAGGTTCAACTAAGTAGAACTGGTAGGTGTTTAGTGTCTACTTTGTGGCATGGTGGAGCTGACTTGAAGAGCGTGTGAATCTGTCCTGGAGCTCCCCATTAAGTCTGAATAGATACAGAGCACAGAAGGAGGCACACTGTGTAGGAGTCAGTAACTGTCTTACAAAATGAGACATGCGAGAAATATTTTTCCTACAACACAAGCTTGAAAGATTAATAGATTACAGCTACATATAAGCTAGAAGGCATAGAATTATATACCGAGAAAGAGCACCGAGAAAACAAAAAAGAAGGGAGGCTAGGAGAGGGCATGCATGCCTGCAAGTCCTGTCCTAAGGAAGGTGCTAGTACGAAGCCAGCCAGACCTCAGAGAATGGGACTGTACCTGAAAAGCAAGTAAAACTTTTTACAAAGAAGCAAATGAAAGCCAGGAAGAGGGCTCAGCAAGTAAAGGGTCATGTTTTCAAGGGTTTGGCAATGTGTAAAGCAAAAGGAGGAAAAACAGCTCCTACAAGCGTCATTTCTCTGCCACACATGAGTGGTGACACAATACTTTCACACACACAGATATGCAAATAAATTAATAAATAGAAATGAGTGTTTTGGTTATAGGGTGATGAGTTGGTAAGCATTTGGTGGGTGACACATGGGCAGATTTTAAAAAGGCAGCTCATATTCTATGGATTCTGGGCTTGGCTTTCTGTCCTTTGGTTTATAGAAAGAAGTATGTATGTATGTATGTATGTATGTATGTATGTATGCTATATTGCCAGGAGTGAAAGTATATACTTGAAAATTCATGATTGTTATTCTAAATAAAGTGCTGTCATTTTCTTGCAAACTTTGCAAGACAAATAAAGACTGCCTTTAGTAATGCTAGTTACACATACTTTTAAAACAATAACATTTTAATATTTGAAGTTAAAGTATAACCGCACAATTTTCTTCTTTTCTTTTCCTCCAGCCAATCGCCCCATTTCGTTTGACTCTTAAATCATGGACTCTGTTTATTTGTTGTTACATACATATAACATATATCAGGAGGGCTGCTTGCTCTTAAATATTTAAAGATAACTTGCACAATTCACATGTTATTTGTATGTATGTGGTTTCTGGACTGATCTCTTGGCCATGAATAACTAACTCAGGTGTTCTTGCTTGAAGAAAACCATTTCTCTTGCTTTCCGCTTACTTGCCTGCAATTCTTGTCTAGGGTTGGGGTACCCAAAGAGTTTAACCCTTCATGTTAGCACATCCATTGCTGTAGTTGTTGCTTATGTCATGTTGATGAGACTGTGTTCTCTGACATTTCTGGGAGGTGAAATACCGCAGCAAAGTTCCTATTGCTTTGGCTCTTGTGAGTTTTCTTCCCACTCTTGAACAATCATTTCTTCTTTTGAGAATTCTTTGTTTAAATCTGAAGCCTGTTTAAAAAAAATATTGTGGGTTGTGTGTTTGACTCTTCTTTTTCCCTGAGTCCTTCATATTTTCTACATAATAATCCCCGATCAAATGTTGAGCTCGCAAAGATTCTCTCATATCCTGTGGTCTTCCTCTTTCCCCAATGGATTGCTTCTATATCTGTGCAGAATGTTTTAGTTTTGTGAAGTCCCACTTGTTAATTTTTGTCTAAATTCCTGGGCAAATGGAGTCCTATCAGGAACTACTTTGCTATATTGATATCTTATGGGATATTGCCTCCTCCTCCTCCTCCTCCTCCTCCTCCTCCTCCTCCCCTCCTCCTCCCCTCCTCCTCCTCCTCCTCCTCCTCCTCCTCCTCCCCTCCTCCTCCTCCTCCCCTCCTCCTCCTCCTTTCCTCCTCCTCCTCTCCTTCCTCCTCCTGCTTATTCTTTTCTTTCTCCTTCTCCTCCTTTTCCCTCTCCCTCTCCTCTTTTCTTTCCCCTTTTCCTTTCCCTTCTCCTCCTCCCTCATTTTCTTCCTTCCTTCCTTCCTTCCTTCCTTCCTTCCGTCCTTCCTTCCTTCCTTCCTTCCTTCCTTCCTTCCTTCCTTCCTTCCTTCCTTCCTTCCTTTCTCTCTTTCTCTCTTTCTAGAACTTTCAGTGTTACAGGTTTCACAATTAGATCTTTGACTCACTTAGAGTTAGTTTTTGTTCCAGGTGATATATTGGATAGATGGATTCATTTCCTAAGGTTCTCAATACCTTTCTTCAGTGGTTTGATTTAATTATATAGATATTTATTGGTTTTATTATTTTTACACTTTTAAGGCCACAGCAGGCAGGATTGTGCCTATGGTTACATTTTTGAATGTTGCTGGTATATTAAAATCTTATAATTGTTAAAGTTAATTCTGTATCCCACCATATTATTAAAATTCTCAAGCATTTCTAGAGGTTTTCTAGGTTAAAAAAAACTGAGATCCCTTATGTATAATAGCATATCACCTGAAAGTAGGAATATTTTGACATTTCTTTTCCTGTTTGTGTCCCTTTGATATTCCTCTCCTGTCTTACTGTTTCAGCTACTTCTTCAAGCAATGTATTGGAAAAGAGTGGAGATAGTAGAAAGTTATGCTTTATTCCTGATTTTAGAGGAATTGCTTCAAGTTTTCATAAATTTAGGAGGATGTTTGGGTAGGTTTCTCAGTTTTTATTGTGTTGAGTTTTTCTTTTTTATAATTCTAATGACTTTCTAGAACATTTACCATAAGCACATGTTAGATTTTTCAAAGGTCTTTTGTGCAGCTAGTCTTTGAGTTAGTTTGTGTGGTTTACTACATTTCCCAACCTCTGTATTTTGAAACATCTTTGGGAAAAAGCCAATTGGTCATGATGCATAATATTTTTGATGTATGTCTGTCTGTATTTAATTTGTGAATATTTCACTGAGGATTTTGATTCTATGTTCACTATGGATATTAACTTGTAGTTTCCTTCTTTCCTTCCTTCTTTCCTTCTTTCCTTCTTTCCTTCCTTCCTTCCTTCCTTCCTTCCTTCCTTCCTTCCTTCCTTTCTTCCTTCCTTCCATTCCTAGCTCCTGAGCTGGTATAGATAATTAGAGAAATGCAGCAAGATTTCTGGGCTCAAGTGCTCTATAAAACAGCTCCCAACAATTTGCAGCAGTAACTCAATATCTCTTAAGAGGAGAGTCATGAAAGCAGATTTGGATTTATGGAATCGAATAATTCATAAAGATTGCCTTGACGGCAGCTGAGGTACATCTCTTTGATTGTCTCTTAAGGCAAAATTTAATGGTTCTTGAGCTCCCTTGGCTTGTGTTGTAAGAGAGCTGGCTTTGAACTGTTCCAGCCATGAAAGTTCCATAAACAGAATTAATATCACATCAGACAAGGTGGCGTCTCAACCTTGGCAGACCAAAAAATCACTATAGAGCTGTGATTTCCTGGCTATAACAAGTTTTCAAAAATCCTTCCTCTTGCGGTAATTTTCTATTTTGATAGCATCATCTAAAAGCTAAGTTACTTCTATAAAAAATGTGAAAATATGATAGGAAATGAACCGATGTGTCTTGTTGTTTTGTATAAGATGGATTTCTTTTGCGGCCATATGATAAATAGTTGGAATTTTTACTACAGTGACATTTTTAATAGCCATGTTGGATATAAGGTTTTACCATTCAACTGTTTATTTACAAAAATAAAAATTTAGTGCCTTTTAGTATATTCACAGAATGATACATAGCTATCATAATTGTGAATCATTCTCATTATTCTCCCAAAGAAAATTTGTGTTGTCTTGTCTTTTTGTTGTCTTGTGTTACCTTGCGGCCCATGCCAGTACAATGTTGGTTTTATTCCTTGTAGATTTGTTAATTGTTGACATTTTGTATGAACAGGAGTATATCCTCTGGGCTCAGAGTTTACTTATGTTGTTATAGGTATCAACATATCCTTCTTTATAATATTCTCTACTATTCATTTTTCAAACCAATCATTTTTTTATCTATTTGTTGATGGACATTTGAATTATTTCTACTTTGGGATTCTTGTGAGCATTACCAGTGATATTTTGGTTTGTTTACATATGTTTTGCTTCTTCTGGTAGCTGGGCAGGAAAAAGCATCTCTCTCCATTGATTGCTATTAGTATTATAACCTCAGAGGAAAGAGCTTTGTGAATTTTGTTAGGTTTTAGGAGCTTCCTGAGTCTTGGAAGTATCGTTCATTTATTAGTGTATGTACATCCTGAGCCTTGTAAGTTTTGTGTGCTTTCTGAGCCTTAAAGCTTCCCATTCTAAAAGAGATATTTTCATCTTACCTGTTCTTTTGCATTTTTCATATTAATTGAAAAAGTATAAATTTTTATTAAAACAAAACCATATGTAATATCCCTCTCCTTTAAGGAAAGAGTAAGCATGATTAACAGAACTTCAGATACTTGGCCTAAACCCCATTTTACTACTATCCCTTGCAATATTTTATGACACAGGCAAAATTGGTCAGCCCTGAAATTATGTACATACAAATAACATTATATAGACTGAGCAGATTATTATATACTTAGTAATAGATATTCACACACATACACAGATATACACACACATAGACACACACAGCAAAGAATAAGAAGCCATGAATTTGAGAGAAATAGAGAGGAATTAAGGGGAAGGAGTTGAAGAGAGGAAAGGGAAGAAGAAAAATGTTGTAATTATATTTTGATTTCAAAAAGTGAAAAATGTCTATAAAGCAGTTCCTAGGTATAATTCCTACTATTTTAACTGTAGAATCCAATTTTAACTGTAGAATCCAAGTGGAAAATATTCTCCAGTTATGTGAAGTATGAGCTTATGAAAGTAAATTAGCATTTTGCAGTGCAGATGATGCTATGAAAGAAATATATTAAAACTCTGACCTAAGCATAGAAACCTTTGTGAAATCATCACAAGTTGTGTTTTTATAACCAGTTCAACTATCCAGTATGCTGAAAAATGAATGCTCTAATTAAACATTTGTGCTCCTATCTTTCAGTAATGGAAGAGTAATAACATATCCAATCTAAATAATCAATTTCCCACTTACCAAATACAAACATATCATCATACCCTTCCAAGATACAACGAATCATATGTCTCATTCCAAGTCATAATTCAATATTCATTTTCACTGTCTTGCTACCCTTTTTAATGTAGCCATTCTTGAATGTAAAACACAGCAGTTCACACTGGGTGTCTTAAGTTTTTCTTCAGCTGAGTGCCTCCTCAGGTTCACCGTTTGCCCCTCCTCCTTCTTCTTCTTCCTAGCCATTTTCCCTCATATCATTTCTCCCTTTTTCTGTGCCACCCCATGTTTCCTTGACTTCCTCTTCAACTTTTCTCTTTGCTGAGATCTTCTTTCCCTCTGTCCCTGGCTTCTCTCATTTGGCCATCTGCCTCTGTTCTGCACAGTACTGCACCCTGCCTTTACTTTCAGGGAATCTTCTAAGTGTGTAAACTGATATAATTTATTGAACAGCATTTATCAACAGTAGAACTGCTGACATCCGCAGCATCCTGCACTGAGACACTGGCATTCCAGCTGCAGTTTTCTTTTCCCTTTCTACCCCGGAATGAGACAAAATGAAAACTTTACAGCATCTTTATAGACGTCTGAAGGCATCTAAGCTGATATATTCAGTGTGGACTGCTGTATGGAATGCAGCTGTGAAATGAGCTAAATTTTATTATTGCAGGTAAAAGAACAAGTGTAAATTTATTCAAATGAAATCCTTTGCCAGCATTACTGTATGTAGGCTTTGGAAACAGTCTCATTCTGTCTCTCGCACTTTTAAAATTTCTGAAGATACTCTATATGTCAGGACATGGGACAAAAGAGATGGATGTGAGTCCTTCATCATTCAGAGCTATGTGTAGTTTTGTTGTCATTGTTTTGTTTTGTTTTGTTTTTTTGTTTATGTTTACCATCATAGAAATGCATTTTAAATTAGAAATCAGTTCTGTTCTTGGTTCATTTTAAACACTGGACTAACAGCAAATATTTCTTGATGACGTACAGTAAAAGTTACTCCCAAATGTACCCTTTTATTGCCTGAGTATCAAGACAACAATTTTTTAACTGAGAAGAAATGTAGAGTGTTTATTATTATTATTATTATTGTGCAGCACACACTTGTGTTATAAGTTTTGTGTGTGGTAGGAGGCAGGGAGAGCCTGCTGAGTAATATGTACAGGAACCTTCACCTTTAAAATCAGATTGGTTAATGGACAAAAGAGACATTATACACAAATCACCAAGTATAAAAATACCAAAATACCAAATATAATAGAGTTAAACACTAACATCATGTGTCACATAATGTAACCGGAACGCCTTCTGACGATTGAAGTGCTCCAGAGTCCTCCTGGCTTGAGAACAAGCGTGTATTGCTCTCATGGGACTCTGGAGTTCTAAGAGAAATTTGTAGTTAGTACAATGCATGGTGAGCAGGATTTGATGAGTCTTTGTTTTCCTAGGTTAATAAAAATGGAAGTCCTATTTTAAAACATCAGTGTTTCTGAATGATTCCTCCCAGTCAAAACTTCACTTATAACCTGAGACTCAAAGCATTTCCTTGTTGGACCCCCATGTCTTCCATGGTTTTGTCCATGTGTGCACTTGCCTATTTCCTGTTATTTTTATGTCATATTAATTTATCTAGGTTAGGGAAATTAACAAAAAGGAAGACAAAGTGCTGTTTTATCTTTTACCCTATCACCCCATCTCTATTTTAATAATGGAAATATGATGTTGATACTAACATTAGTGTGCTGTGCTCTGTGCCTCTGTATTTATAGAACATACATCTGACTGAACTCTGGGAGGCATATTACTGGTTATGGGACACATGGACACAGGATTTGGTCTCACTCTCTATCACTGATGCGCTCATGTCTTTGAAAGAAATGCAGAGGCATAACAACCATAAATCACGATAATTGGGGCTATCAGGAAGGCATGTTTGAAGTGCTCTCAGGATACTGAATGGAATGATCGATTACTTTGGGCTGGGGACCAAGACAGGCTTGAAAGAAACATTTACATTCTGTCCTGGGATCTAAAAGACAAGCAAAAATCTTCCATTTGCAGAGGAAGGGCTGTCGTGTAAAGGAACACAAAGTTCCAAAGTGTTTTCTCCACTCACAATGTCCCTCTTCCTACCTGTGTGCAAAACAAGTTTCTGCTGGGCTTCTCACCAAGCTTTCAGAATTCTTCTGCTTCACCTCTAGTTTAAATCCCTAAAGCTGATCCGTGTATGTTAGCAGGTTGAGTCTGTGCCGTTTTCTACTTCCTGCTCAGCATTTCAGTGTTTCCATGGAGATAGTCAAGCTTCAGGTACTTATTTCTTTCCTGGTCTACTGCTTGTCCAAAGTCCTTGATTCCATGCTGTTCAACTTTTCAATGATGTCCACTTTTCCAGAAACATTTTCTTCTGCATGATGCTGGATGCATCGAATAGCTAAAGTTTTTTAATTGTTGTACCTTTCAGCTGTTACCACATCCAGTTTACTCTTTGGTACAGGTAAGATCTTTTGGAAGATCTAGTGAGAACACAAATTTGTTTGACATGAAAATGCATTGTCAGCATCTGCTTTAGACCCTAGAGTGAGCAGAGGGCACAGCTTCAGACTTAAGCAGTCCATTTTAGAAAAGGCAAAAGTTTATTCAATGCTGTAAAGGTGTTTACCCTAATATTTAGCACATTTGATTCTGATTTTTTTCCACTTCACAAAAATATAATTTTACACATTCATCAGTGTAATTATCAGAATGTAATATTTTTCTCGAATAGAGCAAGCTATGTTTAAAAAAAAATAAGTGCTCGTGGATACTTACGCCAAGAGGGAAGGGTCGTCATGATTAGTAAAGTTTACCAAGTAGTGGGAGGATGAGCAACAGCCATCTTCCTGATGTGACAGCATATACATGAATGTTTGATTTCATCTAATTAACACATCTGCACTTTTGGTTTTGTGCATCTTTCAAAGCCCCAGCACTGATATTGAGAAGCACAGGTTTTGTACCATATTGCTTATATGTCTATTACCTTTTTGTTACAATGGAAACTCAGATACTACTTATATGTCTATTTCCCTTATTGCTATAATGGAAACTCCCAGAGACAGAGACTACAGTCAGTCTCTTCCTAAACCTCTTTTGCATGCTAAGGATCGGTACGTGGTTAATAGATAAATTGTCTGGTTAACATAAATTTGTTGATGAGTCTTCCTCTAGAGTGCAGAGCTAGGCATCATAGAGTTCCACTTTATGACTCCCAGATGTCTTTGTTGTTTGATTAAGTATTCACTGAAAATTTGGCAATCTTTAAAAGAAGTATATGTCTTATTAACCTATGGATGGATTGCATTCTTGCCATTGTTTGATAATGACTTTGCATGTTATATCCTTCTTTTTTATAGACAAGTTTTTGTAAATTAAACTCTCATAGTTCTTTCTCATTGTACATGCCTGAGGTTTTGCGGAGGTTATAAGAAAGGGATGAATAAACATGTTCAATGTTCAATAGAGATTATTACATTATTATTGAATATATAATTACTATTAGAAAGGAATGAAGACATCTATTTACAAAACTGGAACTGGACATAAAAGCTTAAATCCTTTCTCTAGCATGTCTTCAGATGCTAGAAAATTCAAGGCATTTTATTTCACATCTTTTTCTAAGTTTTCCCAAAGAAGAAAGAAACTGAATACAATAAGAGTAGCTCAGAAAGCAGAAACAGGTTCTGCAGAGCCCCAGGGAGGGCTCTCTGTAATGGTACTCATGTGAGGTGTGTGGAGAGAGTGTCACTACTGCTCTAACAATGAGTTTTTGCTATCATATGTTTGGATTTGAAGTTTGGTAAAATCCAGGAAAACAGGCCTATAAAAAGAAGATTCTTTAAAGTCTCCTGGCATCACCGCTGGTCCAGGCCATTCCTGATCACTCCTGCGGATTCTGTGAAGTCTTGTCAATTTCTGATGGATGCTGTTGCTGAGTCATGTTTGGGATCCTGACACTACTAAACTGGACTACTGGTATTCTGGCCATGGAGATTGGAATAACTACAAAGAAGTATATCCAAATAGGTCCAAATCCCCTTGTCCTATTTAGCATCTTGTCTCCCCTACATTTGGACAGTAGATATTTTAAGAAGAAGCCATTGAACCTTCATTGAATTCAATGAGAAAAACCCACTTTGGGACCACATTTTAATGATGAATGACATCTAATGCTGATAACAACTGAGTTTCATTCTCAACCTGGATAGTCTTGGTTAACATGGCAACATAAAAAGGATTGATGCCTTCATTCTCGAGATTCTCATCTGCCAATAGTGGACAACAGTTCATTTATAATAGAAAGTACTACACTCCAAGTTTCAGTGGTATTGACCTCTACACCCACATCTGAGAATGTTTTTCTTTGTCTGTTCATTAGGTGATATTTTAATTGATACTAAAAAAAAATAAAACCCACAAATAATTTAAAAAGTTTGATAAACAAATTTACTGAGCTATATATCAGAACGCAAAGCCCCCGAAGTCACATGCCTTGATACAGAAAAGTCATTTTGTTTTACGTTTATACACTTCTAAAGATGGAGCACAAAGCCTTCTACTGGCTAGTCATTTATGCCTGCTACTTTTCTATGCCTCAGTCCATCACCGAGGAATTCAAGGAAATTGATCTATCGTTGATCAAACCTGTGGCTTCAAACTGGTGGGTTGTAGCCAATTCTACATTCCCAGCCTTTTTATCTTTTTTAATTTTCATCCAAATTAAATACTTTCTTTTGCAGTTTTCAAATTAAAATATAATTAACTTAAAAAAATAAAGTGTACACACACACATACACACATAGTCTTAAATATATATTTATGTGCTTTATATATAATGCTTTAATGTGACATATAAATACTTTAAAGTGAAACTATTAAATACATACATTAAAGCACATATGTATTATATATTTACTTTAACAAACTATATATATATATATAAATACATATATATGTATGTATGTATTCAGATTTATATATTTTACTTTTAGCCATGTATTTACTGTTGCAAAATTTATACCAGAGGATATTCTAGAGTGACTGTATAAGGCTGGGTTTTAAAAACTATTTTCCAGAAAAATGAAACACTGTATTAGTTTCATATATATATGAATGCTTCTATGATTCATGACATATTTAAGAGATTTACTTAAATTAAGTTTCAGTTTGCATAGTACTTACTGCTCTCATTTACGTCACAGTTGAGTAAATTTTCAAATGATAAGGCCAGGAATTTGTTTTCCCTCTCATACCTTGTCTGCTTTCTTGTCTTTTAGTTCTGTTTCCACATCACTTAAACATATAAGAAAGAGCTTTCCTTGATAAGTAATTTAACACATCCCTTTTGATACCCAAAGTAAGTGGTACATCTTGTGTGTGTGTGTGTGTGTGTGTGTGTGTGTTTCTCACCTCCTTTCTCTTTCTCCCCTATCACAGGACACTCTCTTGATGAGGGTCTAATTGGCAATTTTAAGCATTAGTGCAAATAAATTTCTCTGATTATTTCCTAATCCCATTCCTTCACAGATCCTAGGAGATGAGATTTATATGTTATGTGACCACTGTCATACCTATACTATCGCCACAGTTGATTAAAAAAAAAGGTGATGATGCATTTTCTACAAGTTTGCAATGCAATAGTATTCAAACTATAGCTCAAGACCATTGCTTTTGTCTAGTCATTTTGTTGTAAATAAGAACTTGAAGTGACTGCATGGGTCCTTGTCATTATTAATCATAAAATACTAAACACAAACTTACACAAATGGTTCAGTAATTAAAAATGTTTTCATTCTCCTAATGCTGCACTCAATATTTTGTGCAGGCAACGAGCCATATCTAAGGTCTGATGCTAACATAGAAGGGAAGTGTAAAATTCCAAGGGTGTTTGTTGGGTGGGATATGTATTTAAAGTATTGAAAGAGCAATCAGGAAGTGATCTGAGGAGTTCCTGACAATTGTCATCTTTCAACTGTAGCTTCATATCTGGAACTCTCCTCTAGCTGTGGCCTGGTCCATGTCCATCTCACAAGAACCTCCCTGTTTGCTTACTCAGGTCCTGGATCAGGCTGGCTATCTGGATTTCCTAGCAGTGGACTGAGCATCCAAGAAGTGTTAAAGTAGCATTAATCTGACTTATTGATGGTAATTTCTGATAGAAGGAGGCCTGAAATACTCTTCTTTTTAAATTTCTCAAAATTTTACACCAATAGCTGTGAAAGTAGATTTTATTTCCCAGATATAATTGTTGTCTCAAAGGCTTACTCTTGACTAAGCTCACCCTTTCTAGTCATTTCAGAACTCAGGTGTTCTGGCTGAAAACTCCTCTCTAAGCTGACTGATTCAAACTGGCTTCTCACAGCTTCTCACTGAATTGTTCTGCCTGCACTTACTTCACTGACTGCAGGAACACAGTGGAACCACACAAACTTAATTGAACTCTAGTGCATTGAACTGAACTGCATCTAGCTGCACTCAGCTGAACTCTACTGCATTGCTTGAACTCAATCAAATTGTTCTAATTCTGCCCTGCTATAAAATAGCCTTTCTCTCTGTCTGTTCTCCTGAGAGTTGGCCACATCTTATTTTTGACTGGTTCTGTCAAATTCTTTCTCTGATTCTTCACTTTGTACATCATTTAGATATCACTTTCAAGATATCATGGTTACTTCTGTAAACTAACTTTGCCTTTATTGTTTGGCATTAAAGGTGTGTCTTAAGGCCTTGTTGGAATTCCAGCCAGATCATATGGCAATCCAAGGTGTGTCTGCATTTAGGCCAGACCACATAGACCTAGAAGGTCTTTGCCTGTGATCCATTGCCAGAGCAGTGAATTAAATTTGAATTAAAATTCCTCTACGAACAGCTATTTTAAAATTCTGTAGAATAATATTATTCATGGATCTCAGAATAGTTTTTCACTTCTTCATCTTGTGAGATGTTGGGTAGTTCACTTCCAATAAATTGTAAATATTTTTACATGGACTGTTCTAATTTCTAATTGTTTTAAAAAATATTGACTGTGAACATATCATGTAAAATTAGTTCTTAAAACTATTTTTACCTATAAACTTTACTCTTCATAGAAATAAAAAAAATTAATTGTATAAGTTGAGGCTCAGGCACATTTAAAAATAAATATTTTTGTGAAATGGCAAACAGAAGGAGTCCTTCAGGATATCATTTAGCACTGTGGAGAAAGTGTGCATGAATTATTCAGCTGATCACAGGGTACATCCTGATTTGCTGACAAATATCATTGTGTACCACTTCTCACAGAGAAAGTGAGAAATTTAAGTGTTAGAGGTCAAAAAAGAAGACAGAGCTGCATTTAATTCTTGAAGGTCAAAATAAAAAGGATCAATCACTGAATATTTGATGTCTTGCCTTTGCAAAATCTGCAATCATCCCATAGGACAATTATAATTCATAATATTCTCCTGCAAAATAATTTATTAGCTGCAGTCAAAACACATGAAATATTGAGATCTATGCAGGCTAGGGCCGAGCCATATTTTAGAAACAGTGATACATAAATAATGTTGAATATAAGCAGATTGCAACCAGCCATTTCTGAATAGAAATACTGAGTGGCTGGATATATTTTTTCAAGAACTAGTTTATTTCATAATCATTTTCATACAGCAAGATTCAGTCTTCCCTAACAAGACCAGTTCTAATTGCCACCATTCCCACTTAAAATAAAATATCTGTAAAAATTTATTACCTATTTTTTTAATGGAAATAGAATTGCTTCACTTTCCATTCTCCATTTCCTCTGTCTATCCCCTTCACAGCAGCATCTCTTCAGTCCGCCATGTTCCTATGCTACTATACTAAGAACAGTAAATGAAGAACAATGTTTAAACTAGTATTACAGAAACTGGGATCAGGTACTGGTGTATACAACAATGATAACTTCTATTTTTAAAAATAATTTCCAAAATAATAATAAATACACTTAAATTCTAGCCTTCAATGACATTTACCCAATTATCAGAAGTGGGTGAAAATATTGAGAGTTCAGAAATGGTGGACTAAACAAAATACCTGCAACTGGAGGGTTAAAGCTGACTTATTAGAGAGTCATGAAACACTGCAGCTTTCAGCATGCTAACTAAATGGTTTGAGAACTGCGCAACCAGCCTGGAGAGGAGCACAGAGAGGTCTCTCAGATGAATACCAAACAGCATCAAATACCCACTAAACAGATAATAAAAGACTTTAAGAGTCACTTACATTATTTAAAGCACTAAAAATTCTATAAACCTAATAACATTTTCATTTGTAGAAAAGAAAGAATGTGATGCTTTAATGTTGCCTAGGAACTAACTAAATGTTACAAGGTGTCACAAGAATATAATTTATCAGTAACAGTTGCTGTTTTGCTACTTTTAATGGACAGAGATTAAATACTATGTCACTTTCCATGAAACAAATTTAACAGCTGTCAAAGAAAAAATTTAAAAACCTGTATGTTACTCATTTTGTGTTTGACATTTACATTTACTTGTTTTTGAATGTTTATTCATATTAAGAACTTGTTTTACTGGTTGGGAAGCAACTGATGATTTTTAAAAGCATTATAAGTATAACTGAGCCTGGACTCTTATCAACCAACCAGAGCACCCAGGGTCTAAACCACCAACCAAGCAGTACACATGGAGGGAATCCATGGCTCCAGCTGTATATCTAACAGAGTATGGCCTTGTCAGGCATCAATGAGAGAAGAGGCCCTTGATTCAGTGAAGGCTCGAGATCCCAGGGTAGGGGAATGTGAGGGCAGGGAGGTAGGAATGAGTAGGTGGGTGGGTGGAGGCACACACTCAAAGAAGCTTATGTATTTAATTTTTCTAAGCATTACTTTCACTATAAAATATTGATGGAGATTTCAAGCTTAAAGCTTAATACCTTTTGAGATATGACACCCAGCCAGCCAGCGTGAGAAAAGAGGCATTTATAGACACCTAACGCTGACCAACATGCTCTGTCTCAACTTTCTGAGCAGTGATTTCTTCAGATTATCTCCAGAAAATGCTCACTGTCCTATCCCTATCATGTTATCATAGTATTTTCTTAATTTCTTCTACTTCTCCACTTGTCACAAATGGCCTTAAATATCTGCATGATTACTTTTATTAGCATCTGTGTTTTTCATAAGACTTTTTTCTCTGTCATGGTTGGTCTGTATTTTTTTCTTCCTTGTTTGCAAGGGGGGGCATGGAACCCAGGATGTCCTGCCTGTTAGCCAAGAAATTAATCCCTGAGATATAACTCTAAGTCTCATCACTGAGTTTTAATCATAGGAGGCTTTATTTGCCACAGCAGATTACCAGAGAACCAGAAATATATATATATATATATATATATATATATATATATATATATGTATATGTATATATATGCTGTGTGTACATATATATAATTTACACACACACACACATATATATATAAATCATCACCCAATTCATTCTTTAATTCCATCTTTCTTCCTCTCCTTGTCTTCTAATTAATTAATTAATTAATTAATTATAGCTCATTCTTCCACATAACCTGATCTCTTTCCTGCTGTGCCCTTACTTGCCTTTTCTCTCAGTAGAGCGCCCATGCACCCCAACTCTTAGGTTCATACTCTGAAAGCCTTGAACATGGAGATGGGAAGTGTGTTTCTCAAATTCCTTGTTACCAAAAATTACTATAACTGTAGAGCTCCTTCCTAACAAGAGGAAAGATCAACCCAGTAACACAGTAGCAAAGCTCAAGTTAATATTATATGAAACCTCCACTTGATGATGTTACTGGGCTGGAGTCTAGACATAGTTATCTTGAATTACAGTAACTTTCTAGCCATTGAAATAGCATCACTTTTAGTCTATCCCTATCAACAATGATTTTATTTTCTGTTTCTCATCTTGACTCTCTTATATGCCATACATTAGTTAACCCAAAGACAGCCATCCTTATGGCAATCAGCATAACCGTGTGTGTTTGTGAGTGTGTATAAAATGTCCTCTTTCATGTTCAACGATGAATAATATCCCACTGTACGTGTCAATGCCTACTGCTCTTGGACAAGTGGTTCCTTTAGACAGAGTTACAGCAACAATTTACAATTCTGTGCAATCTTAGCTTTAGGAATTGTAATGAACTGACTGAAGTTTTCTCTGTACTAATATTCACTTCTAAAAATAATATTTCTATACTGTACATAAGAGTGTAATTTTGTGTTAAGTTAAAAATAAAACTGTGTCAATGTGCTTTGAGTCAGAAAGATTAAATTCATGTGCGTTTCTTTCATTTCTATTAAACAGTACAATATTTTTAGAATATTTTAGAATAGCAACCAGGACTTTGACCTAAGATGATCATGATTTAAGAAGGTCAAAACCTTTGGAGTAAATCACCCTTATTTTCTTTCTAAATCCATTTGAGAGTTTACTATGCAAGCTGTAACACCTTCACTAAGAGGGCATTAATGTCCTGATGTCATTGATGAACTCAGTTGTTTTGGAGAATGATGCAGCTTAAAACCAATGTAAATAAGAACAATGTATCCCATTTATTTTTTTAAAATTGTATGACATTTACATAATTGTAGGTTAGAATCCAGTTCAAGTTAAAATATGTATATTAAGTAAACAGAGAAATGAATGAGAAAGAAGAGATCCAGCCTTTTCGCCTGTGTTCAGCCAGCACTCAGACAGCCTCATTTTACAGACCTCATTTGTTACCACATACACATTTGATTAATTAATTTTGATTTGAAAAAACGAATGCAAAGACTTAAACCTTCTCATCCAATTTACCAGCATCCATGCCAACTTCACAGGAAGACAGAAAACATACTCATAATCCCCAGCTCCATCCTTGTTTATATCTCAAAAATGCATAAAGACATTGCTCAGATCACCTAAATATTGATAGCAAAGGATTCTAGAAACAAGAATATCCATCAAAAGCACATGAAATGTAGACATTTTTTTGTGCATGTTTCAGTGCTACAAAAACCAATGAATAATAAAATGGCAAATTTTTTGAACATAGTTAAAGAGGGCTAGTAATCACATTTTCTTCTGGCCATCTTTATAGAAAAAAAATATATTGTCCAGTGTTGCACAGACTTCTCATCCTAATGTGTGTTGTTTCTGTCCAATGTCTTTGGCTCTGCCTGGTATTCTTTGCCTAGGCATTACTCGTGGTATTGTTTTTGTTTCATTCAGTTAGGTTGGATCTGCAGATGGTTAAGTTAAGCTTTCTATGCTAACTTGTTAAAAGTATTGGACTCTTAATAAGTAAATAGTACAAGGTGTCTGTTAATTTAACTCTAATGTTAGTCATAGTTAACTAATTATATTTCTCAATTTTTTTTATTCTTTAGTCCAGACTCTATCTACCTCCTGGTTTACACTTCCAACTGTTCGACATCCCACACCTCCTTTCTGCACCCCCTGCCTCCAAGAGAATGTCCTCACCCCACCAGACCTCTTCACTCCCTGGGGCCCCAAGTCTCTCGAGGGTTAGGTGCGTCTTCTCTGACTGAGTCCAGACATTGCAGTCCTATGCTGTATATGTGTTGGGGTCTTGTATCAGCTGGTGTATACTGCCTGTTTGGTGATCCAGTGTCTGAGCGATCCCGGAGTTCCAGGTTAGTTGAGACTACTGGTCCTCCTACAGGGTTGGCCTCTTCTCAGCGTCTTCCATCTATTCCCTAATTCAACCACAGAGGTCCCCTGCTTCTATCCATTGGTTGGGTGTAAATATCTGCACCTGACTCTTTCAGCTGCTTGTTGAGTCTTTCAGAGGGCAGTCGTGATAGGCCCCTGTCTGTAAGCACACCACAGAATCAGTAATAGTGCTAGGCCTTGGGGCCTCCCCTGAGCTGGATCTCAAATCGGGTCTGTCACGGGACCTCCTTTGCTCAGGTTCTTTCCCATTTTTGTTCTTGTGGTTCTTTCAGACAGGAACAATTCTTGGTCAGAGGTTTTGACTGTGGGATGGCAACCCTGCCCCTCCACTTGATGCCTTCTCTTTTTACTGGAGATGGACTCTACAAGTTCCCTCTCCCCACTGTAGGGCATGTCATCAGGTACGTGTTGGTGAGGATGTTGAGAAAGATGTAAACTAGTTATTTTTTTAGTTGGATGTGACTTTGGGAAGTATAGTCCATATCTATGTAACATATAGGATGTATAATCTTTATATATAAAATAATTCAGCATTTTAAATAGTGTGGAATTTACTGTTACAGATGAACATTGAGAAAGCACAATGATATGGAAATCAAATGAGCAGAAAATTGCTTATTATTTTTAATGTGTTATCCAAATTAACCTCAGTATTCTTGAATACAAGTTTACTAAATTTAATAACAAACTTTTGTATTTCTAGTAAACTAAATAAACTTTACATTTGTAGACTTACATATGTGTGTGTTTCTTTAACTATCAATGTGTTGTTTTCGAATGGCTTTAAATTTGTAAATGAGAGTATTCTTGGGTTTTGTAGGAAGTCTACATTTTGGCCTAAATAATGTTTTCGATTGATTAATTAATCCATTTAAAAGGGATTTTTGTTTTGGGATTTAAAATTCAAATTAAAAGTCAGTAAAGGTTCTCTGGCATACGCTGAAACTGTTATTCACATTAAGCTGTTATTAATGTTATTGCTGTTGCTGTTATTATTATTTTGAGATAATCCATTTAGGTTTCCCAGGCTGACATCAAACTTGCTTTTCTGTTGCTCTCCCTTCTAGACACTGGAGGCCTCGTCGCTCCAGCTTCCAGATGTGCTATTATTGTTCCCAGACCTCCTTACTCGACAGTACTGCTATTTCCATCCTTGTCCAACACTATCGCTATTTCCACACCTCCTCACTCAGCAGCAGCGTCATATTTTCTAATACATGTCCCAAATATAATGATTGCATCCCTATAGTCCTTTTATTCATTTTTATTTCGTTTTGTTTTTGAGACAGGGCTTCTTTGCGCAGCCCTAACTATTCTGAAACTCACTCCATGGAACAGACAGGCTTTGAACTCCAGAGATCCATCCAGAATGCTGGGATTAAAGGCCACTACCACCTAGCATCTCTCTAGATTTTAAAACTGTCTAAAAATGTAAATATTAATAAGGTTTTAATAAGTAGGTAAGTTGAAAATAAATACATACAAATCCATACCAGTTCATGAGTAGCTAACAATGGCACATATTTTGTACACATTTTGTGGACATGATTTGTTGCTATTAAAACCACAAAATAAATAAATTACAAATTAAACATCAAGAATGTTCTATACTACATATTCAAAATGCTATTCAACTTTAGTTATTATTGTTGCTATTAATATCATTTTTATTTTGCGATAAGGTTGCCTTTGTTATTTTTACAATAATCATGTAAATAAAAATGGAAAATAATCTCTGTTCGAAAGCTATAAGATAAAATAAATAGCCATAAATATTATGTATGGGAATAATTCAGAAAGAAAGCTGGAATTCAATAATGAAACCCATTTCATTTTGTTGAAAATGCTTAAAAAGGAAAAAATAAGAGCTCAATACAGCAGTAAAATATACTGGATCAAAAATGGGATATGTCACAGATATGAAACTTCCCCTCCAAATTCATATGAAAGTATGGTGCATATAATCCAAATTACTGTGGATTTTTGCATGAATTCTACAAAGTTAATTTCAATTTTTATGTAAGAGTTAGTGTAAGACACCTGAAGTATACACTTTAAGAGGAAAGGTTGAAGAATAGTTTTTATTTTACTATATATTAACATTTAATGAACATATTTTACATCAAATATATTTTTGTATAGCTGTTGTGGGAGTTCACTAGAGAATATTGCACAGACAAGAGTTTAAGCATATAGAAAGTCATTATTATCTGCTGGAGACTACATGTGTTCACGATACCAGCCCCTAGCCTTTCTCAGAGTGAGCTTCTAAGCACATGCACACACACACACACACACACACACACACACCAAACTGTAACAATACTCAACAGTACCCAATTAATGCCACTCAAATGATCTCTGTGGCTGTGGTGGTGCTCCTTGACACGCATCTCAGTGCTCTGGGTTCTTGAATAAAATACATGCACATTCAGCCTTTACATTTTGATATGTCTTAAATAGCTCAAAGGTTGGGCCACTTTCTAACCTCTACATAGCTAATTTTCCCTCCTATTTCCCCACATTATTATTAGAATCTATATCCCATCGTTGTTGTCCTAGAACCAGTCAGGCCGCCCTCTTGGGCCGCAATCCCCTGACTCCTACATGGTGGCTATGTTCTCTGTCCTGCATGGTGGAACTCCCCTTTTTCTTCCTCTGTCCCAGTCATCGAATACTAAAGGTCCCGCCCCTGTCTGCCATGGCCAGCCATTGGCTATAGTCTTTATTTATTTATTAATTATTATTTATTTATTTATTAATCAAAATCAACTTTGCACAGGGTCCTTCAGTGTGTGTGGAAGACTGTAAACAGGTTTTTTGGGGAATTAGCATGAGAATACTACCAGCTACAACAAACATACAAACTTGTTCTGGGTTTACAGCATAGAAAAACAAACAAAACAAAGCAAAACATGTACAGTTATCAAGAACTCAATATAGCAGGGTTTTTGTTTGTTTATTTGTTTTGTTTTAGTTTTTAGTTTTTTAGTTTTTAGGTTATTTGGTTTTGGCAGGTGGTGCTGCCTATATGCTGAGTTTTGCAGCTGAGTAGTATTTTCACCAGTTGTGCTAAGGTCTTGAGGCTTAGTAAGATCTATTATGGCCCTATTACAGTAACAATAAAAATATAAAAGTATATGAGGAAAATTCAGAATTACATTCAAAGATATGCCATACCAATACATTTATGAATTCACATGCTTCAGATTCTGTGATAAATGAAAGAGCTTATCTGGGCTCGCCAATGTGTCTACATTCTCAAACCTTTGCTACTTTTTTTTAAATAAATAAAGTTTTATTGAAACAAAGTTGCATTCATTTGTTTATTCAGTTCCTATGGATGTTTTTATATGGTGAAGACAGGGTCAGGCAGTTACAACACAGACAACATGGCCTGCCAAGCCCAGAGTATTGACTCTCAGGTCTTTTGTAGAGCATGTGGGCTGACACCTAGCTGAGTAACAAGTGCCACTTGTCTTACTGTTCACTTGCATTGCTTTCAGAGGGATCCAAAGAGCTACGGTCACAGAAAATACATGGACAGAAGCCCAGGGTGGGAGGTGCAATCCTGTAAGCTAGCATTTGGAAGGTGGAAGCAGGAAGATTGAAGAATTTGCAGCTAGCATTTGATGTATGAAAACTGTTCTAAAAAAAATGTAGGGATAAATGACATTTGGCTTAAGGGCTTTATGACATTCTGGACAGTTTAACGAAGGAAATTAAAAATGAAAAACAATAAGCAATATCACTAGGCAATAATTTCAATGAACTGTTTAGAAAAAAACCTAGAGCCAGTCTGATACATACAATTATCACTTTGTCACTGAACATTCCTTGTGTTGGCAACAGTATACCTCCTGCTGACAGGATTATAAGTGGCTGACAGACTGTATCCACCATGTTGGTATACGGGCCTCTTTCTCTGAAAAATGGCCAGAATAGATGAAAAGGGAGAGGCTAGGAATTGTGAGGCATTGCCTAGGGTCCTGGTGTCCAGGACTCAGAACTTCAGGGGAATGACAGGCCAGTATTTCGACTGCGTGTCAAAGCTCAGCTGTACAAGCAGCATCTATGGCCAGGATCTTGGGAGCACTGTTTCCATGTAAGCGCTACATCTCTGTTTGGCGCCGTTCCCAGGGCTTCTCAGATGGGGGCTCGACTGACCTATGGGGCTTGAAGTGTAGGCCATGGTCCGCATTCACATAGTCATTCAGCACTCCGTGTCCAGCGGCTGCTGTAGCCTTCTCTCTTCTCTGTGCCTCTCAGTCTGTGCGAAGTACTGACTAAGCTCCTCCGTGATTTTCAGGTTGCTCAGGTCCCGCTCCACTTCATCATCTGAATCCGACTCCAGCTCTTCCTCCTCACACAGTGCTTCGTTTTCTCTTGCGGATGCCTGGGTTCTATTGCTGCTTTGCAGAGGTTGCCCAGAGCCTTTGAGATGGGAAACAGTGTAGGTAGACCCCTGCCACGCCATGTACTGGCCTTGAGAGTTCCGAGGATGTCCAGTCTCATAACCAAGAGAGTTGCAGGGAAGAGCTCCATGCAGGAAGGACCACGGGGAAGTGAAATAGGAATCCCTGAACTTTGTGTAGACATTCTGGTGACTTTGTGTCCAAAGCATTGCGTGATGATAACGTTGCCAGTAACTTGCATATACTGGATGAGAATACCAAGATGCAGTAGCCTTCCATTTTGAGGTCATTGCTGTTATCTCTGATTGCAAAAGTCCAGGTGGGAATTGGTGGGTGTGCAGGTTGCAGATCTCGGGCAGTGGGCAACGACGAACCTAGTTTTCGTGGTAGGGAGGAGAAAGGGGCTTACTGTTACTATTCTACAAATCATTATCATAGACACGTTTTCAACATAGTTTACGAGAGTTAGAAAGCTGTTTTGGCAGAATTTTAAGATATCATACAAACATAATAAAGATTTAATCTTAATATTATATAATGATTTAATTTTATCTTCAAATGATTAGACTATATAAAATTTGAAGCTGGTCAGATTTACTCAGTTATCTCCTATCTCTTCAATTAGATATTTTTTTAACCCCATAGTTTTACTATTGTCTTCCAAAATTTTATATTTCCCAGGAGCTGTTTCTCATGGGTTTTGTTTGTCAGTGCTGGGGAATCAAACTTAAGTCCTTGTCCAGACCAGGTGGAGATTTACCACAGACCTGTATCTCCAGCACCTGGGGCACTTGCTCCAGCAGTTCATTGAAACTTTGTGGCAGTTTGAATGAATTTCGATCTCCATCCCTGTCAGGAAACAGACTGGAAATGTAACAGGTAACAGTAAAACACCAGGGCATTTATTTGTAAATGTTTGCTCATTTTGTGGAATAACACAATATGCTTGAATTATAAACAAATTCTTTTTTTTTTCAGGATGATCTTGTAAACCATAAACCATAAGTTATAGTGAATGGAGTTTATAGGTGGTGATAGCTGTTAAATTTTGTTCTCATCTGCCCAACCACGGAAAAATAATCTAAAACCATCTGTTATTTATGTGCTGCCAACTTAGCTGTGTGATTTCCTATGTATAGGATAGTATCATCTTTATAAAAAAATTTTTTTCAAGAACCACAAGTGGCTCACTAATGCTGGTGGCTCAAGGCTATTAAAAGTCTTACTGTGATTTAAAATATATTTTAATTTTTCCCATAAGGTGACTAATATGCTTATATATATATATATATATATATATATATATATATATATATGATACATGTACATATTTGTTTGTATGTGTGTATGTGCTTGTTTGGTTTTGCCAACTTAACACAAACTAGTTACCTAGAAGGAAGGGTTCTCAACTGGGAAATAACTTTGATCATGTTGGCCTTTGAACATGTTCTTGGAGCATTTTCTTCATCAATGGTTGAAGTGGAGAGACCAAGCACAACATGGGCCATGTCAGCTCTGGACATGTGGTCCTGAATTCAACAGGAAAGCTAGTTGAGCAAGCCCATGAGAGCAAGTCAGCAGGCAGCACTCCTCTATGGTCTCTGCTTCAATTCCAGAATGCAGGTTCCTGCCTTGAACTCCTACCTTGGCTTTCCTCAGTGATGGACTGTAACCTATAAAAAAAGTAAATCCTTTCTTACCCAAGTTTCTCAAGCAAGCTAGGACAATATATCATTTTAAAAATTGAAAATATAATCAATTTTCTCCAGAACACTGTAATTATTTGAAATGAGAGCACAGATCCCTAATGTCCAATGAAGCCTATAGCATTTTACAAAATCAGTTAGCATTTGTAGACCAAAAGCCCAATAGCATGCTATCAAATTATAATCTGTGTGAAAAATAGCTTACTATAAATCCTCTAACTTCTAGTTATAAAAGTATTCAATGCATGTCATATAAATTACATTTTGTTTAAGGGGCTAAAGTCTCCAAAAGCCAATGATACTGTTTATGAGACATATAATTGATTCAATTGTAATTAATGTTTATAAGAATGAAATCATATTTCTATTCCATTTGTGTGTCTCTACATAGAGATTGATTGAAAATAAAGAAAACCCTAAGTACGAAGTGCTCTGATAAATAAGGCATCTATTTCGCATCTACTTTGAAGAAGCCAAAATGGCATGTGCTCTGACACAGTAGAAGAGAGCTGGGGTTGCCACTGAAAACTGTCTGTCTAGCAAAAAGAAAGAGGTTTTGAGTGGTTTTGTGGAGATGAGCCTCTCACTATTGATTCTAAGTCTTAGGCGACCGTATTACAGTACACTAGGAAATTAAGCAAGCTTAAATACTGATTCAGACCCCTTGGCAATGCTGCTTTGTCCATCATGCTGTGGATTAGTGAGTGATTGACCTGAATTAAATCCTGTATCATGTTGCCTGATAAAAATAGAAGTCAAGCAGTAGGCGGAGTGGATGTATATAAAGGAGTGTACTGTCGTCTATTTCTGTTTGAAAGGACAGTGCTAATGTGCATGGGTTCCTGAGGAGAGGCTTGGTATGGATTTGAGTTTAGGCCAAGGGATTGTTGTTCAATTTGACTTTAATAAAAAAAACCTCTCAATTAAATTATACCAACCTATAGCCATGCAAGTAGTGAAATATTACTAAGTTTTCAGGTTCTATGAGAAGTCACAGTTCTTATCCAGTTCTGTAGCACATTGCTATTTTCATATGGCTGAAAATGAGGTAAGCAGTTTTATCCATTTATATTAACTTTGCAGATATTTTATCTTCTGACCTCTGTGTCAACTAATTTAATAGGATGAAATGCATCTCAATACAGCGGAGTACATGAAAATAAAATTTCGTTCACCTAGAAACTTCTTTTTGTTCAATTTTTTTCTTTTACTTAATTATTTGACATCTCTCTTTGGTGGGCAATGTGATATTTTTTTTCTCTGTTCCCCTGACATCCTGAACTTTAGGTTTCATTTTGATGGGTAATCGAATGACCTTATGGGAAACAAATATGCACATGTTCTTGATTTTATTTCTTCTGTTTGCTTTTCTGTTTTTAAAACATTTTTAAAAGTACATGATGAAACCAATACAGACAGCAGTTTTAAACACTGGAGGCCAGGCTTTTAAGGTTAATTTAATAGTTCAAAGACAATACACACACATTTGTATATGACATTGTTTTTACCTGGGAAGTTCAGGTAGCACTTGCACATGACTTTTGAATGTCCTATTGCCTCATTTAATGACTCAAATATTATATTCCCATTTTATGATGCCTTTCAACATAATACTTTTATTGGTTATTTGAGGGACCTCATACGACACATCCCCATCATCCCTACATCCTAGTCCTCCAAAATCCACCCAATCCTGTGCTTGCTGAAAAGATTTTTTTTAAATGTTCAATCTACACAGTCACTTGAATGTCGTCAAATTCCCAATGGTCAGCCCCCTAAGGAAAAGTGAGCTTCCCCACCCCAACTCCTACCAATAGCCCTCCACTGTGGTTTGCTATACTTTAGTACTCCTATCACAGTTTTTAAGAGTTCTCTTCAATGGCTTCCCATCTAGGTTGTTAATCCCCTTTATGGGTGTAGGAATGACAGTCATCAGAGAAGCTCTCCTTGTCTACCCATCTCAACCATGAGTCTGCGGTCATCATCAGTGCTGAAGAAGCCTCCCTTGTCTTGCACAGAAAGACATCATGGGCTTCTTCAGGGTACCTGGACAAAGTGTGGACCAGGAATATCCATCTAACCCCCAGCTTCAGAACATGCCTTGGAACTCAGCATGTTCCAGTGGCAGCCCTACTGGGATAGCAACATCCTTTAAGGTGGCAGCACAGTCCTCTATAGGGTTGTAACATAGGCCACAGACATCAACATGGCCCCCAGCTGCAGCAAGACCATGGACCCAGACATGGGTACTAGCAGCGTCATAGACCATGGATATCATTGTGTGTAGGTGGCACAATCTACCCACTTCTGCATACCTGCCCCACCACCCCAGCAGTGTCATGGCCCACTGGCATCAACCTGACCTCATGTGGCATGTACATCAAAATATAAAATTAAATAAAAACTAGACCATTGGAAATACTTTATTTTTCCTAAAGTAGATTCTTGCAGGGCAGACTACAGTGAATACCTGGTCTGTAATTTACCATGAAATTTTATTTAGAAAACTCATTGTCTAATGCACCTTACAGAAAACTGAAAAGACTGTTAATGCACCATTGGAAGCTATGACTTGTCACTAATCTCCACCAGGCACTGGGATGCATCTGATACCTGGACTCCACAAACTTCTGAGGGGGGAAAAGATAATGAGATAGGGTACAATCAATTGCTTGTCTGAATGACAGAAAACTATTTCAACATTTCTAAACTATCTAGAATTAACAAATGCCAGTTACTAAGGAAACTAGATGGAAGCTCCTGGTGAAAATCAGAAACAGCATTGCAGAGTAAGCTCCTGAAAGCCCTGCAAACTCAAGAATTTAGGTGATCTTCAATTATGTGTTGCCTATTCTAGCAGGCCAATGAAATTCAGGAGTAGGGACCTGAGTTCAATTTCCATGACCCACATGTTAGAGAAACTAAGTCCAACAAATTATTCTCTGATCTCCTCATGTACATCATGGACTGCAGCATACAAACATTCTCTCTGTGTCTATGTCCCTGTGTCTGTCTGTCTGTCTGTCTCTCCCACCCCCTCATACACACTCACAAATGTTCATGTGTCCATATACAAAATAAAACCAAAGTTTTAAATCTATTAGGAAAAGTTTTCCCAGCTTGATGATGTACATATAAATCAAGCTAACAGTCCTCAGCAATAGCTTTTAAGTAAAAAAGTCACCTTAATGTAGTTTTAAGTTGTTTCTTACAGAAACATCCCAGCTGTATTAAAATATTTTATACAAATTACAGTTGCGTGTTGGACTAAGGCTCTTAATGATATACAAATCTTTAAAGTTTCAGCGTGCAATCATTCTATGAAAGGTAAAGAACTGGTTGTCTGCTCCAAAAATTCACCAACATTCAGCACAATGTGCCCATTGTTCCTCCTAACTAAATTGTGCAATTCAGAGTGTATCAGCTTACAACTCAATTCCCTTGAATAGAGCTTTATTTGTTTCATTTTTCTATCTTGCTGGTTGTCCCGGCTAGTGGTATGTCAGCTTGAAGCCAGTCAGAACCATCGGAAATGAGGGAACCTCAACAGAGAAAATGCCTCCGTAAGATACAACTGTAAGGCCTTTTTAGATTAGTTATCGGTAGGGGAGAGTCCAGCCCATTATGCTGGTCCCTCCTTTTATAAGACAGCAGGCTAAGCAAGCCCTGAGAGCAAGCGAGTGAGCAGCTCTTCTCCAGGACCTCTACTTCAACTCTTGCCTCCAGGAACTTTGAGTTCCTGTATTGGCTTCCATCACTGGACGGCGACTCAGGATATGTAAGATAAATAAACCCTTTCCTCTGCACGTTGATTTTGTTTCATACTGTATCATCATATCAAAATGACCTTAAGAAATTTGTTAATAAATTTTCAATGAAAATCAAAGTCACATCTTTTTATTTTCTTTAATTTTCCATGCAGTACAGCAGTAGTTGGGTTGTTTAGTCTGATTTTCAACAACCATTTAGGTCTCTTCTTTATAAAACATTCTGTACTTTTAGCTTAAATAGTGCATGCTTTTATTTTGCCTCTGATTTAGAAGTCAATAAAATGTTAATTTGCCCTTTTAACCTCAACAAGTTATTCAATTATTTTATCTCCCTCTCCCTTTATCCTCACAAGATTTACTTTCAAGTAGATCTTGACAGAAATGAAAAATTCAATGCTAAGGTGTTTTTTTATTAATTATTTGTAGTATTTGATACTGATTTACAGTAAATATACACCAACAGGTTTTTTTTTCCAGCAAATCATTGTAACACAAATTATAGGCGTTGAAGTTCAAAGCACACATGTCCTGAAAGCAAGGAAAACTTACAAGGCCCACGAGCCTCTGTGTGCCACAGGCATGTCAGGTAAAAGAGATGAGGGGAGTCTCCAAAGGAAAGATATTTTTTGATTTTGTGGCAAAACATGGTGACATTGATATTCAGTCAATGTGAAGTATCAACTAACAGGATGATAAGATCTCCTGACAGGTGCTACATCATATTTTAAAATTAGTTAGGAGAACAGATCATTTGTTCCACAATAAAGGGAAGAAAAGACTAGTAAATAGGTAAATACATTTCCAGTATCATTTATATCAGACAAATGCATTTTCTTAATCGAAAAACAAAAGGCACCAGTCAATCCTGTATCTGACTATCTTCACTAGCCTCTTCTACTGTCTTTCTTTCCTTTTCCACTCTGTCTCCTCCATGACAGTCATGCGTCCCGGTGTGCCCCACTTAAAGTTCTCCAGTGGCTTCCCTGTTCCCGGAGAGTGAAAGCAATGTCGTACACGTAGGGTCAATTGCTCATCTTATCTAATTTCTCCAGTCTCCTCTCTGTGCTCAGCATGATGGCCTTTATGTGGTTCAGTGACACCACTTAAGGCTCCTCCACTTACTTCCCTCTGCTGGGGAGTGTATTCCTTCTTCTCTCTGGGGGATTGAGGCTAGTTGGTAATGCAGGAATCCATGGCAGTGTTACCTGTTCAGAGAGGCCTTCCATTTAATTGCCTCCTCACCCAGAATTATTTCCTATTATCTCCCTTGGTATAGCATTCCTTATGGTACTTACTGCTATTGGAGAGCCATTCGTTTATGTTAATATGCGCTTCTTGACAGATTTTCCTCCCTAGAATACAATAAAAATAACAGCTAACATTTATTACCCACTTATTTTCTGGTACTTATTTTGTATTTATCCAGTGAATCGCTACAAGCATATATGAATTGATTTAATTATTCTTGAAGAGCGTCAAATGTCTACTTATGTTATTGTCATATATACATGGAGATACATATATATGCTATAAAATACAATCAACAAAAAATTTAAAAATATCTCCATATGAATGGAAAGTTGAGCAGCCTGACCCTGGAACTTCAGAGCTCATAGTTTTCACATTATCTTTTAACTCTATTGAATGACTCCTTTGGAAATGTATAAGAAAGACCATGCCTCACTGTATGCACTCTGATAATTATTTATACTAAAAAGAACTATTTAGGATTTGAATAACAGGCAAGGGTATAAGCAGCTTGGGTAGCAGCTGAAGGGAAGGGATTTTGCTGGCAGTAAATAAAACCAAATGGCTCTCAGGGAAAAATGGGGCATGAGCAGAAAATATTGAATAGTTCATAAGTATAAATCTTAATAGGCCAGATTATAAAGATGGGTATGTCAGAGATTAGGCAGTGAGAATGTAGTCAATATATTTGAATTGGAAAGTAAAAGTATAAAAATTATGCTTTAAAGAAAACAATGTCTCTTCCTGTCTTACTCTTCCTTTCTTCGCTCTCTGTTCTTTCTCTCCCCATTCCCCTCCCCCCTTGCTCCACCTGTTCATGGCTGGCCTCTCCTTCTCCTCCTCTTCATCCTCCTCCTTATTTGTTCTCTCTCTCTCTCTCTCTCTCTCTCTCTCTCTCTCTCTCTCTCTCTCTCTCTCTCTCTCTCCCTCTCTCTCGTCCCCTTTGCATGCCCTAAATAAACTCTATCCTATGCTTTAAAAAAGAGAAAGAAAATAATGTGGCAGAGGACTGAAGAGATACTTTAGTCTATAAAATGCTTGTTTTGCAAGGGCAAGAAATCAATTTTTGTCGCCCCCTACCACCAGCCCCAAATAAACAAAGAACATCTAGCATCTCAGTGCCAGGCATATAACTCAAAGTGAATCTTTGAGGATCCCTGGCCAGGCTGGCTAGCCTATTTAGAGAGTTCCTGGCTCCTGAGAAAGCATGTTTCAGGAAAAGTTGCATGGTGCTTGAAAAAATACCACACCCAAGGTTTTCGTCTGCCCTCCCCATAGAGGAAACACACACACACACACACACACACACACACACACACTCCCCAAGTGAAGATAGGGATGAATGTGGAAACTAATCTGTCCACAGACCACATGAAGCTCAAGAAGGAAGACCAAAGTGTGGATACTCCAGTCCTTCTTAGAAGGGGGAGCAAAATACCCACGGGAGGAGATACAGAGACAGTGTATGGAGCATAGACTGAAGGAAAGGCCATTCAGAGAGACTTTCCCACCTGGGGATCCATCCCATATACAAACACCAAACCCAGACACTATTGTGGATGCCAACAAGTGCTTGCCTACAGGAGCCTGATAGAGCTGTCTCCTGAGAGACTCTGCCAAAGCCTGATAAATACAGAGGCAGATGCTTGTAGGTAACCATTGGACTGAGCACAGGATCCCCAATGGAGGAGCTAGAGAAAGGACTGAAGGAACTGAAGGGGTTTGCAACCCCACAGGAGGAACAACAATATAAAACAACCGACCCCCAAGAGCTCCCAGGGACTACATCACCAAACAAAGAGTACCCAGGGCTCCAGCAGCATATGTAGCAGAGGACGCCCTTGTTGGACATCAGTGGGAGGAGAGGCCCTTGGTGCTGTGAAGGCTTGATACCCCAGTGTAGGGGAATGCAAGAACCGAAAAGCAGGTGGGTGGGTGGGTCTAGAAATACCCTCATAAAAGCGGGGAGGGAATGGGCTAGGGGTTTTTCGGAGGTGCAACCCAGAAAGGGGGCAACAATTGAATTTGAAATGTAAATAAAGAAAAGATCTAATAAAATATTTTTAAAAATTAGAGAAAATAATGTGGCAGAAGTGTAGAAATAAAGCCAGCTGTACCACTCACATGGAAAAGGAGAGACATCGCTCTCATAGAGGAATTAGATTCATAGGAATACCTGAACTATTCAACACAAAGATTATCCTGAGACTGCATATTTGTAAGATGTAAGTGCACATCAGAGGGAAATGGAACCAAAGAAAACCAACTTTGTAAGCAAACTATGTAGGTTGGAGGTAATTTTAATTTTATATATTACACTTTCACAGCAATTTAGGATATTCAGTTTCAATTCCAGGAGGCACTAGAAACATGAAGCCAAAATTTGCAGGACTCTCATAATGGCTGATTTTGATTAACCTTGTAAGAGACTGTCAAACTACCTTCCAGAGTTGCTGTATCATTTTGCATTTTCCCCAGCAATGAAGGTTTTGTTTGTTGATTTTTTTTTTATTTTCTATATTCTTTGTTTACATTCCAAAGGCTTTCCCCTTTCCCAGTTCCCCCCTCACTATATGTCCCATATGTCCTCTTCCACCCCAGCCCCCCCACCCCTGCCTATTCCCCAATCACCACCCCACCATTTCTCTGCTCTATTCTGGTACTCTCCTACAAAACTGGATCCAGTCCTTTCAGGAACAGGGTCCTCTCCTTCCTTCTTCTTGGGATTCTTTTGACTTGCTAATTGTGCCTTGAGTATTCAGAGCTTCTGGGCTCATTAATATCCACTTACCAGTGATTGCATTTCATGTGTATTCTTTTGTGATTGGGTTAACTCACTTAGGATGATATTTTTCAGATCCAGCCATTTGGCTACAAATTGCATGAATTCATTATTTTTAATTGCTGAGTAGTATTCCATTGTATAAATATACCACATTTTCTGTATCCATTCTTCCTTTGAGGGACATCTGGGCTCCTTCCAACTTCTGGCTATTATAAATAAGGCTGCTATGAACATAGTGGAGCATGTGTCTTTATTGTATGCAGGAGAATCCTCTGGGTATATGCCCAGGAGTGGTATGACAGGGTCCTTTGAAAGTGTCATGCCCAATTTTCTGAGGAACCGCCACACTGATTTCCAGAGCGGTTGTATCATCTTGCAATCCCACCAACAGTGTAGGAGTGTTCCTCTTTCTCCACATCCTCTTTAGCACCTGTTGTCTCTTGAGTTTTTAATCTTAGCCATTCTGACTGGTGTGAGGTGGAATCTCAGGGTTGTTGTGATTTGCATTTCCCTGATGACTAATGATGTTGAACATCTCTTAAGGTGCTTCTCAGCCATCTGAATTTCTTCTGGTGAGAATTCTTTGTTTAGCTCTGTACCCCATTTTTTGATAGGGTTATTTGGTTCTTAAGTGCAGAATTCTATCAGACCTTCAAAGAAGATCTAACACCAATACTCTTCAAACTATTCCACAAAATCGAAACAGAAGGAACACTGCCCAACTCATTCTACAAAGCCACAATTACGCTGCTACCAAAACCACACAAAGATCCTACAAAGAAAGAGAACTACAGGCCAATTTCCCTTATGAATATTGATGCAAAAATACTGAATAAAATTCTTGCCAACCGAATCCATCAAAACTATCCTTCACCATGATCAAGTAGGCTTCATCCCAGGGATGCAGGGATGGTTCAATATATGGAAATCCATCAATGTAATCCACTACATAAACAAACTAAAAGAAAAAAAACCACATGGTCATCTCATTAGATGCTGAAAAAGAATTTGACAAAATTCAGCATCCTTTCATGCTAAAAGTCCTGAAAAGATCAGGAATTCAAGGCCCATACCTAAATATAGTAAAAGCAATATACAGCAAACCAGTAGCCAACATCAAAATAAATGGAGAGAAACTTGAAGCAATCCCAGTAAAATCAGGGACTAGACAAGGCTGCCCTCTCTCTCCATATCTTTTCAATATAGTACTTGAAGTTCTAGCGAAAGCAATTAGACAACATAAGGAAGTCAAAGGGATACAGATTGGAAAGGAAGAAGTCAAACTATCACTATTTGCAGATGACATGATAGTATACTTAAGCAACCCAAAAAAGTCCACCAGAGAACTCCTACAGCTGATAAACAACTTCAGCAAAGTAGCTGGTTATAAAATCAACTCAAGCAAATGGGTAGCCTTCCTGTACTCAAAGGACAAGCAGGCTGAGAAAGAAGTTAGGGAAATAACACCTTTCACAATAGCCACAAACAATATAAAGTATTTTGGCGTGACTCTAACCAAACAAGTGAAAGATCTGTATGACAGGAACTTCAAGTCCTTGAAGAAAGAAATCGAAGAAGACCTCAGGAAATGGAAAATTATTTCATGCTCTTGGATTGGCAGGATCAATATAGTAAAAATGGCCATCTTGCCAAAAGCAATATACAGATTCAATGCAACCCCCATCAAAATCCCAAATGAATTCTTCATAGACCTAGAACAAGCAATTCTCAAATTCATCTGGAATAACAAAAAACCCAGGATAGCTAAAACTATTCTCAACAATAAAAGGACTTCTAGGGGAATCAATTTCCCTGACCTCAAGCAGTACTATAGAGCAATTGTGTTAAAAACTGCATGGTATTGGTACAGCAACGGGCAAGTAGATCAGTGGAATAGAATTGAAGATCCAGAAATGAACCCACAGACTTATGGTCACTTGATCTTTGATAAAGGAGCTACAACCATCCAGTGGAGAAAAGATAGCCTTGTCAACAAATGGTGCTGGTTCAACTGGAGGTCAACATGCAGAACAATGTGAATTGACCCACTCTTATCTCCTTGTACTAAAATCAACTCCAAGTGGATCAAGGACCTCCACATAAAACCTGGCACACTGAAACTAATAGAAAAGAAACTGGGGAAAATCCTGGAGGACATGGGCACAGGGGGAAAGTTTCTGAACAGAACACCAATAGCTCATGCTCCAAGATCAAGAATTGACAAATGGGACCTCACAAAATTACAAAGTTTCTGTAAGGCAAAGGATAAGGTCAGAAGGACAAAACAGCCATCAACAAATTGGGAAACGATCTTCACCAACCCTACATCTGACAGGGGGCTAATATCCAATATATACAAAGAACTCAAGAAGTTAGACCCCAAAGAACCAAATAACCCTATCAAAAAATGGGGTACAGAGCTAAACAAAGAATTTTCACCAGAAGAAATTCGGATGGCCGAGAAACACCTTAAGAGACGTTCAATAGCAATGAAGTTTTTTGTTTGTTGATTCTTTTTTTTTCATATGTTAAGTAGTTTTTAGTTAGTTTGGATGTGAGCATGCATAGTCTTAATCACCTTATAGCAATATCCCATCATTCTGAATTTCTCTAATAACATGTATGATAGTTATACTCTTGGCCCAGGTAGAGGCACTATTAGGATGTGTGGTCTTGTTGGGGTAGGTGTGTCACTGTGGGCATAGGCTTAAGACCCCTATCCTAACTGCCTGGAAGGCAGTCTTCTAGCAGCCTTCAGACGAAGATATAGAGCTCTCAGATCCAACTGCCTGGATGCTGCCATGCTCCCATCTTGATGATTGATGGACTGAACATCTGAACCTGTAACCCAGCCCCACCCAATTATGAGTTACCTTGGTCATGGTGTCCATTCACAGCAGTAAAACCCCAAGACAACACACTACTGAGAAAATTCTATATGCTTATAAATTTGTGCATTTGCTATGGTGAGTTATCTATTTATATGTAGGTACTCGTTTTAAGATTACATAGCTTCCTCATTGATTTTTATAAGGTGTGCATATTCTTGGTGTGCTAGCTAGTTTTTGACAACTTGACAGAAAATAGAGTTACTGGAGAGTAGAACTGAGGAACCACCTATATCATATTGTCCTATGGACATTTTTTGAATATTTTAGAGATTAGTGATTGATATGAAAAAGTGCAACTACTGTGGTCTTGGGTTATACAAGAAAGTAAACTGAATGAGCCAAAAGATCAAGTCAGGAAGCATCTTTCCTCCATAGTTCTTGTCTCTGGCCTGCCCTAGTTCTTCTCCTCATTCCTCTTTATGATACACTGGAACTGGAGCATGTAAGCTAAGAAAACCCTTTCTTTCCCACTGTTGGTTTTAGCCATTGTGTTTATTACAGTAGAGAAAGTGAACTAAAACACTTGGTAACAATTAGTAATGTACTCTGAAGATATTTTGTTCTGAGAAGCAGCTGATTTCACACTATGTTGACAGCAAAGGGAGAGAAACTTGTTGTAATGAAGTCAGGATTTCCCGTTATTTTTCCACAGGTTTTATCTTTAATGTTGTATCTCAAAAGTGATTTTTAAATGAAACATTACTTAGATTTTATTCTGTTATTATGGAAGCATCTTAATGCTTTATATTTTACATTTTTACTTAATTTCTATTTCTTTTTTGTGTAGAGAAACATTTACTCAAAAGACTAGTTTTTTTCCCCTTTCTTGAATTTCTTATTTTAATTTTGAACACAGACATCACACAATTCCAAGATGAGGTTGGCAGTGTTGCCTCTCAGGAAGCATAGATCAGTTCAGTGCTCCCATATCCATTTCTTAAATTATCCCTGAAATTCAATACTTAAATTTTCTAAATTTGAAGTATATAGTGATTTGAATGAGAATGGCCTCCATAAACGTTTGTATTTGAATGATTGTCCTACCCCCACCTCTAACCCACAGTTGGAGGAATGATTTGGGAAGGATTAATAGGCCTGGAATTATTGAAAAAGGATGTCACCAGGAGTGGGCTTTGAGGTTTTAAAACACTCATGTCATTCCTAGTGAGCCTCTTTCTTTCTGCCTGTTGATTGTGGATCAACCATAAGCCCTGAGCTAATGTTTCAAAAACATGCCTACCTGTCTACTGGCATGCATGCTTCCTAACCTGATGCCCATGAATTCTGCTACCCTCCCAAATCATGATTCCAAATAAATGCCTTATTTAATAAGTTGACCTGGTTATCCTGTTTTGAACATCGATAGAAAAGTTACTAAGACAATGTGTTAGTAAGTAACACAAACTTCATAGAAAATGTAGTGCCAAGCACTGTATCTGTTGATACTAATTTGCCTGGAGAACACTATCTCATGACCACTACTTAGTGACTGTGAATGGTTGGGAAAAATTGGGATAACATGTGTGCAACCGTTTATGTAATGTTTTAGTTAGAAAGAGATCAAAGAATGGATCTTACTAGTCTTCAAGTTACCACAACCAAGTTACACTAAGTTCTGTTTATACACTGCTTTTTAAAGGGTAGTTGTTGTTTTATCAGGACTATGTCTGGATGAGGCGTTCTGCTGCTGCAAAAATCTTCTACTAAGCTCTACCTTAGCCTCATCTTCATCAAAGCTTTAGACTCACATTTTAACTTTTGTCTTAAAGTAAAAACTATCCTAAGGGAGTTGCTGCACTGACTGGCGTAATAAACATTTTCCAAGAAGAAAAAGTGAAAGGGGCGGGGCAAAAGTAACCTCTCCTACCTAAGCTCCTCCTCCTATCTTTATGAATACCTGCCCTATTTTCATTTTCGTTTTCGTTTTTGTTTTTACAGTGCGTTATTGGCTATAGCTGGGTCTGATTGTTTCTGATTGCAGGTGGGGTGCGGAATTGAGTTATCTATTTTGTTCCTTCTGTAAAAGAAAAGAAAGAAAGGGGCTTCTGGCAGGTTTTTCCTGGTTGGGCTATTGTCTGTCACTGTGGAGGGCTGGAAAAAAAGAATGATTGGGAATAAGTAAGGCATTTGAGCACAAAATGAAGAATCTATTAGAGAAGGAACAATGAGAGATTCAAAAGAAAAGATAATAATTAGCAAAACAAATTATTCTCTAGGAAGAGAAGGAAAAGGAGGTTAAATTATTTATGTAGAGTTATTCTATAATGCCAAACCAGTTTAAAAAGAAATTACTTTAAATTGAAATGGGAAAGGAGATTCAAGGGGGAAGTGGAAAAAATGTCTTGAAGATTTAGTGGGAGATGAATTAAAGATTACAAATTACCCAAGGAGCACATCTGAGTTTTAGGGAATTATTTTGCAGAGTGAACAATTAGTCTATTATCTTCTCCACTGTTGCTCCATAGACCAATACTGACAGCATGTGAAGTTCAGCCGAGTTCAGGGTATACTCAGTCTTTGTGCCTGTGAAAGCAGACCTGGCACAAAGATAATCAGTAATGGTATGATTTTAATGACTGGTCATACATGTCTTGAATATAGAGGAATAAAAGTATGGTGGTTTACATAAAGCAGTAAGAGAACGAGTGTGTTGTTAGAACAATTAAGAGTGAATGCTGAAAGATGGGGAAAAGCAGATGAAAATGAATGGTGTGGAGGAATTTTCGTCCAGCAGCATGGCTTCTCTGATAAAAAAAAAAATCACATTTAAAATTATGACATGCCTTGAATTATAGTGTGATCGGGATGGAATACAGGCATGTCCCTAGTACACACCTTTTCATCCTTAACAATGAAGGTCAGGTTGGTTTGTAGAAGGAAGCAGCCATGTTTGAAAATGACATCTGGCTGTGGGACAAAGTGATGAGTCAGAGAAAGGTTTGACAGAATAAGTCATGTGTAGGATACGTCCAACTTACAAAAGAACAGCAGAGGAACAAGGGCTACTTAAGAGCAACAAGAGATTAAAAAAGGGGAGTATGGTGGGCTGTGTTTGTGTAGTATGTGTGGCAGTTTTACTGAGACAGGGGTACAGAGAGAACAAGGCAGACACAGCTGAAGACAAAAGGAGCTAGAGATTGAGAAAGGCAAGAAGATTACAACAGATTGCCAAAGTCAGTATGATGCCAGGCAGAGAAATTCAGTGAGAAGCCAAGAGAAGCCAGATTGAATCAGATGGGAAGATTAGACTGTATGGAGGATAGACGTTTTCAGGCCTAGGCCTAGGAGTACCTAGAATAGAGAAGGAAACTCTCTGCGTCAGCTTAAGCTGTGTATCCAAACACCTTGGGCACAGCTCTCACCTCATCACTTCATCTGAGGAAATACAAACCACATTTGCAGAATGTTTCAAACTTCGTGGAACACTGTTTAAGAGGCTATTTCTCTTTCCCAAACATACATGTTAAATAAAATATAGTCATCATCAAAATAGGAATGAGATCATACAAAAGGGAAAGATAATTTTAAAAGTCAGAGTGAAATACAACTGAAAATCAGTCATGAAGTTTAGAAGGAACCTGAAGGCTGGTTGGCGAGTAGGGCTTGGACTATTGCAGACGCTGAAGGACATAAAATGATGCTAAGCAATTAGCTAATTGGAATACATCATATGACCCGTGTATTAATAAATGTGTGAACCGAGCAGGAATTATTTCTAATTTCATTCATATTCTCTTTATGGGAAAAGTATGTTTTTATAGGGAGAGGCAAAGATTTTTCCCCTAAGAGTAAATCTCAATTAGCTCCTAGCTGGCTACTTGTATTCTCATGCTAATTGCAGTGTCCCTCACTAAAGACTGAGGGATCCTACCCCCAGTTGGTTTTGATTGGTAAACAAAGATGCTGATAGCCAATGGCTGGGGAGGGCAGACAAAGGCGGGGCTTTTACAATTCCCAGGCCAGGGACCAAGGAGGAGAGGTAGATGGACAACCCCCATGGGGGGGTCGATTTGAGGGGGATTAATTGGGCCCAGCAACAGCTGCGTTTCTGCAAACTGAGCAGAGCACCTCATAAAAGTCACAGGGGGAGGTTCAGCTCACAGTTTCATCTTGAGGCATTTATCCTGTACTAGTGGCTCTTGTTCATGACAGGGGTTATTGGAGGCTGCTTGCTTTCATGCCCACAAACAGGAAGCAGATCTCTTAGCTCTCAAACAGAGGCTGAGATATAACCAATACCTCCCCTCCCCACCAGCTAGGCCCTTACCTACAGGTTTCTTAGTTTACCAAAACCAGCGCCATCCCTCTAGCGGTAGGACCAAGCACGTGACACACCAGTCTGTGAAAGATGTTGCACATTCAAACTGTAACAACACGAGAGACCTTCATATTTTTGTTAACTGCATTTATTTTTTAATATAAAGTGTAATGTATTAGGCGATGTCCATGTGCAGTCAGACTCCCCATTTAGTTCACTAGATAAATAATCTCAAAGTATCTCAAAGTGTCAATCTCTGTATGTATTTGCCTTCTCTGAAAACTTTTATTGGATTTGAACTGCTTATCCTGGCTGTACCCTAAGTTACAAATATCAAGAAATTAATGCTGCTTAGAACAGAACTCAAAACAGTAGCTCATGAAGATTGGTGTGGAATGTCTCAGCTATCCTGCACCTCACTGGAACCTCCTCACCAGGTAGAGGGTTCTTCTTCATTCTTGTCTTCTCAAAGGAAAGAATTATTCAGCTGAAGTGCACACACAATTCAAGCAGAAGTTCATTTGGCAAGTTTAGATAGATAGATGATAGATAGATAGATAGATAGATAGATAGATAGATAGATAGATGATAGATAGATAGATAGAGATAGAGAGATAGATAGGGATTAGAGACAAAGAGACAAAGAGAGGCAGACAAAGAGAGAGAGAGAGAGAGAGAGAGAGAGAGAGAGAGAGAGAGAGAGAGAGAGAAGGAGGCTGACCTGAAGAGGGTAGCAGTTTGTTGGGTTTTGAGTTGCAGATACTTAAAGAAAAGTATTTTTTTTCTTTAAAAAATTAAGTATTTAGTTCCACATTTTTCTGCATTCCCTTTACTTCTCTCACTTTCTCTTTGCTCCCTGTCTACCTAACTCTTTCTCCCATTCTGACCTCTTCTCCATTTAACGAAAATTTGGTAGTTAATATCTATCAACAGATGGCATATTCCGAATCATGATAGGGCTGGAATTTTCTTTTAGAGTGTGCCTTATCGTCCTTGGTTTTTGCTTGTTTGTGTGTTTGCTTGCCTGCTTGATCGTTTTAGATACAATATCACTCCATAGTCTAGGCAGCTCTAGGGATCATAATAATCTCCACTTCCTCAGCTTCCAAAATGTCGATTAAAGGTATAAACCACCAGACCTGGTTTCCCAAAAAAAGTTTCAAAAGCAAAATACAAAGTATACAATAATGAAGCCAGGGTGTTCTGAAGATGAAGACCCTCTCTAGAGCTTACGTGTGATGGGACAGTTGGGAAAGCTCCAGGAACATTAGTTTCTGATATAATGCAAAGAATCAGGTTGCAGCTCTATGCATGTTTAACAAAGGATTTGGACAAAACCACTACCAATGTACAGATGAGGTTTTCTTGGTTAACCTCTTATCTAACTTGCACAGGCCTGTACTCTGAATGACTGGATTGTGTATTTGCACTGGCTTAGACATTTCCCTAGTGGGATTAGACTTTAATTGTTTCCAGTCATGGCTAAATTACGAAAGCATTATTGACTGTCCCCTTCTGGATATCAGTTTCTTATCCCAGCACTCTGGGAAATAAACTATGTATACATCACTGTATGAACTTTTGCTCGTAAAGGTGCCCACTCCCAAAAACCAAAGTAGCATAGTTTTTTTTCTCTTTTCACTACCCAAATTCCAGTAAAAGGGTTACCAATTATGAAACTAAAGTGGAAAAAAATACCATTTCAGCATTCATTGTAGCAAAGAATTCCATACCTAAACTAGTGAGAGAAATCCCTAATAGTAGAAAAGCCCATCCATCTCTTTGGATTTCTGTAAACAATAGTGTCACACACACACACACACACACACACACACACACACAGAGAGAGAGGCACACAAAATATACTAGACATATCACAGCTGAAGTATCTCTACTAATGATAAACAAAAAACTCACAAAGTTTCTTCAACATACTCAAAGACTTGGTTAATTTAATTGGTGACCATGGTTCACTGCATTTTTGAAAATTTCAACAATAAGGAGCCTTGGCTCTGCACTGTCAGTCATTCCTATAACTTAAGAGTCATTGATTTCCTTCTTTCTTAACTGAAGCTCCAATTCATACAGATCCTGACTCTAGAAGATGGTAGGAATGAAGGGATGCTTTTCCTGCCCCTCCCCTGCCTCCTGTGAGTATGAAAGAGTGAGGATAGGAGTATGTATATATTATGAGCAAATATGTACCTGTGTGTGAGTGTGTGCATGTTTGTAAAAGTTAAGCCTTTCTTTGTGTGTTCTGCAATAAGAATTTTATCATGGACTCATATCTAAAATCAGTTTTTCCTAATGATCTGCAATGTGGACTGAAAATTTGTGACAATCTGTCAAAGTTTTTAGAACCATACAGATGGCATCAATTTTTTTATCAGAAAAATGAAAACTGAAGGTTCTGCATTTTCTTTTCATTCTTAGAACTGAAATGGTTCATACCAGATGGGAACATTGCTACTTGTCAAAAAACATTATTTTGAGTAAATAATTTACCTTGTGTAATTATACCTGCAGCTATTGTATCACCACATGTGATTTTGCCTCCCACCCTGGCCTCATTTGTTAATTTCTACAAATCATTTTTACCCTGACCTTTTGAGGAGTAGCACTACAGACACCTGGTGGGTAGATGCCTGGAGTATTGCTGAGGACTCTACAACACTCAGAAAAGAATCCTGCAGTAAGGATTGTCATAGATTAGAATGCATAGATTAGAAGTTAAAATGTCCTGGTATTTTATATTTTCGAAATGCAAGCTATTCTTCTAATTCTCAGTAATTGATAAAATATAGAAGCATTTTTGAAGGAAACTTTTCCAATTGGAACTTGTTAGCAGCAATTTTTCAAAAGGAGGAGTTGGGTTATTTTTATCAATATAGAGCCAGATTTTAAGTGACATTTTGTTGTTTATTTTTCCTCATTGTAAACAGATGCTCAATGACTCTACAAACAAGAAACGTGTGACTGGACAGATCCTTCTAATTAAGAATACACCTGGGTTTTGATAATATCTATTATAATTGTAGAAAACAAATGAACAATTTATGACTTTATGGAACCAAATTTTTATTGCATTGGACTTTTATTTTGAAGTGGTGGTTTCAAAACAGTCTATTTCTCCACCTAGAGAACTGATTTACATGGCATGTGCTTAAAATTAAAAGTCTTCTTAACACTTTTCATTTAGCTGTGCTCCAAAAATTCAGTTGGTTAAAACAATGAAACTACCGATGTCATAGTTTCTCTGATTCAGGCATTACAATGGTAAATTATTTGGAATTTAGATTGAGGTTCATAGAAATTCATGAGATTACTTTCAAAGTATTAGATGGGAAAATGTCATTTGAGTGCTTAACTGTACCTCCAGAATTCATTTATAAGGTGGCCCACTCTGATTCCCAGTAAATCATAGTTATCTGCTGGCAAGAGTCTGGGCTTACCACATGGACATATATATATATCCTCAAAGCATGGCACTAGATTCCCCCAGAACCATTGATGAGTGAGAAAGGGAAGCAAATCAGAATATGTTTTATGACCTAAACATAAGAGTCATATACATAAATTAAATAATATTCTCTAGATGCTTAGGTTATTTTTATGCTGTGTGAAAGGAAGTTGTATAAAACAACACTTAAGTGTTAAATGTTTCTGTTCTCTAAGTGCATATGTCCATTTCCTAAAGTGTAGGAGCTAGGAGGTGTGACCATTAGCAGATAAATAGTTAATCAGAGGAGGAGGCTGGCATCTTCATTACTAAACTGACTATAAAAAGACACAAGGCCTTTCACTTTCTCTCTGATTGAGGCCACTAAGGATGCAAGAAATTATATGCTTTGTTTGGTATGGAAATGCCATGACCTCTTTGGGCTCATATATTTGAATGAATAGTCACCAGGAAGTGGAACTATTTAATATGAACAGAAGGATTAGGAGGTGTGGCCTTGTGGGAAGAAATGTGTCATAGGGTTGGAGGTTTCAAAAGGCCATGCTAGGGCCAAGTTTCTATCTCTGTCTCTATCTCTGTCTCTGTCTGTCTCTGTCTCTGTCTCTCTCTCTCTCTCTCTCCCTCCCTCCCTCCCTCCCCCCATCTCCCTGTCTCTTTCTCTCCCCTCCCCTTGCTTCCTGTGGATCGGAATGTAGAGCTCTTAGCTATTTCTTCAGAACCATTTCGGCTGATGTGCCACCATGCTCCCCCGCTATGCTAATAATGGACTAACCTCTGAAACTGTAAGCAACTCTCCCATTAAATGCTTTTATAGGAATTGCTTTGGTCATGGTGTCTCTGTAGCAATAGAACAGTAACTTAGACAGAAAGTGGTACCAGGCAGGAGTGGGGTATTGCTGTGACAAGCTTAAACATGCTGTGACAGGCCTGACCATTAAGTGAGGTTTAATGGGCCGTCTTAGTAGGAGCATAGAAGACAGTACTGAGGGCAATTTGAACTATGGGAGGTCATGTCAAGAAGTTTCAGAGGGAAAAATATATCAGTGATCTTGAATCTATTCTTGTGATATTTTGGCTAAGAAAGTGGCTACCTTTTGCCCTTATCCCAAAAGTCTCCCCGAGGCTAAACTGAAGAGTTATAGATGAATGGCATTGACAAAGGAATATTGATTGAGTCATGTGGTTACTAGTGGTCACTCTTACCCAGATCGATAATAAAAAGGAGCAAGCTGAGCAAGTAAAAATACAAAATGTACAGTTTGAGAATCAAAGGGACACCAGGAAATAGAATGTTGAAGTCAAGCCCAGTGCTCAAGAAGATAAAGTTTGATAAAAAGCTTGATGCTAAGCGGAAGAAAGGGAGCGGTGTCCTCAGGCATCATCCCACCCAGCTTCCAAGGTTTAAAAAGGAATTAAAGAAAAACTTAAGCTCTGAAGGAAACCATCAAAACCGGAAAATTGGTGCAAAAGTATTTCAATGATAGGGGCAAGTTTCAACCACTCCAAGTGGAAGAACTCGACAGCTTTGGCCATGTGGTTCTGCCTTTAGAGTCAAGAATACCAAAAAAAAAGTGTTGTGGAACATCCTCGGTGGCGAAGGAAAGCCCTCAAAGCCAGGAAACTGTCTGTTTCTTTGTGGAGACCCAGAAACACTTGTGTGAAGCTATGGAGAGGAAGCCTGGATTGGGTTGGAGACCCTAACATGTTGGGCATGGCAGATCCATGATGGGATATCTGCGAAGGAAAGCTGCAGACTGGGCATGGAACCAGTTCAAGAGAGGGAAGTGTGTTTTAGTCAACAAAACTAAAAGGAGTTGGAGATCTGAAAAGTGCTTTGACATCAGACAAGGAGATGCAAACTTTGGGGTTTAGCATGCTGGCTTTTGGACTCATTTGACTCAGTATATCCTCATTATGCTTCCTTTCTTCTTTAGGGATGTTATTGTATATTCAGTGCCATTATATGTGTTGCAAGTATGTAATGTGCTCTTTGTTTCTAAGCGGGGGGGGGGGGTTGGTTAAAAATGATTGCCTTGATCTAAGAAGAGACTTTGAACTTTTAAGCAATACAGAAACTTTTAAAGACTGTGGTGATATTTGAAGTTGGACTAAATGTGCTTCATTTCTTTATTTTTTCATTTTTTTATTTTTTAATTTAATTTAATTTAATTTTTAGCATTGTGTTATGGGTACAAACCTTTACAGGCCAGGAAGGTGATATGGTGGTTTGAATGAAAAAGGCCCCCATTTGCTTATATATTTGAATGCCTAGCTACCAGGGTAACTACCAGAGTAGAACTCTTTGACAAGATTAAGAGATTTGGATTTTTCAGGGAAAATTTATAACTAAAGTGGCCATTAAGGACCATAATAATGGACTAACTTCTAAAACTGTAAGTAACCTCTTAGCTAAGTGTTTTCTTTTATAAAATTTGCCTTGGTCATAGTGTTTCTTCACAGCAATAGAACGCCAACTAAAACACTGTGACTGAAAAACCAGGATCAGAGAAAAGTAGACTTAGATCTGGAAGCCATATTCACAAAAGCCGTGAAAGTACTTTGCCCAGACTTCTGAACTATACAAAACACATGTTTATTGTGAAATCAACCTATGATAACTTGTCATAGATGTATAAACTAAGGCAGAGATATAACCAGAATCATCTGTTATTTTGGTACTAATACTTATACAGTGCTAGACATGATAAAATATGATAGTCAAAGGCTTTACTTTCAATTTTTATATATACATTATGTTAATAAATTATTTAGTTTTGTTTTATAACAGTTTTGTAACTCAATGTTTAGTGTCTTGGAAAGGAAAAAGACTAGAAATAGGGAAATCAATATGAAAGTTATTATTCAAATTATAAATATAAAATTATAAATGTTCTCTAATAATATAATGGAAATATACATAATAAGTTAAATTTGAAATAATACTGGAAAGTGAATGGAGACCATTCATATGGAAGAAAAATAGACCTTGCCGTGGTAAGAAAGATGGAGAGACACACAAGTGAACAGATAAGCTTTGGATAAAAATAAGTACTGATGACGCTTCTGTGTCTACTTATAGAAAGAAAGTGACCATTAAAAATGTAGTTAAACATATGAAGAGAAGCAGTGTTCAATAATGAGTCTAGTTTTTATGCATCCACCATGATGGTATCAGACAAATGATACCAGCATGATGGAATCAGACATATATGTTCAGAGACATAGCCAAAAAGGAGTAGTAAACATGGAGAAAAAAAAACAGAACAGAACTGCCGGGTGGTGATGGTGCACTCCTGTAATTCCAGCACTTGGGAGGCAGAGGCAGGCAGATTTCTGAGTTTGAGGCCAGCCTGGTCTACAGAGTGAGTGCCAGGACAGCCAGGGCTACACAGAGAAACCCTGTCTTGAAAAACAAAACAAAAAAACAAAGAAACAAAAACAAACAAACAAAAAACAAAACAAAACAAAAAAAAACCCAGAACAGAACTAAAGAACATAGATTCAAATGAATTCCTGTTGGAGACTATTAAAGTGAATGGAGAACAGAAAGAGGGAGATAAGGAAGAAGGATGGAAGAGAGGGACAGAATGGGAGTTTGGGGAGGAAGAATGGAGGGAAGGAAATAGGGAGGGAGAGGGAGGAAAAGAGAGACTGAGAGACAGAGAAAGACACACAGACATACACACATAGAGAGAAGAGAGAGAGTGTGTGTGTGTGTGTGTGTGTGTGTGTGTGGGGAGAGAGAGAGAGAGAGAGAGAGAGAGAGAGAGAGAGAGAGAGAGAGAGAGGAGAAAGAAAGAGAGACAAAGAGATATACTCCTGAATGGAAGTGGACATTTCCATTTCTGAGATGATGGACTACATCTTAGTAGTAAGTTATAGAAAAGATAGAGTAGGAGTCCGAATTGTTCCTTAATTGGAATAAACAGGTACAGGGAGAATAACACTTTTCTTCGATCTTGACTATCAGGTTGATCTTCAGCAAATCCTTCAGCTCTCACTGTTCTCTTCATAATTGTTAGAGATTTACCCTAAAATATTTTTACAGTACTTCCCTATCAAAATGTTAGTGATTCTGAGAAGAACATTTTCCACAAGGTATTCTCTTACCTTTACATGTACAATAGACAAGTACATTGCCCTGTGAGCAAATACACACACACACACACACACACACACATACACACACACACACAAATGAGAGACAAATAAATACAATAAAATTTAAAACGTATATGTAATTAAACTAAAATATTAGGCAAATGTTTAATGCTTCAACTTATACAAAAAAGCTACTTAGGGAGGATTGCGCCAGGGGCTGGGGAAAGTATTTCAGGGCCACCTGCATTCTAGTCATTTACTGTGTTGATGAATTACACTCCAGTCCTTAGTGCTACTTCTTTTTGAAAGTGTTTTAGTCTACAGTTCAGTGAACTACACTAGTGTCATCTTTCCTAACCCCTTCGCTGAGAAACCTCAGTATTTGTTGTGAAAACATTAAAATCTTGTTGCTGTAAGGAATTGGAAAGCAAGCACACTTAAATGATAAAGACATCCTTGGGAAAGGAACTGCATTTTCAGCATTGATTTCCAGACATATGTATTAAACTGTGCATGTAAAAATCCTTTGTGGTATCTAAACTTGTGGGAAATGCTACACTTTAAGCCATAATTTAAGACCAGTAGCTGAAATACTTCAGGAAAAGATACTTTTCATCAAGACTATGTCTCCTTGGGGAGCTCTTAAGCCTTCTTGTGAGTCACATCCCATACTAATATATCTTGAAAATAAAAAGAAACAACCTATAACAAATTTTCCTAGAATATGCTGCTGCAATCTCAACTGTATTTCTTATGACTCTTCACATGAGTGCCTATGTGTAGCTGAAATTTGGGATACTACATAGGTTCTCTTCTTTATCAACTCTTTTCCAACCTTATCCTGTCTTAAAGCCAAACACCAAGTAAGAGAGAAAGAAGGGTAGAGGGGAAAGGGGGCGTCGATGTCATTAGACTACTTCCTGCTGATTAGGGGCATTTATATAAAACAGCAGTTCAGTTCCTTGGGACAAGATTGATCTTTGTTGTCAGGATATCTCCAACCAGCAACCAGCAACCAGCAACCAGCAACCAGCAACCAGCAACCAGCAACCAGCAGCAGCAGGAGAAGCAGCAGCCATCACTGCTCTTGGGGCTCTAGCATTTTATACCCTCTAAAGAGTCCCCAGAGTTCCAAATGTTATACACTTGCAGGAACTCTCTGTAGCTCCCAAAAATATCACACCTCTGCCAGAGCACAATGTAAATCACAGTCACTTGCTATGGACAGTCTAAAGCCGCCCCCTGTCCCACACCTGGGATTAAAACAAAAACATATTCCTGTTATGTTTTAAAAGAAACCAAAATTCTCACTACAGGCATGCCTACGTCAGTTATTTAGTGTTGGTGATGGAGATGCTTAAGGGGTTTCACTATGGAAGGAGAGGTCCTTGGTTCTATGAAGGCTTGATAGATGTCCCAGAATGGGGGAATTGAGGGATGAGAGGTGGGAGTAGTGTAGGTTGAGAAATACCCTCATAGAAGCAGGGGGAGGGAGGATAGGATAGCGGGGTTTTGGTGGGGCCAGAAAAGGGGATAACATTTGAAATGTAAATAAAGAAAATATTAACAAACAAACAAACAAACAAAAAAAGAACGACTTTAACTTTAGTTCCAGGGAGTCTGACCCCTTTGGACTCTTTGGCCATTGGGAATGCACATGGGGCAGAAAATTAGACAAACAGTCATACGCACTAAAATAAAATAACATTTGGTGAATTCTGATTTCCAAATGTTTTTTCAAAGCCTGTTAAAACAATGCCCCTAAACTGTTATTGTATCAAACACGTGAGTGTAAATATAGTAGGGGGTACAATTTAAACAGCTCCATACTGTAGTGAAATAAGGATTGTAACAGGAAAAAAATATGCTGGGTTCAAAGTTATCCAAAGCACAATTCCTCCATCAATTTTAAGTCCTTGGTAAATGTTAATTTAATCTGGGGTTGTAAGAATTAACACAAATAAAGTCTTGCTAAATGGTGGGAATTTGACAACAGGATGGCTGTCTTATATAAATATTAATTACTCAGAACACACACAAATAAGATTCAGAAGTCAAGATCTTTCCTTTTATGAATCATCATTAAGTGGGAGGAATCTAATAACAGGGAGAGACTGAATTATAGCAAAATGTATTTACTCATGGATTTCGGCTGAAATAGATCCATGGATACAGGTTCAGGTATGCATGTATGTGTGTGTGGGTGTGGGAAGGTATTTAATCTGCATATGATGCACAGTTTTGGAATATCATAAAGTATGTAAAATAAAATCTTTTTCCTTTATTCTTTTCTGACAGTTCTTTTCTCTTTGCTCGTGTGTTCTTTCTGTGGTGAGGCATAGAAACATAATCATTATCCCATTTTGGTCATCTCATACAGGATACTACAGTGAATATCTCAAAACTGTTATCACATGGCTCCAAATGTGCCTTTTGCTGGTCAGTGTGACTATGACATCACATGTGGCAAAAGAAATTAATTTTTAAAGAAACTGACCTGGGCACTTCAGATTTCAGCTTGTCTTTCCTACATTGCATTATCTCTGATGATTTCCTGTCATACTACATAAACACTGCTTTCCAGCACTCAGAATCACAAAATGTATCTGGTAATGCTTCTTATAACAACTCAGGGTACCCACCAAAAGAATACCTACATGAACTAATGTGCACCAGTTACTTCTTTGGATTAAATCAAGAACCAACTCTATAGTGATGTGCAAAAAGCTGGCCATGATTGAAGTGCTTCATATTTATTGGAGCTGTAATGAGGGAAGACTTCTAGCAATCTCACCTAATAACTTCAAATTTCTACAGACTACTTCAAGCTCTTCAGTTATTAAGGGTTTTGATAGACAGTTCCACTGATGGACAGAATGCATACTTAGCCCTCTTGGAACACTTTTGTCGTTTTTTTTTTTTTTTCATCTCATCCAGTAGTTATGGTGTCTATATCTTCAAAAGGGTTTTTTTTTTCAAAAATTGCAAATTGTTTTTGAGAAGCTGTATGATAAAATCTCCTTTTACAAAATGTATCTAGCTGCCAAATGGGAAAAAAGTAAGAGACAAAGCAGATGCAGTGTTTCATCCAGTGTAACAGGAATTTAAAGTGGATTGTGGATAAAGTCATGGAACAGAAAATGAGATTAATTATAAGGGAGCACCCTCTCTATTAACAAATAAGGCCGAGAAAATTGACCAGATAATAAAGCAAGGGATCTTTTTGTTTGGTTGTTTTTTTTCCCCTCTCTTTGGGAATTCTTAAAAATTATAAAGCATTCAGCATTTTCCTTCCGGGCATTGTAACCACAGCAGATTGTGTGTCCCATGATTGAGACTGATTTTTCTATGCAGATTGAGTCTCCAGGGCAAAATTTCATAAGTGAGAGCAGGTACTTCCACAAATGTGTCTGCTGCCCTGGAGGAGAAAATGAAGCATATGTCCCAACTTTCATGTTGCGGGTCTTTGATGGACGGGAGACAGCCCCTCCACACCAAGTAGACACTTACCCCGAGAACCATGTGTGGTTTGTCTCCCTGGAATTGTAGCTCCCCTGGGCCAGCCGTGAAACATCTGCTTCCCCACCAGACAAGATTCACAAGGAAGGCTGCTTAGCTACCAGCTTAGGTGTAAAAAAAAAAAAGGCAGACATTGTTGTTTTAACTTAAAAAAAATATTACTGTATAACTGTATCCTTATAATTACTTAGTGGTGGCATTTGCAGGCAAATTTGAAAGTATGAAAATGTTTCATTTTTTTTCAAATATCCACAGTTGTCTTTAAGTTTATTTTTATTCCTTTCTCTCTTTTGAACTGTGGCAAAGTATATGTAATTCAAATTACTATTATAATCTCATTTTTCTTTATTTCTTCTTTTTTATCTTTTGTGTATATGTATATACGATTTATATCTGTATGTGTGTGTTGTATGTGTGTACATGTGTGTATATGTGTGCATGTGTGTATGTGTCTGTGTGTGTCTTTGTATGTGTGTGTATATGTGTGCATATGTGTATGTGAGTGTGTGTGTGTATGTGTGCATATGTGTATGTGAGTGAGTGAGTGAATGTGTGTGTGTGTGTGTGTGTGTGTGTGTGTGTCTGTGTGTGTCTGTGTGTGTGTGTGTGTGTGTGTGTGTGTGTGTGTATGCAGGCCCACATATGTCACAGTACACATACTGAGTTCACAGGACAAGCCATGCACCAATCCTTACCTACCACCTTATCTGACACAGGAACTCCTCTCTGCCATTGTTACCTAGCCTAATTGGCATCAAAGCTTTCAGGGCCTCTCCTGTCTTCTTCCATCTCATCCGAGGAGCGCTCTGGGAGTACAGATGCTACTGATTTGTCTGCTTTACAAGGCATTATGGTTAGTATTAATTGTCAGTGATGAACTAGGATCACTCGGAGATGGGCCTCTTAGGATGCCAGTGGGGCATTTTCATAATTCTGTTAATTGAGTTCGGAAAGCCTTCCCACTCTGGGTGGTGTCATTCCCTGCCTTTGATTCTGCACTGTTAAAATGGAGAAAGAGAACTGAGCAGTAGCATTCATTCATCAATGTGACATGGCCAGCTGCTTTAGAATCTTGCAAATGGACTTTACCACTATAGAGGGTACCCTCGAACCATGATCCAGAATAACAATTCCTCCTTTAAGTTGTTTTTGTGGCAGGATTTTATTACAAAAACTGAAAGAAAACAGCAACAGCAGCAGCAGCAACAACAACAGCAAAATTCTAAGGCCTGTGGGTTCTAAATATCTGAATTCAGATCATCATGCTCAGATGGGAAACAGTATACACACTGAGCCATCATGCCATGCTATTAAGGTTTTCTCTAAAACAAGGTTTCTGTAGTTAAATCTTACTTCAAAGGTCTCATTTGCCATAGTGATGCAGTAGAGGTATGTAGCACCAGACAAGGTGGCTTTTGTGTCTGGTTCTGTGCATTAAGCCTACTCATATTTCTGTGAACAAATAACACAATCCATCTTCAGAAATGTTTGCTCAATAGATTTGAAACATTGTAGCAGTTACACAATAAATATCCATTCTTTTCTAAACCAAATCCCTGGCAATAACCATTCTACTTAGAGTTTTTATGGCTTCTTTTGAATAGTTTACCTCAAGAGGATAGAAACACCATACTTATGTTTTCAATGGCTCTTCCTTCCTTCCTTCCTTCCTTCCTTCCTTCCTTCCTTCCTTCCTTCCTTCCTTCTTTTTCCACTTAGCATAATATCTTTCAGGCTTATTCACATTGCAATATGTGCTCAAAATCCTTTCTACACTAAATAATACTATTTTGAATGTATTTTCACATTCATCTGTTTTCACCCATTAGTGTGCAAACATATTTCTGCCTTTTGTTTATTTGGAGTTGGGGACATATTTCTGCCTTTTGTTTATTTGGAGTTGGGGACACAGAAATGAAAGTATCTGCATTTATTCATTCTTATAGGTACATACCCAGAGGTAGGATTGCTGGATCATCCTATTTTTAATGTTAGAAAAATAGTTGTGCTCTTTTGCCTGGCTATTCTATTTTTTTAATCTTAACTGTACTTACTTTGAGTTTCAACTTTACATCCTCTTTACCTCATGCTATTTTCAGAATATTTAAAAAAAATAATATTTATCATATCACATTGGTTGTTAACTTTTCTTATAAAGTATAGTAATCTTCAACTTATTGTCTTACAGTACACCTTCAATAGAGATTGCCTATCTACTTTGAACAAAAGACCATACCATGGCATTAGTACCACAATCTTAAAATAGAACAAATATGTATTACCTTCATAATTTTCTGTATGTGTATTGTGCGTGTGTGTGTGTGTGTGTGTGTGTGTGTGTGAGAGAGAGAGAGAGAGAGAGAGAGAGAGAGAGAGAGAGAGAGAGAGAGACCTCTCCTTAGTACACTTCAATTGCACAATGTCATGTTGGCTATTTTATTAACTGTGGGGGCTTTTAGGACACATCTGGATGAACAAAATAAATCTAAACTTTTCCTTCTTCCCAGTCCCTGGTATCAACCATTTTGTTCTTTGCTTCTAAGATTTGTCTAATTTTAGATAAGTGAAATCATACCATATCTCTGTTACTGACACTGGATTATTTCACTTTGTGTGCTGATCCTTATTATTACACATAATAGGATTTTCTCACTTTAGGAAGCTCTACAGCATTTCTGGAAAATTCTTTCCACAGAATTCCCATTCTAATGCATGCTTTTACTTCCAGTAAAATAATTGTCATGATCACATTCTCCTACACCGATTAATACTATTATTGAAATCTGCATGGTTTTATTGTTAAAATATTATTAATGTGCCAATTATTGTTAGGTAAAAGTCTAACAAGTTGCATTCATTAACTCGCACCTGAGAGGCATTTTATGAATGATCTTTCCAACCCTGCTCAGTTGTTCCTGCAGGATATTAACTTCCTGTCCACATCAGTAATGATCACTGCTTAGTGCTGTTGCTTTTTGATTATTTCATGTGGAAAGCTCAAACTCTTTGTATTCAAACGTGTGATTTCTCTCTTTTAGGTAATGATTTACTAATTCTCTGATTGGTATAGAATTTCTTACCATCTATCATGGTTATTAACAATTTTTTCAGTAACTGTTTAGGTTTTAAATGTATACTTAACTAGTAAATTTATGTTCAGTGTATCTGGTTTTGGTACTCTGACTGAAATGAGACATCTTTTAGATGCCCCAGTTTAGGGTAGTGCCAGGACAGGGAAGTGAGAGTGGATGGATTGATGAGCAGGGCGAGGGGGGATGGGGTAGGGGCCTGTTGGGGTGGGGAGAGAGGAAACCAGTAAAGGGGACAATATTTGAAATGTAAATAAAGAATATATATAATAAAAAAAGAAAAAAATGTCAAGAAGATTCATCTGTTCGTTTCACACTAACATCCACTGGTGTCGTTATTGTAAATAGATACCAAATTCTCACATACATTGGATTTCAGACTCTTTAGACTATTTTATTAAGATTATTCTTAAGTTCTTCATGATTAATATCATATAGTAATTGCAGTTTATTGTTTTTACTATTGATGAAATAACCTAATGTGGCTTCATTGTTGGACATCTTTGAAATATTTTTTGGCTATTATTAAATTTCCTTCATGATAAACATGAGATTTATTCATTTATCTTGGAAAAGGAAAGTCACTGGTATCTATATTGGCATTGCATTAAGGAACCTGAGACAATGGATGCTATTATAATTATACATCTAAATTTCATTATTCATAAATTATCACCAGATGACAACTATATTGTTTTTCAGTATTTAAAATGGGATTTTTATATGTTGAATATACTCTAAGATTTTCAAATACTAAATATTTTACTATATATAGCATCTTCAAAGACAATATTGTTATTTTATACTTCTTTTTTGTTTTTTTTTAACCAGTAGCAACAATTATCATTTCTTTCTTTTTTTAAAAAATTTTCTATATTCTTTTTTACATTCTAAATGATTTTCGCTTTCCCTGTTCTCCCCTCCGCATAAGTCCCATAAGCCCTCTTCCCTCTGCCCATTTCCCAATGAACTCCCACTTCTGGTAATCCCCTACAATACTGCATTAAGCCTTTCCAGGATCAGGGCCCTCTCTTTCCTTCTTCTTGGGAATGATGAATGCTTTGATTATTGTTAATTAATTAATCTTCATATTTGTTGAATTTTTGTTTATAAAATTCAAATTTGCCTAGTATTACAATGTTCTGTTTCATAATTGAGGAGTAATAGCTATAGATATAGCTACTAGATGTTTTATATCATATAAATTTTCTATTATATTTAATAGGATAGAGAATTTTTAGTAGCCAATGTTTGTTTAAATACTCTTTATATAATTTCTCACATTTGAAAGCTCTACAAATTAAAGGAATTAAAAGCACAGGTGTTAAGAGATCATTGTTTCAATAATTTTAATACATACATTTTAAAATAACATTAGTCAAACGGACTCAATAGTAATGTGTTTATTCCTTTACATTCAACTATTCCATTTGACATTTAAAAATACAGAAAATTATATTTTTAAATGATAATATTACAAACAATGTCATAAATGATTTTTAGATATCTAAGAGATTTTATTATGTTTGGATATAAATAGTATTAATCCATAATGATTTTATTTTAGCATTTTTTTTCAATGCACATAAACACCTGATATTTTTCAAAGTAATGACATGCAGATCACACAAACTAGAATATCTCTAAGTCTTGGTTTTGTTCAGATTTGTGCAGTTTTGTGCTGTCCTTTGTCCTTGGGGTTGAATAGAGAGCTCTAAGATGTCAGTCATGATAAAGTTCACAAGTCACGTGGAAGCTATCATTTGTCAGCGTCCACCTGATAAAATTGCTCCTCTTCCTAGGGAACCCTGGTAAATGTGGCAGTCTGTCAGTGTGACCTTGTTCTTTAGAGTATATTCTTGAGGTTAGAAAATGCATTGTGTAATATTGTACATAAAATGAATTTTTAGATCATATTTTGAGCAAACCCAAGTTTAAAGCATATTCCAACTTACTGTGTAATTAAGATATAGTTCTCAGAATGATGGATTCCTCTATTAGGAAAATAAAAATGTTGATTCTTTTTGCCTGATAAACCATTAATTAACGTTTTTAATCAATTAAAAATCAATAGGATGATGAAATAAGACTTTGAATATAACAAAATTCAAAACTCAAATTTTTAAGCAGGCATAAGTAAGGCATGATAACATTTGTTAAGATCACAGAATTAGGTATCAACCTAAGTTAGGTATCAACCCAAGTTTTAAAGCCACGAGTATGTGGCAAACTGGTGTAAATGTTTAGACCACTGCCTTCAGAGTCAGGTTCTAGCATGTCTCTTGACATAGTTCAAGAATTTTCATATTAACATGAAATGTAAAAGCACAATTTAAGAGAGAAATGAAACAATCATTTTCAAAACATTGGCCATTCATATTATTTAAGTACAATCTTTAATGATATTTGAAAATAATAATTATTGCACTTAGTATAAATAGTATTGATTTTTTTGAAGTTCACATTAAGAGGTAACCTAATAGAAGAATCTTTTATTTATAATTAAACCAATAAACCTGTAGATTATTTAACTCCCAATCTTCATCAGAAAAACTTATAGTTAGCAGTAGAAGCCTTAACACGACTCCAATATTGGTTAACTGCACAAACAGGACTGTGAGATGATGGGTCCTAACTGGAACGTCTGTATTGCACACCTTGTCATGCTTATGATTATCTTGGCTCATACCTGACACCGCTGGGTAGAAATGCTTAATTGCTTCGCCATTTGGTAGCTTACATAGAATTTCCTATAACTGTGAAAGCCAGACTGCAGAAAGGACACATTCAAGTAAGATCCAACTGGAATCACGTGAATCTTATGTCTTAATTGTGTGATGTCTTTAGCAATTTGGGCCAACTCTCTACCCCTAGGAGGTAACCAAGGCCTATATCAATAATCCATTGTTTTGGCAGCAATGTCAACTCCTATGACCAAATATTTAAAAGGAGGAGGTGTTTCATATATGGTACTAGAATTCTTGTTAGACTAAGGCTCTTGGGAAAAGCACTGTCAGCACAAGTCACATATGCACACAAACACACACACATATGAATATATATATATATATATGCATGTGTGTATGCATATATGTACATATGCCTATGTGTGTATGTATATATGTATGTATACATGTGTATACATGTGTATATGTGTGTATATATGCATATATGTACGTAAGTATGCATGTATATATTTATATATGACTGTATGTACACATACCCTTATAAGTTTTATGTACATCAAGATTAAATAGAAAATAGTATGATAACTCAAAGCCTTAAGCAATCTTGGTGCTTTTTGCCCCTCCTTCCCCTTCTGTTCTGATATCCTTCCCTCCTCCCCACTTAAATCCTCTTCCTGTTTTTCCATTTGACACTTCACATCTCCTGTATCCTGCTCTCCCATCACCACCTATGGTCCCTTTATACTTTCCTGATATTTTTTGTCACTACCTGTTGTATAATTACATATGAGAGTTTGGAGCTAGCAACCACAGATGAGAGAGAACATGCAGCACTTAATTGTTGTAGGACTCTAGTGACCTGCCAACCAAAATTAAACACTGAGACCTTTCAGTATTTCAAAGCTTAGGCATTGGCAGGGCAGACTCTCAACTAGCTCATTTATGACCACCTACCTCCATCCTTGCATGTGGCTAGCTATACCTTCCAGGCCCTTAGTCATGTCTCTTGTTTTGTCTCCTGGTGAAAAGATCTTCCTGGGTGGTGGTGGCTCACACCTGTAATCCCAGCACTCTGGAAGGCAGAGGCAGGCAGATTTCTGAGTTCGAGGCCAGCCTGGTCTACAGAGTGAGTTCCAGGACAGCCAGGGCTATACAGAGAAACCCTGTCTCCAAAAAAACCAAATCCAAAAAAAAAAAGAAGAAGAAAAAAAGAAAGAAAGAAAGAAAGAAAGAAAAGAAAAGAAAAGAAAAGAAAAGAAAAGAAAAGAAAAGAAAAGAAAAGAAAAGAAAAGATCTTCCTTTTTCTTCATCCCAGAGTCCCTTCGTCTACCCAGAAGTCCTGTCTTCTTTTTCCTGCCCTAGCTATTGGTCAGAAGCTCTTTATCACAACCAATCAGCAGGGAGATATATCTGACACAACTTTTAAGCAATCTTGAGATAGAGGGCAGTGTGACCTTTTCTTTAGGATTTATAAAACAGGAGGCCATCATGGGTCAGAGTAATGAAAATACCAGAATATGGTGACATTTAGCTCGTACTAACATTTTAGAAATTAACAATCTAATATACAGAGATATACAATGTGAATGAAGGTTACCCTTACATCTATTTTTTTCTTGTCTGAGTTATCTCATTTAATAACATCTTTTGTAGGGCCCATCCACTTACCCAATTACATTTTTCTTTACAACTGGATAATATTTTTTTGTGTATCTGTATCATATTTCCATTATCCTAGTCTGTTAAAGTAAATTTAAGCTGTTTCATTAACTATTGTAAATGTGGCAGCAGTGACTATTACTGAGTGAGCATCTGTGGAGTACGAAGACCAGTCTTTTGGATGTATGCCAAGGAGGTGTGTAGCTGGTCACATGGTACATTTGGTTGTAGCTTTGTGAGAATTCTCTATACTTTTGTCCAGAATAGTATACCAATGTGCATTCTCATAAACAAGGAATGTACATTCTCTTTACCACAAACACTCCAGCATTTCTGTCAGTTATTTTGTTGATTTTGGCCATGCTAACTAAGGTAAGATGAAACCTCAAACGTCTCTCAATTTGCATTTTCCTAACTGAAGAGTATGATGAAGGCTTTTGAAGTATTTCTTAGCCATTTTTTTTCTCCTGTTGAAAATTCTCCCTCCAGATCCCTATCACATATTGTATTTGGGCAGTTTGTTTCCTTGCCTCTTTGCCCTTTGAGCCCTTCATATATCCTGGATGGTATTACTCTGTTCACTATGTAGCTGGCAAAGATACTATCGCATCCTATCTTTTTTATTTTTATTATTATTATTATTTTTTTTTACTGAATGATTTTTTTTCTTAGCTGTTCCGGAAGCTTATATTTTATTCTTGTAGGTCCGAGTTGTCAATTGTTTAACTTAACTTTTGGCAAGTGGAGTCCCTTTCAGAGTTTTTTCTCACTCCTCTATTTTGTGTGGTATTTATTGTGTTTTCAACTAATAGTTTTAGGTTTCTTTCTTCTGCTTGTGTTCATCTAATATTCCTAGCACAGAGAGTAAAAGAACATGAAATTGGGTTGGTGGAGTGATTGGGAGCATCCGGGAGAAGGTGGAGGAGGAGCAATAATACAATGGAACCGTATCATATGGAAATGATTTTAAAAGGAACACATGAACTTTACAGGAAATAATGGAATAGATGGAGGAGGAAGGGAAGCAAAGGAAGTGGAGTACAGATTTTCTAGCAAAGTTCGCGCACACACACACACACACACATACACGCTTATGAGCATGCACATATATATGGACACATCTTTCTGAATTACATATATTTATTGACCACTGTTTTGATCTCATTGTATTCTAAAGTAACGGTATCTCTCATATCTTAAAGTCCTCATACCTTTTAACTCACTGTCTGTTGAGTATTTTTTCTTTTGCCTCCCATGATAAGTTGTTTTTTTTTTTACTCTCTTTTTTTGAGCCATTTAAAATTACATATTCCATTCTGTAACTACAAAGCAGCCATTCTTCAAGCAGCAAATTTTCAACAGAAATTAATTAAGACTGTGTTCTACTCCAGGATCTTAGGAAGAGCTGCCAGTGAACATGTATTCTATAAAGGTTGCACTCTGGCTTTATTATAAAGCTGAAGATGAAAGTGAAATATATATAACCAAATATAAGTTTTAAAATCATGTCAAAATGTAGAGGAGTGTGCTGCCTTATGCTACAGTTTTATGCAGAGGATTCAGAGTTGGTTTATTTGAGGTGTAGTTAATGAAAGCATTGACAGTGCAGATTAATGGCACTCCAGTATCAAGAAAGAATCACGAATATGTAAGGAAATAGTAAAGCAGCCAGAGAGGACAAAGTTTTTGGTCACATAGCCATGGAGATATGGGCACTTTGAATCCAAATAATGAGATTCCAGTTGAGGATTTTAAGGAAAAGCAAAAAAATAACATGATTTCATTCTATAAAAATGGAGTTATCTGCTGGGCAGTGGTGGCGCACGTCTATAATCCCAGCACTCTGGGAGGCAGAGGCAGGCAGATTTCTGAGTTCGAGGCCAGCCTGGTCTACAGAGTGAGTTCCAGGACAGGCAGGGCTATACAGAGAAACCCTGTCTCGAAAAAACCAAATCCAAAAAAAAAAAAAAATTGGAGCTATCTCAAACTTACAGAATGGTAAAAGAATAGGCAATTTCTCCTTTACTCCAGTTTTGTTTCATGAACTTTTAACTTTTTTGTCCCTTGGTCATTCAAATATGATCACAGGTACACACACACACACACACACACACACACACACACATCACTGAAAGTTACCCACAAATATGCCATCGCCTCTGAATAGTGTGTTTTATACTTTCCAGAAATGAAGATCTCTTACACAACCACATCATCACATGACGTCTAGGACAATACCCACTCCTTCAATACAGATTTTCAATTTCCCTGAAGGATTTTGCAATACTTTTTTGGCAACCTTGTGTAAAACAGGACCCACTTAATGCATTCTCTAAACAATACTTATTTCCCTCATTAGGTATTTTTTTTCTTTTGTTCCTCATGGTACTTAATCTCTGAGAGAATCAGGTCATTTATCCTGTAGGTCATCCTCTTTTCTAACAGACCTGGGTGGTAGAGATACATTTGCTTTGCTTTTTCCATATATTAATCGCTTGAATAGACAGAGAGGGTCAAATCTGTGTGAGCAGAGTCCACATTGACAGTTGTTCATGTGATCTCTATTAGGACAAATGTTTGAAGCAACACAGTTCTTTCTGAAGCCATCTTTTGTTTAAATGATAAATGAGGATCTAGGGAGAGTATAATCTAGGATTCAATAACCTGTAAATTTGCCTTGGAAAGTTGTATCTTATTTATATCCTTTATTTATCCCTTGGGGCAAGTAGTTGATTTCTAAAGTTTGGAACATCCAAGGTAGATGCGTTATTGATGAAATCACTGTTCAGATCTGATGACAATTTAATATAGAGCAAAACTGGATTGAGTGACCTTTGGTGTAACTGATGTTGGCCTTACTTCATGTTAAGTGACTGGTCAATTTATCTAAGTTATAGGAAATATTGTGATTGTTAAATAGTCTGTCATAGATAAAAATATGCACCATTCATCTTGAACTGGTTCACCACACAATAGTAATAAGAGAAAGTCAAGGGGCAGAAGCTTATAAACTCCTTAAAATTCAGTATCCTTCTATACAAAAGTAGTTACATTATTTTTATCTTTTAGCTACATACCCACAGACCAGCTCACTAAAAACACCCTGCAGAGGAAGAATGAGAGTACCATTTATTCTGTCATTACAATATTAACTGTTATTGTAAAATGAAAATAATCTTTTTTTTTAAAAGATGGGAACACAAATCCGGGAAACTATCCAATGTTTAATAAACTGTGCAAGTTCTGGATATTTCTAAGGAAAATTAGACTTACTTTCCAACAGAGTCATACTCATTTCTTGCAGAGGGACAAAAGAGTAGCGACATAGCCAGTTTGGGGACATGGTGGAAGTGTGGTAACACGCTTGTGTAAAGCTATTCAAGGAACAAAGCCTTCCTTCAAGGGGCAAAAAAAAAAAAAAAGGGTTATGAAATGTATAGTAATGTACATATCTCAAAACCAAATTAAAGTACTAATAGCTAGAAGTCTTCCTCTACATAGGTGATAAAAATCACATATGTATTTACCTGTACATCAGTGCAAACAAATAGTAGTATCCCAGGTACTAAATGTCTATAGTTTCCAACCTGTTTCATTTGCTGATATCGAAAGTCATCTGGGCAGCTGTAAGACTAATGGAATGTGACATTCTTTCAGGTATTGACTGGAATGAAACACTGATCCTGCCAAGTCTTTCTGGGTCTTTGTAACTTTAAAGTAAATTCATAATTTTATTGGGAAGCTTCAGAAATGGAAGTTTAGACAAGCATGTCAAAAGTCCATTCTGTAAGGCTGAAAAATAAGAAAGTAAGGCTTAGGTTAATTCTTTGTAGTAAAATTGAGGTTAATAAACCTGAACTATTTTTTGTTTGCTAAAATTCATTTTTCTATAGTTCACATATATATTTTCAAATTATATATATTATAAAAGTGAAGTTTAATTTCTGATGGATCTTTTTCTATCATCCATTTTTTAAAAGAAGATCTATATTATTTATCTGACATAGTCCTCGGTGTTTAGCAGTGTCTCCCATCTCTCTCACCTTTTAGGTCATTACTGACTTTCTGTAGTATTACATACTTTCAAGCCATTAGGTGGTACATTAGGGTTTGACAAATTGCCCTCTTGAAATCCTTATTCTATTTTTATAGCTATTCCATTTGACTTAATGAGTTAGGAAAATTTACTTCACTTTACTTTAATTGCTTTATTAGAAATGCTATATTTTCCAGAAGGCTGGAGCTGAAAAACTATCTTTCTCAAGTCTCTTCTAGTTCCTACAATAATTAATTTACTACATTAGTTCAGCCCTTAATCACTGAAAATTATAATTTTAAACCAAATCAGGATGGGTTCGATTCTTCTTCCATGTTTATAGGAGAAATTATGTAGCTATATGTCCTTTCCTTTTCATTTATATCTTTATCCATTTAGCTTATTTACTATATGTAAATAACACTTATTTAATTTCAAATGGTGCTTGATAACAAAGATGAACGTGTTTTTAAATACTGATCTTGTAAGTCCATATTTTCCTGCCTCATATACATTATCCAGGATAATGTCTGTCTGAATAAGGTCTGACTGAATACTTCTGCTGTAGGAGATAAGATTTCTAAAACCAGCAAGCTAATAGTTATGTCTTTAAAACTACCCATAAGATTTATCTTCTATGTTTGTGTGCTTTTAAATTGGGAAGAAGAAATACTGCAGACAGGGATTAAAGTTAACAATAGTATAAATAATCAGTTTCAATTCTTTTAAAACTTTGATAGGTTCTGGCATATATATCCATAGTTAATATTATTATAATATTATTGTGATACTTCTATCCACAAAGTACATATTAGGGTATTGGTGCAATTAACACAATTTTGTAAGAACCTATCATGTGTAAGTACCAATAAAATGTGCAACTTATGAGACTTTTGATGAGAGCTAACACAAAAATTTAAATATAATTTTTCTGGAAATGTAGAATATATCTTTAATGACCAGCCATAATCATTGAAGAAAATTAAGTTAAAAAATAAGTAAAAAGTAACCTGAAATATATTTATTATTTAAATTATAATTGCTAGCATTCTTTAATTGTCCACAAACTTATGTTTTTGACCTGACCACTTTTAGGTTTGCTGCTGCATTTTATGTTTCATTTCTGTGTCAAAAATATAGACATGTACCCATTTATTTATGCATATCTATACATGTTTAGCCAATGTACATATATATTTATTGATACATATATACATAAGACTCTGGAAATACATTGTTATCAGGGAATACAGAGGAGAGAACAACTGACTCAGCTCATTTGTAACATAGGATGACTCAAGATCTGACATTTCAAGAGAGTCAATTGAATAGGTTGATAACAGGTAGCTTAATATAATTGAGGGTAGCTCTGTAAGAAGGCAGCTGAGAAAAACAGTGTCTGCACATGTCTGTTTGTAATGCCTCTTTACCACTAAGAATCTACCTCAAAGTTTATTTTCCTGAATAATTGGGGTGCCATTAAAACAATTTGGAATATACTTATGTGCTATACAAAAATGTTTTTATTTTTGTTGTTTCTCTGGAACTTAATTGATTAGATACTAATAAGACAATTGTGCTACCCAAACATATTTAAAATGTGTCATTGGATAAAGTAAAGGACACTTAGAAATGGTCAATTTGTAACCTTTAAAAGGCTTTCAGCTGTAGATGTTTATGGTGGGCAGTAATGCACAAACTTCTTTCTTCTATTAATATGGGTGAAACCCTTTCCGTATAGATTATACATTCTTCATTGAAAAAGATACTTGATAAAATATCTTTATGACCTAAATTCTAGGAAAATACACTTTTTTATGAGTGCAAAGATACTCCATTATGATGAGATCTATAATGCTAGGACAACATTATATCACATACCTTTGATTAATAGACTTTAGGTCTCCTCTCCTTTAAAAATACCCTCACTTTTACATCTCTGTAGCTGCTGGTAAGTATGCATCATTATTAGTGAAAAGTGTAAGATAACCTTTTTTTTTATATTTTTTTGTTTTCAGAATAAAAATCTTTAAAAATTGTGTGAGGCAATTGAGTTTTTCAAGTTTTTTAAACAATAATCAAATCTTAATGCCTACCTTCCAGTTTTTGTTTACTTTTTTGATATTTTAATCATTTTTATTTAAAATATTTATGTTTTCCAATCTAATTATTTCAAAAATGTGTATTGTTATAAGAACTCAGTTGAGAAGTTTCTGTCTTCTAAACGAAGCCTAATAGAATTAATTATTAGGGAAGTAACATATTGGCATTACATGGACTGAGTGTACCGAAGGTATGATATTAGCATCATGTGTCCATATCATAGGATAAATTTAAATTGTGCAAGCCAGTTCTAGTTAAATACCATTATTTTTACTGGTTTTACATTGCATCTATACTACATCCAGAAAGACATATAAAAAGAAATCATGACTTAGGATTTTAAAATCCTAAATATGTCAGTTCTGAGACTCCAAAAGCTAAATGAATCATTCTGGTAAAGTGTATAATGATCTTATTAAAGGTTGGAGAATCAATAACTACCTGTGGGTAGATGTCAGTGGTAGATTATGGTATTAGCACTACATGTGCTGAAACCAATTTCACTCCATGGAAGTAATAATACTACTATAAACCATAAGTAATAAGATCTACTATAATCCATCCATGAAAGGGACTTTTACAGATGTCGTGATTGTGTGAACCTAGAGGCGGTTGTGCTATAATTGCCTTCCCATGAAGATGATGTTCTACAATATTTCTTGGAAATTCAGGGAACGAGAATTTCACAATGTTCATGAAATTTTCAGCGTTTACATTTGTTAACTGTTACTACTTTGAGTTAGCAACATTCACATAAAGATGATCGGCCATTAACTCTCACAGGTCTGCCTTTGATATAATTAGAGAATTATCTTTGATCTCTTCTCCTTTATCTGCTACAGCATTAGTCACGGTGATAATGTTGAAATGACTATCTAATAAATATCATGAAATATTCTTATTTTCCACAAACATTCTGTATATGTGTCTGCAAAATATTCTACGTGTGGATATGGAAATCTCACAAGTATCCCATTAATTTTTTTGGGTTTCTAATTTGGAAGTTTTAGCTTTAATATCAATTTCTTCACTGATTGCAAAGCATTTGACCAGTGGCAACAAACCATGGTAAATTCCTTTCATGAGTGATGAAGATATCTTGTCAGAACTATTTATCAGAAGGTCCAAGAATATTGTTCAGGGGCTGATGCTGCTTGCCACCAAGAGATACAAGCATAAGTGAGAGACCTGACTCCACAATGTTGTTCTTGACCTCTAAATGCGTGCCTCAGACACACATGCTCATCTAACGCAGCACTCATATACACAGAGACAATAATAAGTTAAGTGAAAATAAAAATAAGTAATTACAGAAACAAATTCTAAAGTTTTTACCCTCCTAAAATAAGTGCCTTAAAAGTATATATAGATATAGAAATATGGAGATTAGAGAGAGAGAGAGATATCTGACATCTACCCACAGATAGTTATTGCTTCTCCAACCTTTAATAAGATCATTATACACTTTACCAGAATGATTCATTTAGCTTTTGGAGTCTCAGAACTGACATATTTAGGATTTTAAAATCCTAAGTCATGATTTCTTTTTATATGTCTTTCTGGATGTAGTATCTATACAGAATATCCCCTAGAGATGGCATGCCTTATTACTTTCTCCTAGTGGTGTGTGCCTGTCTCACACTGTATCACTACATCACTGCTACAGATCAATAGTTCAGCTCATTAGTTTTCTCCTCTTATAGTCAGGGTTCTGTTGAGTAGTCTCTAAATTTCAAAAATTAATTACATTTTTTTGCTTGTTTTATCTTTTTCCTTTTTTTTGCTTTTTTTTATCATCTTATGGTATATTTTTAAACACTAGTGATTTTATTGCCTCGTATTTTGGCATACTTTAAAAATGTACTGTTATGTTTTCAAATATTCACACATCCTTGGGATATATATATATATATATATATATACACACACATATATATATATATACATATATATATCATGTCTTAGAATTCCATTATTGGGTGTGTTGTTCTTTCACACCAAAGCTCTACAATTTTCAAATTACCTTTCAGCATTGATTATTCTTTTCTTTTGAAACTTGTATTTCTTGAAACATTGTTATGGGACTTCTTTGACACCTGAGCTTGAACCCTGTCTCCAAAGGTAACTTTTGCTACTTCTCCTAGAGTCCGAATCATCCGCAGCACATGAACACTCAAGCAAACAGTGTTCTGGGCCACAATTACCAAGCTATAGCCTATAGATCAAAGTAGTGTTGCACCTGCCTTGTGAACAAACACAGCAATGTTTTGTCCATGTCTAATTAAATATCACAATGGCAGGATGAATAGAAACAGAGGCTATATGACAACTGAGACTGAAGAGGTCAGAAATTTTCACTTCACACTTTACTATTTGGTTTTCAACCCTACTTACCATTCCATATATACAATTTGTAAATATTTTTCCTATTCTATATAACTATTTAGTTGTTGATTATTTCCACATTTAGGAAAATTTTATATGGTGGTTTAGAATAAACATAGTAAGAATTTGAAATTTGAATTTCTACAAAGCCAAAAAGTGTTTTCTTCTCTCTTAATTTTAATTTATTAATAAATATTCATGGTATCTAAATAATGGACTCAAAGTTAAAAGATCTACATTTAAAATATCAAGATCTATAGGATTTGGTCTGAGATTTTAGACATAGCAATTAGTTCCTGAATTTCTTTATTGATAAGTAGTGGTAGGGATGCTGTTGCCGTTGTAGGACAGTTCTATGGAAGTGAACACTGCCATTAGGACAGAAGTTGTACTACATCAGTCAGTGCTTAAGCATTGATGATTAGATTAAACCTGAGTCTGTGGCACATAGATTCTAGTTTTCCTTTCATTTGGTACCTGATGCTTAAACAAGAAAGCAGACATAATAGACACAAACAGCTTTTAAATAAATTTATTCCAAACATCTCATGGAGTGGCTAAGCCATTTTACTTGTAATTATTTTCCCAATTTCTCAGCAGTGCTTTACAGTTATAGTAGCTTTATGTTAGAAGCTTTGTAATTGAGTGTTTTCTGGGCATTTACTGGGAGTAAAGCACTGTAGCATTATTTAGGAGTGAGACCTACTTCATGAACAATGCTACAGCTTTAAGAAGCTTACCCACTCTGCTAACCAGAGATAAATAAAATCCTCATACATTTTGTGTTAGAAGGTAATACTCAATAAGTAAAAAGCACATTATTTCCCTTTCAAGTTTCACAAAACTACTAAAATATCTTCAGGCAATATTTTCCTCTTTGACACAAAATACTATTTTAACTTCTCATTGACTTTTACTTTAATAATAAATATAAAAATAGAAACAAGAAAGTAGGACAACACATTATATATAACATCTTTTGGACAGAGGATCGTTTCAGGTAACAAGGCTCTACAGCTTTGACAAGAATACAAATAATTAAGTGTTAATAGAGCCAGTTGAAAAAGCATTGTGTTTCTGCATGTGAAAGAATACCTTCTCTACTTTTGCTTTGCAAAATTGTCTCCAATATTTATTGATTAATTTAGTTTCATTGGTGTTGTTTTGCCTAACTTTGAAATTTTCATTTCATTGACTCTTGGTTCTTTACTCATAGCCACTTTATCAGGAACACAAAAAGGTCTCTGACGTGAATAAGAGAAATTGTCATGTCTATATTTGTTCTCAGACATCACCATCTGTATCCTTCCTGAAGGACAATTTCTGGGCACTCAATAGGGGAGCCTGCAGACTGGGATCTGGTTGAACCTAATCTAGCATGGAGACAGAAATTTAGGCATTAACCTCCAATACATACATACATAGAAACATTTAAACACATATAGGATATGTGTTTAGATATATGTGTAAGTGTGTATAAAATTGTACCTTTATTTATTATGAAAAAGTCATTAGGTAGAAACAACAGAAAAATGTAGCTTTATCCTTGAGTTTCACCTGTGTGTTGAGTCTCATAGTAAGGAACTGAATGTGTCAATATGAGACATTCCCTATGAGTCTGACAACATGCAGAGGGTCTTATCAAATTGTTGTTCTCTGAAATAATCTCTGAACATTGTAAATAGAAACTAATGTCATCCCCATTTATGGCTAAGATTATGAAGTTTTTTTTTTCTAGCCAGAACCTTGTAGGCCAATTGCTTTTCTTTCTTCGACATTTAACTGTGAAGATGATTTGATCAGTTTTCACTACCCTCTTAGACAATGGTTTGGAAACTATTTCTTTGAGTCAGCTGTGTTTCCTAATATGTAGTTTTTCCTGAGTGTAATTTAAAAAAACCAGATAGTCTGGAGTCTCCTACATCTAAATTCAGTGCAATACATCCATGCAGGTATTATGCATATCAGTACTTTATTCCTGTTTATAGCATTTTGTAAATAAACAACTATTCTCTTATACATGGACATGAGTCTTTGTCAAAGTAGGCTAGTATTGATAATATTGTGTGCAATATTCTTAGATATGTTTGTTTAGCTTATTCAGATACAAGGCTATCACTCCATTAGGAACTGCTAATAAGTTTCTGGATAAGGGATTTGGAAATGTTGCATAACATAGTATAAATGCATTAGGATTCAATGATTATTCAGAATTCTAAATCATAGAAAGGAGTTTTGGTGCATTATGGGGTTAAGGAAAACTGTTTAATTATAATTAAATAAGAAACTATAGAAAATCTGTGAAAGTAGTTGAAATGAGGTCATAGTACATTTGATCACTGGTGTAACTTTTATCACTGGCAGTTTCTATCCTCTCAATGTCTACAGTCCAACAATCTGTGTATAGCCTGACATTTTCCACACGATCACATGTTATATAATCACATGTCAAAGGAATACTGACACTGGATAATTTTCAAGTCTGAGCAAAGAATTTCAAAGAAGAAAAATGCCTTTTACTTCAACTTTTTTATTTCAATAAATACATGATCACCATGCTACTAAGAATTGTATTGTAAAAATGGTTGACTGTTTTTCAATTTTTAATCATTCTATTCCGATTGCTTAACAGTTCCATAGAAATGAGAGTGATCTGGGTTGGAGGGGCTGCTCAGTGCTTAAGAGTACTTGCTGTACCTGCAAAGGACCCAGATTTCATTCCAAGAACTTACAGTGTAGCTCACAACAGTAGAGGAGGACTTTTCACTCTCTTCTGCCCTCATCTAACATCTGGCACACACATAATGACTTATATACTCATACAGATAAAAGAAAAATAAAATAGATCTTAGGACAAGATTTAAGAAATAAGAATGGTCTGAGAAGCCATCCTTCTATCCTCTAATGATTTTACTTGGTATTTCAGAATTATAGAATATATTTAATTTGTTAACACTTCCTTTGTATTTGAAATAATAATAAACAGGAATATGTGGTTTAATGTCATCTTAATCTTTGCAAATATAAATACAGGTTGAAAAATTTCAAGTAAGTCTAAGAATAATATGTGAGTAACTTTGTTTTACTCTAATCATACTGTTATTTATGTTTTTTCCTAATGGGCACAATGTATATTTAAAATTCCCTGTTAGGAAAGCAATATATTGACTGAAATATCATTAAACATAGGCAAGTTTGTAGACTATAATCAGTAAAGTAGAGCGCTCTCTCCTGATGCTCAGTGCTCAGGATAGCATTCATATATTTTTTCTCACTGCTAATAGACTTTGTAGCTCTTCTCTCTTCTCTATTCACCTTTGCTTCTACATTTCCATGGATGGTTGTCATGCCTGTCTTTCTCCCTAAAGAGAGTGGCCAACAGTAGTTTATTTCAGAGCTTAAAAAACCAGGAGAAACAAAACCACATTAGTCTTTGTTATATTTCATCATATCTCAATGTCTTTATGATTTATTTACCTATGTCTTGTTTATCTTGTTCTTGACTCTCTACTTCTAATATTATTACTTAATTCTTTTTCATATGTACACGAAAGACTTCCTGTTTTCCATTCCCAATTGAATGGGACACTGAGAATGTCTCTTCATGTCACAAAGCACTTCCATTGTTCCTTTTTCATGGGTGCCTTCCTCTCTTGAATTCCCTCACTTTCTCATGAATTACACCAGGGAGGCAGCCCCTGTCTTGTTTGTCTGCCTCTAGTCTTGACAAAGTCCAGATTCTAAGATATCCCATTAGCTTCTTTATGCATAGCACCTTTAAGACTATTTTTTCAGACAAAATTGTTTTATGTTAGCAGTTGATGACAACTAAATCTGACTCAGTTACACGTTAGGATATAAGGTCTATTAGCATCTTTCCTTCCCTAAATGTTGGCCATTATACAGTACTGCTTTTAAAAGTTTTATATACACACCACATTTGGGCTTTGTGTCTTTACAGGGCTATTTGTAATTTTTCTATTAACCTTTGAAGACACAGGTCAAGGAGGATCTCTTTCAAGTTTTCTATGGTCTGTGAAGGCAGTGTAAGTGTTCCTGTCTGATGCTGGCATAATATCCCCTTCATTTCTTTATTATAGTGCACCTTCCTTTGTCTCTTTTTGACCTCTCTTCTAAACTCTTGTCCCTACCTCACAGTTAATTGTCAACAGAGAACAAAGACTATTCTCTAAAATGAAAGTCAACCCTCCTTGAGGATTCTCAGCTATTTCTTACTTTTCTGAAAACAAAATTTAAATTTCTTGCACTTATGTTTAAAGACTTTGAAAATTGACAGTGTCTGCCTCTCTAATCTCGTCAGACAGATGCACATCTGTTTCCATATCCGACCCTATCTGCCTCCTTCATAGCTTCTAAAGCAAGGTACACTTCCATCACAATATTTTCACAACTGTTTGCCCCTCTGCTTTTATTAGCAGCTGCCCAACCTCAAATATCATATTCTCCTAACACTCTCTACACTTAAACTCTGTGTTTCTTCTTCTTTTTATTATTCCATATATGGAATTGGTATATATTCACTGACTTTGTTTCCCCAATGAAAGTGAAAATCATTTGAGATGGGAGTCCTTGTACTTGGTCCATGTTCTTTTGCTCATGGATATGATTAGAACTTCACATTCATGATTGCTCTGTGCCTCAGTCTTCTACCTCCCCTGTTTTCATCATATTCCCTTTTCTGGGCTTGTAAGTAAAAGTTCCACACATATGGTATAGGATAAAACTCACCTAAGATTCTCACATTGGTATCCAATTATACTGCCATTCTAACACCAAAGTGAAAGATTTTTTTTAGACCTGTTAAAACAGGGATGGTTACTGGACAAGTTTATAAAAATAATTTTCAGGCTTCTTTGATGACTCATATAAAATCTTTACAATCTTATGCAGAATCTTATAATGACTGTTACATGGATTCTTACAAAGGGATCTCCTGAAAATAATAATTATCTTTACTTTTAGACGCTGATGAATTGTACACTTAAAATAGTACTTACTACATAGTAAAGCTAGCTATGAATTCCTTGAAGGAATGAGTTGCTATATTTTATTTTACTTTTCTTTTAAAATTTATTTTATTTTATATATGTGAGTATACTGTGGCTGTCTTCAGACACACCATAAGAAGACATCAGATCCCATTACAGATGGGGCTGGTAATTAAACTCAGGACCTCAGAAAGAACCGTCAGTGCTCTTAACCACTGAGCCATCTATCCAGCCCACTATATTTTAAAGATAAGTTTCAAAACATGTTAGTAGACTGGCATTTCAAGGCAATAATACAAGCATAAAAGTAACAGAAAAATGGAATTCTACTTTATGAGAAAAGGAAGAGTGTGAGAATATATATTTTGAAGAAATAAAGAGTTTCATTTTTTTTTTGTTAAAGTGTTTATTCAATTTGAGATACATATAAAATAGAGAGGAAACAAGTTATTTAACTCATGGGTTATTCCTGACTAGCATGAATGAGATCTTTGGCTCGATTCCCACTCTACCACAAGAAACCACGTGAGCCATCTGCAGGTGATGCAGGTGATTCGGGAAGTACAGAGAACAGTTGGGCCTGACTTTATCACCTTGGAAATCATCCACATGGAACTGATGCGTAGCTGTTCTGAATAATGAGAGCCTGTGATGGAGACTCTAAAGGAAAGGATGGGCTTCCTCAAGGTTACGCTGGCAACCATATACGTGGAAGGAAATACTTGAATAGTGAAAGGGATCAGTATCAGCTCAGGACACCCCAAGACCAAGTTCTCAGCACAAATGAGACTTATTTGTACCAGAGGGACAAAGGGCAGGGAGTAAGAGGCAAAGACAGGAGACAGGTCAAGAGAAAAGGGGAAAAGAACAAGGGAGAGGGGGAAGGGGTATTTGTCTCAGAAGGAGACAATGGGCTGCCTCTAGACAGAGAGGAGTAGATGGGGGCAACTGCCAAATCCTGGCTTATAAAGGTAAAGGGATGAGGTGTTTAACTTTAATTAGGAATATAATTAGATGAGCTATTGGGGGCTTTTGATTGCTTAACTGCAATATTTTGATAGTTAGACCTTGTTGATCAGCCTCAGGAGGAAGAAGTGACTAAAACAATAGACCTTTGCAATGTTTTTTGTTTTTGTTTTTGTTTTTGTTCTTGTTTTATTTTTTAGCAAGGCAGAGGGAATGGGGAAGAAGAGCAAGGCCTGCCAGAGATACATTTGCCATGCTCAAACTGGCTAGGGTCCCTTCAGGTAGGAGATTAGTTTTATATGCAAACAGTCACAAATGTTCTAAATGTTCTAAATAGAACAGAAACAAGGCAGAAAGACAGGCAGATATAAAATGACTATATAACCAATTAAGAGGTAGAATCCTCAGACTTTTTGGAAGAGAAACCTACTTGGAATGGAAGAAAGAGTAGTCTAGAGGAGCAAAATAAATAACCTGATACAGTATGCAGAATTAAGGAGATCGATTATAGGGCCACCTAGACACAAATGAAGTGTGTAAATGTCTTTGAGATAGGTTATGTTTAAATAATTTCAAACATCGTTAAATAGATTTTTAGCTCAAGATTAAGCACATAAGTGGATATAAAATTAATTTTAAATCAAATTGTTTTCAAAATGGGTTTGAGAATTTATTAGTAATTTTTTCTTCCCTTTCTCTAAAATATGTATAATTATCTGTTGATGATTCCTTACCTGATTTCAAGTGAAGAGGAAACATTTAGAGTTGTGTTCAAATGAGTATATAATAAGTTTAAGTGATAATTTTCATCTCTAATTTGATATTATTATAACAAGTGTAATGCCCATCACATATGCCTTCATTATGTGCACTGGCTAATGAAGAAGTAATATTAATCATCAGGCTTTAAAGGAGATGACACAGCTGGTTTCCAGAAAATAATATCCTCTTCTCTTTTATTCATTACATCCTATTCTCTCAATTGTATGGCAGAAAGTAGTAAACCCATAAGCACAGCGAGAACTTCTTATTGAAAGCCATAGTGCGTGGCATGGAGATTTGCTGCATAATTCTTTCCTACTGAGCTTCTGATGTGGGAAGCAGGCTCTACCAATTCCCTACAGCTGCTACACATGGGGGTCTTCGCACATTGTTGATTTCACGGTCACACTTCCCATAGGTTAATCCTAGCAAAAACTGCGCAGTAAGGTACTAGAGCCAAAAAACTCTATATGACATGTGATTCTTCTAATTGGCATTTTGGGTCCAAACACTTTCGACTACACTGATAGAAATAGCTTCAGACTTACGATGCAGGCCAAGGTAAAGCAGTAAAGAGATTTTTCCAGTGATATGGGCCTCAAAGCTCAATGTTATGTTTTCTCTATTATGCTTCCTTTATTCAATCAACTACTAAAGCATATGTGTGCTGGGTTTATGACTTTACATGAATTTTCCTATGACTTGCAACATGGCTACAAAACCCAACACTTTCTAAGGAGTTCTTATCTGTAGTATTGGATGTTTCATTTTCTTCATTAATATTCTGATGTTCTATGCTGTTTGGTTTCTATACCTTGTTTCTGTGAATAAGTGGAATTAAGAATTAGAGACATATTACAAATATATCTAGTTTTGTAAATGTAAACTATTTATGTGCTAAAGTTTCCTTAACAAATATTTTTAGACTGCCCCATATGTGTTGCCTTGAGTTTTTCAAGAACAAATTACCTTTCATAATGTGAAAATAGTTTCATCTCCAATTACCATGAGTAAGTCTGAGTCACCTTCATTATCCAAATTAAGCTTTGTTTTACTCTCTTTTAATCAAGCTTGCCCAAAGGGAAATCTGTCCTTCATTGTTCTAATTTAATCAATTCACCTCATCATATAAAATTTGTTTTCTAAGCAATGCAGTAAATAGCCCACCCACCTCTGTTTCTATGGCTATAATCAGTCCTTCTACTTCTTCTTAGCTACATATATCATTGTACTTCACTTCTCACTGAACACCATGCCAACTTAACTATTCCTTAAAAAAATACACGTCCTAGTATTATTCAACACTCTCGCCCACTTGGTCTTTAGGTTGTTGAACTTTTTTCTTCCCATGGCACGGATGCTTCCCCTTCCTGCCACTATTTCCCTCCAACTACTAATCTGAGGAATCCAAACATATTTTCTTAGGGGAAAAAAAAAAACACTTGTTGCCCAAAGAGTGCTCTGTTTTGTTACTGGGTTTGCATTTTATGTATCTTTTTCCAGCACAGTCAAGCATCAATGCTTGTTGATTAGTCCTTGGGTTAGTGCACCTCTTATGGAGGATTGGAGGGAACCTAACTTCCTTGGAAACTTTTCCCTTCAAACACCCACAGAGAATCACTCCTCTTGGTACCCATCAGCTGCACATGTATACTGTCAAATGGTTCCTGATTTTCTGTATATCCACACATCCTCGATAACCACCCGCCTATATGGAGAGACTGTCCTTGATACAAACATCACCAGCACCCCTAAGCTGGCCTTGAGATGTGCTAAACATCAAAGTTATGAACTTAAACAATAACAAACTAAATCACAAATATCACACTGATAAAAAATAAACTATCATCCACAAACAATATCAAATTGGTTTAATAATGTATATATTATTGCCCGTTTAAAAGTTTGGTTTGATTACTCTGTTTGGCTTTTTTATATGCACTTTCTTTGTTTCTTTGTTTCTTCCTTTCATTCTTTATTTCTTTCTTCCTTCCTTCCTTTCTCTTTGTTTCTTTTCTTTCTTTCTCTCTCTTTCTTTCTTTCTTTCTTTCAACATGCTTAAGAAGAATGCATTAAACTTTGTGAATCAATCAGCATAAAATCAGTCTCAAAGAAACAAGCTAGAGACATATTTTTATGTTCATGCCTAGGGCTTTCTCACAAAGCATCTTTGAAAGAAGCGTAATTAATAAAGATGACAATATACAATACAAAAGCCACAAAGCAGGACAAAAACACTTAACAAGTATTCATGAATTTTCTTACTAGTAGTAGTCTTTCCTCTTAAGAAGATATGAGATTCTCACCTTTAAATACAATCTTTATGCCTTAAAGTGTAAAAAATCACTATCTATAAACTAGAATACCTGTCTCTTTGATATTAAAATACTCAAATTATCACAATAATGTTCCTGTTGAATTTGTGAGTTCATGGATCAGTTAACATAAATGACATACTTATGAGGAGGACTAAGACAGAGTTCATATAAAATCCTGGCTTTATACTCACTTATTTCATACTGTTTCTCAAAGGAACAGGAGAAGGGACACATCTTTTACACAAAATACAAAGCTGTCCTTCTGTAAGATAACATCTAAATCATGTCCAGAATACAGACTACATTTTATGACTGATTTCCTATCAAATTAATGGAGTGTGGAAAGGTGAAATAATAGCCATTTAGTGGAGACCTGTGACAAACCTGGTAGTGTCGTACCCAGATGAATACTACTAGAGTTACCATGTCAGTTAATGTACTTTTCATTCGATTCGATGTGATGAGAATCTTTTGATTCTGATATATTTGTTCATAAAACCAAAACCATACAGGATAAAAATGAAAAAAAAAAGAAACAGACCAAAATTAATAATTTACAAAACGTGCAAGAATTTACAGCTACTCGAGACAGACAGAAATCTTTAAAAATAAAGAATGTGTGAGAAACTGGCTCAACTCACACAGATACTGAATCCTCAAATGTTTAGGAGCGTAGCAGATCCCAAATGGTTTGTGCAATAGAGACATGCCAATGCAGAACTGCAAATAAAAACTAAAAATTATAACACATCTGTGTTAGCGTCTTTGTTCTGATAGATGCAACAAGGCAATGTAAGATGTTAATATTAGATGACATTGTATAAAAGTTTTAAAGGGATCTTGCAACTCTTTAATTTAAATAAGCATTTATACACAAAATATAAGATACATGGAACAATTGACAGTACCAAGAGAGTGCAGCTTTCAGTTAATTAAAAGGACAATTAAGTCTGGTATCATAAAAATTGACTCAAACATATGTTCATCTACATATTTTAATTGAAAGTATATAAATGAGTACCTATTATCCAATCTTTTGATGTGATGACAAGAGGTTCTCTTTAATTTTCTTCCTGTGTATGTTCATACACCTGTCTGAAACATTCCATGGCAAAAGAATGCTTACTTTAAAATTTTAGAAAACCTGTTACATAAAGAATAAAAAGAACTCTCCTTTTAGAATTGTGTTTGGAGGACAACCATATTAATATTTATCTACATCTGCCAGTAGACATGGAGGCTGCTGTCATTTCCTTGCTACTGTTAATAAACTTAAGACTACATAATGAAATCACGTTATAAACTATCATCTGTATGAATTTTATTCAACAATAGAGAAAAGTTAAATCTGTAGGAAAAGGGATGGAAGTGAACAGCATTAGTGAGGCACTCTAGGCTCTTCTATGTGTCTCTTATCCACTGACTCTCATAACTATATTCAGGATGAAAAAAATATGGTCAAAACCAGGAAAGTAAAAGAAGCCTCTAAGTCTAGAAAAGGAAAAAAAAAGCTCTATAAGACAGAGAAAAGAGTATAACAAAGATGGCGGGGATGCACTGTATGCCAAAGGGTGTGGTGGAAATGGGACACACTGGGGTGTGGTGAAAATGGGCAGACAGATGACATCTCAGAGATGGAGGATTCAACCATATGAACTGTGTACGAAAACTCCACATGTACGGAAAACCTCATACTGAATCAAAAATGAAACATTTGAAATATTTGTCTGCCAACATGCATCATGGAATGGCCAATCGGAAGGCACAGATTATTTCCTTAAAAATCTAGCATTTCTATCAGAAAATTGTCCAACGATCACCATGGTGCCTGACATGTTGGCATTGCCCTTCTCAGTCTTGCTGAGTGGCTAGCAACTGGTGCACAGTTTAAGGGGGAGCGTCTGGGGAGAACCCTGTGGACCAAGTCAAAAATTCAGGATCATGACTGGTTTCTTTAATATTGGGATGTTGTATAATCACTCCATATTTTTGTCCATGATTTCCATTTTTAAAAATCTATGCAATTCTCTATGGACATATGGAATATCACATAAACTGGCCAGGGCATACCTTTTTTTTTTTTTAAATATTCATCGCAGTGTTCAAATTTGGACTTTACTCACTCTACCAGCAATACCTGAGGAGTTTTCATGTGCCCTTCTTCATGGTCTCCACATGAGGTGATGAAAAAGGGAACAGATAATACGTCCTAAAGGAACTGTGTTCCAAAAATACCCATCACGTATTAAGAGAAGTACATTCCAATGCATTAACCAAAAAGACAAATTTGAAACCTCAGTGAATTGTGAATTGGACTATAAAAACGAACAGCATTCCCAACTATTTGATATTCTCAAGAAAAAAACCACATTGCTCACTAGTGGAGTTATTTTAATAATGATTGGATTCACAGTGAACATGCACGATGTAAATTTGATCTCTCAGATTTAGATAAATAGACTCCATGGGTAATAAATTTATTTCCAATTGCTATACATTTCATGTCTCAGTGATAAGGAAACAGTACTGGTAAGATCAGAGTTGGGGTTACATTCTAAGCACCACAATGATTTATAACTGAGCTGCCTTGTAAAGATAACAGAAGCCCCTAAAGCATTGCTAAATATCTCCTTCATTAGGGCCGTAAAATATGTGTATGCTTTCATAAATGTTAATGAAAGAGAATAGGTAAACAAATGTCACTGAGTATAAATTAGACCTTAGAAAGGCAATAAAACCACTAGGCTCTTCCATCTTTATCCATCAAATTAACCTTTTTCCTTTGAGCAGAATTCTTCCACAGAGTAGAACTCTTCCTGCTGCAGTATGCTTCTAACCTTGACGGTGATATCATTGAATAATTATATTCCAGAGTAGCAGTTTGCACTGTAAACCTCAATGAACAGAACCCTCGTGCTACAGAGGCAGGCATTAATTAAGTATGAATTACTATATTTTAAAGTGCCGTCTGTGGAAAGAGAAATGCCACCTTGAAATGAATGGTCTTCTCTGGCTGATCCAGCCTCCTCCCACGTGTGAGGTGAAGGTTATAAATCACTCAGGGTGGCAGCAGCAGGGATGCTCATTAATGGCAAGTCCCACTCGCTGACAGCCACCACACGTGCAGATAACATGCACAAAGGGGGTCTTTTCCAGCTGAAAGGATGTAAATGTTCTGTGAGAATTTCTTAGAAACAGACACAGAGCTTCTGGGTCATGCAGGTAATTGCTTCATCAACTGACAGTGTAAAGAAGGGTTCCCGGGAAAACATGACAACAAGACATCAGCTGTTGCCCTAAGGGTTTGAATTGAGGGTTTTTATATCACTACTGGGGCCATATTCTAGGAAGGAATGCAAAGATGACTTCAGAATTTATTTCCCTTTGAAGGGACAGGAAAAATGGAGCTGGTAACCAATGGATATGATTCTTGCTGAATTAACCAGTGAAAAGAAAATGGTAACTTAAAACACTGGAGTTATTTATTTATCTTCCAATGTCTTACCTTAATTATTATACTCAAACATTTGACTGTGGCTATGTTTTTTTTAATTTACATTCTATTCTTCCTATATTGCCTCCTATATTCCAATATATTCCTGTATTAGAAGCATGTGATAGCTTCTACTAAAGCCAGTAAGATGACCGCCAAGGAACAGTGAGGTTTGACTTTGATGTTTTAGTCCATTAGAATTTCAGAAAGTATAAAATTACTGTGGATTTAGGAATTTTGTATTTGATTCTTGGATTAAACTTTGTGAAAGCAAAAGGTCAACTAGCCTCAGGGACCAGCAACTGTACCTCCATATAAAACAACTATACCAGCATTACTCAATGCAAAATCAGGACAGTTGTTTATATGGTAAGAATCACTAGAAGTAGTGTATGTCTATTAACACTCGAAGTAGGAAACTTATTAAAAGTTCAAGGTGATTTTATGAATACTATTACTGAGAAAGAAAAAAACAGTGACATAAGTAAGTTGGAATTGACATACAAATTTTCATTTTTTGTTCCAATGTAGTTATTGAAAAATTGATTTGTATAGGCACATTGTCTACTCTCTGTCTTCCTACAAATTTTAGCCTTAAAGTGACAAAACATTTTTAAGTTTGTTTGGACCACTGAATACTCCCAGGTTATAATTCTTAAAGATTCAGAATTTATCTCCATGTGTTTGTACAATATTTTACTTATTGTGCAAAAATATTTAAAAATATATTGAAATAAGTCACTGATGACCTTATTTGAAATCTTCAGTTTTTTGGTGCACATAAAGACACACAGACACACAGACACATGCTGAGTATATACATGTATGTATGGTGTGTATTTGTGTGTGTGTGTGTTTCTGTAAAATTAATCATGAAGTTTATTTCAATACCTATTGATGGCAGAAAAGAAATATCCAAAGATGCATTCAAAACTTGGCTTTTCTTAGCAAAGTTTATTTAGAATAATTTTTTTTAGTTAAAATCATAATCTGAATCAAAAAATTCATGCTATCAGAACAGAAGGCTATGATCTGCTTACACAGCTGGCACAGTTCATAGACCACGAGTTAAGCTGAACAAAATTTCTGAGATTACCACTTAATAAATGGAAATATCTTTCCTTCTAGTGTGGTCTTTTTATATAAGAACATTACAGCAAATGCAAGCAATTTAATCATTCAGCGGATATTTTTCTTCTGCTTTCCATGTGACAGATACTCCTGAAGTAATAGAAAATAGTTGGTAGAGCCTGTAAATTTTATAATTCTAATCAAGAGAAGCAAACTCTGCCAACCATAGAGTTTTATCTACGAGAAAGCAGATTAGCCTGCTTCCTCCAAGGATAATCAGGGGTGGCGTGATTAGAACCTGGAAGGCTTATCATACTGCTGCCTGCCCCATGTCAGGTTTCTTCTCCCTGACCCTGGCTCTGAAGCCATTGATCACTCACTCCATCTGCTCACCAAGGTGTGGAGAGCAATACGCACACATCTCAGCTCTGCTGTTCCTCTTGCTTGTTTGTGTCTGATGGCTCTTTCCTTCTACATTGACTTGTCCTTACATTCATACTGTGGAGGTGCAGACATAACAGTCAGAGGTACATCTGTGAGCAGCCCCAGAAGGGACGCAAATGTGTGAATGGTGGGAATCTCCTTCTTTCTACTTTAGGATAGATTGCTCTGGGCTGGAGCAACTCCTGTCATCTGAAGTGAGGCTTCCCATGCCACCATCAAGGTGACAGAAGGATCTAGCAGAAAATATATTATATTGTCCCGTTCACTCTCAGGATCTGTCTGATGCATGCATTAGTGTTATATTGGTGTCCAGCAACTGCTATGACTACTTAAATGTGCATTATCATAAACTTCCTCAAATCTCTGTGGCCTTTTCTCTTGCCTTCTTTTACTTGAAGGGATTCTGGAAATTACAGGTTCCAGAGTCTAGAGCATGTACTTGGGGGCATGTATCACCAGATAGGTCATTAACATTTAGAGTGAGGACTAAGAGACAGAAAAATTAAGAAAGTTATCAAAGTCCAAAAAGCTAATAAATGGAGAAATATTTAACTACAATACCAATATGATTGCCCACTAAAGCATATTCTCATTTTTTAAAACAGAATACAATATTGCTTGTGTATCCTTGGCTATGTTCTTTGGGATAATATTAATGGTGTTTGTTGAGATGATATTGTTATATGCATCTTAAAATACTATGTGAATTTCCATTATGGATATAATATATTTAAGTGACCACAGATCCCAACATTCAAGAACCTGACTTTCTTAACAGAAAAGATAAGGAACATCAAAATATATTATTAACTATACATGTAAATATATAACTTGTATAAGTATTGCTATATACATTACGTTCTATAGGCACTCAGAATGGAATTCATGCAGCTTAGCTCTTTTTTCTAATGCCATTGTGTTTACTATGATGAGTCATAGAAGACAGCTTCAGTTTTCTGTAAACTACTAAATACAAAGTAATATTCAATGGTCATGTTGGCTGTCCTTCTTACTGTTAACATCCTTAAAAGCCACAGTCATTTCCAACTTTATTTTGATGGTGAATTATATATGCACATATATACATATATAAAACTTATGGAGGATTTCTTCCATTGACAGACTAAACTACACACACATACACACACACACACACACACACACATATATATATAGTTTAGTGTGTGTGTGTGTGTTTATATATATATATATACTTTAGTCTCTCTATTTAAACTAAATATATATACTGGCTTTATATATATTAAAAATATCTACACATACTACATATAAACATATGATATATATGCACATATATAGCACTGGCACATTTGAAGACAGAGCATTCTTTCATGGACTCTCTCTATTCTCCATTCCAAGCCTCATGTGTGCTCTGACCTTCCCAGAAGTCACCACCTGCCAAGAGCCCAACTCTTCATTTACATAAATCTCAAAAGAAGGATCCTCTGTACCATCCCCCATGGCTGCCACACATAAGGCAGCTTCTGTCTGCAAGCAGCCACTCCTAGCTGTGTGAGCTGACCTCTCCTCTTCTCTGATACTCTCATATTTAAAAAATTAAAAAGTCTCCTTGTTATGTCAGCAAAATGAAGTAGATGCTGCAATATTTCCCGAGTCATTTTCAACCTTGTTTGAAAGTCAAAGTGCCTTCATGATTTATCACTTCTGTGCTTACCAGTACACATGCAAGGGTTGTGGGTTTACTTGGCTCTTCCTTTTTCATGTAAAAAAATGTAAAAAAAAAAAAAAAAAAAAGAGCACCCAGAACCTTTTCATTACAGCATCATTAAAAAATGACCAGCCCTCAAAATCAAAGCTTAACTGAATTCTGCACTGTATTCTTAACTGTATTGTATCAGAGATTTTAGCTATTAGATAGGCAAAGTAGTTTACTATGTATGCAGACCTAGTATAATTAGTTTCTGTTATTTAGCATATCTTAAACTTTCTATGTCTTTAGCCAAATGATACTATTATTTACTCTATACATATTCATATTTAAAGCATCTAAATACAGCATTTGGGTCTCATTTAACTTATGATAAACTGAAATCAGCATTACAAGTTATGCATGTAAAGATACATTGTTTAGCTTTTAGATCTGTAGATATTTAACATATGAATATATTTGAAAGTTCAAATAATATAATTTTTGATAAAATATAACAATGTAAAAATACTGAATTTGGGTATCATAAATCAAATCTTATCCTATTGCCTAGCATTTGTTTTGTTCTTACTCAGAATATTTTAATGTGGAAATTTATTTTACAACTCTCAAAATAATAAGAATATACAATCAACATGCTTATAATTTATTCTATTATTTTTCCTACGAATTATAATTCTAACATTTACAAAAATTAATAATAATAATGTTTAGCATCATGTTAGACCACATTGACTTTTGTCTCTTACATGTTGAGAGGGAAAAAAGAGTAGTCCAGTGGTTCTAATCTATACCCCATGTGCCTACAGGATGATCAACTATTACACATTGTCCCCCATCTCGTTAATATATGTATAGGAAGTTTCCCAGTATAGGAATATACCCCCTGCTTAATGTGAGGCCCTAATTTCAATTCTCATTACCTTCCATTTTCTATAGAAAGTTCTCTTGCTATAATAGTACAATTTAGAAGTATATATGTATATATAAATGTACATTTAAGTTTTCATATGTGTGTGTGTGTGTGTGTGTGTGTGTGTGTGTGAAGAGAAATAAGCAATATTTCTCTCTGCACCAATATTGCATTAAAGAATTAAAACAAATGCCAATTTGGAATAGTTTGTCTAGGAGTAAGCCAGAATTTGAATTTGCCACTTCCTTCCCTATATCTTCCATCTGTCTATAGTCTGTGGTTTCTTGGCCGTCTGAAATGTGTCTGCTTTGTCTGTGTGATCTGTTCCTCTGGTCCATTGTGCTGAAGGAATGTTCCTGTCAATGGTGCCTATCTGCTATATGTTACCTGTCCCTAAAACAGGTCTTTAGATCTGTATTTATTGAACCTCAAGGAAAACATGAAATGGGAAAGAAATAAATGCCGCAGACCGCGGCTGCTCTTGGCAGCTTTGGTTGCAGCCTTTTGTAAGCCGTAGCTCCTCGTGGGAGTTCGGTTACAGGGGAGACCAAGATCCCGGGGTCAGGAAGGCACGAATCGGCGAGAATGACGACACAGACGCAGGATACTTCATATTATAGAAATATCTATATTTCCTCTAATGAGGAGCCCTGTTTTATGGCTCCCTACTCAGAGCATCAGATTCTGACAATTACATAGTGAAAATGAGGCACGCTAGCTTACATAAGTAGCGCCCTTAGGTTATAAGCTAAAACCTTCTAAGCCATTTCTGTCTAAACTAGAGATCTTGCCTAAGTTAGCAAGATTCTTCTCTGAACTAGCAAGCTTTCCTCAGAGCCAGGGATCTTGCCTGACTCGGGGAATCTTTTCTCTCTAGCCTAACCCATTCTCTCACTAGCAAACTCATGTTCCCACCACCTAAGAAGCTCTCTTCAGGGCCGGGCAATGCCCGGCCCTGGAAACTCTGCTTCCTAGACTAAACTCATCTTCTTCACTCACTAACTTTCTTCTAAGTCTCAAGTCTTGTCTGCTCTGAGGAAATCTCTGCACTCGGTAGACAAATGCTTGACATTAACATAGTAAAGGATGTAGCTAGCTAAGCAGGGATAATTTACATGACCATACCTTACAGTCTCCTATGTTGGGAAGGCCTGGACTTGTTTTCCACTTAACCTCATTAATAATTCATGAGCCTCACCTGGGACCGAGGGCTATAGGTGTCTGAGTAGCCGGTGAATACCTTGGCTTAGCAAGACAAAGGATGGCAGCTCAGTAAGCTGTTTTGAGGAAGTCTGGGCTCAGGGACTACTTCCTATGTAGATACACAACAAGCTCCAGGACTAGGCAGGATCTGAATTATAGCATATTATGAGAGCTATGAAATACTTTCCTTAAATTTTACATGGTGATGGCTACCAGAAATAAACAGGTTAGAAAAGGTGCCAAAGGAACATTTATGGCATCCTGTAGTAGGCTTTATGCGTAGCATTTCACCCTTTTTTTTTTAAACTGAAGCACATATACATCTTTTTTGGCAGTAGAAGAAAAGTCAAAGGCAAGGTTGCCCTGAGATTATAGCTCAGAATTCTCTCTAGCCAGGAAATTTCACAGCTTTGTTCCCTCAGGGACTGCGATTACTCATAAGGTACACTGAACCTTGCACTTTACACAGTGCTTATTCAAAGTGTCCACTTTGAGACTCTCGCTTTACCTGTGGAATTCACAGTGTCCGCAGGGTGTGTGTGAAATTTCTCGGTCTTTTAAATGAGCTTGTAAATATCTCTTTTGGCAGCAGAAATGGAAGAGAAGGCTAGTTTGAGAAGGAAAGTTATTTTGTAGCCGTGTTGACCGTAAACTTTTAATATAGCTAAATTATGGGGTTTAGACACCATAGACTGGAATTAATATATTAGGCCAAATCTTATAAATTGACAAATTTGTTATATGTCTTGTTTATAGCTGACGTTAATATTTAATATCAAGGCTGTCATAATATGCTTTGGTCTAAGAAGCTCTTTAGATCCTATTAAATACCTGTTGGATAAGACTTAACTATTAATAGGCTGTATTAAGTAACTGGACTTATATCTAAGATAATGTTACTAGAGCTATATTATCATAAACAGTCCCTAAAATCTTTATTTTAATTTTCCCAATGTAAACCTATGGAATGGAGGTCCTTTGTCTGGAGCACTAGAATGGTTTAAAAGCAGTGGAAAGACATTCTATGGGAGCTGTACCTGCTAAATTAACACAATTAGTAAGCCTAAAAGTATAACAATTAAACACAATGTAAAGAAAAACAAACTTGGCTGCCACATAGCAGCCACTAATGTTAGAGCCTCTCCCGTTAGAATATTTTAGCTGGTCCATGTAGGTAGTCTCTTCGAAGCCAGCAGAAGCCTTGTAGTTCTGTCCTTTGTATCTTTGCCCTTGTGGAAATGGAGTTGGTATTTGCTTGTGAAACCAGTACTCTGTGGAAAAAGCATATATATCTCCTCTTCAGAGAAAATTAAAATGTTCGGCTCCTTTATTTAGGTGCCGGTCATAATTATCAGCTTTAGGCTGTACCTTTAAGCAATCCCATTTGGGGAAGGCTTAGGCCTGTTGCTCTGTGGACAGATATTGTCTATGGGCTGGCTCTAGCTTCATCCGTGCACAAATAGCAGTTGGATCAAGAGACCACCAAAAGGCTACATTTGAACTGTTTGTATGAGTCTTTATACAGAAACCATCAACAGAGTATTACAAGAAAGGAAGTCACTTTATTGATCCCTTTTTGACCTAGAGTAACACTCAAAACTGGAAACAGATATTATCATCTATGTCTACATATTGCTCCCATTAATTTTTGTTTGTTGCTTTCAACCTATTTGCAAATGATTACCATAATGCACACATACATTATTCTGGCTCAGAGGCATAAAAAACACATATTTGAAGATTAACTTCATGCACTTTTATTATAAAAGGTCATTGCATGGGAAATCCAGTGTATAGTAAGGTTGGTTACATTGTTTTCTTAAAAGCAAGTAAAACTTAAAAACGATGAGCATGTAGGAGGAAAGTGGGCTGAACACAGAGTTTCTTAAACCAATTAATTATTTAAGTCCATAATCTTAACTGATCTCGAGGCATGTTTTTAACTTGGGTGCAAGGTCTGGCTGACAAAAGTTCAATCTCTTTGAAGTCAAGAAATGTTTTCAGAAAATGTATTGAACAGCTGTCTGTAAAAGCAAAGAATATTTCTAAAAAAATGACTCAGAAACATCCCAGTAAGTAAAAGCATAGAAGGCTCAGTCAACAAGCATAAGGTGCTTGGAGCAGGCTGTGTGACGATGGGCAAGGATTATTTCAAAATACAGAGGTTATTTTGTTTGTTTGTTTTTGTTTTGTGTGTTTTTTCTTTTTGTTGTTTTAAGATTTATTTATTTATTTCACATATGTGAGTACCCCGTTGCTGTCTTCAGATACACCAGAAGAGGACATCAGATCCCTATTACAGATGGTTGCGAGTCACTATGTGGTTGCTGGGGATTGAGCTCAGGACCTCTTGATGAGCAGTTAGTGCTCTTAACCCCTGAGGTTTTTTTGTTTTCTTATTTGTTTGTTTGTTTTCTTATAGAAAGTGGTTGGAACTTATGAACGTGAGAATGTCCAGCTTTCAACAATTAATTGGGTCTGATCCTCTAAGCAATAAATGTCAGTTACAAAATGTTCTATAAAATTACTATACAATCAAGCAGAAAATGATTTGATACATACATTATTCAACTACTTTTTCCCCATCTTTGACCTTATATATTTCAGGAAACATTGGGAGACACTGTGTTCTTATCTGAGTGAGAATGAAAACTCTATTGCATCTGAATCCCTGTCTGTGCAAACAATTTCCTTCTTTAGGGAGAATATGTTATTTAAGAAAGAAATGCTGTCTTACAAAATACTTGCAGCAAAAGATAGATCATTCTCAGTGCACTAAGAGAAAAACAAAAGTAATATGATTCAATATTTAGGAGGAAGAGACTACCCTGAACTAGACAGTAGCAAAGGGTTATCATGACAGAACTGATTACACTGAGGAGTTAATTATCACAATAACTAGATGGCTGTTTCAGGATGAGGTGAGAGACACTCAGATCCCACACATGAGCCACAGCCTCTCACTATAGGAACCTCTTGGACTGTGAGGTATATAAAGGTCAGGGAAAGTCAGGGAAGTAACGTTTTAAATGACATTGTGGATACATTAGCTTTTGCTGCTGTAATTTTTTTCTTTATTATATAAGAGAGAGCCAGATAGATTTGTTCAAATGATTAATGGTCTACATACTAGAAATAATTAACTTCCTTGTGCAGTGTGAATGATTTGGGACAGGGCAAAATTTTAAGTTAAAGGCTATTAAATGAGACCATGCCATGACTTTCTTACCCACAAAAACATAAATGGAAACATTTCTCAGTGGGAGGGTGGACCAGGCAGCTAAGCATAATTGGAAAAAAATGTATAAAATTCACGATAATTAATAAAAATATTATTTTTTAAAAAAATATTTTAGGGTATGGAAGCTAACATGATATGACAGCTGATCAAGAAGAGGTCATAAAGAGAATACAAGAGAGAATTTTGAAAGCAGAGATCAGGAAAGAGGTTAGTAGGAAAAGTCGCAGAGCCCTGAGAAATCTTGCCTTTGGGAAACTGGAAGGAAACTACTAAAAGGGATAAAAACAATATAAAAGTCAGACACAGGAACAGCACAGGGAGAGGAACTACAGGATGTGGCAAGTCTGGGAAGGTCAGGAATGTAGCCTTAGACTTCATTTTGACAACACATCATTTATTTAGAACTGCAAAATATCTTTGATTATCACAAGTGTCACAGACATTTTGGAAGAGAAGAAACTATGTGTGATATCTGTGAGTTCGAGTTCTAGCACACCCCGAACTGTGTCTGCTTGACTGCTCTTGGCCACATACATGCCTTCTTACTCAAGGCTGCTGTTCGCTCAGCTCCTACCTTAAGGACTTGGTGCTTGAGTCTTGACTTCCTGCCCTCTGTGAAGCTGCCTCTTGTGCCTTGGATGGTGCAGTTCCACCACCACATACATTTCATCCTTACTGCAGTCAGATCACTCTCATCACTCCTTTTCTCTACCTCCAAGACCCACGTGAAATGAAACACAGGGTCAGATAAAGTGACCAACGTTTTTGAAAGCTTGATCTCAAATGTTCCCTATCGCTACCATAAAAAATTTTCTAACCAGAGTAACTAAGTCAAAATGCTGCCTTTTGGAGCTATCAAGTAATATTTCAGAAGTGGGGTAAGACTGCCAATGACCTATGGGAAATGGAGTTACCTCCGCTAGGACATACGGGTGTTTAGGTCTCACTGTCGCCACTCAATTGCTTCTATATCTATCAGTCCTACTTGAAACACCAACTATTCTGTAGAGAAATCAAGTGCCTCAATATTGGGGACACATGATAGACTGGCTTGCTAGCGGGTAACTAAACAACTGGAAATGAATATCCTGAGTGATTATCAATATAGTGTCAGACTGGTGTTAATTCACAACTTGGGTAATTACATTAACCAGTTCCATTGTCTGCTTTATAATAACTACAAGTTATATATACTTTTACATAAGATATGTCTTCCCCTTGATGTACAGTTTTTTAATTGTCCCTTTAAAAGAATCTGTGCACATACTGTAGGTTTAGAACTTTGAAATTAGTTCATCGATAGATATAGACTTTCAATCGTGGTCTACATGCCCTCAACTCTATTTGACTCTCCTACCATAAGGTCACCTTCATAGCCTTTTACATATATGCTTGAAGCCATAGAGAAAGATAATTCACTCCAGATCGAAGGGTAGGCAGTGCTCTGTAGAGGAGTCGTGAACACATTTACTGCTGTTGCTGTTTTAGTAATTAAAAGGTCAACACTGCTAGTAGGCATGTTTTGTTTCCTGTTTTATACAAAAATGATATGCTATGGGCAAAACAGAAAATGTATTTTGCATTAACATGTGCTACGAATATTTTGAAAGATGGAAGGGCACTGAAATACAAGGTTCGAGGAATAATCCCTTTCGAGTTAAACTCATGAATAAGAATTAATTTTGTGTTTAACATGGTTTCACTCACTCTGTATTGCTTCATGAAGTGTGCCACATGGCTGACTGCACTTGCTTTTCATTATTCTGTTTTACACTCTGGATTGTAGCTCTTCTATTTACATTTTAAGATTAGGTTTTCCCACACTTGAAGAAATGGATGGCAAATTTAAGACATGCCTTCTAGAGGGATTGCCAAGAATTTGTGTGAGTTGTCTTCCATTAAAATGAAAATATATGTTCATGTTTTCAGAAGGATAAATATGCACCTGTGCTGATGTGCATTAATAAATATGTTATTGCTGCTCAATAAACAATGTAATCCCTTCAGTGGATAAAACAAGAACTTTTAGAGAATTTCTTCTTTTTCTCCTTTTTTATTAAAAAATTTTTTTTACACTCCATCTTTTATTCCCACCTGCCCCTGTCCACCCTCCCACTGTTTCACCTCCCATAGCTCCTCCCCACCCTCCTGTTTCCAGGTGGACGTCCCCGCCCTCCCACCCCACCTGACCTCTAAACTCCCTGGGGCATCCAGTCTCTTGAGGGTTAAGGTCATCTCTTAATGAACACAGACCTGGCAATCCTCTACTGTATGTGTGCTGGGTGCCCCATGTCAGCTGGTATATGCGGCCTGTTTGATGGTCCAGTGTTTGAGAGATCTTGGGGATCCAGATTAATTGAGACTGCAGGTCCTCTTACAAGGTCTCCCTCCTCCTCAGCTTCTTTCAGCCATCCCTAATCCAACCACAAGGGTCAGCAGCTTCTGTCCATTGGTTGAGTGCAAATATCTGCATCTGATTCAGCTGCTCCTTGGGTCTTCCAGAGTGCGGGCATTCTAGGCCCCTTATAGTGAGAGCTCCACAGCCTCAGTAATAGTGTTAGACCTTGGGACTCCCCTTGAGCTGGATTCCACTGTGGGCCTGTCATTGGAACTTCTTTTCTCAGGCTCCTTTCCATTTCCATTCCTGAAATTCTTTCAGACAGGAACAATTATGGGTCAGAGTTTTGACTGTGGGATGGCAATCTCCCTCATTTGATGCCCTGTCTTCCTGCTGGAGGTGGTCTCTATAAGTTCCCTCTCCCTACTGTTGTGCATTTTATATAAGATCCCTCCCTCTGAGTCCTGAGGGTCTCTCCCCTCTCAGGTCTCTGGTGCATTCTGGAGGGTCCCCCCCCAATCTCCTATCTTCTGAGGTTGCCTGCTTCCTTTCTTTCTGCTGACTCTCAGGGCTTCAGTCCTTTACCCTCACCCAGTACAAGATCAGTTCTCCTCTCCCCTGGACCCCCACCCCCATCCACTTTCCCTTGAGCAATTGATTAGTGCTTTAAAAAGTATTTATTTTATTATTTTATGTGTGCAATGTTTGCCTGAAAGCAACCATCACATGCATGCTTGGTACCCGTGTAAGTCAAAAGAGGGCTTTAAATCCCATGAGACTTGAGTTACAGACAATAATGAGCTAGGAATCAAACCTCCGATCTCTGAAAGAGCAACCTGCCTATTCAATTTTTTAGGCACAAATTTAGATATTATTAATTAAGGATTGTAAATTATATGTCTCACTTTACCTAAAATTTAATAAGCATTTTATAATAAAATATTGCAAAATACTCTTCCTAATTTCAGTTAAACTTAAAATTTGATTAAACCTATTATAAGTATGTAAGGATTCCACAACAAAATGTGTAAACTCAATAGAAGGTTATTGCCCAGGTCTGCAAAATTATAACAGCAAAACACATTCCATCACCAAGTGCAGAAAAATGTGTTATGCTGTTCTCCACATTGCAAATTGTAAAGGTCTTTCATCCAGCTTCTCTCTTTACTAATGTCAATCACTCTCCTGGCATACCAATTCAAGACTTTTCACATATATTTTCCTCAGTCTCTAAAATTACTAAAGTTGTTATTTTAATCAATTATTTTAATCAGATTCTGTTTGCAAACAGAGGAATAGAGAGTATACTTCATGACCTCATTTGATTAGAATACAGCATCAGATAGATGAACAAATGTATTTCCTTTCTTCATGTCATCTGCTAAGTAACATTGTGTGGTATGCCTGAGAGTTTATATGTTTTTGTTGACAAAGAAAGCTTTTCAATGTGACCTTAAATATGATTTCATGAAAGTGATTAATGTAGAAAAACACCAAAATAGATCAGGTAATTGATATTTTTTGACCACTTTCTATATCATTTCAGAATATGTAATGATGGAACTTATGATTGATTACATTTGTCTACTTTTTTGAAATAATTTTGAAGGTTAATTATTCTCAATGAATATTCTCTGTTTTGGTGAAATAGTTTTTATCCTCTAGTCATCTAGGGCAAAATATTTATTCATATTTATACTTCATCATATAACTTAAAAATCATTTGGACAAAAATGTAGAGAATCAACTCTGCCAGTCTCCTGTTAACTTGTTAAAAACATTCTTCTTTCTTTCTTAAAGGTTGTTTTCCCACACTTTTCAAAACGTGAACTTCAAAGTATTATGTGATACCTGATATTATCCAATCATGAAACATCTATATAAATACACAGGAAAATTTAGGCCACAAAAGAAGGGAAATACAGAAGAGGACTGAGTATGTCTTCACATTAAACAAATCTTGGCCTTCCCTCCAAATAGTGTATGTATCAAAAGGACTGAATGATATGTCCAGTGTCAACCAGTGCACTGGGTATTGTTAACTCTTCATGCATTTATTTCCAGATGAAAAATGTGTGAGAAATCCAGGTGTGATGATGTCCACATGCAGTCTCAGCCCCCAGTAATCTGAAGGAGGAGAGCCATGCAGTCTAAGGCCGCCAGGACTGTAGAGATTTTCTGGCATCTCTTTAGGAGCATAGTGAGACCTCACTCAGAAAACCACATCTAAAATCAATTCACCTGAAATACCTTGAAACTATTTCGCAGTTTCTGATATCATGGGTACCAGACAGAATCAGCATTTTCCAAGCTGTTGAGCAATCTGAGCCCTCTAATCTAAACACTAAGCATGGAGTTACCAAACTACAGAGACTCTATAATCTGGTGCACCATTTAGAAAATTGACTTCTAACTTAAAGACAGCCAGAAATAATGAATTATATCACTTAAGAGTTTTCTAAGAGACAAATAAAAATTAAATTTAAATACCCTGAAATGAGGCAGGTGCTAGAGTCTATGTCAACAGGCAAGAATGTGTACTCCTCCTGCAAAGAACCCAAGCTGGGTCACAGCATTCATATCAGATGAATCATAATTGCCTGTCACTTTACCCATAGGTAATCCAGCGTTCTTAAGTAATCCAACATTTTTTTTTAATTCTGTGGGCACCTGCCCTCATGCCTGAGCACATATGTGCACATGCACATATAGACACACACACACACACACACACACACACACAAACACACACAAGCACACATACACAAATCAATAAAAATAAATCTTTAAAAATGCCATAAAATTACTAAGCCATTTTAGCGACGAGATTAAAAGGATTACACACACTGTAACTGTTAATTCTATACTATTGTGCAGACTCAAAATAACAGATATCATCCTAAAAGATCTTATCATCACTAATGAACATATTTCTACAGTTATTGGAACACTTGTACGTATTGATAATCGTTCCGCTGTTTATGGAAGAGAATTATTTATTTTTTATTGAATATCATCTTCATTTACATTGTCAATTTCAAAACCTTTCCCAATTTCCCCCCTCCCCAAAGACTCCCAACCCTTCTCCCACCCCCTGCCTCCACATTTATGCCCCTCCAAGCAACCCACTCCCACCTCCTCCCCCCATCCCCGATTTCCCTTTATTGGGGCATTTATTGAACCTTTACCTGACCAAGGACCGCTCATCCCACTGATGCCTGATAAGGCATTCCTCTGCCGCATTTTTGGCTGGAACCATGTGTACTCCTTGGTTGATGGTTTAGTTCCTGGGAGTCCTGGGGCATCTGGGTGGCCAAAATCATTGTTCTTCCCATGGGGCTGTAAACCCCTTCAGCTCCTCTGGACCACCCTCCAGCTCCTCTATTGAGGACCCCATGCACAGTCCAATGGTTAGCTACTAGCATCTGGCTCTATATTTGCAAGGCTCTGGCAGGGCCCCTCCGGAGATAACCATGGCATGCTCTGTTTGGTATATACTTCTTGTCCTACTTCTTGTAGTGTTAGGGTTTGGTGACTGTTTATAGGATGAATTCTCAGGTAGGGTAGTCTCTGGGTGGCCTTTACTTCAGTCTCTGCTCCCCACATTGTCTCCCTTATTGCTCCTGTGAGTATTTTGGAAGGGAGTTATTAAACTTTGTCCTCAACAAGCCAGGAACATATGTTGATGGTATTTCACATTATTGACACACGGAGTCTCATTTAATGTTGCATACCTGCTTATACTGTTACTCTGTTATTAGTTATACATATTGATTATTTTAATATCCTGAGCCCCCAAAGATTTCCAGAAATCAAAGTAAGTGATTGTATTTAAAGTGTGAGTCTAGAGATGCTGTGTTTATTAACCTATTGTCAGTATATAGTGATATTGAGTTGTATGACCTCTTCATTCCTTTACTATGAATGCTGGTATCACAAGATTTATTGATAGTGGAAAAGAGGTGAAGATAGGATATTGTTGGTATTAATAAAAATGAAAATCAAATGGCCTCAAAGTAAGTAGCAGAGAGGAAGTAAAACAAAAAGGTTATAAGAAAAAAATGCATGATGAATTTAAGTTAGTGAACATGGAATGTCTAAAGATTTTGCTAAAAATCTCAGTGGCAGCCTCGTGACATAAAATTACTAAGCCATTTTAGTGATAAGATTAAAACGGTTACACACACTGTAACTGTTAATTCTATACTATTGTGCAGACTCAAAATAACGCTTTTCCCTTCTCCTTCCTGGCTTAGTGACAGATTACTCCGCTTTTGATTTGGACTGTTTGGCTGTATTTCATTAGAAATGCAATACTTACGTTGTGAACTAGCACGAGCCTTCCGAGCACCAGAGTAGATGCAGAAATGACTTGGGAGTCTCTAAGGTGAGCCTAGGAGCCGTGCTGCTCAGCCATCGTGTGTCGTGGCAGTGCTCAGCATCAGGGCCCCAAACCACTGTTTTTTTCATTACAAAGCAGAGTCTAGGATGGGCATGGGGAATTATTCTTGGATGTCAGCAACAGTGATGTAGAAAACATGAGACCCTTCAGGCATGGAGTGCTTGTGCTTTATGATTCCCTGGTCAGTGCTATTTCTTCAGCCTATGGAAGACAATGCGAAGGGAAACTATAACTTCAGCACACTCACACCCTGGCCAGGGTCCATGTGGTACACACCGATGAGAGCCAATGTAGAGAAGCCATCCATTCACATCGCACAGATCCTTGATTCAGGTCCACCATGAGGGAGTCACAAGCCATTTAGGATATCGGCAAAATCACCGTCCACTTCCATCAACTGAACGCAAAGGGTGGAAAGGGAATCATTAGGGTGCAAAAAAAAAAAAATCAATTCTGGGCATCTGTCTGCATGCAGACCTCAGGCCAAAACAGATTGAGTAGGGAAAAGCAGACAAAAGGGAAATCCTGGATTTCATTGCACAGCTCCTATTACGTGACTAATGAACCTTTCATTTTAAATCAGTGTGTTTTACAGCTGCACCTCATCATTGTTTCTGAGACCTAAAATTATGATGTGTGGCAGAAGTTGCAGATGAGGTGAGGCGTGATGGATTGTCATTGTCAAATTATTAATAGAAAAGTTCATTTTCTATTAGGATTATAAAATATGATATTTTATTCACAGCTCCCTTTTGAACTCTGCCTCCAGCTGCCAAAATCAACTATATTATTCAATGACACACAACTTGGCCAAAAGTAGGTTATTTGACAGTCTAACTATGAAACTTTTTAACTCTCGGTTTTATTTGTAGGAAGCATTTTATCCATATTTTTGTACATATTGCTGTGGTGGCTATTTTTGAGAGAGGGTTTCAGTATGTACCATTGACTAACCAAAAATTCCATTTGTAGATCATGGTGGCCTTAAAATTATAGGACATATGCCTGCATCTTCCTCCTGAGTGCTGGGATTAAAGGCATGCACTACTATGTCTGGATATAATAATATTTTTAATGATGTTAAAATGTGATCAAACTCTTGTTGATAGTTACATAAGGAAGATTCAATTAAGAGAGCTTTGATTCTGTGGAGAGTGATAAAATTTGTTCTCTGAGTACTGTTCATTATAGCATGTACATACTGTAAAATTCGTAACATTAATTAGCAACCTCTTGTAAATAATATCTTGAGATTCACAGATGGACACATTTTTCTTTAAAATGATCTTAGTACATGAACATGGATCTTATAACTTGAACCAATTCATAAATTGGTTCAAGTTATAATTCTACCAGTATTGCTAATTATAACGATCAGGGAAAGCAAGCCAATTCATGAATTCTATCACTATCACTATTGCTAATTGTAAACGTCAGGGAAAGCAATTTCCACTCACAAAATTTATACAGTGGCAGAAGTATACAGGAGTATTAAGTAGGTGTGTATATGGCCATTTTCTGTTTGTTCAAATGGGAAAGCTCTCATGACCATTTCCATTTGTAAATATAAGACTGTTTCAAATCTATAGCAGATTCTTCTTTATGGGAGGATCTGGAGGGAAGAAGGGGGAGAGAGAAATAGTATAATTATATTATAATCTTTAAAAAATTAGAGAAATAATTTATACACAAGTAAAGCTTAAAACTTAATCCCAATAAATCACACAAACTTCAATGATAAATTTTAAAAGTTAATTTCTGTTTTTATACAAGACTTCTGACATTTTACTTTCCAATCCATATTGTAAATGAAGACAAACTTTCTTAATACAGTAAATGACTAGAGCATTTCATAAGAAATGCTTCCATTCAAAATCAAACAAGTTAAGTTGCCACTTAAAATTTAAACAGCAAAAACATTTCAGAAAAAAAGTATTTCTGAAGATATTTGTGTAGGTCTCCTCACAGGGAATGTAACCAAGGCTTGAAAAAACTTATTCTTATGTCTGATTTATAGTAGATAGACCTCAAGTTTAAAAACAAAATGTTAATTTCCAATATATTTTTTACATGCACAGTTCAGCAAAATCTTAGCTATATCTAGAAATTAAAGACTAGGATTTAGTTTTTCATTTTTATTGGTTATTTTATTTATTTACATTTCAAATGTTATCTTCCTCCCAAGTTCCCCCTTCACAAGCCCCCATCCCCTCTACCCTCCCCCTGCCTCTATGAGGGTGCTGTCCCACCCATCTACCCACTCCTGGCTCAGTGGCCTAGTGTTCCCCTATCCTGTCATCAAGCCTCCACTAGTTTTACCTATTCTGCTTAAACTTCAGTATTTGGCAGATTATATGATGTAGAATCACCGCCATTTTATTACAAGAGAGAAAAGGGATCATACAAAACTGCACTTAAGAATCCCTCATTTCCCTATGGGCCTTACGTAGGTGTCTAAGACTATGCTTTCATGGTTCGTAAAGAGCTGTTGAAAGGTCGAGCAGCTTGCTTTTCCTGCTGTTCCTTTGCTCCCCATTTGGAAGAGTTTCTTTGTCATATAACATATTGGCGTGGATACTAGGATATGCTCCTTGTACAGATGATTTCTTTCACTTATACCTTCAAACCGTGACCATATTCACCACCTCCTAACTCTTCTGTCTAGTCTTCCTCCTGCATTTTTCCTTTAACAAGTGACCCACCAGAAATGTCTCTTAGAGGTTAGAAGAAAAACAGTGGCCAGTCTGTTTCCTTAGTTTAGTTTTGGAGGAACAGCTAAGGACCATTGTTGATGAGCACCCTCAGTGTCCATATCAGGTTGGGTTTTTACTGTTATATGTACTTGTTCACCATCACCTTGGTTTCGTATACTGGTGTAGGCATTCAGGTAATTATGATAGTTTTCTTAAAGCAACTATTTTTCTAAAATGTAAAAAATTTCCATTTAAAGACCAATATTATTAAATGTTTCTAAGAAGTTAAAAACCCTTTACTCAGAATAAAGTATTTGCTTAGCTAACTTGTTAAATATATTATATGCATACCATCTGGAATATATCATATGTGCTTTTCTTTTTTAATTCATAACATTTCATGTCTATTTCATGATAGAAGCCATCAAAGTAAAGCATGAGGAGTAAAAATATTTTATCTGTGTATTCAGAATCACACACAAGTTATTTTCACAGTTCAATTTACTATTCAGAATGTTGTTATTCTGAAACAACTAAGCATTGCTCTTGGCATCATTGTGTGCTCTTGTAAAATTCTCCTAATGATGTAGCACAGAGGTAGCTTCTTTTTTCTACTAGACATCTTCACACACTTTGAGTATAACTGTAAGTAAAACTAATACTAATCAACCAACCAAAAGATTTTTAAAATGACATTATCTATTTTCTTTTACTAGTTTATTTTTTTACATATTCATTACAGACTAACATACAATTTAATGTACTTTTAATCTAATTTATTATGTTTTCTTTCTTATAATACAAGCTAATCTTCATTTCAATAGAATTTATGTTATACAGTAAGTAGTCAGTTATAACTGGTGAAAGAAAGAACTAGTTTATAACAAGAAGAGAGTTTATTTTGCTTTGTCAGTAAATATTGTGAAGTATACACCAGTAACCTCAGCATTCAGGGAGGCTGAGGGATGATGGCTGCTATTAATACCTGGTCTTCATAGTGAGTTCAAGCTAGCATAGGCTACATGGCAAAAAAAGTTTTAAGAAACAAAAGCTCAAAATAATAGAAAGTAGAAATGAGAGTAGAGAAAGAGAAGATACAGACAAAGAGATCACAGAAACAGAGAGAGAGAGAGAGAGAGAGAGAGAGAGAGAGAGAGAGAGAGAGAGAGAGAGAGATGACGGAAAGAGGAAGAGGGATGGGAGATCGTCTTGATCTTACTTAAAAACTGATGGGAAAAGTAAGAAAAATTGATGAAGACCAGAGAAATGCTGTGCACAACATATCCAGATTCCTGAGAAAACAGACATGACAGCTAGAGATAGTGTCATTATGTGTAGATTTGCAGCAAAATTTCAGCTTGACAATGAAAAGTGGGAGATTTTATCTGATGACTATTTAGTCATTGGATTACAAGACATATGCAGATGCTAAGGATAAAGGTCAAGAAGGGAAATGATATCTGGAAATTTTTGACATTTTCTTGGCAAAGAATGGTTGTGCAAGCTGAGTGGGAGAACAGAGTGGGACCTCTTAGACAGTTGCAACAGATATATTAGAGTTTGCAATCATGTGCTGGGTTTCTGAAGCAACCCTAAGCTGATCTCCTGTAGTAATGCCAGAGGGATATGATGAAAGTATACTGATGCAAATGAATTTAGTCCTGAGACAAAACAGTGATTCTGGTTGTAGGCATGAGATGTAACTTTTTTCAATAGAATATGAAGACAAAACAGTTAAGGAAGACCAACAGAGTCAACTAACCTGAACCCTTGGGCTCTCCAAGAGACTGCACTACCAACTAAAGAGCAAATATGGGCTGGACATTGGACCCCTGGATATGTATAGCAGATGTACAGCTTGGTCTTCATGAGGGACCCCCAAATAACCGTAGCAGGGGCTATTCCTGAATCTTGTGCCAGTCCGTAGATCCTGTTCCCCTAACCGGGTTGCTTTGTCTGGCTTCAGTGAGAGTAGATGTACCTAGTCCTTAATGTGCCAGGGTGGGCCTCCCCCTTCTCAGAGGAGAAAGGGAGGGGGGATGGGAGAGGAGGTGTGTGAGAGGGGACTGGGAGGAGGGGGCTCTGACATTGGGATGTAAAGAGAATAAATTAATGAATAACAAAACCAAATATACTTCTGATATTTAAAAAAAAAAACAGTTAAGGAGGAAGCAGAGCTCATACTTTCAAGAAATGTCTACCTAACAACTACCATGTTTACATATGTGTTTGAGATATACTGAAAAGACATGGTCGTACTCTTTGGTTTTGAGACTATAATGATAGAGAAGAACGGGTGTGATTAAAGTCAATGTATGGACGGACTTTCTAGAGCAGAGTTTTAAAGGTAAAGATTTAGGATAGAAATGTAACTCAGAAATGTAACTCAGGCTTCCTTTGCTATGTAGGCTACAACATAGTCCTAGATCTAAGGGATAAAGTAAATGAATAGACTTAAAAGAGAGAAAAAAACACTCAATAGGAGTATTACTAGTGACAACAGCCTTAGGATACCAGGTGGCACATGGGACCATCAAAGACACTTTGACGGCCAAGTGTCATTGGAAAACTGAAGTTGTGCAAATAATCACTCTTAGGAGCTGAGGCATCGTTGTTCCTCCTGTGGCACTGCAAACTCCTTCAGCCCTTTCTCTAACTCCTGCATTGGGTACCCTGTGCTCAGTTCAGTGACTGGCTGAGAGTGTATTTGTCATGCACTAGCAGAGCCTCCCAGGTGACAGCTATATCCAGCTCCTGTCAGCAAGTACTTGTGGGCATCCCTAATAATGTCTGGGTTTTGAAACTGTATATAGGATGGATCACTAGGTGGGGTGGTTTCTGGATGGTCTTTCCCTCAGACTCTGCTCCACCCTTTGTCTCTATATCTCCTTCTGTGGGTATTTTGTTTCCCCTTCTAAGAAGGACCAGATGATCCATACTTTGCTCTTCCTTCTTCTTGGGCATCATTTGATATGTTAATTGTATCTTGGGTATTCCAAGGTTCTAGGCTAATATCCACTTATTAGTGAGTGCATTCCAAATGTCTTCTTTTGTGGTTGGGTTGAGCCAGCCAGTACTCCCAGAGCTCCCAGGGACAAAATCATCAGTCAGATAATACACATGGTATTACCCATGGCTCCAGATGCATAGGCAGCAGAGGATGGCCTTGTTGGACATCAAAGGGAGGAGAGGCCCCTGGTCTATTTTTTTAATTGAATATCATCTTCATTTACATGGCCAATAGTAAAACCTTCCCAGATTTCTCCCCTTTCCAAAGACCCCAATCCCTCCTCCCACTCCCTGCCTCCAGTTATATGCCTCTCCACATGACAACTCCCACCTCCCCACCCCCTAGGTTTCCCTTTGTTGAGGCCTCTATTGAGTCTTTACCTGACCAAGGACCACTCCTCCCACTGATGTCCAACAAGGCCTTCCTCTGCCACATTTTTGGCTGGAACCATGTGTACGCCTTGGTTGATGGTTCAGTCCCTGGGAGTCTTGGGGCATCTGGGTGGCTGAAATCATTGCTTTTTCCATGGGGCTATAAATCCCTTCAGATTCTCTGTCTTAGAAAGGCTTGATGCAGCAGTGTAGGGGAACACCAGACAGGGAAGCAGGAGGGGGTTGATTAGGGAACAGGGGGAGAGGAGATAGCTTATGGGATTTTCAGGGAGGGGGCAAGAAAGGGGAAATAATTTGAAATGTAAATAAAGAATATATCTAAGGAAAAAAAGAGCTGAGTCATGTCTCCATTCCCTCTATAAAGGGTCTTTCTTTACAGGGAGTCTCTTCATCACTCTTTAAAGGGAGAAGTACTATGTGAAGATTTCTTATCAGTTAATTCTTTGTTCAATTTCCTATCCCAGTTAAATAATTTAGTAGTTTACTACTATGTAAGGATCTATTGATTAAAGCAATTTAGCTCCTGATGAATGGCTAAAGAAAACAAAGGTAGATATTTATCACACTTGTATTTGTCAACACAGGCTTGACTAGATTATTTGCTAGTCCCGTGGAATATTTAAAAAGCTATAGATTGTGCCTTGATTCAATCTGCAAATATTTTAAAGAACAGTTGGGTTTTCATTACGAGAGTCATACTATTCCTAATGTGAAAACAATAGTTCAAATTCTGTGTGAATTGACTTATACTGTGTGGGATGCTTGTGTGTGTGTGTGTGTGTGTGTGTGTGTGTGTGTGTGTTGTATGTGTGTGAGAGAGAGAGAGAAAGAGAGAGAGAGAGAAAGATAGATAACTGTTTACATACTTGGTTTGATTTGTTTTTGAAGAAAAGGAAGGAAATGATTTTCCAGGGCCACTGATAAGTTCTCAGATACCAATATTTAAAACTCAGGAACTTGTGGGAGAAAATATAAAAACAGGACATCGAGCCTTAGGGAACCTGGTTGTATGCAGAACCACAGGCTGGGATTCACTGCTATGGTTTTTTATCCTTCACAGACTGCAAGTTTTCAGTACTATACTGATATGTGCATGACATAATTTCTTGTTTATCTATTCATAACTATCTTTTTGTGCTTGGATAACACAAACAGGATTCTGGGGTCTAAAGCAGTCAGAGGCATTAGGAGAAGAGAAATTCTTACACACTCGGGTATATGTAAACCCCAGATGCAAATGGTGATACTAACAAATTTTCAGCAACAGAATTTAAAGAGAGGAGATATGATTAAAAAATTATATGAGAGCCGGGCGGTGGTGGCACACGTCTGTAATCCCAGAACTTGGGAGGCAGAGGCAGGGGAATTTCTGAGTTTGAGGCCAGCCTGGTCTACAGAGTGAGTTCCAGGACAGCCAGGGCTACACAGAGAAACCATGTCTTGAAAAAAAAAGTGAAATGAATGTTTGCATTCCATGATAGCAGTGGTCCAGCAGTCAACAAGTACTTGATTTGGTCCCTCATTGGCAGGTTAACAAGTTCTGACGAGTGTTTCTGATTCTAGAATCCTAGTCATTACACCTTTGCTACTCAAGGGTACAGGATTCCTTTATGGTCTTTATATTTATTCATTTATTTATTATTTTAATGAAAACTTATATGACTTCACAAAAATATATGAAGTCATATAAATTTTATATATATAAAATTTCCAAACTAGCCCTGGTATCACATCATGTCTGTGATTACTATTGTTTTGTTCTCTGAAAAGCCTGGGAATGAGGGAGACTGTATCTCAAGTTTGTTTGCTTGTTTGTTGCAGGAATCCAAAATTCTCAAATAAAAGCAACTTGGATATCAAAGGGGATATTTGACTCACACAGTACTTCATAGCAGGGATGTCACAGCTGCTCTGAGGAGCCTGAGGGAACTGGTCATATGATTTCCACAATCAGAAATAAAGAGCAGCAAAGGATGCATGCCCAGCACACCCAGATGCTGCTTAGTAATGGTGTCCCCAGGAGCCAGTTGGTCTTCCCATCTCAACATACTCAGACCAAAGGCCAAGATAATCTAGATAATCCCTCAGACAGACTTTCTTCCCAGTTGATTTTATATGAAAATTAAAACTATACATTACAGGGAGTATAGCTTATAAGCTATATAACACACCATTGCTACCTTAGAGACAGTACAGCAGCATGGGAGTTCAGTAGAAAATGGCTATATTCCTTGATTCAAGTTATATTATAACCTCACTAAACAGCAGAAATAATAATGAATTTTTTAACTTAAGTGTTACTTAGTTTCAAACAGAGACCTTAAATTTTCTCTGCTAAACAGGGAAGTCAAGAGACAAGTTAACATTTTCATACATCATTCTAACTAATTTCACCACTTGAACAGTTAAATAAGCTAGTGAAATTCACTTAAAATAGAAAGCTTAAAATCCTTTTAAATCAATCATTAAGATTATTTTTCTCTATTTGTAAAATTGTTTCATTACACTGTTTTATCGAATCAAATTGTTTATAAATTTCTTTGAAATGTCCTTGTAGAATTATCCTCTACCTGTTAGAGCATGATTCTCTCCATTCCTTCAGAAAACAAGGCTCGGCTGACATAATAAGGTGTTTCTCTACTTCTAAAAGGAAACAATTGGATTTTTCCTAAAATGGAATTTAATTTGTATGGCTTCAGTATAGTGATCTATTTCTTTCCAACACAGCTGTGAACGCTTGCTTTACTTTGCCTGACTAATGAGTGCATCGAACTACCGAGCCAGTGTTTATTGATTGTAAAGAGTTAAGTTATTCTAGCAACTTTGCTTTCAATGCAAAGCATAGGACAAGGACAGAAACTACCAAACACACACTGCCTAGTGTCAGAGAGAGGGGGAGGGGAAGGAGAGGGAGAGAGGGAACAGTGTACTCTGAAAATATAATAAGTATACAAGTATATATAGGGTTTTATGACAAATTTAGTTAACTGCTATATTAAAATAATTTCACAAATTTTGGACAAGCTGTATTATTTGTTTTTGCTGTTAAGAAAATACTTCTTATGTACTTGATCAACAAGGTGTGGACTTCTGGAGAGGTTTAACCTCCTGGTTAAGAAAATACTATATAATTGATAAACAAAGAATGGATTCAACAGAGCTATCTAACTTCATAGCAGTAAATTCTAAGTTGATCTTTGTCTTTCTTCAATTGGCTTAACAGCAATGGGCTGTCCAGAAATGTGTTGGTAAGGACTCCTGACTTTGGAGAAATCGATTGAGACATTCCATTTGGAAGAAACAAGAAAATTATCTGTTCATTCAATCATACTTTTCATATCACTGACCAGGCTCATGTAGGTAAAATGTGTTCAGAAGCAATTAGAAATGCAAGTCTATGGACTTTCTTACATAGAAATATAAGTATATGTCAAATTTCATCCTGGGCTTAGAATATAAAGTTGGATGAAGCTTGCTTTCAGTGCAGATAGAGTATTTCTGCTCCTGGCATGAAGTATGCATTTTCCTATGACTTGCATGCTAGGAAATATTGAGATATTGGAGGTTTCTAGACAACTTACAGGAACAGCTTATGTCTAAAAATAATTTTCTACCCACACCAGTAAGGTATGAACTTTTTACCTGAAAATAAAATTAAGTGATAGAATCATGTAGAAATATCCTAGTAACAAATGTTATAGAAACAGATAAGAATATCTAAATAAAGTCAGAGTCAAAGATTAGGAAAGAAATTTGAGACTCTGCTTGGTTTGTAGCTCCTTAAATTCATCCGGGACATATCTAAGACATTTCTAATATCTTGGATTATAGAAAATGCAACTATTGATATTTATGGGAAAATACCTAAAAGTTGGTGTTTAGATTACTGACTATATCTCAAATTTTTGATCTTTTCTAGAGGTAAAAGTTTTGAGTAAGATTTGGATGATCTACAATCACAACCAACAGATTAGAAAGATCATCTGTTGGTTTCCCAGATTTAGAAACTAATAGTGGGCATTCTGTAGCTAAGCACACTGCACCGTGGAATTTGATATTTGTTTAATATAGAATACTGTTACAGGGGTATGGTGAATGGAGCTGTCATTTTTGATGACACTGTTATTGTTCTCTTTGAAAAATATGTTCTTTGTATCTGGCTGAGAGATGACCCAGTGACATGAAGCACGGACACAAGTTCACCAGTTTTCCTGGGTTTGTATTGATGTGGTCTCCTGTTGGAGGCTTCTTTCAAATATTTGTCTTCCCATGGTGACTTCTTAGGCATGAGGAATGTTTCTATGGGACCTGTTTGTTCTATGTCTGTCTTAGATGCTTATGAAAGCCAACCATTTCTAATGACCAAGGAACCAAATAATGGGAACAGACACTGGAAAATTGACCTTGAAGCTTTTATTGATAGAGATGCAAAGGCCTTGAAGTTTTTCTTGGTAGAGATGTCAACAGCTAGTTTTTATCTCACCTAGGAGACTGCTATGCTGGATGGCAGTTGACACTTTCTCTTGTTCTGAGCAGTTACTGTGGGTGAAATTGTCATGACTTTTATCACTAGAGCGATAGAGCTGTCTTCTGCTAATTCTTACTCATTCGTTGCACATTCTTATTTTTTATTTTATTAGGAAAACATTATGACGTATGGTAGCTATGGTTTACCAAATGTTGTACCTTTACATTTATTATTGCATATAACTAATGACAATCTTAACTCAGTGGTAAATTAAAAAAATGTTAATTTCTTGATGAGGAAAGAGAATGCAAAACACGATGAGTAATTGTGGGTTAGTACAGGAAGGCAAATAGATATGAAAACACACATATAAAGTGATTTTATGAGCAGATTTATGAGCCGATAAATGTCATATTTAAGATTGAAGCAATATTTCAGAAACTTCACTTAGGAAGGATGTCATGTAAACCTGAGTACAGGGTATAGAGTTTTTATTTCAAGTCCCACACAGATGGTACCTCTGATCTTCTATAAGCTCTGTTGGCATGGCAAGGGGATTTGAGAAGGAAGTAGAGGTAAAGAGAGAGAGGGTACAGTGAGGAAAAGGAGAGAGGGGGAAGGAAGGGGAGGGGAAAGGAAGGGGAGGGGGAAGGAAGGTAGGGGAGGAGAAGAGAGAAGAGAGGAAGGGAGGGGAGAGAAGGGAAGGGGAGGGGAGAGAAGAGGAGGGGAGGGAAGGAAAGGGAAGGGGAGGGGAGAGAAGAGGAGTGGAGGGGAGAGAAGGGAAGAGGAGGGGAGGTGAGAGGAGGGGAGGGGAGGGGAGAGGAGGGGAGAGGAGGGGAGGGGAGGGGAGAGGAAGGGAGGGAAGAGAACCTATCCTTTTCAAAGACAATATTAAATGGATGGTCCTGTAATTTACTCAAACTCTTACCTATTATCTTCTCATGCCATTTTTCTTATGCCTTGCATAAATCTCCAGTTGTCCAAAGCACATGATGGTTTATAAATGTATGTAGGCAACAGAAATTTAGTAATTCAGAAAGACTTTTTGGCTGCTTAAGTGAAATCAAGTGCTTTTCCACCTCAGAGCATTTTGCCAGACTTGATCACTCATGCTTTCTTGAGAAGTAGGTCAGCATTCAGTTTCTCTTTGCATTAGAACTCAAGAAAGAGCTTATTAATTCACCATGCAAGCATCCAGTAGAGGATACCTACCCCAGGATTTTACAGCTACCTCCTAATCAGGACTTTTCCCTTTTTAGATCCCCAACTTATGAATACTGCTGCATTCTTTTGTAGATGGAGATTTATGCAACCTTACACTAAATTTTCTTCTGAGACCTACTCTTGATGAGTAGATTAAACAAAGATGGTTACTGGGAATCTATTCAGATTCCCTATGTGGTTTTATTATATGTGAGAATTTGGAAGGTCATGTATTTGAACATAGAACAGTCACTGTACAGTGACTTTACCTTGACTATATTAAAGGTCTCTATTCTCGTCTTAATTTTGTCTATAATATTTCCAAAGTTCCCATGGCATCCTACATGGGATGGAGCTCCCTCTCAGTATTTCATTGATTTAGGTCATTTCCTACATTCATAATCATAATTATAATTTTATGTCTGCCCACATAAAATGTTTAGACATCTAAAAATTCTGTTAAGTTATATTCTGCGTGTGCCAGAGGAACCAGGTATTTTGAAGATAGAGAGGAAAAGACATAGCTCGCAGAAACACAGGGCTAGGGTCCAATTGAGATGGGATTTACTCAAAAGCCTCCCTGTTGTTCAGAGAGGACCTCATCCCTGGGCACTATGTCCCTGGTTTTCAGGGCCTCGTGGCTTTATATTGCCTTGAACGTTGTTCTCCTCATGGAGATTGCATCAGAAGTTCCTCAGACAGAGATGCTTTCCTGTAAAACCTCAATAGCATAAGAAATATAAGACTCTATTAGCAATAAGTATGTGTGTATTCAGGGCTCCCTTTCAGTATTTCATTGTTTTTAAACACATGGACATGTTTTTAAATCTGTGGAAAGCCTCAGAAAAGCCCATCTGATATTAACAAAATATGAAATAATCATATCTACATTTATAAAAATGTCAACGATCAATAACAATTATTGTTTAGCAGCATAGAGGAATAGTTAGGAAAGTTCACCATCATCTTTATCCATTGTAAACATTGTCCCTAATTATCTTTGTTTTCTACAAAATGTCTATGGTCTTTACCTTCAGCCTTTGAGTCAAGCCTGTCGCAGATTAAAAAGGCAAGAGTGGGCAATGTACTAAAATGGCTGCTTAGACTGCAGAAGTAGAGTGAAAAATAAATGGGAAATTACAAAACAAAACAAAATATAAACCACACCTTGGTGTCCTTCAGCTCATTTTGCTTCCTGTTCTTAGAGAGCTTACTGGTATTGGGGAGGTGGGGATTAAGAAATGAATGGGTAAAAGATAAAGCGTGCAGACTCAAACTTTTGTCAATCTGCTAAGAAATACATCAGTATCAACCAGAGAGATCCTTGAATAAAATATTTTCATCCCATCTGCCTTTTCATTTTCAAGAGTTGTTTTGGCTCAAGTCAAATGAATTTCAAAGGAATATCAAATCGGTATTGAACGATGCAGATGAGGAATTAATAGTGTACTATAAAGCTGCTGGAGGCTTTAGAGCAGATTCCTCCGGGTACCCAGGGTTCTCGTTTGGCTGTGTGTTTTATATTAATTAAAAATAAAAAATATGAGCTCTCTCTTGTCTGGGGAAGATCCGAGTCTCTCTGATGGGCTTTCCTGCCAGGCACACGCACCAGAGGTTTGTGCAGAGATTATAATAATAGAATGTATCGATTTGAGCTAACAAATGGTGAAACCAGAGTCATCTGGGGCTGCTCTTGTAATAACACGCCCAGGGTTTCCCACCATTCCTCAACCCAACAGTCTACCATCATCTGGTGGGGCAAGCAGCCAGCGCTCTAGGTATACTACCCAGGGTGTCAGGGTAAACAGAAGCTCTGTAAAACTTTAATCATTCCATAACTGAGAGACAGTAATGGAAGCAGGGGAGCAGAAACTCCAGCAAAGACAAATACTGGGATTGCCTTCCCAGTGAACTCCACGTGGGCATCAATTCAAAGAAGCTCAATCAAAGCAAACCGAGACCCTCAACTCTACACGTGAGAATTCAGAAGCTTGTTCCAAAGTGCAGGCTTTGCACATCAGCTCAGCCCCAGCTCAGCGTGACCTACTAGTCCTTCGACTGGGTTATTTGGAAAATTCATCTTATATTTAAGCCAGCTGGACATTTTATGCAAGTTTTCTCCAGCTTGCACTTTGATTTCCCACATTTTTTATTTAATGAGGAAAAAAGTCGTGTCGGTGAGATACTCTTGGGCAGATCCTGAGGTGATGGCATGGCTGCCTAGTATCGGAAGTGTTGAGCTAATGACACGCATGTGAAGAATAACTTATTGGCCAAGAAGCCGTAGCTTCTTCAGACTCTGATAGATATATTTTAATGATTTTCTGTAGAGCTCAAGCTTAATCGCTTGAGTGTGATTAGAGCACGTTTTATCTGCTCTGTATTATTGCAAGTGGATATTGATGCACTTGATTTAAGAAGCAAATGTGTTCCTGCTAAGCAGTTGATAATTTAAATGCATAACAGCTCAGTAATTTTGATAATGTAAGCGATAGCAAGATTTATGACGGAAATAATCTTGACTATCGACATTACTGAACACAAGCAAACATGGTGTCCTATCTTAACCGATACAGCTTACCAATGACAGTGGTATGTAATTGCTAAAGCACTGTGAGTGTCTTTGCAAACATACACTTTCTGATGGAAGTGGGGATTTTTTTTTATTACTATCTGCCAATTCAAAGTATATTTCCTTCTTCAAATATCCCTTCGTGAGCCACTAAAATAGCAGTTGAGAACTGATTAACATGGGTGCACAATGAATTAATGAAAAGCATAATACATGTCATAGAGACCCGAGTACCCAAAAGGACAATATTCACAATGGTGAGCATTTAGACAGCTGTTAAATATTATGTGCTCGTTCTCTTCACTCCGTCTGTGCTGAGAGCTAGCTGAAAGATGGCTTTGCAGTAGCAGTTCTTTGTGATCCTGGAGCAATATTTGCTCAGGGGTAGGGTGAGGAGATGTTTTAGTTGGTAAACTGCCTGCTACATTAGTTTGTAGATCTAAGTTTGATCCCTGATGTCCATTGAAAATGCTGGGCAAGGTCATGCATATATATTGTTAACACTGGGGCAGAGTAATGGAGGGACAGAACAGGCTGATTCCTGGAACTCTGTAGACTTCAATCTAGCTGACCAATGAGACAAGACAGACAGACAGACAGACAGACAGACACACACACACACAGAGAGAGAGAGAGAGAGAGAGAGAGAGAGAGAGAGAGAGAGAGAGAGAGAGAGACCCCACTTTAGAAAATAATTTTGAAAGTGATAGAAAAAGACAACAGATGTCAACCTTTACTCTCACGCATGCACACACACATGCACACACTCATTTTCCCTCTGTATCACACACACATTCTCTCTCACATATACAAACACAAATATTCTCACTCACACACACATTCTCACATGCACGCATGCACACACCCTTTATACAAACACAAAACATACTAAAAACTAAAAGCAAAAAAAGCCTAAAAATATCATTTGGGCAATATCTAATAGCTCATGGACAAATGTACAAACCATTTCTATTGGGGCATCATCAAAGGCCAGAGGATCTTTCTGTAGGAAAAAAAATGAGTCATTTGCAACGTACACCAGCTTAGAGAACCTATAGCAAAACTAAACTACAAAAATTCAACCAAATAGATATCCTGTGGTCAATCTCCCCACATGCATTCAGTCTTCAATATGAGCATGTATTTCTACATCTTTTTGGTGTCACATGTATAGAGTAGCAATGTCAACCAGACTAAGACAAGTTGATGGACAGGAGAGTGAGGCACAAGCAGACCACACTGTGACAATGACTCTCATGTCAGCATGGTCCAGACAGAGCAGATGTGACTGAGTCAACTTTCAGAAGTAAGCGCAGCCCTTAGGCTTGGTTAATTTAACCATGCATTTGTCAAAGTATTATAATACATGATAATATGTTTTTGAATTATTTAGTTTGTGCTTACTCGTCTGTGTACCTTAAATGCAAGTTTAGATGGTTTACCTGGTTCTGTGACTCTTATTAATTGAGTGTAATCCTGATGAAGCTTTGTGTCACACTTAGAATATTGTATCTAAAGATAGCAGGGTGTCTCAGCTTGTACCTTGAGTTTTGGGTCCTCAGTGTTCTTGGTTCTGGAGTATCAGCTGATGACTAGTTCTTTATAACAGTCTGCTGTCAAACAAAGGCTAGGCAGATCACCCGCGAATGATCTACCTTTTCTTTGGAGATTTCATTGAGCCCAGGCATACTTCATTCTCTTTAGGGCGCCATGTCATAAAGTTCCCAAGCAACCAGACATGTTGGGGATCTATGCTCCAGAGAAGGATGGCTTTTTTTTTTCCTTTCAAAACAATTTATTTCAAACTGCAAGGAGGATTTTTTTGTTTGTTTGTTTGTTTGTTTGGATCAAAAAAATTTTTTATTGGATATATTCTATATTTACATTTCATTTCCCTTTTTTTGTTTCCCCACACCTCTAAGGTCCCACATGCCCTTTTCCCTCCCCCTGCTCCCTCATCCACCCCTTCCCACTTCCCTGTTCTGGTATTCCCCTACACTGATGCTTTGATCCTTTCCAGCACCAGTGTCCATTCCTTTCTTCTTGCCAGACATCATTTGGTATGTGAATTCTGTCTTTGGTGTCCCAAGATTCTAAGCTAATATTAATCCTCCCCTCAAGAGTCATGAGCAGACATTCAGCTAAAGATGCTTTAACAAGAGGGAATTAGCTGAAAAAGAAATAAAAACCAGGCATAACCCATTTAATTCACCACCTCAATTAGCCCCAGCTTATGAAATTTATTATTTAGAAATGTTTTCAAAAGGTCTCATGTGAAAAGAAATCTCCTTTATGAGGCCCACACGTAGCTATTACTCAGCCATGGACAGTCTTCACGTATCTTGGGTATCTTAATTATATATAACTCCTTCCTGCTCCTTCCCATTGCTTGTCTGAGTAATTCACTGAGAAGTGATTGTTTTCATATATCCTTTTGTATCCCAATTGCCTACTCTATAAAATCATCTAATTTATGTGATGTTATGATTTTCTTTCTATGATTTAATTCGTATATAGTAAAAATGCTAATGTATAATATCATGATGCACTATATTTTCACTAAGACTGCATTGCTTCTTTTAGTTCCATATTTAACTAGAATGATATTTTTGGATTTGATACAGTCTTAGAATGTTAGAAATAATGGCTCCTGCTACAGGAGCCATTATTTCTATTTCTGCTTTAAAGTTATACTGAAAGTTCAAATAATTTGTCGGTAAGACCCCATCATCATTTTCTTCCTTCTATTAAATAACTGTTGGGAGAGGCTTTCGGCACTTTGTTCTTCTCAATTAAACACTTGCTCTGTGTATAGAATTAGAATAAAGATTGGTTTATGCTCCAAAGATACCACTAATTAAGTGATGATCTAATGCATTCTGAAACCTGTTTTGTTTTCAACTCAAAGTCTGTGTCTGTTGCCAATTATACCCCAATTAATTGAAGCTTCAGTGTGAGAAATTCTGTTTCCTTTCTCACTGCACTGGAGGAGCTCCTTTAACAGAAGCTTCTCTGATCTTGTAGCTTTGCATATCTTTCTGAAGTGATATGACATACAGAGATTCGCTCATTGCATTTCAATAGCTTCTGTTGTCCACTGAGCATATTTGATCATTGAGTTAAGAATATATAATTGGTGTATTGAAATCAAAGGGAAAGAGAAGGTCAAGTATAGTCAGATACTATAATTCATATTTTGATTTTTGTACTCCCTGAACCAAATTGTTTTATATGCATATTTCATTCAAGACATTATGCCAAACACTACAGTAGTCTATAATAGTGAATCTTTATAAAGACATAAAATGCAAATATCTTACAGTAATGTCAAGTTTTAATTCCCAAAGAATAGTGACAACTTTCACTTTAATAACTGGGTAAAGCAGTACTTTCAATCTATACCAATCCAGGACTTCATATTGACACTGCTACTTACTGCATATACAACATGCAAGTACAATATCTCAAGTCTTTAGATCATGTAATGTATGGATACTAAATAATGCACAGAGGTTTGAGTTTGTGAATTAATTCGAAGCCATTTCAGCAACACAGTAGATGTATGCTTATATCTGCCACCACCACGTTAAAATGAGTGCCTTCTTGCCTCAATGGGCTTCAAACATATCAGAGCAGCTGTGATAATGGCAAACGATGATTCATATGCTAGTACACTTGGGGAATTTTGATACTGAATCCTGGGTTATCTAGATAGCTCATTCTGACCTTGAGACCATGACTGGCTGAGTGTTGCACATCCTTCCTATGTATAGTATTTGCTTCCAGCATATTCACACAGAGAATATTCAGTAGAATTTCTTCTTAAAAGAGGTAAGCCATGGTAATCCCAGCACTTGGGAGGCAGAGGCAGGCGGATTTCTGAGTTCGAGGCCAGCCTGGTCTACAGAGTGAGTTCCAGGACAGCCAGGGCTACACAGAGAAACCCTGTCTCGAAACAAAATCAAAAAACAATAAAAGGAGGTAAGCCAAGAAAATTATGAGTACCTCCCTCAAATATCCAGATCAATCACATTAACTTAGCCTAGCACCAGAGGCAGGAGGATAAAGAAAGAGCAACCAAATATTTTAGCAACCAAAATATCAATGGTTATACTTACAGTTACTGCATGCTAAACTACATGCGCCATATTGACACCTAGATGTGCTACCTTTGTACTTACACCCTGACAAAGGTCTTCTGAGTTGGCTCCTTTCACCATTTATAGGTGGAATAGATACAAAGAGCATTCATTGTGCTCAGGCAGAAACCTTGACCCTGAGAAACTGAGCTCCTGGCTATTCAATCAAACACTGGATTGTAGGCCGCTGGATATGAATTCCTGTAGATATAATTAAAATTTCTGGTTAATTAACACAGATAAGATTTTCCTAGTAGTTTTGCTTGACAGAATCATAGAAGCATTTTTCCATTAATATAGTTATTTATTTGCTCACTTTACATCCCGATCACTGCCCCTCTCCCTTCCCCGTCTCCCACTCTCTCACACAGTCCCTCCTCCAGTTCTTATTCCCATTCTCATCTGAGAGCATTGAGGTCCTGCATCTGTGCTTTCTCCGGTTTCAGGTAGGAAAGAGAGCTTAAAACATAGGCCAGAGGAAGGTCTGTAGAGGTATTAGCATTTAGACAACTTAGATAAGCAGATGAGATGACTGTAGATAATACCTTACTGGTACACACAAGAAAAAGAAGAATTATGCTTATATAGTATGAAAGACTTTGACTCTGTCTACATTCCGAATGAGTGTCATGAAGGATTTCCCCACAGGTTCCTCATATTATCACACTTAATTGAGTCAATGTCTTAATTACATCCTTATTATACCTTGAGCAGTGAACTCAGCAACATAGTACCAACTTCTTACTATAGAAATATGAACAGATAACTGGGTATGATCTTCATAGTGATTTGATAAGCAGCAATTAAAAGTTAAATATAGTCACACCATTCCTAGTGCATGCTAGGAAGTTCTAGGGAATTAAAAGTTAGACTCAAATACTGGGATAGATTTCACACTCAAGAAGTACTCGTAGACTAGAGACAGAGGTGAGACGTGGAAACAATAAGGTAGCCATGGTAAGTAACTTGACATGGGTGATCTCCTAAAGGGAGAAAAATGATCTGAGGTGTCACTGAACCTTGAGAGAGTCTGAGGAAAGACCCAGTCAGGCTGAGAAGAGTCATTTATCTATAGTCTACTTAGCATCATGAGAATGCTATTGACTTGGAAACTAGCACATTTTTATTACCCAGGAAGTTCTTAGAGGTGCTGAATGTCACTTTCCATCCTAGACCTAATAAGCTGGTATGTGCCCATTAACAATTTTTCACTAACATGATCGATTTTGCATGCTATTTGAAAAAAATACTGAACTAAGAGAAAACTAGTATTGTATATACCTGTCAGCTTGTTAGGCAAAGTAGAAGCTCAGAAAAAAAGAAACCAAGAGTTGGAAATTATTTGGTACTACTTATCTAGCCTCTGAAAGAGCTACAATGATGAAAATAGCTTACAGTGTTCTAAAGATGAAACAAATGGAGTATACAGTAAGAGGAAATCGATTCGCAAATCTCTGAAGCAAGAACTGTACAAAGAATACTGTACAAATGTTGCTTCAGCTGAATAGTATATGAAAGATGAGATAAAATATACAGTATATGGCTTGTGGTCCAACATATCTTATAGGGCTCACATGAAATACGTTGCTCTGCATGTATTGTGTTTACATACATCATTAGCTGAATGCAGTTCTAGAAAACTATAATTAAGAAAGGCCCTACAAAGTCTTATTACTTGCATACATTTGAAAGCAAATTGTACTCTGGCAAGTTCCACAAACATGCCTTTAAAAGTAATCAGAACTATGAGAAGAAAGTTTTCAAAATCAATTCCGGGAATCAGGAATATATTTTCATCTTCATGTAAAATAAAATTAATAAACTCAAATACCACATTTCTTTACAGAAGGCTTTGCAAACAACCTAGGCAGATAAATTTAAATATAGAGAGTTCTTTAAAATTGACTTTTTTTTTCCAAGTGGAAACTGAAATTACTTGTAGATGAAGTGTGTTATTTTTTCCTTGGGCTGTGGAGCAATCATGAATGCAGTATTCCTTGTTAGGCAGATAACACAGTCAGAGCAAACGACCATGAAATCCAGAGCATACAAGCATATAAAAGATTGTTATTAAGATCCAAATAAATTATTGCAGTTTTCAGAATTGATTGAGAAACTGATTTGGTCCTTATCTATTTTCAGAGAATTTTGTGTATAAACATAAATGAAAACAAGCCAAATGTACCTTTACCATGAAGATTCTTAAAACTTTATATGTGAAATTATTTATTTCATTGACTATATGTCCTAATTGTTCATTGGAACTAATTGAATGGATATAGTTTATTGGAGGAAAACAGATTTTCCAAGCATTCCACTAAGCTATATTCCAGAAGTAATATAGCATATCCAGGATTCCAATTCCAAATGATCGACTATTAGTTGAAGTTTTATTAAATGGATTTTTGTACTGTTATTGGACAAAAGAGAGCATTCTATTAAATCAGTTTCCTTCCTTGTAACCCAGAAGTTGGACACTTTCCAGGAGCTGATCTAACAAGAAATGTATGTGTGACCTGATAGAAGACTCTACTGACAAATAAAACAAAACAAACAAACAAAAACACAGTTATAATCACACACATACATACTCTCACACACATGGTTATAGTTATAAATAACTTAAGGTTACATGACTTTCTGTAGTATTTCAATAGGAACTGTACCATAAGAATTTGGTCTTTTGCACTGTCATAATGCTGTATCAACTAACCCAGACCCCTCAGAGCTCCCAGAGTCTAATCCACCAACCAAAGAAAATACATGGGCTTCTCTATGGCCCCTAATACATATTTAGCAGAGGACCACCTTGTCTGGCAGTCCCTCTGTGGGACAGGATGCTATTAATCCTGTAGAAACTTGATGACCCAAGGAAGGGGGATGCTGGTGGGGGTGAGGTGGGGATGTGGTTGCAGGGAGCACCTTCTCAGAAACAAAGCAGAGGGAGAAGGGGGTCAATAACTCCGGTAGGAGGACCAGGAAGCAGAGGTGACATTTGGAATGTAAATAAATAAGATAATTTAATATATATGAAAAATAATATTCTTTTACACTGTTGTAATGCTGTATTTTCGTAAGAAAGATTTGGTGTAGATATTTTTTCAGGGCAAGACAAGATATGTTGGGCACATCAACCCGTTATATATATACCGTTCGTGCCCTGACACTTCTGTCAGTGCAAATTATAGACCACTTTAATAACATATTCTGCTGACATGGGAACTACCAGTCAGTTCTGTAATAACCATCACACTGCAGCATTGTAGGTGGAAGCGGAAGTTGTCCCTCTGGAGAAATGACGTAAAAACTATTGCATTCTGTAACTAAGTGTGAGTTGAAAGACAATGTAAAAATTTCTTAATTTATTTATTTGTTTATTTATTTAAGGCAGGTTCCACTCCCGGCCAAAGGTATAGAGATAAATTGTATTATATGCTCAGTGTAATGTAGACAAACAATCATTTATGCTCTTGAGTTCACATAAATGTTGGTAGAGTAACTGATTATTTTGTTAGTAAGAATGATAGATGAATAATAGCAAGACTTACTTCACAGAAATCAGTATATGTTAGAGTTGGGAGGGCTCCAATTAAGGCATAATTTTAATTTGGCACTCATCTTCACTATAAAATATGAATCCATGATAAGCTACCTGTAGCTAGATGAATAGAACTGTGAAGTTAGTGGTTATTTGGTGACTTTGTATAGGCAATGAACTCACACAGTGAATGATAGCCAAAGAGCAAACTGGTTCAACTGTGAAAATAATTAACCATAAATACTTTTAAGGTAATTGAAACACTCAAATTTTAATAATTATCTAAGCATTATTTATGTTTACTTATGATTTATGTTTCGGTTATACTTTAAGTGTACAGGACTTTAGAATTAGCAGTATATTCTCCTGCATGCAATAAGGACACATGCTCCACTATGTTCATAGCAGCCTTATTTATAATAGCCAAAGAAGCTGGAAAGAACCCCGATGTCTCTCAATGGAGGAATGGATACAGAAAATGTGGTATACTTACACAATGGAGTACTACTCAGCTATTAAAAACAATGAATCCTTGAAATTTTTAGACAAATGGCTGGAACTGGAAAATATCATTCTAAGGGAGGTAACTCAATCACAAAAGAATATACATGGCATGCAGTCACTGATAAGTGGATATTAATTAGCCCAAAAGTTCTGAATACTCAAGACACAATTAACATATCAAATGATTCCTAAGAAGAAGGAAGGAAAGGGCCAGGGTCCTGGAAAGGCTTGATGCAGCATTGTAGGGGATTACCAGGACAGAGAAGTGGGAGGAGGTGATTGGGGAATGGGCAGAGGGAAGAGGGCTTATGGGACTTATGGGGAGGGGGGAACCTGGCGAGGGGAAATCGTTTGGAATGTAAGCAAAGAATATAGAAAATTAAAAAAAAAAAAGAATTAGCAGTATAAAATGAGAAAACTCATTAAAAAATGTATGTATCCCAAAAGACACAAAGCTTAAGGTTTTTAAATAAGATTTTAATAGATATTTTTTGTTTTATTTTATTTTGCTTTACTGTTGCTAAAAGGCATTCTTCTTTTAGGATAAGAATTGAAAAATAGTAAAGTATTTATATGCTTACTTCTATCTTGTCTGTGTGAGACACCATTTTTAAATGGGTGACAAAAGCCAATTTGTCTCTGTGTGTGTGTGTGTGTGTGAGAGAGAGAGAGAGAGAGAGAGAGAGAGAGAGAGAGAGAGAGAGAGAGTGGGGGGGGGGAAGGGGAATGTAATAGTGAGACATAAGCTGGGATTTTATGCCTGGAAGTCATCCTCAATTGACCTGAACTCAAAGGTTACCTTATCTCATTAGCATGACAAGGGTCCATTTATTTTCTTGCTCCAAACTTTCTATATTGGGGTTTTCTGACTCTTAATTAGTTATCTGCCCCAGGGCAATGTTTTGGTATTCTGGAATTGTAAATGAGCAAAAAACATCAACAAAATATTAAGTAACATTTCAAAGAACCTGTATACAGATAAGATTACATTTCAAAGCCCTTTCAAATAACACAAAGAATACACTTGGGTTGAGAGCTGGATAGAAAACCTGACCTGATTTTCCATTTTTCAGGTAATTATTTGAATTCATTAGAGCTGTTAGTTTCTATAATTAACATTGTTCTGACTTTACAGTACTATTTCTGAAATCAACAAATCCCCTCATCTTTCCACTTCCTAAGTTGGAAGATTAAGTGTTGTTTTGAACTTAAATAGAATCCACTCAGAAAAGCTCCATGATGCAGAGAGGAAGTTTAAAGGTGTTTTTGGAGAGAGAACCTCAAGTGCAAATTAACTTGAAATAATTTAACCTGAATGTAGAATAATTTGCAGTCTTTCTTTGGAGCAGCTGTGGGAGTTGCTGCTGCAGGCACAGGTGGGGGAGTTGCCTGGCGACTTGCTACCTTGTCACATCTGTCAGCTGTAGTGAAATGGAAAATACAGCAAGAGGTAACCTTACAGAGATGCAGGACAGCCCTGCAGGAACTTGTCTATTTGCAGCAGCAGATAAATTATGTTAAAGTTGAAATGAAACCGATGTTACTGATTTGCCAACCCATGTAGCTTGAAAGGAGGGAAAGGAAAAGCCAAAACCACTTCTTAGATTCATTCCAATTCTCTAAAACCAAGAAGCTCACATCCACCACAATCTACTTTCCAAATTAATATATATACATTTATATATGTATATATATGTGTGTATATATATATATATATATATATACACACTAGGCCACTGTTCTCTGCGGCTGACCGATTTTTTTATGCTTTCTGGTTCTGAAATATCTTGTGAGGAAGTAATCATTGCATCCCATTTAGGTGTATTAGGTTCAGCAAAATTGTTTTTTTAAAACAACTGATATTACATGGAAACAGACATGTAAGTCATCTTACAAAACTGACTCTGTCTATAGAAAGATGATATTAATTGATATTATTAAGTCATTTACAAAAATAGAATTAAATTATAAACACAGCCAACAGTTCCCAAAGGGTGAGAGAACATATATGCAGTAATATGTGAATGCAGTAATAGGTGAATCATTGAGTATCAAATGCTAGAACACTTTACTCAGACATCAGTGTGCATGACTGACTTCAATTCACTTAATTGGTATTCTTGTTAGTGGAGGAGTTTGATGCTTTCTTTCCTACTAAGGTAACTAAGAAACTAGGTGACCTTCCATAAGGTCTCCCCAAATGCACAGTTTCTTGCACTGGTATATATAGGTCATTAACTAGGTAGGATATTAAAAACAATGCCTCCCTCATCTTGAAGATTTATTTTTAGGCTATGCAGTGAGTAGACATATTAGAGCACTTTATAAACTGTAAAAGGTCAATAACAATTTCTATCTTTTGTTCGAATCTAATAACTAAATAAGAAGTAGAAATTCTTCACATCCTTTGCTTTGATTTATAACATCAACTGTTTATCTTATAACGTATTCTCCTGTTACTTATCTTTAGAGTCATTCAAGAAATATTTTAGCATACACCAAATGTAAAATTAGACAGAATATCACACAACACATATAATTATATCAATCATCATTATCATTAAGAAATTTGTTTTTGCAAAACACAGCAGCATGCAGCCAACATAAGAAATTGAAGAGACTGAGTGTAAGGAGGGGCAGTATTCAAACGTAGAAGATTGTTACATTAGTATATATTTTAACACCAAGGATTATAATATTTATTTGTTCATAGTTTGAAAAAAAAACTTAACACTCATAGTTGGGAATAACATCAGAATCTATTGTTAAATTCACAGAAATGGCCATTTTGTCCTGGCCAAATTCAAAAGTTTTAAACGTAGTTGAAGGGTTTTTTTTAATATTGAATATTTTCTTTATTTACATTTCAAATGCTATCTCTCCCCTGCCCCCAGAACCCCCCATCCCATCACCCCTCCCCCTGCTTCTATGAGGGTGTTCCCCTAAACAGCCACTAGCTCCTGCCTCCCCAACCCTGGCATTTCCCTCCACTGGGGCATAGAGCCTTCACAGAGTCAAGGGCCTCTCATCTCACTGACACCAGACAAGGCCATCCCCTGCTCCATATGCAGCTGGAGCCATGGGTCCCTCCATGTGTTTTCCTTGGTTGGTGGTTTAGTCCCTCAGAGCTCTGCGGGGTCTGGTTGGTTGATATTGTTGTTCTTCTTATGGGGTTGTAAACTCCTTCAACTCCATCAGTCCTTTCCCTGACTCTTCCATTGTGAACCCTATGCTCAATCCAATGGTTGGCTTTGAGCATGCGCCCCTGTATTTGTCAGGCTCTGGCAAGGCCTCTCAGGAGACAGCTATGTCAGGCTCCTGTCAGCAAGCACTTGTTGGCATCCACAATAGTGTCTGGGTTCGGTGACTATATACGGGATGAATTCCCAGGTGAGGTGATCTCTTTCCGTCCAGGGGATGGCCTTTCCTTCAGTCTCTGAAGGTTACTTATACTTCTGGCTCAAACCATAACAGTGGGTCCATATTCTGTGAGAACCATAATCAGTTGGACCTGGACTCATGCCGCTATAGATAGGATATGTGCTCTCTCTTAGATCAGATTCCCAGTGCCTGTAAGGATATAAGTTCTCAAGTCTTGCTGCATAAGATGGAATCTTGATTAGTACATGTAGAAGATTCTCTCTCTCTCTCTCTCTCTCTCTCTCTCTCTCTCTCTCTCTCTCTCTCTCTCTCTCTCTCTCTCTCTCTCTCTCTCTCTGAATTGTTACCACCAGGATAGCCGCTCCTTGTCTCCTTGTCTCAGCATCCCTCAAGAGTTCTCCCTTGGGTTGACTTTACTTTTGCTTCTTTCAGGTATTCATCCTAAACATATTTAGTGGACGCACGTCATTGTCTAATATTTTTCAATTTGTTAGTATTTACCATTGTGATAGCTCATTTGATTATTACCTTGTCTAGGTTAAGAAGTGCTGGGAGAGAAGTGATGCTTATTTCTGAGTGTGTCTCCAAGGGAGTGTTTCAGAGACCGAAATGGGGGAGAAAACCCATTCTAAATATGAGTGACACCATTGCTTTGATCAGGGCCATTGGCAGAGAATAAACGGGAGAATCAGAAAGCCAGTGGAGCCCTGGAATTTCCCTTTCCTTTCTGATCTACTGTGACAACTCCAGCACAGCCTTCCTACCCCAGTGCCTGAAATCACTGAAACTGTGAAACAAAGTAAACATTTCCTCCCTCAAGTTACACATACGAAACCTTTGAGCACCAAGGAAAGAAAAGTAATGAATACAATCCTGTATCACTGCTGCAAACCTATCCCTCCTTCCTGATTTTTTGCTGCCTGGGCAGCCTCTTAGGTCCAGATACCCACAGACCACTTCTATGTCCTTTTCTTCAGTCTACCTGTTCAAGGGTAACACATCTACATTGTGAATGCACTCATTGTCTTGAAAAAACACATTGTGCCCTCTGTTTCATTGCCTGGTAAGTGACCTCCACTTCATCAAATGGCAGATGAAAATCTTCCTTGGGGGCTCACAGGACTTCAGGATTGCTCCACTCATCTGGTACCTATTGCATTAGAACTCATTTCAATCTGTCGTTCTCATTTACATGATAAACAAGCCTCCTGGTCCCCTCTTCATAAATTAATGCCTGCTTTATCGCTTTTCTGATGCTGAAAGGTCTCTCTAAAATATACATTTTTGTCACTATAGCACTCTAAGTTTAAAATGTCCTTAGTTTGTCACTATACTTAAGATGAACTTCAAACTAATTAGCTTTTCTAACAGTTCTTTTTTTCTTTCTTTTTCTTTTCTTTTTTTTTTGTTTATTGAAAAGGGAAGTAAAGGGAAATAAAAACACTATGATAAAATTAAAGATTTACATGGAAAATTTCAGATAAACACATGAAAATTGACAATTTTCATAGAAAATTAAGGAGTAAAGTGGAAGACATGTAAAACATTGCTAAATTAATTGAAATATGACATAGAAACATTTTATGATAGATTTAAGATTTATGTGGAAAATATTTCTGATAAAATTGTAGAAAAATGTAGAAAAACATGTTAGAATTGAAGATTACTATGGAAAATTTTATATAGATATAATAATGATAGGCATAAAAGTATTCTTAAGTTGATTAAAAGTGGAATTATAAACATTTTCTGATAAACTTGAAGATTTACATGGAAAATATTTCTGATAAAATTGAAAAAATATATAGAAAAACATGTTAAAATTAAAGATTATCATGGAAACTATATAGAAAAAAGGATAGATATAAAGATAATTCTATGTTGATTGAAGGTGGAATTATAAACATTTCCAGATAACATTGAAGATTTACATGAAAAATATTTCTGGTAAAATTCAAGAAATAAATAGACAAACATGTTAAAATTGACTATTTCATGGAAAATTTTACATAAAGAATGGTTGATATAAAAACTCTTTCTAAATTAATTGAAGGTGGAATTAGAAACATTTGTGATAAAACCAAAGATTTACATTGAAAACATTTCTGATAAAATAGAGGAAGTATATAGAAAGACATATTAAAGTTGAAGATTATCATGAAAAATAATGCAGGTAAAATGGTAGACATAAAAGAAATTACTAAATTAATTAAAAGGGGAATTGCAAACATTTTCTAATAAAATTGAAGATCTACATGAGAAATATTTTGTTAGTCTATGTCTTTTTATTGGGGAGTTGAGACCATTGTTGTTAAGAGATATTAGGGAATAGTGATTGTTGTTTTCTGTTATTTTTATGTTTGTGTGGGTATCTTCTTTTGGGTTTGTTGGAAGAAGATTACTTTCTTGCTTTTTCTAGGGTGTAGTTTCCCTCCTTGTGTTAGCATTTTCCATTCAATTATCCTTTGGAGGGCTGGATTTATGGACAGATAGTGTGAAAATTTGGTTTTATCATGGAATATCTTGGTTTCTCCATCTATGATGATTAAGAATTTTGCTGGGTATAGTAGCCTGGGCTGACATTTGTGTTCTCTTAGGGTCTGTATGAGGTCTGCCCAGGATCTTCTAGCTTTTATAGTCTCTGGTAAGAAGTCTGGTGTGATTCTGATAGGTCTGTCTTTCTAAGTTACTTGCCCTTTTTCCCTTACTGCTTTTAATATTTTTTCTTTATTTAGTGAATTTGGTGTTTTGATTATTATGTGCAGGGAGGATTTTCTGTTCTGGTCCAGTCTGGAGTTCTGAAGCTTCTTGTATGTTCTTGGGCATCTCTTTCTCTAGGTTAGGGAAGTTTTCTTCTACAATTTTGTTGAAGATATTTATTGGCCCTTTAAGATGTAAATACTCTCTCTCTATTCTATACCCATAATCCATAGGTTTGGTCTTGTGTCCTGGAGTGCCTGGATGGTTTGAGTTACCTGCTTTATACATTTTGCATTTTCTTTGACTTTTGAGTCAATGTTTTCTATGGTATCTTTAACACCTGAGGTTCCTTCTTCTATCTCTTGTATTCTGTTGTTGATCTATGACTCCTGAATTCTTTCCAAGGTTTTCAATCTCCAGAGAAGTTTCACTTTGTGTTTTCTTTATTATTTCTACTTCCACTTTTAGATCCTGGATGATTTTGTTCAGTTCCTTCACTCGATTGTTCGTGTTTTCCTGTAATTCTTTAAGGGATTTTTGTGTTTCCTCTTTAAGGGTTTTTACCTGTTGACCGATGTTCACTTGTATTTCTTTAAGGGAGTTACTTAAGTCTTTCTTGAAGCCCTCTATCAGCATCATGAGATACAGTTTTAAATCCAACTCTTGCTTTTCTGGTGTGTTGGGGTATCTGGGACTTGCTGTGGTGGGAAAACTGGGTTCTGATCTTGCCATGTGGCTTTGGTTTCTGTTTGTAGGGTTCTTGTGCTTGCCTTTCACCATCTGGTGCTAGTTGGTCTTGTCTCTGGCTGGAGTTTGTTCCTCCTGTTGGCCTATAAGCCTGTGTCCTTACTCCTCTGATCTCAAAAGTGAAAGCACTGCTGGGAGATCTTTCTCTCCTGGCGGGCTATACACAGAAGACTGTGGATTCTCCTGGCTCCCTGGTGCAAATGGCAGCAGGAAGACTTCTGTCCCAGCTGTTGCACTGATGACAGAAGGCTGTGGAGTCTCCTGGCTCCCTGGTGCAAAAGGCAGCGGAAAGATTTCCATTCCAGCTGCTCCACTGATCTTAGGCCCTGTGTGCTCCTAGCTGGGTCCCCTCCAGAGAGCCTTTTACTGTGACTCAATATATCTTTGGAATAGTCATACATGAGTGTTAATTGAACAAATCAATAAATTGCTCATTCTACACTAAACAACTCCACATTTTCTTTTTTTAATTAATTAATTTATTCATATCCCAATATAAGCCTGCCTTCTCCACTTGGTCTCCACCTCAAAGAGTTCCTTCTCCAATTTCTCCAATCCCTTCATCTCTGAGAAATGGGAGGACCACCTGGGTATCAGCCAACTCTGGCACATCAAATCACTGCAGTCCTAGCAGCATCCTCTCCCACTAAGGCCAGACAAGGCAGCTCAATTTAGGGAACAGGCTCCACAGGCAGGAGATAGATTCAAGAACAGCCCCCACTCCAGTCATTAGGGGACCTGCATGAAGACTAAGCAATATATTTGTTACATATCTGCCATAAGTTTTCATAAATTATAAAACATTCACTTCTCTATTTCTGGTGTATAAGCTCTTTGTCACTATTTCCCATTAATCAAGGTGTGTTATGATCAGCAAGAGATGGATAGGAAACCTAACTCCATGCTGTGAATCTATGAACCTTAAAGTCCAATAGAGCAGAGTTAATGTTGCATTCCATTTGATCGTTACACATATGATTATGAGAGTTTTAGTGGTTTCACTAGCTCTTTATTTCTCATGTGTAAAATATGAGTAATAACACTTAAATGAAAGATCTTTGTCTATATTGAATGAGACAGGGTAAGAGTTCTGGCCCATAGCCAGTAAATATTCAACTTTTAAATGTTAGGTTTATATTGTAGGATGCATTATGTCATCATAATAAGTAAGAAGTATGTCAAATAGTCCTTGGGAAATTCTTTATAACCATAATTCCTTGAAAAAAACTTCCAAGTGAATTAAACTTATAAAACAAAGACTCTGACATATTAGGATTTTTCAGTTAAAATGCTGGAATATAAATGCATATATAATATTTAAATCCAACTACACTACGTGAATTTAATTAGTAACTTTCCATGATATGGTCCAGAAATCAAGCCATTTCTGATATCTGTATACTGTATGTGATAAACCCAATGAATGGGGTAATGATATATGACTTTTGGCTTGTGAAATCTTATCTGGTGCATTTTGAGTTGTTGGGAACACACTTCATTGCTCTCTTGTATAAGTGCTTTTATTGAGATTTTACCCTGTGCCTGAACTATATGAATATTCAATGTAACCAGAGAACCCCATAGAGGGGTAATAAAATTTGTATTCTGTTGACAAACATGTAACAAGAAAGAAACTTAAGGAAACTATACCTAAGTTTTGATTGTGTCCAATGGTGGATCAGTTGGTTGCAGAGGCCAGACTGTGGTTTTAATGGCATATAGTATAGTATAGTATATCATATAGTATGGAATAATAGAATATATGTGTGTGTGTGAATAAATGTACATATGTGTACTATGTTCATGTCTGGTCCCTATAGAGTCTAGAAAAGTGTGTTGGATCCCCTGGAATTTACAGCAGGGTTTCAGTAGATGGGTACTGAGAACAAACTCAAGTCCCATACAAGAACAGCAAGTGCTATTAACTATCGAGAGGACTTTCTTTCCCTAAATTCATTTTTACTCAGGCATAAGCACTAACATGACAAGTCATGAGGGATGCATTCAAGATATCAATGGCCCATTCTCCTAGAAAACTTGTTATAGGCTGAGACTCCTTTTATTTTTAAGATATGTTTTTGTACCTAAAGATGTGATTCACAGAAAGGCTTAAGAGCCCTCTGGGGAGTCATAGACTTGATCAAAAATATCTGCTCCTGAAGTATTTCAACTGCTGGGCTTAAATGATTGCTTGCACATTTCCAACAAGTTTAGATACCATGTAAGCCTGCTTTCTTTACAATGTCTCACAGCAATGCGTCTTTCTCATAATAAATGCTGAGGGTTTTTTTGGTGGAGGAGTTAGGAAAAGATGACAAGGGTATAGTTCACTGAACTGTGGCCTAGAACACTTGCATAAAAAAGTGGTAGTAGGCACTGCAGTGTGCCTCATCAGTATATTGATTGACTAGCATGTAGGTGGCCCTGAGAGTCTCTCCCAGTACCTTGTGCCACATTCACATAGCATTCTTTCACATATTATCAACATTGAACACTTGCCTAAAGTTGTGGGTTAATTTCATACATGTTAAATTTTTGCTCCATTGGTTTTGTGTGATGTATGTGTTTGTGTGTGTGTGTGTGTGTGTGTGTGTGTGTGTGTGTACATGCATGTGCATGTGTGCAAGCACACACATGCCATAGTCCAGGTATGGATGTTAGTAAACAATAATTTGTAATTGGTTTTCTCTTCCACAGTAGGTCTCAGAGATTGAGTTCAGATCATAAGGCTTATGCTGCAAGCAACATTACCCCTGAAACTCTTTTTAAGTATATGTCTTTCACAGTCATTTGCTAAAATGAGAAAATAATGTTCTAAAACCAGTGGCCTGAAATGAGGCTGTCCTATTTTGCTATGGAAAGTGACTGAGAATTATTTATGAAAGATACATTGGAGTCTCCTCCTAGTTTCTATATCATTCAAGATCTTGACTTCTGTTTTAGACCTCTTTCTCCCTATCCTGAGCTGGAATTGGTACCTTGTCAGTACATCAGGCCTATCAGATCATCACCCTTGACAGACACTATATTGAAATTGAATGATCTTTCTAGTCTAAGTTGTGATTCCAATTGTTAGCTGCTCCTCTTCCTTTTTATTTTTTGGTTTGTTTTTTAAATTATTATTATTATTATTATATATCTTCTTTATTTACATTTCAAATGTTATCCCCTTTCTTTGTTTCCCCTCTGAAAACACCCTATCCCATCCCTCCCCTCCCCCTGCTAACAAACCCACCCACGCCTGCTTCCATGTCTTGGCATTCCCCTACACTGGGCCATTGTGCCTTCTCAGGACCAAGAGCCTCTCCTCCCTCTGATGTCTAGCAATGCCATCCTCTGCTACATATGCAGCTGAAACCATGAGTCCCTCCATGTGTACTCTTTGGTTGGTGGTTTAGTCCTCTTGCTTTCTAGTTCTGTCTTTCAATGACATGTGTGGATCTAACAGATTCACTTTTGACTTACTGCTTCTGAGTGTTCCTGTAGAATATACCATATCTGAAAATTCCTATATCCTGATACTAATGATAAGCTTTTAATTTTAGGAGAAATGCTACTTTTCCTACTTTAATATTTTCATGAGCAACTTTCACTAATATGTGAAGCTTAATATCCACCAATGCTTTTCTAAATTATTCAATATAAAGATCAGGTCAACAAATTACTCATTAAAACATAAACTATGACTTTTGAATTACATGTGAAGGGTTATAGAGAATTATAACATTTATATATTACAATTTTAAAAAACCTCATAGAATATCAATTTGTATGAATTTGAAAGATGTATATCCATATGGATCCCGGAGGTCTTTTCTGGTGGTTGTTCCCAATGCACTTCTTTATTTTTTTCTATTTAATCTAACCACGTTTCATCAGCAAGTCTCCAATGATGCCCTGAAATCTTATTAAATTTTCCAACGTTCTCTCTTACAACATCACACACTTCTTATTGGCAGTAGTCATTGCTCCTGCAATTTTCTGTGAACATTCTTATGAATTACTGCATAAAGGTGTTTTGCTATTTGACTGGGTTCTGGAGAACCCAGATAATCATGGATTTTCTTCATTACTGTGCCCTTAGTGCCAACTCTAGTGTTGTATCTTCCAGTTTCAAGAAATGTGTCAAATGCATGTTCCTGTACTAGCTTCCTTCTTTACAAACATCCTGACTACACATGTTAAGTAATAGACAAACTCAGCACAGTATGGGCATCTCTTTCAAGCCAACATATTGTTTCTTTGTGTCATCTGCCAAAAATATGATAAATGTATAAGAAGTAGATTGAAAGTTCTATGGCTTTGTGACTTTGCTATTTCTTATTGAATTCTCCGCAGACAACTATGTACATTAAAACTAATTTTGTTATTTATTAAATTCCACTCAGAGTTTCAAAGTAAAGGGAAAATCAGGGAAGAAGTTATCATTGTGAGCTACCGTTTGAACACATCCATGATCTTTCCCAACTCATTTTCAAAGCATTTAAGAAAAGAATAGAGATTTTTCTTTACATTAATTTTAAAAGTATATTATATGTTTATATTGTATAAAGTATATGGGATGGTTTATGTATATGTTTGTATGTGTGTGTTTAAAAGGCCTCTTGGATCTTATCTTTCTGTTTTCTCCATCTACCTTTTACTCCTGTTTTCTCTTATATTCTCTCCTGAGTAACAGAACTCACCTATAGCAGTATTCTATAAGGAAGTCGAGTGAATTTCTCCAAGGACTAAATATAAGGAAGCATAAACTAGCTGTTGTTAGTGTTGCACAAATTATCCTTTGTGATGAAGAACTTCAAAAGTACTCAGAGGTGCTTTCATCTACAAAATAAGTTAGTTTCTGTCTTACACCTTCCACAACATTAGAGTAACTCCCTTCTGTTACAGAGTACCAATGACAAAGAAGGAAATAAAATAACAGTGGGATAGACTGTAATCCACATTACGCACGCCTAGCTTTCTAGAAATAGTTTGAGTAACCATGTTAGCCCTTCATTACTACACACACACACACACACATTCCCATGTAATATCAACCTGAAATTCACATTTGGATTTGACACACAGCAAATACATCAAGAAATAGAAAAATAGACTGGAATATCTTACTGTACCACCCATGCACGGATATTCCTTATCCATCACTTGGTTAGTTTTGATTACTTTTATTAAAGATAATCAAAAGGACAGGAAGGAAGACATTTCATCATCTAGTATAACAGGCACATGATTTATGTTATGGAATAATGGATGGAAAAATATGTAAGTCTTCAGGAACTCAAGTTAATAAAATCATGTTATATTTTTCTTTCTAGAACTGTATGGTCATATTAAGAATTTAAGACTGTATTTGCTATTTAATGTGAGTACTCTGCAGTTAATCCAGTCATAACATTTTCTTTGAAATAGAATCAAATTTATAGCTTGGCATAGTCCTAGAAGCAATCAAAGCTTTGAATTAAATGTGGGCAGATATAAGCCCCTAGAGCCTGTCTTGGCAGGAAAGTTTAGTCATTTTGGGTTCAGCTTTGACAGTGTTTTCTTAGTCCTTCCAAATGGATGAGGTTTTCCTTAATTGGAATTGGCCTCATCATATAAAGCTTATCTTCACTCCATTTACTATTGATTTCTAAAGGTCTTGCCTCTCACAGATTTTGAAAACATGGGTTAACCTTCTTGCCTGAAGGAAAATTGCAATTGGGGATGGCATTACTATTTGCTAAAGTAACATGACTAAAGAAGCCAGAAAAGAAAATGGCCTGTGGTGCTAACCTGTGGTCTCTGCAAAGATGTGTCATATTTATAATATGTATTTTTTAAAACTATGGTTTTATTTTAATGGAGAGACAATAGAAGAGAGAGAGAGAGAGACAGATAGACAGAAGAGACAGAGACAGAGACAGAGAGAGAGAGAGAGAGAGAGAGAGAGAGAGAGAGAGATTGTTCTTTCATTCTTTCAAGAATCTTTTGAAACCTTCGCCCTGTAGACTATGACTGAGGTCATTCCTACTCCCCATATTATCTGCTGTTTAAAAGTAATAATTTTTTTCTGATAATCACTCCTCTACTTTAATCAATTATAGAAAATGTCACTTAAGCGGAAAGCATTTTATTTCATGCTATGATATCTAAAGCAGTCAGTGAACCAGTGAGTGCTCTGACCTTACATAACAGTTATCATCCCAGCAGCTCTAATTTGATCATAATTGCCAGACAGTTTGCCAAATAAGGAGTTCCCTCCCAGGCACTGGAGCTTCACCTTCTACAAGTCAGCCCCCGTCTAGTCCAGAGCCCACCCTGTCATCACCCATACTCTAATTCAACACTGAAGACAAGTCTGCAAAAGGTTCCCTGGAGAGGAGATGTAGGAAAAAAAGAGAGAGAGAAATCCTTTGAATTTGTCTTTATACTTCATGCTCATAAATCCCAATGCAGTCTGTCATTATATCTTTTTGTAACTCAAGTTTTTACATGTATCTCATTTTCTACAGATCTTAAACGTTCTGCACGTATTTTCTCTTGTTCCATACAAGAAGAGGGCCCTGAATTCCGGGGGAAGTGCAGCCACTGAAAACCTTAATGTCTTCTGTAATTTCAGTTTCTTAGCTGCCCGGTTTCTCTTCTGTTCCCTGTCCCTGCACTTTACCTCTTACACATCTCCATCCTTCTCCTACTCCACGTGTTTGCTTGCCTTTCTCTGTACCTGAAATGCCATTCTTTATTCCGGCTCTTAAATCCTATCCCTTGAAGGCTCTCCCTGGGAATCTTCTCATGGAGACGAAGGAATGACAAGCCCAGTTTCTAATCCATTAGAAGGCAGTGAGTTCCAAACCAGAATGTACTTTGTAATTCCCAAGACATGGTGAAATAATACTGAGGCTTCAGTCCCAACATCTAGAAAGTTGTAAAGGTCTCTTGGGTGAAGCCTACTTACTCATCATGGCTATAGAAGTTCTGAGATAAAACAAACTCACAACAAATCTCTACTCTGATGCCTACGAAGCCTCCAGTCACTCCATAGCCAGTGACTAGACACAGCCTAGCAGATGTTAGCATCAATGGGGTAGGAGGGTTTGGCTTGCTGGTGTTCTAGCATCGTTTGCTTGCCAAACTATTACACAAAGAGGACAGAAATACTCTCAACAACACTGTGAAGGCTGAATTGAAAAAGACACTTGACAGTGGAATAGCTCTTCAGAACTTCAAAGTCAAATCCCAGTTTCCCTTTCCTGTAACAGAAAAAAATCTGTCTTTTACTACAAAGAACCTTTACGATTATGCACTTCATATTTAGAAATGACTAAAAGCACTTTATCTCTCTGTCTCTGTCTCTGTTTCTCTGTCTCCATGTCTGCCTCTCTCTCTCTCTCTCTCTCTCTCTCTCTCTCTCTTTCTCTCTGTGTGTGTGTCTGTCTGTCTGTATCTGTGTATGTATGTGTATGTGCTTGAGCGTCTTTTTATAATCAGATATTACCTATCACTAAGGTCAGAAGTTAGTATGATGAACATGCAGTTCTTCATGCTTACACAATTAAAATGATTAAATTTATGTTGAATTATATCAAACTTTTCTTTAAGGGCTGTGAATATTAATTTGGTTTATTTATTGTTTACATACATACACACACACACACACACACACACACACACACTTATTTTTTTTTTCGTTTTTTGAGACAGGGTTTCTCTGTGTAGCTCTGGCTGTCCTGGAACTCACTTTGTAGACCAGGCTGGCCTCAAACTCAGAAATTCACCTGCCTCTGCCTCCCAAGTGCTGGGATTAAAGGCGTGTGCCACCACTGCCCGATGCACACACACACATATAATATATATGTATGCATATACTACCTTTTTTCAAGTTGGAAAATTTGGTATACTGTAGAATCAAAACCTATGGTGACTCTGAGAAAGAACTGCCTTGTAAAATGTAAGTAGGGTATAAAAAATTCTCAACATTCAAAGTATAACATTTTATTTTATCATTTTAAATATAAAATCCAATGCAAAATTTATCAAGAGAAAAATATAACTTTATATTGTCAGTAGTAAAATATTACATCATTCCACTCCATTCCCTTTCCTCTCTCCACCTTCTCTCATTTCCTCAACCCCTTGACTCCCGTTCATATCACTGGTCTCCCTTTAGTTATTATGGTTAAACACATACACATATATGTATAGGAATAAATATATAAATGCAACCTGCTGAGTCTGTTTAGTGCTGTATGTACATACACACAAATAACACACACACACACACACACACACACACACACATGCACACACATACATACACACACACATCATGGGGTGAAAAGTTCTTTTCAGACAACTAATCAGAGGGCTTGTCCCTCAGAGATTATGTCTCCCACTCTGAGGATCCCTTACTTGCCTGTACTTGTAGATCTAGGCAGGGCTGAACGTGACTCTTCCTTCCATGGTAGCATATCTGTTAGAATCCTCAATGTTGAGGTCTTGCTCAAGCAGCCATATAGTTGAAACACCTAGCGTGAACCTTCATTTCTAGGAAACACCCTCTCGCAGCTGATTTCCTGTTCCTCTGGTTCTCACAATCTTGCTGCTCCCTCTTGGACAATGTGTCCTGTGAATTTTGAGTGATAGCCAGTATTCAAAGCTACTTCAGAGCCTACAGCAAAAGGAGAGAGTACTTCTTTAGCCAGACGTTTTTTTACTTATTTTATGGTTAAATTATTCCAGAGTCTTATAGATGGTTCAAATATTTGAATAGCATCAGATCATAACAAAATATTTTATTATGATATTACATCAATGGAGCTCGAAATTATTTGACTACTTGTCAAGAAAGATTATTCACATGTCAGTTTCCTCCACTGAATTAACGTTACAAAGAAACAAAGAAGTAAATTCTAGAAAGATAGTTGATGAGTTGGCTTCCACAAAAGGAACTCCTCACAACAGAAAGCACTGTGTGCCTGATGACTTAGTCAATAAGTAATATCACCTCCCACATGCACATGTGACCCTCTCATATATTGAAGTTCTAAGCAAAATTACAAAAAAATTAAAGAGAACTAGTATATACTAAAAGTGAAAATTTGATATATATTTTCTTATCCAAGTCACATAATATAGTGTGGAAATTAATGTGCAAATATATTCAAATGCAAGAACACCAGAGTCAATCCATGAGAAGGTTCTAATAGTGTAAGGAACAGCAGTATATCTAGTGGTGAGCTAACAACTTGAACAAGTTTGAAACTGTGTAGTAAAGACCTGCTCTTTGATAGAAAACAATAAAAACAATAGAAACTTGAGAAAAAATAAAATAAGAAATTACATCCAGAATTTGACAGGAAACTTCCCTTAGATGTTTAAAAAATGTAGAAAAATCACAATCTGTAATTAGCAATTTAATAAAGAAATAAACCAACCTTCATTTCACTGCTATCTGGTGTGCGAGGAGGCCTGGGATATTTAATAAACCAGAGCAAGAATGCATATATAAAGGTTAGGACTCAAAGAGTATTAATCATTCTATAGGATGTTATCCATTATAGTTGGCAATATTCATTTTAAAAAAATGAAAATAGAGCAGAATAATATATGAGAATAAAAACTTCTTCGTAAATACTGAATTTTCCCACACTCTATGTAGTTTTTCATAATGCCCTATTCCCTTTGGGACTCTGATAATTAGATAACCACAAAATGAAAAAAAAACAAAAACTGCTATGGAAAACGTTAATCCTCCTAACTTGATTGCACAGGTTCCTCTCCAGAATGAAATATGTGCAGAGCTTTTCTTTGCCCTAGAAAGAGTTGTGATCGTCCCAAATATTTGCTTAAGTGCACCTCCTGTTTGTGTTTTAATACATTACATATGCTACATCATTCCAGCTATCTAGAAACAAAACGAATACCACAACTTGAAAATGCAAATCAAAACAACCCTGAGATTTCACCTCACACCAGTCAGAATGGCTAAGATTAAAAACAGGAGACAGCAGGTGTTGGCGAGGATGTGGAGAAAGAGGAACACTCCTCCACTGCTGGTGAGATTGCAAGATGGTACAACCACTCTGGAAATGAGTCTGGCGGTTCCTCGAAAAACTGGGCATGACACTTCTGGTGGACTCTGATATACCACTCCTGGGCATATACCTAGAGGATTCCCCAGCATGCAATAAGGATACATGCTCCACTATGTTCATAGCAGCCTTATTAATATTAGCCAGAAGCTGGAAAGAACCCAGATGTCCCTCAATGGAGGAATGGATACAGAAAATGTGGTATATTTACACAATGGAATACTACTCAGCAATTAAAAACAATGAATTCATGAAATTCTTAGGCAAAATGGTTGGAACTGGAAAATATCATCCTAAGGGAGGTAACCCATTCACAAAAGAACACACATGGAATGCAGTCACTGATACGTGGATATTAGCCCAGAAGCTCTAAATATACAATATGTAATTAACATATCAAATGATTCCCAAGAAGAAGGAAGGAGAGGGCCCTGGTCCTGGAAAGGCTTGATGCAGCATTGTAGGGGAGTACCAGGACAGAGAAGTGGGAGGGGGTTGATTGGGGAATGGGTGGAGGGAAGAGGGCTTATGAGACTTAGGGGGAGGTGGGAACCGGGAAAGGGAAAATCATTTGGAATGTAAACAAAGAACATAGAAAATTAAAAAAAAAAAAAAAGCAAAGAAACAAAAAGAAAAATAACATCAACAAAATATGTGACTTTTATGTGGCTTTATGTGACTTTCTTCTAAAGGAGGTATAAAACTGCAAATGAGTTTCACAGCAACTCTGCCAACTGCAAACTACAGTGAATAATTAATGAAGCAAGACCCGTTCCATAGGACATTCTCAGCAAGAGAACACCATATAAACTTCAAAAAACTCACGGCTCTAAAAATATTCTGTTGTTCTTATAAATTGAATACAGAAATGCTGATTTCTAAACGAACAATTTATAGCTCTGAATCGCGCATTAAACTGAGATGCAAACTGCTTATTTTCTAGGAGTTAGTAATGTCTTAGAAAACAAATGCATTAACGGCCTGGGGCACAATCAGAAGCTGGCCATTAAGCTTCCCTCTCACTTTGAAGATTGATTTCGCTCATGCTAACAGGATCAGGAAAGCAAGTCAACACATTTGTGAGCTCTGTTCCCACTGCTCGCCCTTGAAGGTCTGTTAATACTCTTTTGTAGCCCTCAGGAATTCCACAGACATGACAGGGGTGCTCGCCATTATCTCCGTAGCCTCCGGAGCTGCACAATAACACTTCTCATCAAACTTGAAGCATCAGCAAACTTGTTAAATCCTTTGGAAAATACATTGCTTCAACAGGGCCAGGGAGTCACACCCGCCAAGGTCAGTGTTGTGCTGCTTGCTGGTCTATTTAGAAAACGGAGTGCTTGGTAAATGCTATTAAACCAAGATCACAGAAGGAGAGAGCCAGAAATATTTAGGGAGAGTTTAGGAAATAAGACCAATTATTTTAGGCCGAGATGATCTGAAATCAAAAGGATGTGCCTGAATTTCTGGGAATAATATCAGCACAAGGACTTGAAATATAAACTATTGCCAAGTAAGTGGAGACTGTCTACGGTGCTTTGATGTGAGTCCATCTGCTTGATTCCTTTTGTTGTATTATCAGAGTTCTGGAAATGTCTGTTTTGGCTGTCACGTAAAGTCATGCCTTTGGGTTAAAGTCAGTTTGTCTCCAGAAGGGCAGAGTGCTTTTACACGTGTGCTTTTACAGCTGGCATGAGAAAATATCAGCCCGTTGTAACCCATTAACATGTAATTGTATTTGTTTGTTCATTTGTTTAACTATTTACCAAAGCAATGCAAGCACTATGCTCATTTATACAGGTTGAATTTTAGAACTGGGGATCTACATCTAGACAGGTTGTGTGCTGACTGGATGATTTGTCTCCTATTCCACAATCACATGTCTGTAAGTGTCCTCCTTCTTACTGCTCAGTGAAGATCATACGGGGCCCTGCCCTGTCTGTATAACAGAAGCTGGAGCCCTTAGTACAGCCTCTCGGAACCTTCAGAAAAATAGGTGACAAGTTCATCTTCCATTACCTATATATCTCATGTTCTAGACAAATAGGATTCTTCAGTCTCATGTTTCTCCAAAAGTCTCTGTTTTTGTTTTGTCCTTCTCATGTTTCCTGCTTCTGCCTCAAGTACTTGCCTCAATATTTACACCTTTCTTGTATATTATGCTATGGAAATCATATTGTTTCTATTTCTCACCCATGTGCTGTTTACATATATATTCATGCCTAAAGCATACAACAGTACCTGGTAAGAAGTAATCCGGATAGGTGTCTGGGGTATAAAATGGTGAAAACCCTTAGAAGCTCAAGCAAGTTTCAGTAGAAACTAAATCCTTATAAGAATGGTTATGATGTAAAGAAATCACTTTTATTTTTTTTAACATCTGTAGAACCATATTGACACGAATATTATGTATATGTCTCAGACAGAAACATTAGCTTCTTATTATGCATGGATCATTTCTATTAAACATTAAGCAACTTGTTAATAATTAATACCAATTTAAAATACCCAAACTTTTATTTATAAATGTTTAAAACCCCAAATATTTGACTTTATATATTCAGTAATTATCACCCATGAGCAAGGCGCCCCTCCCCACTCTCTAACTACTCAAATGCTGTTCCTTATACTTTTGGCATTTCTACCACCCTTGCCTCACTTTGCAATCACATACTCTTTCACGTCCACCAGGTAGACTATTTCTCAATGGCATAGTGATCAGCTTGACCCTTGTATATCTAGCAAATGGCATGCCATCACAAAGAAAAAGCAATCTTAAACAAATGACAAAATGTTGACTCAAAACTCACTTCCTTTTTTTTTATTAAATATTTTTTCATTACATTTCAAATGTCATCCCCTTTCCTGGTTTCCCCTCTGAAAATGCCCTATCCCATCTCTCCATCCCCCTGCTCACCAACCCACCCACTTCTGTTTCCTGTCCTGGTATTCCCCTACACTGGGGCATCCAATCTTCTCAGGGCCAAAGGCCTCTCCTACCTTTGATGTCCAACAGGGCCATCCTCTGCTACATATGAAGCTGGAGCCATGGGTCCCTCCAGGTGTACTCTTTGGTTGGTAGTTAAATCCCTGGGAGCTCTGGGGGTACTGGGTGATTCATATTGTTGTTCCTCTTATAGGACTGCAAGTTTCTTCAGCTCCCTGGGTCCCTTCTCTAGCGCCTCCTTTGGGGACCTTGTGCTCAGTCCAATGCTTGGCTGAAAGCAGCCACCTCTGTATTCATTAGATACTGGCAGAGCCTCTCAGGAGACAACTATATCAGGTTCCTGTCAGCAAGCACTTGTTGGCATCCACAATAGTGTCTGGTTTTGGTGCCTGTATATTGAATGGATCCCCATTCAACGGAAGTGGAGCATTCTCTGGATGGCCTTCCCTTCAGTCTATGCTCCACACTTTGCCTCTGTATCTCCTCTCATGAGTATTTTGTTCCCCTTTCTAAGAAGGACCAAAGTATCCATACTTTGGTCTTCCTTCTTCTTGAGCTTCATTTGGTCTGTGAATCATATCTTGGATATTCCAAGATTCTGGGCTAATATCCACTTATCAGTGCATGCATACTGTGTGTGTTTTTTCGTGACTGCGTTATCTCACTCAGGATGATATTTTCTAGTTCCATCCATTTGCCTAAGAATTTCATGAATCCATTGTTTTTTAAAAGCTGAGTAGTATTTTGTTGTGTAAATATACCACATTTCCTGTATTCATTCCTCTGTTGAGGGACATGTGAGTTCTTTCCAGCTTCTGGCTATTATAAATAAGGCTGCTAAGAATATACAAAACTCACTTCCTTAAGATGTTATATAGCATCACACTAGAAATTCTTCCTTTTGGAAAAGACAAGTAATGCAAGTCCTTTCTTCCTTTTCTCTGATGAGATTGGTCATCTTTGTGAAGTACTTGTCTTTAAACAGGATATCCTGTCTAAAATCAATGAATTAATATATTTATACCTCCATTTCACATTGCTTGTGAAGCATTTTTGCAGTGGCGAATCTCCAATTCCCAATTATTAATAGTTTGTAGGCTAGGAATGTTGAAGTATTAGGTTAATAAATCACTTGAAATGGAGACAGCATCAAACCCTGACACTATGTAAAGTGCTGAAAGCCATACCCTAGCTGGGGCTGATGACATGGTCATTTAGAAGCCCTACTTCATAGCACTTCTAAGAAACTGATAGTCTCTGTTTGGTTAGGTAAAATATGAGGCACAGGGAAAGACGTTCATGCCTGGACCCTGGACATGATATCTAGCATTGAGAAAATTCTTTGGCTTTACATAAACCCTACTTTGGCTTTTAATGAAATACGCGATTTGCTTCCGTGTTCCTACCTGTCTCTATTCATCCATCTTAGGACTTAACACTTACTGACAGTCTAAGATTCTGAGCCTCTCCAGGGCAGGCCCACCCACCACTGGGTGTCTTTATATGTTCATTTTTTTGGTTAGCTCATTTATCTGTTCTCTTGTAATTATGCAGCTGTACACTGATACCAAAAATCAATGATTGTATTTCTTTTGGTAGAACACAACAGATCACATTTTGACACAGATAGAGAACTTCGCTGAATTAAACAATATGTAGTTCTTGGTCTCACTTGCCATCAGAACCCAGCCTTGCCTTGGAAATACTATTTCATTTCATCATCTTGTTTCCGTGGGCATAAGCAAAACATTTGGCTCATTACTGTCTGAAACCCCTCCTGACTACAAAACATGAGAGGTGCATTCCTGTAACAATTAACATTTCTGTAGTATACGGTGGTTGTAAAAATTACTATAATTGTGTTTAATATCAACCTGGGGCAATTTTTTGAATACTTTCAATGAAGCACATAGGCAATTCCTTTTGGCTTTTTTCTCTTAAGGTGAGTCTGCCCACCTTTCAAAATAAACTACACTGAATTATGAGAATATCTGTCATTTTGCATAACCCTCAATTTTCTGTATTTGAACATCGATGAAGTACGGATGACAAAATACACATCTCTTCTGTCAGTTAAGCTCTAGGCCCCCCAAGGAGAATCTTCTGTGAAGCCACAACTTGCTGTAATATTGTTGTAACACTGGGCATCCTAGCTACCTCACAGCGTGCAGGGGCAGGCTCTGCTTTGCTCCAGTCCTCATACAACTTAATACTTGTTGTAATTTCCATTCCCAGAAATATTGTTATAAATGAAAACAGTGTGTGGTCAATCCAACAACTATTAGAAGAAAGAACCATTAGAACGAGAACGTTAAATCATTTGGGTTGTAGGTTAAGATAATATTAAATCCATAAAGATATAGAAACATCAATCAAAGTCTAAGATATCTTATATAGTGTTTAATGAATGACCCATGCAAGCCCACACACACCCACACTCAGTAGACTTGAGATTTTAAATAATGAAACTTGTAAATGGGAGTCTACATTTTTGTTGTTTTGCACAATATCCAAAAAGTAGTTTTAAATGCAGCAACCAATATAAAACTCAAAAGTTTAATTACTTCTTTAATGAATTTTTGTTTGTTACTATAAAATGAAGGATTAGTCTTCACAGTTTTAAAAATGAAATGCTTATTTTATATGCGTTTTGGTATATTTTATGTTATATCCTTAACATACTTTTTTTTAGAACATTTAAATTCTGTTAGCAGTTTTAAGAGAACACACTTTTTATTCACCACTCAAAATCTGTAAGACTCTGCCGAGCCTTAGCTTACCAGAGACCCCTACGTGAACAACTAGGAGCCGGGGATCAATACAAAAGAGGAATTTATTGTTCCAGGGCTTTGGGATTGTTCATTTGGCAAGTTTTTATACAGTTTTCAGGGGTAGAATAGAGCAACAGCTACTAGGCACTAGGTGATTGACAGAACAGTCTGACTTTTAAACTGATTGGTCCTTAGAGAAGGAGGTAGCAAGGGGTTCCCTTATCTGTGTGGTCCTCCCTGAGGAATGTGTCTATGTGCTCTGGGCTTCCCTTATCTGCAGGTGGCCCACAATGGTTGGTCCCCCCCAGCCCCTTTGGTCTATCTGAGGAATGTAATTAGCCTTTCCCTTCCAGAGGGGAGGGGTGCCCATGTGCTCTTTGACCTTTCTCTTCCAGGAGGGGAGGGGGGGTGTCTGGTGGAATTTTCCAAAGTTCCCGAACTGACCTCTTCACAGCCACCGTGCTTTTTGAGAAATAATTCATAACATAATACTACCCAATGAGATGCTGGGTCGTCTTCAGCTCCAGCTTAGTAGGCAGAAAAAACAAAACCTCAACCACTGGTATGGCTTAACACCAATGTAAATGAATGCTTGACACTTATTGAAGACCTATAAGTGCATTTCCCAGGACAAATGGCAAAAATATTGTGGTGCTTTGTTTTTCATTTATTCCTTTTGAAGCACAAACAACTAATTGGGGATCAATACAGAAAATAACCTGTTTGACCTGATCCTGCTAAATTAGAGAAGAGCTCCCTAGGGAGTAGTCAAGCACTTCTCCGGGACAAACACTATCTAAAGAAGGACAGTGGCCCCATGGTCACATGATCATGTGTTCCCCACATGCGGTCCTTTAAAAGCAGTTTTTTTTTCCTTTTTTTCTTTTTAATCCTTCTGCACAGCAACTTACTCGTGTGCCTTAGAGCACTGGTAGGTTTATAGAAACCTCTTTTCCTGTCCTCTCTTTTCCTGTTCACTTTCCTCTCTTGGTTTCCTTGTCCTTTCCTCTCTCCAGAGAAAACCATACAGGCTTTAGGTGGCACAAAATATGGTCTTAGGACTGCAAGACTTTCAGACTCCGGTGCTGTGCTTTCATCCATGGATGCTACAGTTCACAGAGTGCTCTCTCTCTCTCTGGTAAACTGTGTTTAATGTGCAATTAGAGATTACCCAAGGAGATAAATGCTGAGGACTACTCATGTAAAAATATCAGGGAAGCCTGTAATAGTCACGATACAGAAAAGCCCTGCAAAGCAGCGACAATTGTATTTCAGTGTGTAAGTATGGTAGACCTATCATTGGAGGTTCAACTAAGGACACGATAAAAGCACAGTTCCCATTTGCCTTATTTTTCTCTAGGGTTTTAGGTCTCAACCCCACCACTTATTAGTTCTACCCATATGATATTTATTAAATCTGTATGCCTACAAAGCTGTTCTGCAGCTGGCAGGGTCTAAAAATTATTGGTAATTAACATTAATGGGCAGGAACATTTTCAGTGGAAATTAAAAAAAAAAATCCTTTGGTGCCAGGCATAATAACAAGATCATCAGACTGGTTCTTCTGATATTCTCATTTCCTCCTTGAAATAAGCTTTCCCCTGTGCCCTTATTTATGTAGAAAGAACTGGGGTGCAGGGAAGGTTCTTTTCATATTCTATTGGAGATCTCATCATACTTATGCCATCAAGAAACAGCCACATAAACTCTGATTGACATCACAAAGCCTTTGAGGCTCCTCTACCTGTAAATTGGTGCCTTTGGCTCCTGCATTGTGAAATTCTGCTAGAAGTAACAGGCCAATTTAATTCCTGAGTCACCCTTCCCTGTTTCTTTGATTAGTATCCATCTCATTAGAAAGTGACACTGTCTTATTGATTCCATTCTAGCCTTGAAAGAGAAGATAAGAGAAAGAGAGAAAATGTGACAAAGATAAGAGACTCCCAAGGTGATCCATGGGTGGTATCCAAAGGAAAGGATTGCTTCTGGTCTCCGTGATGGGTAGTGGAGACCTTTCTCTGAGCTGTGGAAATATCTTTTAACTGTGTAATTGTTTACTTGAAAATCTATTCTGCTGCGCTTTGCGGGGGAGTAATGTCATGCTTTAGACGTGCGTTTCTTTCTCATTTTATGTCCGTGTGTGAAGCAGATTGCAGTGATGCTGCCATGGATAGCTGCACACAATCTCTCTCATCAGTTCTGTGCATGCTTTGGGCTTGTTGCTGAGAAACTAAAAGTCAAATAAGATTTTGGACTTCTAGGTCTTTCCTTTTTAAAGAAAACATTACTCAATGTTTGATTGATTTAAAACATACAACATCCCTATGAAAACTCTTCCATTATTATCTTCAATTCTAAGAAAACTGGTGTGTTTCCCAGGGTTCAGCAACTGATCCAAAGAGAAAGACAGAGTAAAATCTGAGTCCTGACACTAACCTAAATTCCTCTGGAAGCTAGGCTTCTCTCTGCACTCTGTTCTGACTATTATGGGTTATGTTTTGACATTATTGAAGACAACATACATGTATAACCTTTGAAGACTCTCTTGTCTAAATTCAATTTTAACATCTAAATTCTTGCTCTTTTTCGGATATGTCTAATATTTTTATAATGTCAAATCTTTTTTTATAAGCCCACGTCAGGTACTGAAATCAATAAAACATGAAGAAGAATAATTTAAACTGAGGATCGAAGCCAGTGAATACTAATGTACTAACTAGAATGGATAGACAAGGAAAGGACCATAGAACAGTGTTTGGACTCTGCAGAAGTACCTCAATTCTATATTCATTTGAAAAATACATTTATCATGAGTCATTATTCTTTTAGTTTTTATAAAAGATGATGATTTTCCCATGTCCATAGCTAGCCATTAGCATAATGCAGCCTAGGTTGCTAACCCTGGTTGTTTTATTCTAGTTAATACTAGACCATATATTTTCTTCCAAGCTGTATACCACTAACAGCAACACGATGCTAGCTCCGGGCCACAGTTTAAGGACAGGTGAATGGCTTAACAGTACAAGTTAAGACAGGTGTCAGAGTCACTCACCACTGTGTGTGACTGTGATTTCAGCTCTTCCAGGTCCCACTGCATTACTATCTTTCTGATGTTTTCAGGTACATTTTTATCTCTAGTTTCTCTGTTTAGGAGAAACTGATCTGACACAAGTGAATATGTCAGGGTGGGAATGGGACTTTGCTTGAAAAATATATTCATGGACAATTTTCTTTCTTATGATTATATCAAGTTGTATTTCACATTTACCTACATTATGATTTTACAGTACACATTGCAAATTATGGAGTTGATTTCTTTTTCATAAAAATATTAAGAGATCCTGTCATGGTGCCTGGAGTGATGGCTCAATGGCTAAGGGTGCTTAATGCCCTTGCAAAGAACCAGAGATTGGTTCCAGCCCTCTCATTAGGCAGCTTTCAATGGCCTGTAGCTCCTACTCCAGGAATCTGAGGACTCTGGCTTCCACAAGCACTATACTCATACACACAGACACAGATGTGTGCATAACTGATTCTTTAAAAAGTTCCCATTTTATTTATTATTAATTATATTTTACTTACTCAGTTATGACATAAATGTATATCATATGTCTCAATATATCATATATATGCATATGGTTATGCTTTTAGGTATCTGTCTAGAATTCATTTCCTGCTCTAATTTAGGTATCACAGTTTTTTCCTCATGTCACAGCATAGCATTTGTACATATAAAAGGATGTAGCACATTATTCCTTCATTTGCAATATTTATCTTTAATAATTACTTATTTTTATTTTATATACATGAGTGTTTGCCAGCATGTATGTGTATGAACCGTGTGCATGCCTGATGCCTACAGAAGCCAGAAAGGGGTGTTAGGTTTCCTCCAAACTAATGTCACACACAGTTGTGTGTTCTCGGACCTGAACCCAAGTCCTCTGCAAATGTTACCAGTGTTCTTAACCACTGAATCTTATTTTCATCCCAGCAAACTTTATCTTTCCACATCGATTTTAATAACATGTGAAGTTCTACATTATGTAGTAGATTGCTGTTTAATTTATATAAGCTTGACTACACTGTTGCCTCTTGCTTTAATTGTAAGTGACAAATGAGTACACTTTTACTTTACACTTCGGCGGATCATCCATTTAGAATCAGGTGCTGTGCGGCATGAGAGCAGTAACACACTTGCCCGTGGGACTCCAGGGAATATCCGGCATTTCCACAGGGCCATGTGGATCAGTAGTCACTGGACATTCTCAGCAAAAATAAATTCAAAAATGTATATCCCTCTGCATGCAATAAAGACACTTGCTCCACTATGTTCATAGCAGCCTTATTTATAATAGCCAGAAGTTGGAAGGAGCCCAGATGTCCCTCAAAGGAGGAATGGATGCAGAAAATATAGTATATGTATACAATGGAATATTACTCAGCAATTAAAAATAATGAATTCATGCAATTTGTAGGCAAATGGTTGGATCTGGAAAATATCATCCTAAGTGAGCTAACCCAATCACAAAAGAATACACATGAAAGGCAATCACTGATAAGTGGATATTAATGAGCCCAGAAGCTCTGAATACTCAAGGCACAATTAGCAAATCAAAAGATCCCCAAGAACAAGGAAGGAGAGGACACTGGTCCTGAAAAGACTGTATCCAGTTTTGTAAGAGAGTAGCAGAACAGAGAGATGGTGGGAGGGGGTGGTTGGGGAATGGGCAGAGGAAAGAGGACTTACAGGACATATGGTGAGGGGGGAACTGGGAAAGGGAAAATCTTTGGAATGTAAACAAAGAATATAGAAAATAAAAAATTATATTAAGTCTTCCTAAATTAGCCCTTTATACTTAAAAGCATATGTATTTGTCCTTGCTTACAAAAATAATTCCTTTAGTAGAGTAGTTGGCATTAATTATCAGTGCTACTCAAATATCAGTACAGTGGCATAAAGAACTTTCTGCCTGCTGCTAGGAGTCCTTCAACTTCTCAGAGCAGAACGAGTGGATTAAAGTTCATGAGTGACTTGGCATTTTACCATTCCACATACGAGTCAAGTTTCATGGGTGTCTTTTAATGTTGAAATTTCCCCCTAGAGTGTAAGGGGTGGCCACACAGAGTTAAGTCTCTCATGTTCAAATGTTTATGCAACCAGCAAACAATAGGTAGTAACTGAAAAGGCAAATCATCAAAGAGATATGATTTTAATATTTTAATGCAATCATGTGTAACAAGCACTGTGTCATTTTGGGAAGTATCTCCAAAATTTCAAACCAAGCCCACTATTACCTACCTAGCTACCTACCTGTGTAAAACTTTCTAATCCTACCCAAACCCATATTTCACTCGACCTTCTAGGCAAAGGTAATATTTTGAATTCAGTTTGGAATCTCAAAATATAATGAATAAATCTTACATTTGCTCATTTTCTTTTCAATATAAGCAAAACTTGTCCTATATTGCAGAGTCTGTGGATACGGTAGGGAAATAAGTTTGAATTGAACTCCTGTAATTCGTTATGTCATGAATCTGCAAGAATGCATACGATCAGAGTATTTCATAGTATAACATTATGAAACCTTATTCTCTCAGGATTAAAACATTCAACCTTTGGAAAAATGAGGAAAGCCCCCCAAGCAGTTGATATTGCCTTTGAGAGCAATGAATTTCACAGCTTAGAGGTGGTGTTTGTCACATGGAAAGGCCAAGATGTTTTCAGACGGGGAGCAATTATGAAAATGTAAAACACTCTCAGGCAGAACCTGTGACACTGAAGAAAATGCCACAGAAATAATGAGTAGGCCATTAGCACCATCAAAGCAAGGAGGAGAGATAATTTGAATTCCATCACTTCTTACAGTCATATGGTCACAGGCATATTAGCAAGTGACAAACAGGTCTAAAATAAAATATATGTGATAGACACAAATCTTCCCTGGTGACAATCTCCGAGAAAAGGAAGTAAGCCACTAGGAAAACAATGTTAATCTTTGCTAAGTTACTGTTTTCAATCGTAGATGGTAGCCCTGTCTTAAAGGCAGTAGCCATGTTTTACATTTTAATTACCTAATAACTAATATCTCAGAGCAGCTCCTGAAATCTGTGATTAATTTTATTTACAAGTTTCCTTAACCTTTGAATTCATTTTTCTCACTAACCCTATACTTAACGCATATTTCATACTGGACCCATTGACTGCCTTTTGTGGATGCTGGCAATATCACTACAATATCTAGTGTTCAGTTTTCATTACTGTCACATGTACTAGGTCATGGAGTGCTACATGACCTTGCTCTCCTCAGTCATGCCCTCTACTTTCTAAGGACTTTTTAATAGAAGGAATGTCAATTCTACTTTTAGTTCAGAATCTTATACTATCTCTTAGAGCTCACCAAAAATTTACCAGTTAACCAGACCAATTATATATTACATGTATTTTCATATACTTTTTATTTATATTCTTACACTTCAGTGGGAACTGCATGAGGAACATGACAGGATGAGGGTCTTTGACTGACTTGAAATCTTCCTACAGAAATTGTGGAGGAAAGGTGGGTGGATACTAGAGTAGAAAGAAGACACCAGAATCAGGTTATTTTACATGCATATGCATATACATATACAAATACATCATAGACATAGATATAGACATCATAGACATAGACATAGACATATACACCATATACACCATATATAGATACAGATACAGATACAGATACAGATACAGATACAGATGCAGATACAGATACAGATACAGATACAGATGCATAATATTTGGTCTTAAATGATGTTTTAACTGATCAATGTCTCCTGCTTTCTTCACCAAAAGTGAAAAACTATAGAGTAAAAATAAAATAAATATTAGATGGCTAGTAAGACCTTTATTAAAATATAGTTAAACTGTATTGTGGACTGAAATATCAAAATACATGTATAAACTCACAACAGTATCTTTGTATAACAGAATTAAAATGCTTCTCTATTTTTATAATAAATAAGGTGAGAATATTCTACTGGAAATCGCAATCTTCCTCAACCTACTTCTTTGATAACTTGAAGTACTTGCATTCAGATCTTTAGCAAAACTTCTACTTATTAACTTTCCTTCCATCCTGTACTTTGAACTGGTGATTAATCTTAGAAAATTTGCTTGACTTTTACCCACCATAGAAATATTAATCTAAGTTCTAGCAGATATTTCTAAGTCTCTAATGATACAAATAATTACTTGAAACTCTACATTCAATTTTCTTGTCACGTGGAATTTGGAAAGTTTAATTTGGCTCAGCCAAGTTAATTGCACATACAGATAATATAAAAATTGCATCTATAAACACTCATTTATCTACCAGATAGCATGCTGAAAATTTAATGTGCCAGATACTTTAATCATTTACTTTTATTGTTAAAACTCTTAACACATGGTGTAGAAATTATGTGGATATTATAAAAATACACAGTTATTGATATGACTGTTGATTAACATAAACTCAAAAGTTTTATTTACAGTATCATAAACTCATAGCTTTCATATTTTTACATGTGAATAGTCAGTCTTCAAGAAGCTTTTGTATTTGTTTTTTGCAACAGTTCTTTCTTGTGAGGGAGACTTACTCCAAATCCCAAAAGAGGAAAATGCCATTCATTTATATTCTTTTAACTCCTCATCCTTATTAAACAGTATATAGCTTTAAGGAAAAATTGGTCCTGCTTTATAGGAGTGATTTATTATATGCAAATATATATGTAAAAACTTTATATTTACAGCAGTAAATTAGTTTTGTAAGATATGAAATGGAACAGCTATTTAGACATTTGCTAATTCAAGTGTGGATTAAAATATCCTGAAGGAACAAGTAATAAAAATATTTCTAAGCGTGTAATGAAAACATCAGAAAAGTCCACTTCCACTTGAGTATTTTAATCTCTGTAGGAATCATGTAGAAATCTGGAGAAATCATGGCTACAATTTTGAATTACTGGTTAAAATCTTATTATGACTTTTTAGACATGCAGTTGGCAATGGAACATCATCAGAAGTGAAGTTAGGGTATGCTATTTCTAATGACAACCTACTTAACTACTGAGTACCAGAGAGAGATGATGGTGGTTACATATTTGAGTTGCTCAGTGCCTCTTCCTGTTTTTAATAAGACATAGAAAAATCTATTAAATCTATAACTAGACCTTCCTTTTGCTAGAAGGTCTCAAATAAATTGCCTTTAGTTTTAAAGAACTTTAGATTTCCCTAAGGCTTCAAACGTGGCAGTCACTCTCTAACTTGCATGTAAGTTGCTTTGCCGTGAAAGGTTCTGTAGATTTCAAAGGATTATAAATGTGAGTGTAAAGCGTGGCCTAATGCTTATTGCAATCACACACACACACACACACACACATAGTGAAAGTATATATAAAATGTACACAGCACTTATTTACCATGCTATCATGTTAAAGTGAATAATTCTTGAGTATCATGACTCATGCTCTTATGTTACCATTATCACTTTCCATGTTCACAATGGCGTTTTCATGACAAACTGAAGTCCTGTATTCATCAGTCAACAATATCTTGTATTTCCCTTCCCTTAAGCAATAGTATCATCCATTTTATCTTCTTTTCTACAGATTTATGGTAGTTCAAACATAGATTCATATAAAATTTGCCCTGGTAAGAGCAACTATAATGAAGCTCTCAGTAATATTTTCTTTTAAGACTACTGAAAGCTATCTTTAGGGCCATCAGGTACCTTCCAAATGTCTCCTAAACATCCTTTTTATTACAGATTCTTCCCGCTATCCACTTCCTTCTAATATGACTATTTTATGGTTTTCAGTTTTGCTTGTGGCAACCTAATTCAAATAGATATTATAGTTATAAATGGACACAATGTGATGGCATTGTTCTTATTACATTTCTATGTAATGAGAACAACCCAACAGTTGATTGTTTCACAATGGTTTCTACCAACAATGAGACAGTGATATGCTGTCATCCAGATTGACATTTATCATGGATATTGTTTTGCATCTTGTGTCAGTAGTGCCTTTACCACCATGTGACTAAAGGACTTGAGAGATATCTGAACACTTGGCCTTGTGTCTTATCTTGTATAGAATTACTTAATTCAAAACAATATATGTGACAATGGGCAGTGATGGTCACAAAACGACTAGTATTCCTTCTCATCTCATCAAAAAACAGATATCTTAATTACAATAGTAATATAACTGTACTGGCTGTTTTTCTGTGCCAACTTGACATAGGCTGGAGTTATCACAGAGAAAGGAGATTCAGTTGGGGAAGTGCCTCCATGAGATCCAGCTGTGGGATATTTGCTCAATTAGTGACTAAGGGGGGAGAGCCCCTTGTGGGTGCTACTATCTCTGGGATGGTATTCTTGAGTTCTGTAAGAGAGCAGACTGAGCAAGCCAGGGGAAGCAAGCCAGTAACATCTCTCATGGCCTCTGCATCAGCTCCTGCTTCCTGACCTGCTTGAGTTCCAGTCCTGACTTCCTTTGGTGATCAATAGCAATGTTTCCACAGTATAAGCTGAATAAACCTTTTCTTCCCCAACTTGCTTCCTGGTCATGATGTTTGTGCAGCAATAGAAACCCTGACTAAGACAATAACTTATTAAAGAAACAAGTTCAGAAAATTTGCAAGATTGGAGAGATTTATACAGAATGCAATAAACAAAATGACTTTTTACTTTTTTTTTTAACTTTAAACAAAATCTTATTACACAAAGGTTGTCACATAATTGAATAATTCTCTACTTTGCCCACAATCATTCCCACCCTCCACAAAAGACTGCTTCAGAACAGTAGAAATGCCTCGGTGATGTAAGTTGAAAACAGTATGGCTCTTGCATCCAGCATCAGGAATATACAAATGTCAGCAGTAAACCATTATTCATTGTCAGTGGAAACTAGCAACTGATGTTACAGTGATCAGCCAGCCTTCTCTTCATTTAGTTCAAGTAACATCTCTGAAGTTATGAGTGAGGAACCTGCCTTGAGCTTCCTGTCACAGTTCATTGATAAGGGCAAAGCACTATTCTAGGAGTGCCACCTCTCATACCCACTCCGTCCTTTCCTGCGATGATGCCCTTTCTGTCAACCTTTTTCAGTGCATCTGAAATGATCTTTTCAATGTCTTTGTCTCTGTTTGCAGGACTTGTAGCAACCTGAGCAAAATCTTCAGGATTTGTCACAGACTTAGATTGTTTCTTAAGGTCAGCCCCTTTGCTAATCTTCTCAGAGCCCTCCTTGGCAATAGACTGTGCCAGAATAATAGCAATGGTAGTGCCATTCCAACCTTCTTCATCTGTGTTATTGGCAACATCCTAATCAAGTGAAGCACTGATATTTTGTATTTATCCTTTACATCAATTGACTTTGCTACAGTGACCCCTTCATTTGTTAATATGGGACTTCCACAACCCTGTTCAGTGATAACAGTTTTGTCCTTTGGCTCCATTGTAAGAGCTACAGCATTGGCTAAAAGGTCTACACCATGAATCATTAAGGCTCAAACGTCCTTAACAAAATTTGCATCTTTGGCATAGGCCCAAGTGAAATGAGGAGCCAGTGCCCAGAACACTGGTCTAATCTGGAGAAGAACTGTGGGTAGTGCAATCACTTCTGTGGGGCTCGGGGAGTGTTCCAGGCCAGGAGGCGAGTGAAAGAGTGAGCATAGAGCCAAGACCTTACTATTAAAGTAGATGTACCTGGGTTAAACTTGAAGGCTGGCTGTGGAGATAACTCAGTCCATAAAGTGCTTACTGCTTGAGCATAAACACCCGAGGTTTAGCTCTAGTACCCATGTATATCAGGCACAACAATGGAGGTAGGAATATCTATTGGGATTATTGGCCGGATATCCTAGCTAAACTAGTTAACTTCAGGTTCAGTGTTAAACTCCATCTCAAAACACTGACATTGAAAGTGATGGAGGAATATATCCAGAAGATACCCAGATGGAGGAAGAGGCCCAGAATTGACCTTTGGCCTCTAAATACACACAGATTTATAGGTACCTATATAATTTGTGTTCATGTGTATGCATTTGCAACATGTGCCAACACACACACACACACAAACACACACACACACACACACACACACACACAGAGAGAGAGAGAGAGAGAGAGAGAGAGAGAGAGAGAGAGAGAGAGAGAGATGGAGGGTGAAACATTATTGATATTACAAACGTAATTTTGCAATAGCCACTTTGGGAATATCCAAATCTTAAATTCTATGATGTTGGAAGGCAGCTCCAGAATGAAAACCCACGCTTACAAAACTTGACCTGGCCATCAATTTGTGAATGACGTTATGGTTTGTTTTGGTTTAACAAGAATAATGAAGGTTCCTGAATGCAGCATTTCCTATGTGCTCCTTCAAGCAAAATGAGCAGAAAGCAATGAGTTGTGCTGGTCAACTGAAAAGAATATATAATGATCTAGGAGACAATTATAAAGCCTGTAAGGAAGTTTGTACACTGGGTTAAATGAAGTAAAAAAACCTCATCACTGGTATGGTCAGTTCAATTCCATAGGCTACACTTTTATAAATATAAATATAAAGAAAAGACAAAAACAGAGGGCCTGGTATAGACACATACAGGCCCCATGCTTGCTGCCTCAGTATCTGAGAGCCCAAATGAGCTCTACCTAGATGATACAGTGCACCTTAGTCTCCCGCTGTCCTCCATTCCCTCTGGCTCTTACAGTCTTTCCTCCCACTCTTGCTTGGTTCCCTGAGCTCTAAGGGGAGTGATGAGAGGGGACCTTTACTGCCAGAGGAAGCCTCTCTGACATCAATTGGACAAGGCACCATCTTTGACTAGAGCAGAAGAATGTTAAAAATCATTTGGTTGATTTTTTTTTTTTTTTTTTTTTGGTTAGTCAGGTCTGCTTTTATCCCAAGACTCTGAGCTATCCAATCTCTACTTTCTGGCTATCGAGCCAGTGTAGAGCTTGGGCTCCCTTTCATGGGGGCAGGCCTCAAGTTAAACCAAACATTGGCTGTCTTCTCCCACAAGTTCTGGACCACCATCACCCATATTGTAGGCAGGACCGGTCATAGGTGGAGGCTTTTGTGTCTGGGTTAGTGGCCAAGTGTCTCTATATTTTGCAGAGTACTTCCTCGTGCTGAAGAGTCTAGAACATAGGGGTGAGGACTCCATGCAGGCATAGCTCTCCTTCTCTACATTTAATGAGTTGTGTGGTTATTGTCCTCTGCAACAACCCCTACCCACCCACCCCCATCCACCCTCCTGCTGTCAGTTTTCAGAGAGTGACCTTCTGTCCTAGCATCAGCCTGGGTTGTTTAGGGATTTGAACTGGACTCCCTGGGCCAACAACTCACCCAAATGCAAACCATGGCCCACCACTGCGAGCTTTGTCTAGCAAACGAAAGATGTACGCTAGACATCTTAATTCGGAATCCATGTGCTCCATTTATAGGAATTCTCACAAGGGCCATCTTCATAGATTCCAAGGATTTTCCACTGTATTAAGTTTCAAAATATATCATCAACTAAATGATGGAACTACACACACATAAAACTACTGGAAAATATGCCATCCAATTTTATAAGTAGTTCAAAGAAACGATAGCCTCTTCAAAATTATTTGTATTAGATAGTTGCTTAAACAGCAATGGGTATTATGTGTGTGTGTGTGTGTGTGTGTGTGTGTGTGTGTGTGTATGTGTTTGTGTATCACTCAGCACAAAATCTGTTACAATGATTATTTATTGGGGTGCAGTGATTGAATGGGCTTTATATATTTTATTGAAAAAATCTGTTTACAACATTAATTTTATTTTTATTTTTAAATTACCGAGCTTTGACTCTCTTATTTGCTTTAACAGAGAGTAGCTTAACAAGACTATATAGCTTTGGCCAGGCATAATTACAAACTCCAGTAATAAAAAATTTGGGAAGTGTAGGCAAGAGGATTTGAAAAATATTGTCATAAAATTATGCGAATCTTTTTAAGTGAGAAAAAGGCACTTAGTTCCTTGTAATGATATTTCATTTTTCATGATAGTGTGGAAATAAATAGCATAATGCTATATTTTATCAAAGAAGAGCCCAGAGCACAGAAGACTGAGTAAGTTTCTCAAGAAGGATCAAACATGGTAGACCCTAAAAATAGATTATTGTAACTAGTAATTGTTAAACAGATTTTCTAGTTCCTGGTTTTCATTCCTTTTCTCATCAGATTTAAGTGTGTTCCAATTTTGAACACTTAATTTGATATTCTTATAATTTTTATGAGAGTTTAATTACTTATTGAAGATGAAAGCACATTTGACTTTCACAGTAATTGCTCCTTATCCACCAAACTGATTTGTCATTTGAGAGTTATACTTTAAATTAAATTTAATAAAATTAAAATTCAAATTAAAGGAGCTGTGAGCTCTCCTCCTCCTCTTCCTTCTCCTTCTCTTCTTCTTTTTTAAAGCATCCAGACCATAGTTTCCCTCCCTCCACTCCTCCCAGCTTCCTGCCACCTTCCCTCTCCTCGACAGACTGCTCCTCTGTTTCCTCTGCAGTGAAGAACATAGAGACAACATCCAAACAGAACAAAACAAGAGACAATAAGACAAGACCAAAGTCCTCATATTGAGGCTGTATAAGGCAACCCAATCAGAGGAAAAGAGTCCTAAGATCAGACAAGAGTAAGCAGTCCCCTTACTCTATAAGGAAGAATTCCCACAAAATCAGCAAGCTAACAGCCATAACATGCACAGAGTAAGGCTATGCAAATATTTCAAGCTAGACAATTAAGCTCAAACAACTGTGGTTTTTTTTTTGTGTGTGTGTTTTGTGTTTTTGTTTGTTTTGTTTTTGTTTTTGTTTTTTTGACATCTTCCAGTGAGTACAGGGCATATAAGATTGGTTTAGTGTTTTGCAGAAGATCCTGGCAATCTCAGAAATGGTTTCAGGCCTTTTTTTGGAGATAGCAGTACTCAAAGGACTAGAGTGAAAATAAACCAAGTGTGGGTAGAAGGTGAAATAAACATAGAACTACGCCAGCAGGAATCCACATTTGGAGCAACAGTTATCGAGAGGAGAGAGGGATGTCTTCATAAATTGCCATTAGCAGGGCTAATTGGTGCACTTTCCATGGGTACACCATGCAGAAGAGCTGGAAATCTCAAAGCCTGGAGCCAAATCATATGTCTACTCTACCACACACTCATTTTAGTATTCTTTCTAATACCAAACTGATTGGAAAATAGCTATCCCTTGAGAATATCAATTGAACCAGAACATAGTGATGGAGCAAAATATTACACAAGGTTAGGAATAAACAGGGAAAAGCAGATTAAGTGACTGTGTGTGTATATAGAGAAATGGAATTATTTTGTATAATATTATGAGATGTAAATGGCGGTTGTGAAACAAATTTATCCTAATCCTCTATAGATATGTACATGTATATAATTGCCAGTAGGTTGACAACAACATATGAAGTTATTTAGGATTGAGAAAGACATTCTCTATTTAGCAGCCATTCCATATATATATGTATATATATACATATATATGTGTGTATATATATATTTTACATGCTGTGATGTAGTAAAAAACAAATGGATACACTTTTGCTATCTGTAATTTTTAAAATGTAATATTTTATAGCAAACAAGATGTGGGAATCGGTGCAGAATAAAGCTCAGCAACTGCTCTTTGTCCTTGTGCTAAACAGGACATGCTGGTGTAGAGTCACCTTCAGGAGGGAAAACATATTGTCTCCTTTGAAAGATGCAGATGTATTTAGCCAAATAAGAACCTGCCTCACTTAAGAGTTTTATAGCAAACAAGAATGGAGAGCCGTTTGCATAATTTTCTCTTGTTCCTTTAATAGTGTTTATCTTTTATAAGGCTCTTTAAAGCAGTCGTTGGCCACCTGTCAATAACATGTTGTTTTATGAACTCAACCTTTTCCTGTTCTAATGCCCTTGACATACAAAATCAGCATCTTCCTTAGAAGAGGAGAGGGTTGAACTTGTTAAGACAACTGCTAATTTTGAATTTAGTAGCTCATCTTTTGTCAGATGAAATAGAGATATTTGAATTACATGAAGAAAAAAAAGTATACTTTATAAAATTCTCTCTCATAAAGTAAAATAATCTATTTTTTTTCTGAATTGTTTTCAAAGTTGGTATACAGTTGCCTTTTATATGCTAACTGCATGGAAACCAAGTCAAGCAACATTCACATAATGGTTTTTGGTTTTTTGTCTCAGTGTTACTTAATTCAACATGCATTCTATTTGTATATAATTGTATTAATGAATATGTGCTTTGGGAATACAAACAGTTGCTTTAACTTATTTTTGGTAAAATAAGATAACTAGGGTTTCTCTCCAGATTTGCATAAAATCTCTCAAACTTAGTTTTTACACATATTTATTGACCTACATCCTAGACAGATTTTTGCATGATAGTGAAGAAACAAAGTCCTACAAATCTGTACACAGGGAGACATTTCTATTCATAAAGTGATAGTATCCAAGCCTTAAAGGAGAAAGGTGTTTATTATCCATTTGTCCAATTAGATTCCAACTTGCTCTAAATTATCATGAACAAAAGGAAATGAAGCATGTTGCAGCCAAAGGAAAATTCTTTTTGTTCTTGTTAGAAATCACATGCAAACAGTATACGGTTTCCACAGCTTCTCACCCATGGTTCTGTTAGCTGTGGATCTAACTCCTAACCTTTGTACAGAGATATTTGATGCTGTGTGTCACTGTCTCACATCATGTTTGGCAGTGAACTTTGTGTTTCCCTTAGTAGAATTTGCATACTTTGTTTTCAAGCTGTATTTTAAACCATGTGGGTTCTTAGAGACAGAGTGGCTAATTGGTTTAACTTTGCTTGGTTGTCAAGAGCAATTTTAAATGTGGTCTTCATTTCAGGCAGTGTGCGATTATTTCAAGACTGCTTGGAGGGCATAACTAGACAGCCATTCATTGGGTATACTGTGGTGACAATCTGATCTTTCATGAGAGTACTTAATTGGACACAATGCAATACCCAAGGTGCAATGAAAAGATAAGACACCAGTTAGAGCCTGCAAGGTGGATGAGTTCTTTTAATAATGATTGTATTGCCACCTCTGCCTTTGCATTTACCCTCATGCATGGTTTTCTTTAGGCTCATTATAGGTCTCTGTTGCATTTTCCTGGAATATGCTATCATCTAGTTCTCAGAGTGAGTATATGTAATACTGAACAGTGTGATCTGTGAGGAGTCACTTAGTAAGAATCTGTACTGGATATGAGCCATATTTGCATTTGTAATGTCCTTTTGTTTAGTAATTGAAATATCTTGAAAAAGAAAAACTATGGAATATAACTAGTCCATTACATTAGTGCCAGTGCAGAGTTTATATTCCTAAATATAATCAAACATATGTGAATGATGTTCTCTCTATATGTGTGTATATATATATATATATATATATATATGATAATAAATACATCCAAAAATAAAATCAAAGACACATTGTATGCTTATATGAGTGTCCTTATATACCACAGGACCATGTACAATAAATATACACAATGAAAAATTTTTAATATAAAATTTAACAGAAGAGTATCAAACAAAAATGCTCTTACTTTTCTAGTAAGTTAGAGTCACAATAAATGATATCATGTGTTTCTATGCATCAAAGCATAAACTAGAAATTTTTAACATTCTGCTGTTCAATAGCTTATTTAGATATATACCGTGGTGTATATATCTCTTATGAGTTGAAACATTCTCTCCTGGGCATTAAAGGGAGCAGCATACACCTCAGGAAAGTAATGAAACTTGATCTAAAAGTTCAGAAAGTTATAACGCTTACAGAATGGCTGCTCATCTTTTGAAAAGCTTTTTTATTAAAACTAATTCATATAATAAATTTTGATCATGTTTTTCCATCCCAAATGTTCCCCATCTACCTACCCGACTATATGTTCTCTTTCTTCATCTCCCTCTCACTTGCTATTTATCTCACTCTAGATCTCTCTCAACAGACAAGACGCACACAAAAAACCCCAAAAAACAAAACCAAGAAGGATACACACAACCTGCCCCCACAGAAACACAAAAACAATAAATCAAAATAAATAAGCAAAAATCTAGAAGACGCAAAATGCCCAAGCAAATCAAAATAAGGTAAAAACTCTAAAAGACCATTTAGGCCATTTTGGGCTGGTCAGCTACTCATGACCATGGGTTTAACCTAAAGTGTGGATTCTAGAAACAGTGAGACTCGATTGGAGAAACCTAATTTTGCCTTTGCCATTTGGGTATCGATTGCAGATAACTTCTTATGGGTGGGAGCCTGTGTTTACGAACTCTGTGTTAGGACCCCCTTATGCATCCCGGCAACCTCTTTGTGAGCTCTTATGAGCATCAGTTCTGTTGGGTCCGGAGGACACTGTTGTCTTGGAGCCATTCATCTCTTGTGGCTACTACAATCTTTCTCTTCCACGTAGACCCTAAACCTCGAGAAGAGAGCTTGAAGAAGACATCCGATCATTCAATTTAGGACTTGGTGCTTCAAAATCTCTCACCCGTTTCACCTTGTGGTCGGGTGGGTCATCCATTGCAAGAAGAAACTTGTCTAATGAGAGCTGAGTGATATACTGATCTATGGATATAGCAGTATGTCCCTGAGAGTCATTTTGTTACTACAGTTCCTTGGTAGAATAATAGCATTTACATGTGATTGGAATAAATAACCACTTTCTAATTAGAATTCCAGGAGACAGAACAAATACCTGACACTGCTCATGTGACTAAGAACATGAGACTAGATAGATCATGGGCCTTGGAGAAAACTTATTATCATTATTCTGCTCTAGGACCATAGCTTGTGCCCAGCTGAAAATGGCAGCTAGCAAGAAGAAAGCTGCAGAGCAGTCTGCAAAGTGGGTAGGGAAATATAGAGATGTAGTTGGGTGACCTCTGTAGTGATAAAGCTTTTTGTGAGTCGTCCATATAGACTTCTGTTAGTAACCCAATGAACTCACTAGTTCACCAAACTAGCCTTAGGCGGAAACATTTCTCTAGTCTTTCATTGGTGCCCTATTTGAGAGGAATCTATTTTTATTCATGTCTCTTTATGAAAATGAATGCAAAGACAATTAACGGGTTTTTAGAGTAGGGACAACACTATGAATATTTTCTACAAAATTCTTTTGGCTTTATTTTGGGAATAAAATACTAAACAGTCATTAATTGGTCTAATATCATAATTAGTGTCAAGGATAGAAAATAATGGCACGTCAAAAAATTCTCATCCAGGTGATGTAGCACACACCTTTAATCCCAGCACTTGGAAAGCAGAGGCAGTATTAACTCTTGTGAGTTCAAGTCCAGCATATTCTAAAATATGAGTCCCAGGACAGCCAGTGCTACACAAAGAAACCCTGTCTCAAGGGATAAAAAGAAAGAAAAGAGAGAAAGAAGGAAGGAGGGAAGGAAGGAAGGAAGGAGGGAAGGAGGGAGGGAGGGAGGGAAGGAGGGAGAGAGAGAGAGAGAGAGAGAGAGAGAGAGAGAGAGAGAGAGAGAGAAAATCTTGGGTTTTGGATTTAGATTCTAAGTTAGCAAGCACAACAGATCCATGCTTTAAAATATCAAGGGAGCAGCATGTAGTTTAGCCTTGAGTCTAATATAAATGTGCCTTTCTGTGGGAAGTAGGATCACAGTTTTGTTCAAACACAATGGAGAGAGGAAACTAAAATTAAAGCTATGTGGAATTAATCCTAAAGTTTTATACATTCTATAAAGTTTCCTCATTAAGATGCGTCTTTAATTTTATGAGTCTCAGAATCTTTTGCAAGTCTGTAAGAAATTATCAAAAGAATTGTAGAAAAATTTGTAGAGACAAAGTAAAAGTAGGATTAAATTAGGACACTTTCAAACAAATCCACTGTATTTTTTGTTTATAAAACATTAACATCTAGAAAGGTTATTTTCTGAAATTTATTTTAAATCCATATACAACTTTACATATGAATTAGTGAGGTCATATTCTGAATAGACTGTCTATTACTATACTAAGAGAAAAGATGACTACTTAGCCCAGTATTTCAGATAACTCCTGTACTTCTCTTTAAAATTTTATCATGTCACTTGTAAGAAAGACATCATCCAACATCTTCTTTTGTTAAATAAATATTGATATGATAAATGCATTCTTTGTATTTCTTCTTCTGTAGACCAATGGTGTTGTGCACAGAGGGCAGCATCAGAACCTAAAGTGCTAATCTTGGCCTTTATTGGAGTCCAAGTGTCAGAAAAGCTGGGTCTAAAATGCAGCTGGTTTTATTGTTCATTCAAGATGTGAATTTGGAGAACCAGCCCATTTCTTGTGCTGTTTTTCTGAGGCGCAGAATGAGTCCTTTGCCTAGTTTAATGGCTTTCCCTATTTTTTTCTTCCTTCAGCATCTTGCAGACAAAACCTTATGCATAATCTAGACATGGGTAAAAATAAATGCAAAGCCAGACATTTTCTTATGGAAGCAGGGCTGAGGGAAAAGGGCAGCAATTGTGTGTGTGTGTGTGTGTGTGTGTGTGTGTGTGTGTGTCTGTCTGTCTGTCTGTCTGTCTGTCTTAGGGAACTCTCTGACCATCGTGTGAAACTTACCTCCTCCAAACTTGTTGATGACAATCAAGGATCATCAAATAAGTCCTCATCTTCATGGCAACATTTTGAAAATCCTGTGTTTATGTGATCTATGTGTTTATTCACAATTCTAAAATGCATTTTTAATTTAATATACCAGCATTCGTAAACACCTTGAAAACAGTATGAATTGTCTCAGGAAAAGAAGTAGATAAGAAGGCTACACTCCGTGCCTTTCCAGTCGTTTCCGAGAGGCTTCCTCTAGCAGCAGATGGGAGGGAGCGCAGAGAGACACAGCCAGACATTATGCAGAGAGCATCTAGATTGCAGGGCCCATCAGACATCTGAGCTTGAACCTCTAGGAACTTGAAGGGAAGGGAAGAGCGTAGGAGTCAGAGGGGTTGAGGAGACCAAGAGAGCACTGCCAACCCAGTCAGCTTAGCAGGGTCCATATGGGCTCACGGAGACTGAAGCAGCAAAGATGGCGCCTGCATGAGTTCACAGCACATAAGTTATGTACCTAAGCTACGCCCAGCAGCTCAGTGTTTCTGTGGGACTCCTAACAGTGCGAGCAGGTGGTTCTCTGGTTCTGGCTCTTTTGGGAATCTTTTCTTCCAGGCAACTAAACTGGGGGGTGGGGGTGGGGGTGGGGGGGAAGAGAGAGAGAGAGAGAGAGAGAGAGAGAGCAAGGAACGAAGGAAAGACCACGCCCATTTTAAAAATGTTCTAGAATAGCAAACCCCCTTCCACACTCAAAACACTGACTCAAGTGTCCCATAAACACCAACTTATTCATATTTAACAAACGAGTTATTTGAAAGAAATCAGAGACACTGCTCCGCACAAAGGTCAGACAATTGAGCTTTGTTTTTTAGCCTATTAAATATCTTTACTCATCTCTATAGTTCACCGAGACTTCTTTTTTGTTTATGGCAAGTACCCTTTTCAAAAAAAAGAAAAGGTGGTTTTTGATTTCTCGGCTTTAGTGACCATGAAGTTCCACTTGAAATTCTATCAGCAACACTGTACACAGCCATTAGGCTTCTCCCAATGTAGCCTGCAACAATAAAAAATAAAAAAAATAAAAAATAAAAAAAAGCAGGTGAGGGAGAGCAATTTCTGCAAAATAGTTAATTGCCCAGGCAGAGAAAGCCTGGAGGAAAAGGCTTTCATGAGGGGCTATTTTCTTTACCGCGTACGAAAGCAGAGTTCAGGTGTGAGGCAAGAGTAATGGGTTTTTACTGTGACTAGTTTCTGATGCCCTTTATGAGCAACAATCTCTGTCTACCTGAAATAAAGGAAATGAATCAAAGCAAAACTTTTAGTAATCCCAAAAGGGCCTGGAGTGAAATTGCCCCAGCTGTTGCCTTATATAGACTCCTTGACACAGTTCCCTCTGGTGAAAGTACTCAGGGACGAGCATCGCTTTCTGGCCCGTCTCGTTCAGAGACCTACTTTACAAGATGTCGGGAAGTTAATGTACTAAGGCTAGAGACGTCTTTCTAAAATGGGGATCGCATTGTCCCTTTCGTCCCGCAGCCCTGCTCACTAACTCTTGTGCTGTTTTATAGGTCCCTGGGGACGGTGCATGGGAGATGACTGCGGACCCGGCGGCATCCAGACGCGGGCTGTGTGGTGTGCACATGTGGAAGGCTGGACGACGTTACATACGAACTGCAAGCCGGCGGTGAGACCCAGTAACCAGCAAAACTGTTTCAAAGTGTGTGACTGGCACAAAGAGTTGTACGACTGGAGGCTCGGACCCTGGAATCAGTGTCAGCCCGTGATTTCCAAAAGCCTTGAGAAAGCAAGGGAGTGCGTGAAGGGGGAGGAAGGCATCCAGGTGAGAGAGATAATGTGCATCCAGAAGGATAAGGACGTTCCCGCCGAGGACATCATCTGTGAGTACTTTGAACCCAAGCCCCTCCTGGAACAGGCCTGCCTCATCCCTTGCCAGCAAGACTGCATCGTGTCTGAGTTCTCGCCCTGGTCTGAGTGCTCCAGGACCTGTGGCAGTGGCCTGCAACACCGCACTAGGCACGTGGTGGCCCCACCACAGTTTGGAGGCTCTGGCTGTCCCAACCTCACCGAGTTCCAGGTGTGCCAGTCCAACCCTTGCGAGGCGGAGGAGAGCATGTATAGCTTGCAGGTGGGGCCCTGGAGCGCATGCTCAGTGCCACACTCACGTCAAGCCAGGCAAGCCAGGCGTCGTGGCAAGAACAAGGAGAGGGAGAAGGAGAGGGGAAAAGCCGTGAAGGACCCGGAGGCCCGTGAGCTCATCAAAAAGAAGAGAAACAGAAACAGACAAAACAGACAGGAGAACAGATACTGGGACATCCAGATTGGGTATCAGACCAGGGACGTGATGTGCTTAAACAGGACTGGGAAGTCTGCGGACCTCAGGTAAAGTCTAATTACCAGTTACATAATACCTACCTCCTGTCTCCAGAAACGATAGGGACTTCCAACTCACTGTACTGACTCCTGGAATAAACATGTGGCAGTTATTCCTGACTGCAAGGCTTTGGTAGATCTCATGGTGGTGGCTTTATTTTGTACATGTGTAGACTCTACCCTGTTTAAAAGGTTCCTAGCTCATGAATGATTCTCTATGACAAAATACAGCTTCTTAGGAAGGACACATGAGTCTGTGGTAGAGCACTTGTCTAGCACCTGGGAGGGCCCAAAGTTCAGTTCCCAGCACCACAGAGAAAAACCACTGCTTCTTTAAGTAGTTTTGTTTTTTCCCCCTCCAAGAAAAGAAAGTAAAATTATTTGGAGCTTGGAGTATTTGGGATTTGGAATAGAGATATTTATCTGAGTGAACTAATAGAATAAGGCCCACTTGTAATCTCTCCAAGTTTATAGCATTTTCAGAATTACCCTATAAACAAAACCTGCTCTTAACAACTACCTGGGGAGCCATACCTAAGAATAATATTCTCTCACATTTTATCAAACAAAGTAACTCTCTCCCGAGAAGCAAATAGGAATCAGCGGGAAATAAGGTAGAAGACAGTATTTAACCAGGAGTGGCCTAGCTTTGAAAATGTAATTAATTGACAGCAATTCCTAGATGGAAATCACTTGGCAGATTATCTTCCTGCACATAAAGACTGTGTGATGAGACGCTACCTCATGTATGATTCATTTGTTGTGAAAATGTTATTAATTGAAGGGTATGATGTTCCCTGGATTGGTTAAAGTTTGCTCTTAGATATAAGCCCGACTCTCTGGGAGTGGCTTATCTGTATCATTTGCATAATTGCCTTTCCTGAAATATTTATGAAGTTATGATTTGGGCTGAACCTGAGAAATTATAGCATCGTCACTCAGAATTTTATATGCGATTTATTGTAGCATGGATATTGGGTGTGCCATCTTCTTTATCATGCAGTCTGTCTTCTTGATTAAACCGGTAAGATAAATGTCACCGAAGCCTCAACCCGTATGGCTTCGTTGAGCTGCTGGAGACGGTTTCTTCTTGCCCCTGGAAATCTTGTAAAGATTACAATTTCCTATTTACTTTGGAGGTTGGAAGCCTAATAGATTGTGTGGCATGCCTGCTGCTTCCTCAAATAACCCACTGTTTGTTTGTTTGTTTCCACGCTTTCTGTCTTTCTTTCACCGGTTCTTGCTGATTGACTTGATGGTGGTGGATTTTCAAATATAGGTGAGAACCTCTTAGGAAGAGGTTATTGTTGTGATCATAAAAAGAGAAAGAGGTGTGAGAATTATGTTCTGCAGCAGTGTGGAGGAAGGGGGTGCTCAGGCATCCCTTCCCCCTGAGGAACCACACACACACACACACACACACCGGTATAGTATAGAATAGAGTTTATTCAGGGCATGGGAAGGGGAGTTATGGGGTAGTAGAGACAGAGAAAGGCAGAGAGAGGGAGAGAGTAGAGAAGCCAAGGCCAGCCATGACCACATGTAGAGAGGAGGGAGAGGAGGAGAGCCCTAGAGGGGGCAAGAGAGAGGCTAGGAGAGTGTGAGAATAAGATGCAAGAGATGTAAAAGAGGGGGGAGGGACAAGCAGCCCCTTTTATAGTAGGCCAAGCCTACCTGGTTGTTGCCAGGTAACTCTGTGGAGGGGCATACCTGGCTATTGCCAAGTAACTGTGGGGTAGAGTTTAGACAGAATCCTAAAGGTTATAGCTTAAGTAAATGAGTAAATAAAAAGGCATGGTCCATTCATCAAAGACAAAAAAACCTTTCTCTCAAAATACTATTATTCTGGCTGCCTCTTATTTTAGTTCATCATTTTATGGTACTAGAGTCGGACCCTTGGGCTGTGCATAGGCTGGGCAAGCACTCTACCACTGATGTACCTACAGTCCTACGTGCTGTTTTGAGCCTATTTGCCTCTCTTTCCCTCCTTTAGTCCGTACAGTTCATTTCAGCTGCACAGTAACTCACATTGCCCCTTCATGGCATCTGCCCAATCCAGCCACTTTGCTGACCATGTCTGTTTTCCTGACCTCCATTCACCAGGTTCATTTCATGTATGTGTGTGTGTTTGAACCTCCATACTGATGCATTTCAATCTACTTCCTACGGTTCTTTTCTGGCAGTCTTTTCTCTGACAGCAGTCTTCAATCCTTTCCCCTGGAGTAGTAGTTATCTTAGTGGCTTGGCTTCCACTGAGCTTGAATGAGACTCTAGGGCAATGTTGAGTTGATTTATACTGTCACTGTGTTGTCATTCAATAGAGGTTTAATTTAATGTTGACCACTCGATTAAAAGTGTAGTTAGGTGTGAGCTTCCACTGCATCAGTTGTGGAATATTCAGATCAGTTGTGCCAGTTAGGCAAATATACTTAAAATGTGGGGAATTTTGTCAGCCACTTGCATCCTTACATACATTTTGTTCGAACATTACACTACTTGGCCAAGGAAGCCATTACAGTAAGACTTGAATTAGCAAAGAACCACAAATTAAGGATTAATCATTGAATTTAAAATATCTTTCTTCTCATTCTTTCTTTATGATATAAGAAGTTGAAATAATCATTGAATAAGACTAACAGAAGCTCGTGCCAGTAACTAAAAGAACTTAGCTAAATAAGCCTAAGAATATTTGGGAACTTCTCTATGAGCTAATAAAATGTTGCAAAGAATTGCTCCTAAATTGCCTAAGTTGTAAAACCATAAATCTTGCTTTCAAATCTATGCTAATCAGTAGAGGTCAGAACTGCAACTACAGCTCATTCTATTTTTTGTAAATATATAGTTTTTCTTTAAGTCTTTTTTATAGTCCAGACTTCATTCCCCCTCCTGGTATGCCCCTGACTGCTCCACATCCCATACCTTCTTCCCCCCTCCCCCTTGTCTCCAAGAGGCTGTCCCTACCCCTACCCCACCCCCCATACCCTGCCTCCACCCCACCAGGTGCATCTTCTCTCAATGAGGCCAGACAATGGCAGTAAGTAAGAAAGTCTCAGTTTCAGACCTCTTCTGATGCAGAAGTCTGGACAGTGTGGTAGTCAGATGTCACAGAGATAAGAAACTAGGTCATCCTCTGCGTCTTGCCCCACCATGAACACTTAAAGCCTCCACAGTTGCCTGACTTGTCACTGTTATAGAAATAATATGCCTTCTTGGTCAGAATTTACTCTTCACCCTTAGAAATTAATAATGAGGAAAGCTTTTTAAAATTGTGTGATGCATCTTTGGCTAATGCTCAAAGTAGAACCAGCTTCAAATAGCCTTTGCTGACTTACAAGCATACATGCTAGGCTTATACATTCCATATATGCTATCATTCTTAAATCTTTCCTCTCCCATCCCCAAGTTACACTTTGAACATTTAAACAGAAGCAAGAGAGTGCAAATCTGTCCATGTAGGCAAATGAGCAATTTACACAGCAAACATAATTGTTAGAAATATTTCTTACATATACTAAGGTTGGGTTTTTTTGTTTTGTTTTGTTTAATAAGATGTTACCTAGAGTCATCTTGCAACCTGGCAGAATACTGCTTTTCCTGATAAGAGCACAGGGAACTTAATGGTGGTTGTGACCCTGACCTGCCCACTTGAGCTGCCCTTTAGAGGCTGTTCTTTGATGTGGGGATGGGCCTAATGGCTAGTTGTAAGTCAGGCTTGTCTCCTTTTGTTATGGGAATGGAGCCTAATTGAGGGTTCATCCTCTGAATAAACATTCACAGAAAATGCAATTGTGATACAAGTTTCTTTCTTAGTTCCTAACAAGCCTGGTTAGCACACTACTTATCATATTGGTGGCTGTCCTCTTTAGCTAAAAACTACTCTGTATAACAATATTTCCTAAGCGAGTTTATTAGCAAATCCTTTATAGCATCTGTTTTACGACTTCAAGTTTCTCCTACGTCAAAGGGCATGGCATTTCCTTGCTATATATAGCAAGGACCTTAAAGAGGATTGTTCAAACAGCCTTGGGTTCTGTGTTAAAATTGTTAAAGGTTAAGCTTGAACAAGGAACCTCACCCTCAGTCTGTCAGGCTGGTAAATGTTGTATATTAGAATTCTATGTAGAAATTAATGATCAATTCACTTGCTTCTCATACAGTTTGGCCCATATCTTCCAGAGAATATACATACAAATGTCATTCTACTGGAATATTATATAGGCTCTGTATATCTGGAAATCTTCATATCTTTAAATATATACACCTTTAAAACAACTGGATGGGCACACCAGATTCTGCACAGTGGTAGAGATTAGAGTTGTGACAATCCATTGGTGAGGATCACTACACTTACAAGAAGACATATTTCTTCCTGCGCAACAGTAAATTTTAGCCAGGTTTGAAAAGACTCTTATTAGGGCTAGGTATCATTGAGATAGCAGGCTAAGCTTTCCTCTAGAAAATCAAAACTATTAGAGAACAATGTAGCCCAAAACTGGAAAGGAAGCCACTGTTCACACAGGAGCCTAGGACATTAAGATGATGGAAGGGAGAGGCACAATGGCAGTTGGCCAGCTCCAGCCACCAGTGAGCCCAGTCCTAATCTGACAATTCTTCAAGAGCCACTTGCCCCAGAATGATGCTTGCTGGAGACTCTCATCTGAATATTAAAGGCACACATTTCAGGACTGGGCAAGAAGTGTGCAGTAAGTAAAGCAAGACACGGTTAGTGAAAGTACTTGGCAACTTTTGAAAATACCTTCCACTTAAAACACACTCTGTGTTGTCACATTTTCTAGCAAAGGCAATTAGTCCGTAATTACAAGCCCATTGGAAACATTGCCAAGAGCTGTGGGAAATTCAGCCCATGAGAATCCTCAGGGAATACGAATGAGTTTGGGTTTGAAAGGGACTTTTGGAGGTAGATCTAGCCAGCATTGGGAAAATTGCATAAAGCAAACACATGTACAAATACAAACAGGGAACAAATAAAGACCAGAATAAAATAGTAACATGTAGGAATACTGACATGCTGATCTGTAAGTCTCTGATTTCTGTTATTAATTTCATTCTTGTTTATATCTCTAGGAAATAAGCCACCACATGCCAGATGGTAGGGATGATGATTTTTATGTGGCTTTCTGGTTATTATTTTTTTTTAAGTCAGAGATTTTGTAATATAAACCTCTGCTGTATTTGTTAATCACAAAGTTATATTGCTGTTCAACCAAATCAATGTCTTTAGGTTTGATTCTTATTTTATCTTAAAATACCAGTTATTAACAGATCCTGAACTTGTTTTTAGGATAGCCTTTTAGAGTTGTGATATGAAACTTGAATATAAACTATGCATGGTGCTGAATGCCTTTAATCCCAACCCTCAGGAAACAGATAGGCTGATCTGTGTGAGTCTGAAGCCAACCTGGTATAGGTAGAGAATTCAAGACAGCGAGACTTATATAGAGAGACCCTGTCTCAAACAAACAAGCAAACAAACAAACCACATAAATCAATTAATTTAAATTAGTAAACATGAATATAAAGCTGTAGGCTTGACAGTAGTCCATAAGGTCATCAAAACAAGTAGAGGACTTAATAGATAATTTGGATTAAAAAAAATGGAAAAACTAAAAACAAACAAACAAATCCAAATGTAACATTGGTGAGATAGCTCAGAGAATAAAGGCGTTTCTGGACAAGCTTGGCCAACTGAGTTTGATCCCCTGCAGAACACACACAAAGGGGGAAGGAAAAGAATCAATTTATCTCAGTTGTGCTCAGACTTCCATAAGCAGACTGCGACATTCACATACTGTCATCTCTTGGCCCTTCCCCACTCTTCCCTGTGTGTGGACATACACAAAATAGTAAGAGATTTTCTAAGAAAGAAAAGAAAAGAAAAGAAAAGAAAAGAAAAGAAAAGAAAAGAAAAGAAAAGAAAAGAAAAGAAAAGAAAGGAAGAAATGTTATATATGCATAGATGATAAACAAACCAGGTACATTTCCTGGAATGGAAGAGTATTTCTATAAAAGTGTACATGGGGGATGGGAAGGGGAGTGCGATGTAATTTCTAAAAGCCTTCCAAATTTTTTGATCCCAATGAGCCTTCAAAAAAAATGTGCTGAGTATCATGGACATACAATCTTGTATATCTTTCTTAGAAGAAAGTGCATTCATTTTCAGCACGTGCTGCAAATCAGTTCATCCTGAAGCAAGGTACATTTCAAAGCAGTGACTATGGAGTCCCAGCACAATAGCCTTGGCTGTGCCTGTGAGGTTTCACTCACTTGATGCACTGTCTGGCTACTGAGACCCCTTCCTACACTAAGACTTTGAGAACTGATGAAATTGCAAATTTAATTCCACCCTTACCAAAAAGAAGGAAGAAAATTACCTGCTATTTAAGGCAGCATTGACTCCCTTTAGTTTCTTCAGAATCCATTTATAAAATGACTACTTCATGCATACATAACAGGCTTTTAGATTTACAATTTTCCAATAGTATCCAGTGTTGACACGCCTGTCAGATAGTCCTTTTCACATCCTGGCTTCCTCTTGATTATGTGAGAAATAGTCACTGTGACTATCTCTTCTTCTTAGCAAGTAGATAGCTAACAAGAAAGCCATTCTTCTCCCAGAAGGTAAGTGCTATCAGGGAGGTTATGCCAGAGTTATGAAAGGTCCAACACTGGACATTTTCACTAGTTTCTGTGTATAAGGGTCTGTGAGAAGAATATTCTGGAGGCTCCCAGTATTCTTCTTTCTTGGATTCTACCAAAGGAAGGGGTGACAGTGTTCCAGAAAATAGAATGAGAGAAAACTTGGGATTCAGCTGTGGCCAGTTTTCTCTAACAAAGACAAAGCTCTCCTCAGCTCTAGGTCTGTAATTTCCCCAGTGTCCATCTATATTTCAATTCATCATTACTAGACAATTTATATTAAACTTTTCAAATTAATAAATATGAGCTTGAAATTTGTTTTGATACTTGCGTCTATGGCCCCTGATTTCTTCCCCAGGTTTTCTATCTCCAATGTTGTCTCCCTCTGTGATTTCTTAGTTGTTTCTACTTCTGTTTTTAGTATCTGGATGGATGTGCTCAGATCTTTCGCTTGCTTGATTGTGTTTTCATGTATTTCTTTAATAGATTTTTGTGCTTCCTCTTTCATAGCTTCTACTTGTTGGCCCACGTTCTTCTGTAGTTCTTTAAGTGACTTTTGTCTTTCTTCCTTATTGTCTTCTTCTCTTTGATCCATCTTCTCCTGCATTTCTTGAAGTGATTTTTGTATTTGCCTCGTAAAGGCTTCTAACTTTTGATCCATTTTCTCCTCTATTTCTTTACGAGATTTTTCTATGTGTTCAGCTACCAGCATCCTGACCAGTGATTTTATATCCAAGTCTTGTTTTTCTGGTGTTTTAGGGTATCCAGGGATTCCTGTTGTTGGAGAACTGGGTTCAGATGCTGTCATGTTGCCTTGATTTTTGTTAGTAACGTTCCTTCGTTTTCCTTTTGCCATCTGGTTATTTCTGGTTTTAGTTGGCCTTGTTGTCAGTGGCTGGTGTTTGAATCTCCTGTGAGGCTGGGCTCACCTGTTGTTTCTCTATTGGTGAATATGTGTGACTGCTGCTTTAAGGGATCATAAGCTGGCTGCCACCCATGCGATTGTAGCCCCTGTTGGAGTCTGCCTACCTGGGCTTCTCCAGCTGTGTCCTGGTTGCAAGGAACTCCGAGAGCCTAGCAGATCCCCCGTGAGGGTAGCCCTGGAAGGGGTGTTTACCTGGGCCTTTCCAGCTGTGTCCTGGTTGCAATATGGAGGCCCGCCGCTACACCGCTGGTCTAGGGGCCGGCGAGCTGGTTGCAGAACGCAGCTTAGGTGCTCACCCGAGGGCGGGGATGTCCCACAGAGCCTGGGCCTTTCCAGCTGTGTCCTGGTTGTGATATGGAGGCCCGCCGCTACACCTCTGGTCTAGGGGCCAGCGAGCTGGTTGCAGAATGCAGCCTAGGTGCTCACCAGAGGGCGGGGATGTCCCACAGAGCCTGGGCCTTTCCAGCTGTGTCCTGGTTGCAATATGGAGGCCCGCCGCTACACCGCTGGTCCAGGGGCCGGCGAGCTGGTTGCAGAAGCAGCCTTGGTGCTCACCAGAGGGCTCGGGGATGTCCCACAGAGCCTAGGCGGGACTCCGCCTGCTTGGCTCCGAGACCCTAGCAGATACCCCCGTGAGTGTAGCCCTGGAAGGGGTGTTTACCTGGGCCTTTCCAGCTGTGTCCTGGTTGCAATATGGAGGCCCGCCGCTACACCGCTGGTCTAGGGGCCGGCGAGCTGGTTGCAGAACGCAGCTTAGGTGCTCACCAGAGGGCGGGGATGTCCCACAGAGCCTGGGCCTTTCCAGATGTGTCCTGGTTGCGATATGGAGGCCCGCCACTACACCGCTGGTCTAGGGGCCGGTTACACCGCTGGTCTAGGGGCCGGCGAGCTGGTTGCAGAACGCAGCTTAGGTGCTCACCCGAGGGCGGGGATGTCCCACAGACTTTCTTTCATTTAATAGTGACTCACAATCTGCTTAGACTGTTAATTAACTTCAATTTTATTTAGTTTCTTTTTCTTTTTATTATTTTGTTTTGTTTTGATTTGTTTTTTGTTTTTTCATTTTTCTTTTGTTTTTATTTGATATACTAATTTACATTTCATATGATTTCCCCCTTTCCAGGCTCTCCCCTCCACGCAAGTCCCATAAGCCCTCTTCCCCCACCCTGTTCCCCCATTCACCCCTTCCCTTTTCCCTGTTCTGGTATTTCCCTACAATGCTGCCTTAAGCCTTTCCAGAGTCAGGGGCACTTTCTTCTTCTTGGACATTATTTGATACGTGGATTGTGTCTTAGGTATTCCAGTCTTCTAGGCTAATATCTGCTTATCAGTGAGTGCATACCATGAGTGTTCTTTTGAGATTGGGTTACCTCACTTAGGATGATGTTCTCCAGCTCCATCCATTTGTCTAAAGAATTCATGAATTTATTGTTTCTAATGGCTGAATAGTACTCCATTGTGTATATATACCATATTTTTTGTATCCATTCCTCCGTTGAGGGACACCTGGGTACTTTCCAGCTTCTGGCTATTATAAATAGGGCTGCTATGAACATAGCGGGGCATGTATCCTTATTAAATGCTGGGGAATCCTCTGGGTATATGCCCAGGAGTGGTATAGCAGCGTCCTCTGGAAGTGTTGTGCCCAGGTTTCTGAGGAACCACCAGACTGATTTCCAGAGTGGTTGTACCAACTTACAATCCCACTAGGAGTGGAAGAGCATTCCTCTTTCTAAACATCCTTGCTACCAACTGCAGTCTATTGAGTTTTTAATCTTAGCCATCTTGACTGGTGTGAGGTGAAATCTCAGGGTTGTTTGATTTGCATTTCCCTAATGACTAATGATGTTGAACATTTCTTAAGGTGCTTCTCAGCCATCTGAAGTTCTTCAGGTAAAAATCTTTGTTTAGATCTGTACCCCATTTTTTAATAGGCTCATTTGGCTCTCTGGGGTCTAACTTCTTAAGTTTGTATATATTGGATATTAGACCTCTGTCAGATGTAGGTTTGGTGAAGATCCTTTCCCAGTTTTTTTGGTTGTCATTTTGTTCACTTGACAGTGTCTTTGCTTTACTTTGTAATTTTATGAGGTCCCATTTGTCAATTCTTGATCTTAGAGTATAAGCTATTGGTATTCTATTCAGGAACTTTTCCACTTACCCATGTCCTCAAGGGTCTTCCCCAGTTTCTTTTCTATTAGTTTCAGTGTGTCTTGTTTTATGTGGAGGTCCTTGATCCACTTGTAGTTGAGCTTAGTACAAGGAGATAAGAATAGATCAATGTGCATTCTTCTACAAGCTGACCTCCAGTTGAGCCAGCACCAATTGTTGAAAAGGCTCTTTTATTCCACTGGATGGTTTCAGCTCCTTTGTCAAAGATCAGGTGGCCATAGGTGTGGTCATTATTTCTGGGTCTTCAATCCTCTTCCATTGATCTACCTGTCTGTCGCTGTACCAATACCATGCAGGTTTTAACACTATTGCTCTCTAGTACTGCTTGAGATCCTGCATATTGATTCCCCCAGAAGTTCCTTTACTGTAGAGAATAGTTTTAGCTATCCTGGGTTTTTTGTTATTCCAGATGAATTTAAGAATTGTTCTTTCTAACTCTATGAAGAACTAATTTTGAATTTTGATGGGGATTGCATTGAATCTGTATATTGCTTTAGGCAAGATGGCCATTTTTACTATATTAATCCTGCCAATCCACAAACATGGAAGATTTTTCCATTTTCTGAGGTCTTCGATTTCCTTCTTCAGAGACCTGAAGTTCTTCTCATACAGATCTTTCACTTGTTTTATTAGAGTCATGCCAAGATACTTTATATTGCTTGTGGCTATTGTGAAGGGTGTCATTTTCCTAATATCGTTCTCAGCCTGCTTATACTTTGCGTATAGGAAGGCTACTGATTTGCTTGAGTGGATTTTATAACCAGCCACTTTGCTGAAGTTGTGTATCTGCTGCAGAAATTCTTTGGTGAAGTTTTTGGGTCATTTAAGTATACTATCATATCATCTGCAAATAGTGATTTTTGACTTCTTCCTTTCCAATTTGCATCCCTTTGATCTCCTTATGTTTTCTAATTGCTCTAGCCAGAACTTCAAGCACTATATTGAAAAGATATGGAGAGAGGGGGCAGCCTTGACTAGTCCCTAATTTTAGTGGGATTGCTTCAAAGTTCTCTAAATTTAATTTGATGTTGGCTATTGGTTTGCTGTATATTGCTTTTACTATGTTTAGGTATGGTCCTTGAATTCCTTTTCATTCTGAGACTTTTAGCATGAAAGGATGCTGAATTTTGTCAAATGCATCTAATGGTATAAGCATGTGGTTTTTTTTCTTTAATTTGTTTATGTTGTGGATCATATAAATGGATTTCCATATATTGAACCATCCTTGAATCCCTGGGATGAAGCCTACTTGATCATGGTGAAAATGTTTCTGAAGTGTTCTTGAATTCGATTAACAAGAATTTTATTGAGTAATTTTGCATCGTTATTCCTAAGGGGTATTAGTCTGTATTTCTTGTTTGTTGGATCTTTGTGTGGTTTTGGTATAAGCACAGTTGTGGGTTCGTAGAATGAGTTGGGTAGTGCTCCTTCTGTTTTTATTTTGTGGAATAATGTGAAGAGTATTGGTGTTAGATCTTCTTTGAAGGTCTGATAGAGTTCTGTACTAAAACCATCTGGTCCTGTACTTTTTTTGTTGGGAGACTTTCTATGACTGTTTTTATTTCTTTAGGGGTTTTGGAACTGTTTAGTTGATCCATTTGATCCTGATTTAATTTTGGTATTTGGTATTGGTCTAGGAAATTGTCCATTTCCTCCAGTTTTCCAGTTGTGTTAAGTATAGACTTTTGTAGTAGGATGTGATGATTTTTTTTGAATTTCCTCCATTTCTGTTGTTATATCTCCCTTTTCATTTCTAATTTTGTTACTTTGGATACTGTCTCTGTGCCCTTTCGTTAGTCTGGCTAAGATACTATCTATCTTGTTGATTTTCTCAAAGAACCAGCTCCAGTTTTTGTTCATTCTTCGTATGGTCCTCTTTGTTTCTACTTGATTGATTTCAGCCCTGAGTTTGATGATTTCCTGTCTTTTACTCCTCCTGGGTTAATTAGTTTCATTTTGTTCCAGGGCTTTCAGGTGTGCTGTTAAGCTGCTAGTGTATGCTCTCTCCAGTTTCCTTTTGGAGGCACTCATAGCTATGAGTTTTTCTCTTAGCACTACTTTCATTTTGTCACATAGATTTGGGTGCCTTCATTTTCTTTAAATTCTAAAAAGTCTTTCATTTCTTTATTTCTTCTTTGGCTAAGGTATCATTTAGTAGAGCATTGTTCAGCCTTCATGTGTATGTGGGCTTTCTGTTGTTGATTTTTTTGCTATTATAGAACACTCTTATGCCATAGTGATCTGATGGGAAGCATGGGATTATTTTGATCTTCTTAAATTTGTTGAGGTCTGTCTTGTGACCAATTATATGGTCTATTTTGGAAACTGTACCATGGGATTCTGAAAAAAAGGTATATTCTTTTGCTTTAGGATAAAATGTTCTTTCTATATATATCTGTTAAATCCAATAGGTCCAAAGCTTCTAGTAATTTCACTGTGTCCCTGTTTAGTTTCTGTTTTCCTGATGTGTCCTTTGTGGAGAGTGAAGTGCTGAAGTCACCCACAATTATTGTGTTAAGTGTAATGTGTGCTTTGAGCTTTAGTAAAGTTTATTTTACGAAGGAGGGTATCCTTGCATTTGGAGCATAGTTGTTCAGAGTAGAGAGTTCTTCTTGGTGGATTTTTCCTTTGACCAGTAAGTAGTGTCCTTCTGTGTGTTTTCTTTTCTTTTCTTTTCTTTTCTTTTCTTTTCTTTTCTTTTCTTTTCTTTTCTTTTCTTTTCTTTTCTTTTCTTTTTTTTGATGACTTTTTTTTGATGACTTTTTTTTTATGATAAATTTGAAAGTCAATTTTATCTGTTATTAGGATGGCTACTCAGGCTTGTTTCCTAAGACCATTTGATTGTAAAATTGTTTTGCAGCCTTTAATCTGAGGGAGTATTTGTCTTTGACCCTGATGTGTGTTTCCTGTAAGCACCAAAATGTAGTGTCCTGTTTATGAATCCAGTCTGTTAGTCTATGTCTTTTTATTGGGGAATTGATTCCATTGATGTTAAGAGATATTAATGAGTATTGACTATTACTTCCTATTATTTTTGATGTTATTTTTATATCCAAATGGTTATCTTTTGGGGCTTAATGAAAGAAGTTTACTATCTTGCTTTTTCCTGGGTGTAGTTTCTTTGTATTGGTGGGCTTTGTATTAGAGGGCTAATATCCAATATATACAAAGAACTCAAGAAGTAAGACTCCAAAGAACCAAATAACCCTATTACAAAATGGGGTACAGAGTTAAACAAAGAATTTTCACCAGAAGAAATTCAGATGGCTGAGAAGCACCTTAAGAGATGTTCAGCATCATCTGGGTAATGCAAATCAAAACAAACCTGAGATACCACATCAACCAGTCAGAATGACTGATTAAAAACTCAAGAGACAACAGGTGTTTTCAAGGATGTGGAGAAAAAGGAACACTCCTCCACTGTTGGTGGGATTGACAGATGGTACAACCGCTCTGGAAATTAGTCTGGCGGTTCCTTAGAAAATTGGGCATGACACTTCCAGAGGACACTGTCATTCTACTCCTGGGCATATATCAGTAAAATTCTAGGGAGCCAAATCGAGAAACACATCAAAACCTTTGTTCACCACAATGATGTAGTCTCAATCCCAGAATTGAAAGCTTTGTTCAGTATAGTAAAACCATTATCATATTTCACTAAAAAAAAAAAAAGGAGAAAACTCATATGATCATCTACCTAGATGCAGAAAAAGCATTTGCAAAATATAACACCCCATCATGTTGAACGTATTGGTGAGATCAGGAATTTAAGGCCAATACCTAAACATAATAAAAGCCATTCACTGCAAACCAACAGTCAAAAACAAATTGGATGGAGACATAATTGAGGCATCTCCATGGAAATCAGGGACAAGACAAGGATACCACTCTGATCATATCTACTCAATAGAGTACACAAAGTGTTAGCTAGAACAATAAGACAACAAAAAGGAATCATGTGGATACAAGTTGGCAAAGAAGAAATATGGGTATCACTATTTGCAGATGATATGATAGTATACATAAGCAAGCCCAAAAATAATACCAGAGAACTTATCCAGCTAATAACCAATTTCAGCAAAGTGGCCAGATATTAAATTAACTCAAATAAATCAGTACCCTTCCTTTAAATAAATGACAAACCGGCTGAAATAGAAATCAGGGAAACAACTCCGTACACAATAGCCACAAATACTATAAAATATATTGGGGTAACTCTAAACAAACACATGAAAGTCCTCTATGACAATAATTGTCAAGTTTCTCAAGAAAGAAATCAAAGAAGATCTCAGAAAATAGAGAGATATCCCCTAGTTCCTTGATTGGAAGAATTAACATAATAAAAATGGCCATTCTACCAAAGTTGTTCTTCAGATTCAATGCAATATCCATCAAAATCCCAAGACAGTTCTTCATAGACATGGAAAGAAGTATTCTCAAATTCATCTAGAATGAGAAAAAACACAGAAGAGAAAAAAATTCTTAACAATAAAAGAACTTCAGGGAGAATCACCAACCCTGACCTCACGCTTTATTGCAGAACAATAGTGATAAAAACTGCATAGTATTGGTACAGAAACAGACAAGTAGATCAGTGGAGAAGAATTGAAGACCTAGAAATAAAACCACACACTCATGATCTCTTTCTTAGAATTTCAATCTCAAGAGTTGTCTCCCTTTATTGTTTCATTATTGTTTCACCTTACATTTTTTAGATCCTGAAAGGATAAGGTTATAAGCTAGGAATCCCCCATGCCTGGGCACGTGGGGGGCACTTGAATCCGCAAGGCCAGTGGGGGAGGGTGGGCGCGACACTGCGTGGCGGCCACGTAAGCGGAAATGACTTAACTAGTTCTTCCGGCCTCTGTGAGAGGCTGGTAGGTTGTCAGAGAGCGCAAGTTCGGATGGATTGAACTGATTGGCTTAGAAGCTTGTGGTAGGCGGGTTCTGTTATAAGTCTATAAAAGGCAAGGCAAACCAGTCCTCAGCAGGCTTACATCTTTACCTTGCTGGGGAGACAGTAACCCCCCAGAGCTCTGGAAATTAAAATCTTCTTGCGAAATTGCATCAGGTCTGTCTCTCGTGAGTCTTTGGGGTGCCGGTTTCTGAGGCATGGGGTGCAGAAGTACCCCGTTTTTTCTTTCGGTTCTTACAATCCCAGATGTTTTTGTTCAATTCTTTACCTGCTTGGTGGTGTTTTCCTGTAATTCTTTAAGGGATTTTTTGTGTTTCATTTTCAAGGTCTTTTATCTGTATACCTGTGTTCTCCTGTATTTCTTATTTTCCCCATTTTTTTTTTTTGGTATAGAATAGAGTTTATTCAGGGAAAAGAATGGGAGTTAATGGTATAGTGGAGGCAGAGAGAGGCAGAGAGAGAGAGAGAGAGAGAGAGAGAGAGAGAGAGAAGAGAAGAGAAGAGAAGAGAAGAGAAGTAGAGAGTAGTGGAGGCTGGCCATGACCACGTGGAGAGAGGGGGAAGGGGAGGCAAGTCCAAGAGGGGCAGAGAGGTGAGAGTGCAGAGAGGTAAGATCGATGAGAGAGAGCATTTTCCCCATTTTTAGTTATTTATTCTATATTCTTTGTTTACATTCCAAAGGCTTTCCCCTTTCCCAGTTACCCCCTCACTATATGTCCCATAAGACCTGTCCCCCATCCCTGCCTATTGCCCAATCACCCCCCACACACACATTTCTCCATTATGGAACACTCCTACAAAAATGGATCCAATCTTTTCAGGACCAGGGTCCTCTCCTTCCTTCTTCTTGTGAATCTTTTGACATGGTAATTGTGCCTTGAGTATTCAGAGCTTCTGGGCTCATTAATATCCACTTAACAGTGATTGCAATTCATGTGTATTCTTTTGCGATTGGGTTAACTCACTTAGAATGACATTTTCCAGATCCAATCATTTGCCTACAAATTGCATGAATTTATTATTTTTAATTGCTGAGTAGTATTCCATTGTATAAATATACCACATTTTCTGTATCCATTCCTCCTTTGAGGGACACCTGGGCTCCTTCCAACTTCTGGCTATTATAAATTAGGCTGCTATGAACATAGTAGAGCATGGGTCTTTATTTTATACTGGGGGATCCTGTGGGTATATGCCCAGGAGTGGTATGACAGGGTCCTCTGGAAGTGTCATGCCCAATTTTCTGAGGAACTGCCAGACTGATTTCCAGAGTGGTTGTACCATCTTGCAATCCCACCAACAGTGGAGGAGTGTTCCTCTTTCTCCACATCCTTGCAAGCACCTGTTATCTCCTGAGTTTTAATCTTAGCCATTCTGACTGGTGTGAGATGGAATCTCAGGGTTGTTTTGATTTGCATTTCCCTGATGACTATTGATGTTGAACAACTCTTAAGGTGTTTCTCAGCCATCTGAATTTCTTCTGGTGAAAATTCTTTCTTTAGCTCTGTACCCCATTTTTGATAGGGTTATTTGGTTCTTTGGGGTCTAACTTCTTGAGTTCTTTGTATATATTGTATATTAGCCCTCTGTCTGATTGGGGTTGGTGAAGATCTTTTCCCAATTTGTTGGTTGCCATTTTGTCCTTCTGACAGTGTCCTTTGCCTTACAGAGTCTTTGTAATTTTTTTCTTTTCTTTTTTTTTGGATATATTCTATATTTGCATTTCATTTCCCTGTTTCTGGTTCCTTGCCCCCCAAAGGTCCCACATGCTCTTTTCCCTCCCTGTGTTTCCCCATCCACCCTTTCCCACTTCCCTGTTCTGGTATTCCCTTACACTGATGCTTTGATCCTTTCCAGAACCAGGATCCACTCCTTCCTTCTTGTTGGACATCTTTTGGTATGTGGATTGTGTCTTTGGTGTCCCAAGATTCTATGCTAATAACCACTTATCAGTGAGTGCATACCATGGGTATTCTTTTGAGACTTTGTTACCTCACTTAGTATGGTGTTCTCCAGCTCCATCCATTTCTCTAAGAATTTCATGAATTCATTGTTTCTAATGGCTGAATAGTACTCCATTGTGTATATATACCATACTTTTTGTATCCATTTTTCTGTTGAGAGACATCTGAGTTGTTTCCAGCTCTGGCTATTATAAATAGGGCTTCTATGAACATAGTGGAGCATGTATCCTTATTGCATGATGAGAAATCTTCTGGGTATTTGCCCAGGAGTAATAAGGCTGGGTCCTCTGCAAGTATCCTGTCCAGTTTTCTGAGGAACCACCAGACTGATTTCCAGAGTGGTTGTACCAGCTTGCAGTCCCACCAGCACTGGAGGAGTGTTCCTCTTTCTCCACATCCTTGCCAAAACCTGCTGTTTCCTGAGCTTTTAATCTTAGCCAATCTGACAGGTAAGAGGTGAAATCTCAGGGTTGTTTTGATTTGCATTTCTCTAATGACTAATGATTTTGAACATTTTTTAATGTCTTTCTCAGCCATCTGAATTTCTTCAGGTGAAAATTCTTTGTTTAGCTCTGTACCAGATTTTTGATAGGGTTATTTGGTTTTCCGGGGTCTAACCCTCTCTCGGATGTTGGGTTGGTGAACATATTTTCCCAATTTGTTGGTTGCTGATTTGTCCTTTTTACAGTATCTTTTGTCTTGCAGAAACATTGTAATTTTTTAAGGTCCCATTTGTCTACTCTTGATCTTAGAGCATAAGCTATTGTTGTTCTGTTCAGGAACTTTCCCCCTGTGCCCATGTCCTCCAGGGTCTTCCCCAGTTTCTTTTCTATTAGTTTCAGTGTGCCTTGTTTAATGTGGAGGTCCTTGTTCCACTTGGAGTTGAGCTTAGTACAAGGAGATAAGGGTGGATCAATTCTCATTCTTCTGCATGTTGACTTCCAGTTGAGCCAGCACCATTTGTTGAAAAGGCTCTCTCTTGTCCACTGGATGTTTTCAGAACCTTTGTCAAAGATCAATTGACCATATAAGTGTGGGTACTATTCTGGGTCTTTAATCCTATTCCATTGATCCACCTCTCTGTCACTGTACCAATACCATTCAGTTTTTAACACTACTGCTCTGTAGTATTGCTTGAGGTCCGGGATATTTTGATTCACCCAGAAGTTCTTTTACTGTTGATGATAGTTTTAGCTATCCTGGGTTTTTTTTGTTATTCCAGATGATTTTGAGAGTTGTTCTTTCTAACTCCATGAAGAACTGAGTTGGGATATTGTTGGGAATTGTGTTGAATCTGTATATTACTTTTTGCAAGATTGCCATACCACTCCTGGGCATATACCCAGAGGATTCCCCTACATGCAATAAAGACACATGCTCCACTATGTTTATAGCAGCCTTGTTTATAATAGCCAGAAATTGGAAGGAGCCCAAATATCCCTCAAAGGAGGAATGGATACAGAAAATGTGGTATATTTATACAATGGAATACTACTCAGCAATTAAAAATAATGAATTCATGCAATTTGTAGGTAAATGGTTAGACCTGGAAAATATCATCCTGAGTGAGCTAACCCAATCACAAAAGAATGCACATGAAATGCAATCACTGATAAGTGGATATTAATGAGCCCAGAAGCACTAAATACTCAAGACACAAATAGCAAGTCAAATGATTCCCAAGAAGAAGAAAGGAGAGGACCCTGGGCATGTAAAGATTGCATCCAGTTTAGTAAAGAAACCAAGGGGGGAGGGGGAATGATTGGGGAATAGTTGGGGGGGAGAAGAACTATGGGAACTATGGTGGGTGGGAACTGGGAAAGGGGAAAGCCTTTGAAATGTAAACATAGAATATAGAAAATAAAAATAACTAAAAAAAAAAAAAAGGAAAAAAAAAGAAATTTGTTTTGTCCTGCCCTACTAAGTGACAGGGACATGTAAGAGTAAAATGTCAGAACCACAAAATGGAACACTGGCACACATCAGAAAGTCAGAGCAAAAGTTGAATTCTAGGACACCAGTCTTTCATTATAACTAACCTGTCCCTAAAGAACCAATAATACATTGAGGTTCCAAAGGAGAAGGCATGCCAGGGGAGTAGTGAGCTCTTCATGAAAGGAAGTCAGTAAGCTCCAGAGTCCCTTCCAAAGGGATGCTATTATGTATGCTGAGTAGGTTGCACAGACTTGAGGGGCTGATGCAGAAAAAAAATGGAAACAGAAAAAACAACAGCTCTGGCATCTGGAGGCCAATGTAAGCTCATCATGAAGGAGTGTCATGTCCACAGGCTGGTCACATGTCAGGATAAGTTGAAGAGGCTGGAAGAATTAGCACCCGTTGAAGCCTATAGAGCTTGAGAATCGAAGTTTAAGGACTGGAAAGGTGGCTCAGTAGTTAAGAGCACTGACTGCTCTTCCAGAGGTCCTGAGTTCAATTCCCAGCAACCACATAGTGGCTCATGACCATCTGTAATGGAATTTGATGCCCTCTTCTGGTGTGTCTGAAGAGAACAACAATGGAGAGAGAGAGAGAGAGAGAGAGAGAGAGAGAGAGAATGAATTGAAGCTTAAATGCTTAAGTGTTTGGACTTTATATCCTCTGGGTACAAATATCTTTAAATTTATTAGTAATGAGGTGTAAGCATGTCCTAAGGGGTGTGTGTGGGAGGGTGTGTTATTTATTGCTATACAAACATGAAGTTATAAAAGCATATTGTATATATAAAAATTAAAAAAATTAAAGTTTAAGGTAAAGAGATTAGAAAATAATAGCTTGAAATTGTCATAAATTTATTTCGCATTTGACAAGGTTCTTTTACTATGTGTATGTGTATATGCACATGCGCTTGTATGTGTATATTTGTGCACATGCGCTTGTATGTGAATATAAGCATGCATATTTGTGAATGCATGTGGAAGCCAGAAGATCAAGCTCAGGTGTCCTTCCTCAGGTATTGTCACCTTGATTTATGAGACAGAATGTCTCCTTGGGCTGGAGCTTGCTAATTAAGTTAAAATGGCTGGCCACATGCCCCAAGGATCCATCTGTCTCTTCCTTCCTAACACCACAATTACAAATGTGCACTTCGATGCCCAATGATTTCAGATGGGTTCTCCGGATAAATCTAAGGCCCCACTGGTTGTATAGCAAGAATTGAACCAAATTGTATCTTCTAGCACCTTATTTGGGTTGAGTCAAACTACATTAGTAGTTTTTGTGTATGTGTATGTGTATTGTGCAGTTACTAAGGAAGCATATTATAATTCATTATAATTCTCAATAGATAATGACAGGTTTCAATTCATGAACTGTGACCATTACAAATAATCCCAATAACTTGTCTTTGAATTTGACTAGATTATCTCTTTGTATGTACATTTTTATAAAGTTGCTCTATAGCCATTGTGTTAGACTCCATTGTGTCACTGTTTGCATGTACCCAGGTATAATAGTAGGAAATAAATAAAGCAAATATTTGTCTACATTTAGAAAGAAACACATGCCCTTTCACATTCCTTCTGCTATGGGTGTTTGCATTCATTTCAAAATACTAGAGTACCCAAAGGGTACAAACAAAGGCTAGAAGCACATATTCTCCACTTAACTAGTCTTCCATCCAAGATTCCTATTGTGGTCAACATTATAAGGCAGGGCATCTGCTTTTCTGTATTCAAGTCCCCAGTTAATATCATTTGTTAATTATAATACATTCCGTTTAAAATTTGTGTTGAGTTTACAAATAACAATGTTTTCTGCTTTTCACTCAAATTCATTCTACTTCCTTCTGTTCTTCAATTTGATATTATTCCTTAAAAAAATAGCTAGCAAACAAATGAGTAGCTGACCCATACTTTAAATATAAGGACATACATGAACATGTCTACTTATATAGATTGATGGTTATAATCTTTATAAGGCTCTGAAAACTGTTGCCTATAACAAAGATAAAATATTATTAGCCAGTGCAATTTTCATTAACTAAAATAGTAACTACCATGTATTCATATCCAGCAAACACTGACTACCTGATGTTTCCATTTTAAAAGCTTGAACCTTTTATTAAATTACATGGCATCAACTGAGAAATATGGTAAATGTAATTCTTTGAGTTTAGGAAGCATGTAAAAGAATGTTGCTAAAAGGTACATTGTGTTCAATTAAGAGACTTATTAAAGCTTATGTTTATTCACGAGAAATTAGTTTACATATTTCCCCAATTTCAATATTATGGAGCCTGGTGAACACCAAGCATTTGCTATCATGTTGTTAAAATTAGATTTTCCTGTTAATATTAAGAAATGTACCATTATTAACATCATAAGTACACACTGGTGGTTTCTTGGTATTTGTTTATTTACCTTAATCTTTATATAATATAAGCATCCTTATTTGGGTTTTACTTCTGTTTTTACATTTTGAAATTGTTTATCTACATATCTATCATATATCCATTTATTTTCATGCACACAATGCTTCTATGTTAGGAGCATACATGCATGTGGAAGTCAGAGGGCTTTTGAGAGTGAGCTCTCTCCTTCCATGGTGAATTTATAGGATCCAGTTTGTTTCCAGGTTTTCATGGCAAGTCCTTTTACTAACTTAACATCACACCCATCCTCTTTCCACACCTTGAATCCATTAGGTTAGCTTGTCAAAAATATCACTTACTTGCAGTTAGTAAAAACAAACTAAATCCTTCTACTATAAGTGTCTACCTGTAACTCCTGCTACCAGCTTCCTGACCAGTGATTTTATATCCAAGTCTTATTTTTCTGGTGTTTTGGGGTATCCAGGGCTTCCTGTTGTTGGCGAACTGGGTTCAGATGCTGTCATGTTGCCTTGATTTCTGTTAGTGACATTCCTTCGTTTACCTTTTGCCATCTGGTTATTTCTGGTGTTAGTTGACCTTGTTGTCACTGGCTGGTGTTTGAATCTCCTGTGAGGCTGGGCTTACCTGTTGTTTCTCTACTGGTGGTTATGCGTGATTGCTGCTCAACGGGATCACGAGCTGGCTGCCACCCACTGACTTTGTGCAAGGCCTGAGGTCTCCAGGAAGTGTGGGGGAGTGCAGCAGAGCCTCGGCAGGTGCTGCTGGGCCTGCCTAGTAGCGAGAGCCTAGCAGATCCCCCCACGTGGTAGCCCCTGATGGAATCTGTCTACCTGTGCCTTTCCAGCTGTGTCCTGGTTGCAATATGGAGGCCTGCTGCTATCGCTGGTCCGGGGTCCTGGGGAGCTGGGTGTTTCCGGCTGCCTCGGTGCACGGCCTAAGCTCGCAGGGATGTGCTGCAGAGCCTAGGTGCCTGGGCCCGCCTGTGGGCGAGAGCTTAGCAGCTCTCCCTGCTCTAGTCCCAGACGGAGTCTCTACCTGCACCTTTCCAGCTGTGTCCTGGTTGCAATATGGAGGCCTGCCGCTATCGCTGGTCCTCACTCTTCTTAATAAACAAGAATTGTTGCTTATCCTGGTTCCGCCGGCAGGGTCTGAGCACCTGGCAAGCTGGCTAGGTCAGGCTTCCCTGCTACCGGCTGGATGGGAAGCTGCAGGCAAGATGGCGCTGCCTGCAGGGGGTTCGGGGGTCTGGCCTGCGAGCGCAGAGCGCAGGCACAGCCGCTGTACTCCAAACCGCTAGGCTGTGCGCAGTTCCTGCCCCAGACCTGAGTCCCCGGAGGTCTTAGACTCGGGCTGTCTCTGGTACCTGGTTCCGCAGGCAGGGTCTGAGCACCTGGCAAGCTGGCTAGGTCTGGCTGACCTGCTACCGGCTGGATGGGAAGCTGCAGACAAGATGGCACTGCCTGCAGGGGGTTCGGGGTCTGGCCTGCGAGCGCAGAGTGCAGGCACGGCCGCTGTACTCTAAACCGCTAGTCTGTGCGCAGTTCCTGCCCCAGACCTGAGTCCCCGGAGGTCTTAAACTCGGGCTGTCTCTGGTACCTGGTTTCTCCGGCAGGGTCTGAGCCCACGTCTCAATTCTAAAGTAAGACTATATTACAGCCAAAATGTCTCTACCTCCCTCGGACTTTTAAATCACTTTAGAAAGGTATGATGGACATATGAAAGCCATAGCATATGTAATATATAGTTATTTATTATATAACAGGGTTTTGCTGATTACATTAAAATTATAAAGGATTGTAAAAATCCTTATGATGTTGTGGCTGATGTAATATAAGAACATTGCTTTGCTCATGTGTTTGTCACAGTGCTGGGGTAAACACACTATGTTGCCAATCGTATAAAGGCAATACAATAAAGAATAATGAGTATGAAGTAGGCTATACTGTCTAGGTTTTTGTAAATGTATTCTCGAATGTCTATAGATAAAATAAATCAACTCATGATACCTCTCTCAGGAGATGATCACATTCTTAATAAATATACAACTATGTACATCTGGCTGAGTTTAGTGATTAGAATATTTGTGAAACCATCAAGGCTATACAATTATATTTGTTACCTCACAATGTTTTTTTTCTGATCTTTTTATTGCAACATTGGCTTTATTAATATTTCATGTGTCAAGAACATCTAAGATCTATTCTTTTACAAATTTTAAGTATACAATACAGCATGGACTGTTCTTGTGTGGTGAGGACTCTGGCACTGGATGACTACACAAAAGAAAACTGAGGGGAAACATTTTAAGTAGTTGATCTAAGTTCCAGGAAGCGGCGTAGAGTTTCAACTAACTGTGAGTCAGGCCAGCAATATCCATGCAAAATCCTCCCCACCTCACACAAACTAAGTATGTTTCCTTCCTTCCTTCCTTCCTTCTTTCTTTCCTTCCTTCCTTTTCTTGTTGGCTTTATGGGTACCTTAAAACCTTTATGGGTTGTTCTGTTTGAGTCTCTTGCTTGAGGTGGGGCAAGAGCACGCTTCCTATGGGAACTGGCACTCCTTCCAGCAGAACAGATCTTGAATGGGGGAGTGACCTTGCAGCTCCTTGGCAGTAAAAGTGATCTCACCCATTGTTCTCAATGATTTGCTGGAATTTGGCTAGAGCCACATCAGTAGTAATGAGTTTTCCTCTGACAAATAAATCAATAAGGGTTTTTAAATGGGAGGAAACATTTCAAAAGGAAAGAAAAAAAAGCATAATCCCCATAGGATAAGGAATGAAATAAATCATTATAACGCTCTATTTGTATAATCTAATTAAGAATACACTGGCTTTCAGGGTTTACTAACAAGTTGCACTACAGTTTCACATGGTTTTTTTTTAATAATTTAATTGCCTTTTAAAATTGTTATTCATCCATTTGTTTTTATTCATAATTGTATTGTGCAGTGTTCTTTTATAATTTGATATAGCTTCATTATGTGAGAGATTTTATGTTTGAGAGCTACCTTCTTTTATTTTGTTTACAAATACATGTGCACAGACACTAGGTTCTTTTTTTTTTCATTTTTTTTATTCCATATTCTTTGTTTACATTCCAAAGGCTTTCCTGTTCCCAGTTCCACCCCCCACCATACGTCCCATAAGTCCTCTCCCCCACAACTATTCCCCAATCACCCCACCACCACCACCATTTCTCTGTTCTGGTACTCTCCTACAAAACTAGGTTCTTAAAGGATGTGATCATGGAAGCATTTCTGATTAGTACTGACTGGGTTAAGAATAATTTCAGATAAACAAAATAACTGTGCTCTGCTTAGTACAAGAAGCCTCTGTACTATAAAGTCTTGGAATTCTGACACAGGAATGCACAGTGTAGTGTTCTGGAATAAACAAAATGAGTTTGTACAACTCACTTCACTAACTTCACTGTGTGAAGATAGTCATGCAAAAATTAAAACATATCTTTACATTTGGTCCTAACAAATACGGAATGTAGTAAAAATGTAATTTTGACAATTTTCTTACACAAACTAGAGCTGAAATATTCACTTCAAGTTTTTCACATCCAAATTTAATATTCAGCTTAAATTTTTGTCAAACTTTATATGTACCTCTCTTACTTGAAAAAACTGAGTGTTGTGATGAGGAATCTCATATCCTCTCCTTTCAAAGTGTGTATTCAATAAATAAATAATTACTCATTGTTACCTAATCTTTTCTTTGAAAAATATTTGAATGACATTGATTTTAATGATCTTCTCCCCAATGATTTATATACTCTGAGTCTAGCAGTGTCTTACATACAAATACATATGTATCACTATGAGTTGAAGGAACAGGAACAATATCGTCAATTCAGTTTTCTTTGACTCTCTCTCTACATGGAGGAATAATTACCCTTTGTATATTATACATTCGTGTGGATTAAGAGATTGTCTCTGTTGTCTAAAAGTTGTCCTGGGCTTTCATTTTGCTCATGGGAGTGGAATGGCTATTTAAACTTACAGAATACTTATATAATCTGCTCATAACAATAATACATGGCTCCTCACATTATTCAGGAATGTTAAAAAGAAATTAGGGCAAGCGGCTCCCTGGTGGTGCTTTTTAAGGTAAACTTTTCTGCTTAGTCTGAGAGAGTGTAGTGTCCTTTCTCAAAAGTGCCTTGGAAACCAAGACATATTGGACACTAGAGGAATGGTCTTGTGCCACTTGCAAAAGACAGAATCAGATAGCCTAGATTCGAGTGAGAACTCTGCCACTAATTTCTTAACCCCAAAATGGAATAATATCCCCATGTCGCACATGCGACAGGTTTATTATTAGAATCCAGAAATCTATGCATACAAAATGGCTGTGAAATTGAGAATTGTCATACAAAACAAATGATAATAAAAGTTAGCTTTCAAAGTAATTAGATGCTAAAGATTGAAGACTGTGTTGAGAAAAGTAGGAAAGAAGAGAACATAATAATGTAGCTACTTAGATTTTCTAAATCTTTCAAATGATCAGAATAATATCCATTGGACCAGAACCAGTGTGCATGTATTTAAAGATCTTACTTAGATCTATGTACCTTTAATATATTAAAATGAGATTAACAGTAAAAAATACTTATAGTTTATAACTATATATTGTTGAATGTCAAAAATATTTATTAACATTAAAGGATAATTTCCAATATTATAATTTCAGTAATGTTCTTTTTGTGACTTAATTATTTATTCACTTTATATACATTTTTATGCCCAAGCCACAGAATTTCTGATTTTACTCACACTAGCCAGAAAAGCTACTTAAAGTTTAGAAATATCCAAAATATTATTTAAGAGGTAGTATCTTTATCTCTATTCTATTTTTGTGTGTGTGTGCAAAAGGCTTCCTATCATGACAAGTATATTCAAAAGTCATGTTTGTGTGGTTTGTGATATTCAAGAAACCCAATTAATGTATATTTGTGGTTGCCAATATCACTGAGAATTTTTATCTTAAAATGAGTTGCTGAACTTAGTACCATAACACAGACTTGCAATTATTTATTATTTCTGAATTGCTTCATACCAAATTAATTTCGCACTTCACTTTAACCACTGCATTCTAAAGAAACTTGGCTACAAAGAGATTTTTGTTCATATTATTCCTTGATATGCCAATTGTTTGCATCTGCCAAATCCTACATACAGAACTCTCTGACTTGTACAAATTTTCAAAGTAATAGAGACTAGCTTTCAAAAGACAGATGATTGTTGAGCAATCATTACCATTGAAATTCAGAATATTTGTAGGGGGAAGGTGCAAAAGTAGAATAAAATATGAATCCTACAGAATTATGTTTTTGTTATTGTTTTGCAACACTTACTTTTTTGAGAATTTCATATGTGAGTCCTATATTTACATCATAATTACCATACTCTCCCCCCAAGCTCATAACCTCTTCTTCAATCATTGGGTAGTATGTTAATAAGTATATTATAATATGTATATATTAGGCAGCTTGCTGAAGCCTTTTAGTGTTTGTTGCTCATGTGTGTTTAGGACTGGGCCCTAGGGTTGAATAGCCTATCAGCAAGCTTGTTCTTGAGAATATGAATTCTCCCTCTCTGAGGTACCATGGGTTTTCTCTAGTTCTTCGTCTAAGGGTGTGGCCTTGCACCAAAGGAAGAGAACATATCTTCTCACGTCATTCATTATTGTAGTTTATGACATTCAAAGCTGGGTAACAGGATCATTGCTTTTCTTCTCATCACTTTCCAGCACTGTGAAACCCAGTTAGGTCTAAGATTACAGGGCTGCACCAGCTTGATCCCCCCTTGTTCTATGTTGTAGCTATATAGTGTTTTCAGCAATAGTGTTTCCTTTACACATAGAGTATATTCAGAATAGAGTATATGTAGTATCTGGGTCAAATTAAAATTTTTTGTTTATTTGTTATTTAATTTATTTATTTTTCAAATGTTATCCCTCTTCCCAGTTTCTCCTCTGCAAAGTCCATATCCCATCCCACCTCCCCCTGCTTCTATGAGGGAACTCCAACATCTACCCACCCACCCACTCCTGCCTCACCATCCTAGCATTCCCCTACATGGGGGCATCAAGCCTCCACATGACCAAGAGCCTCCCTCCCATTGTTGCCCTATAAGGCCATCCTCAGCTACATATGCAGCTGGAGTCATGAGTTCCTCGATATGTACTCTTTGATTGGTGGTTTAGTCCCTGGGAATTCTCAGGGGTCTGTTTGGTTGATATTGTTGTTCTTCTGATGGGGTTGCAAACTCCTTCACCTCCTTCAGTCCTTCTCCTAACTCCTCCATTGTGGTCCCCATGCTCATTCCTATTGGTGGCTGCAAGCATCTCCATCTGTATTTGTCAGGCTCTGGCAGAGCCTCTCATGGGACAGCCATGCAAGGGCTCCTGTCAGCAAGCACTTCTGGCATCAGCAATAATGTCTGAGATTGGTGACTGTATATGGGATGGATCCTTAGGTAGGGCAGTCTCTGGATGGCCTTCAGTCTCTATTCTTTGTCCCTGCATTTCCTTTAGACAGGAGCAATTCTGGGTTAATATTTTTGAGATGGATAGGTAGCCTCAACCCTCAACTGGGTGCCATGCCTAACCTGTGGATATGGCCTCTACAGGTTCTATCTCCCCATTGTTGGATATTTCAGCTAAAGTCATCCCCTTTGGGTGCTGGGTACCTCTTGCTTTTCTGGTATTGGGAAACCCCAGTTTCCCATTCCTCACTGATACACACCTCTATTCAATTTTCTGAACTTCTGTCTCCTCCCTCTTTCATCCCACACCTAATCCTGTCCCCCCTTTTCCCACCCCCTCCTCTCTCCCTCCCAGGTCTCTGCCTTCCTCTACCTCCTTTATTATGTAGGACTGAGACACCATACTTTGGTCTTCCTTCTTCTTGAGCTTCACATGGTTTGAGTTGTATCTTGGGTATTCCGAGCTTTTTTTCCCCTAATATCCACTTATCAATGAGTGTATACCATGTGTGTTCTTTGGTGATTGGGTTGCCTTACTCAGGATGATATTTTCTAGTTCTATCCATTTACCTAAGAAATTCATGAATTCATTCTTTTTAATAGCTGAGTAGTATTCTGTTGTGTAAATGTACCACATTTTCTGTATCCATTCTGCTATTGAGGGACATCTGGGTTCTTTCCAGCTTCTGGCTATAATAAATAAGGCTGCTATGAACATAGTGGAGCATGTATCCTTATTACATGTTGGAGCATCTGTTGGGTATATGCCCAGGAGTAGTATAGCTGGATCTTCTGGTAGTACTATGTCCAGTTTTCTAAGGAACCACCAGACTGATTTCTAGGGTAGTTATATGAGCTTACAGTCCCACCAGCAACAGAGGAGTGTTCCTCTTTCTCCACATCCTCACCAGCATCTAAAAGACATCTCTTGATGCTTTCTCCAAGTTCGTAGCATCTGATATTTCCTTTGCCAATGTAAAAATTATCTTTATCTTATTTCTCTAAGCAGAGGCTTTTGCTGACAGTCTCGTGCGTGTCTAATGACATTGCATCTTAACTTGAATCTTTAGTTTTTGTCTAGCAAGTCAGAGCATTTAATCATTAAATAATTTATTACTAATATGTGAGTGTTGCTGGAGGTACCTGTGTTCTCGTGCATGGGTGTGCATTTGTGTGAATGTGTGTGTGCACACTCATGCAGGAACATGTGGAGGCTAACATTGATATATGGTATGTTCCATAATCACTCTCCACCTTTACTGAGGCAGGGTGTCTTGATAAACTCAGATCAAACTGATTTGGATAGTCAAACTGTTGAGCTTGCTCTGGGAATCCCCTTTCTGTCTGAAGTGCTGGACTGCCACACTAATCCAGAAATTTACCTGAGTGCTGGAGATCCAGATGCCGATCACCAAGCATGGAGGTCAAATGCTTTTATCCTTAATCAATGTACTTGTCACTCACTCTTTTCATTTATATGTGGATTGTTTTGTTCTTTAATTTGCATGTGTGTATCTTTGCTCCTCTTTGTGATATTACATTTTACAGTAATTCATATAATTCATATAATTTCCTAAGAACTAAACTTCTGTAATAACTGAAACTGTCAGCTGTATCATTAATTAGATAACTCATACAAGTTTTAAGTTTTAAATGTCAAAAAATATGTTTGCCTTCTGCCACAGCTTCTGCATTGCAGCTGATGTACATGCAGTGCATTCCTAGTAACATGCTTCAATTGTTATGGAATTGATTGTTATGGAATCTGTGTACACTGAATCCTGTTAAACAAAGTACAAAGCATTAACAGTTTAGAATTTGTGCTCCATTAGTTGCCTAGATCTGGGAAGGAAACCCTTTGGTCTTCAAATAGGATAAAACTATATATTCACCTGCCCTTTGATTGCATATATAGTGAATATAAGTGAATATAAGTAAAGAGACTCTTAATAATGGCAATTTTCATTTAACTCTTGGTCCTTTCCATGGGCTATTACTTAAAGAATAGTATTCAATTAAAAACATCATGGTTTCTCTATCTTGTTCTGCTTCCTAATTAGATAGATAGTAACATATAACCAAGGTAAATATAATATAAGAAGAAAGGAATTTAGTAAGGAATGTTGATAAATAGAATGCTAGGGTAATGTAGGAAATCTAGGGATTTAAGAGGCACTTCATGAGGTAAAACCCATTCCTGACACCCTGAGGTGCCACAAACTTGACTACATAGGCCAGGGATCTAGGGGAAAATAAAATTCTACCATTTACTAAAAGAACATACCTGATAAATGACTCCTTATGACATCCTGCAGCATCCATAGATTCAGTGTCTCATTCACCCTCATCATAGAAGATTCCTTCTGCAGTAGATGAGAACTAATACAGAGACTCACAACTTGAAAATGTGCAGATAATGAGGACCTTGGAACACTTGGGCCTAAATGGGGTATCTCCATAAATTCCTTCCCCTTAAAATTCAGGGAACTCCATGAAAAAGGAAGCATAAAGGGTGTAAAAGACAGAGGGGACTGAGGGTATGAAGGGAACAAGGCATTCTAAAGACCGCAGGACTGTTCACACATGAACTCACAGAGTCAGTGGCAGCATACACTAGGTGAATACCTATTCACACATCTGGGCTAGATGGGGTCCCAGAGCTGAGATTGGAAAAAGACGCAAGCCTCCATCCCTAACCCAGAAGCTATCTCTAATTGATAACTTCTCACAAATGAAAATTTAGTTTCCTACAGCAGAGTCTCTCTGGGTACACAATCGATGCTTAGGTTCAGGCCCCATGGCCAGTAGGAGATGGCCAACACAAAAGGAACTGAACAACATTTCTGGATGCCCTTTGTCTCATGATGCTTTGTTAGGAATTCATCCTTTTCCTTACAGGTTCTTTGTGTATATGTTTTGATTTCCAGTATTTTTTATTTTTGTTTTTTGGTTTTAAGAATTCTATTGTTTACTTGCTTCTTCTTTGTCTGTTTTTTTTTAATTTGAGCTAATTTTATCTTCTTATTATTGCTTTTGGTGCCTATTTTTATCCTAATGAGAGAGAGAAAGAAAGTGTGTGGATTTGGCTGGGTAGGCAAGTGGGGAGGGTCTGGGAGGATTTGAGGAAAGGAAAATCATGATCAAAATGTGTTATAAAATTACATTTTAAATATCTATTTCCAAAGTAATATGTATGTGTGTGTATAGGTGTGTCTTTGTGTGTGACTGTGTATGTGCACATGTGTTTGTTTCTTCTTCAAAGGTCTGTCCAGCAAGTTACTGAGAGCATCTATATAAATAGTTCACAGTGGCTTATAAAGCAGTGGTTTAATGCCAATATGATGACTGATTTCATAGTTTCCTTGTATTTTCACTATTTTATACCTTTTCTCTTTTCATTGTCTTATGGTATAAAATGGTTAGGGCTACCATGTATCATTTCAAAAAAATCAATTAAAGGAATAAAATACTCTCCTAAGTTCCTCTGAGAAACAGTGAGTAAGGCATTTAGAGGATGTCTAAATCTAGAAAGAGAAAGCACAGGAAAGTAAGAGATCAGAGACAAAAGTATATATAAAAATAAGTACTTTGTGGAATTTAAGAGAGGGAGAGAAAACATGTCATATGACAAATGCTGCTGGACCCAAATCCTTTGAGTCTCCTCCATGTTTAAAAATGATCAAGAGAAGAATGCAAGTTCTACCTAGGCTATGCTCGGTAAATCTTATTTCTTTGTAGACTGGATAAGACAAAGCACTTCAAAAGGAATTAGGAGTCAGACCATCAACCCCAGATATTTGGAGATTGTGGCAGCAGGGTTCTAAATTCAATGCCTGCCTATGATAGAGAATGAGTTCAAAGCCAGCCTAAATGATTCAACAAGACTGCCTCAAAATAAAAAGTAACAAAACCTGTAGAGGGTAGATTCAGCCTAGTGATAAAATACTTGACTGAATGTTGAAACCCAGACTCAGTCTCTGTACTGATAAATAAATAAATAAATAAATAAATAAATAAATAAATAAAGTATTCTTAGATCAAAACTGGCAGAACACACACCTGTCAGTCATAATGCTAAAACATGCATCTTCTTACCCTGATTCTGATATATATCTGATTCTGATATACATATTTGATTCTGATTATATATATATATATATATATATATATATACATATATATGTATACATATACATATATATGTATATATATACACATATATATGTATATATATATGATTCTGAGATACACATATATATGCACAAATAAGGACAAAACAAATGTAGAATGCTGATTTGAACTACATACCAGATGTAATTTGTATCTATACATTTCCTTAAAATGCAGAGAAAAGTAAAACTGCAACAACTTAGCAAAGAAATGACAGCATTAAAAAGAAAAAACTCCAGAAACCCGTAATACAGAAAAGGTATGTATACTTAATGAATCAGAAAATGTCTATTTGAAATTATGGTTTATATCAAAACATCACAAAGCAGTAAAATGTATTTGTTCAATAAATAGTAACATGGTACCATCACAAAGAAGAATTTAGTGCCAATATTTCTTTTAAAACATGCAGCTTTTATGTGAATTGGTATGTTGCCTGCCTACATCCTTACGCACCACATTCATTCAGTGTCTGTGGAGACGAACAGGCCTTCATATCATCTGGAACTGGACTTACCAAGAGTAATTAGCTGTTATGTGGGTGCTAGAAACTGACCTGATTCCTGTGTAAGAACAAGTGCTATTAACCACTGAGTTATATCCCAAGGTTTTTATAATTTTGTAATTATACTGTGTCTAGTACTAGAGAATAAATACCAGTTACATATTTTTAAATAATAGTGAAGAAAATAAAACATAAATATTATCTAATTTATTAATTATTTTTCTACTAAACTATTATAATAGAAGGAATCACAGCATCCAAAATTACGAATTATGGCAGTTACAGTCTATGAGAACAGACAAACCAAGATTCAACAACCATTCTTCCACTTACTTCATGCTGACTACATTACTATAGTAATGTAGTTGCTTTATATTAGAAACTAGTAAGTATAGATTGTCAAAAGTACATATTCGTTAGATGACAAAAATCTTAGCAAGTGTCTTAGTTTGGGTTTAATTGCTGAGAAGGGACACCATGACCACCGTGACTCTTATAAAGAACATTTAATTTGGGCTGGCTTACAGTTTCAGAGGTTCAGTCCATTAACATCATGGCTGCAAGCCTGACAGTGAACAGGCCGACTTGATTCTGGAGGAGCCTAGAGTTCTGCACCTTGGCCTGAAAGCAGCCAGAGGGAGATTCTGAATCATACTGGCCAGGCTTGAGCATATAGATGAGACCTCAAAGTCCCGCCTCTACCATGGTACACTTCCTGTAACAAGGCTACATCTCCAGACACGCCTCCTAATAGTGCTACTTACCATGGGCCAAGCATATTCAAACCGCCACAGCAGGCAAGCCTGCCACCAAGTTTAATGATCTCAGTTTGATTCAAGGATTCCACATGGTGAAAAGAGAGAATCAACTCCCTCGATGTTGTTTCCTGACGTCCACATGAGTGCTATCACAGGCATATGTGTCACACAATGAACACACCAACAAGCAAGCAAGCAAACAAAGTGAATACTTGCTTGTGCTAAGGAGAGGACCAAGCTAAAACATAGAAGCCCATTTATAAATTGAAAATGAACACATTATGCATATCAAAATGTGTAGCACAAAATTTACAAAAACACGATCTAGAGCTATAAGTGAATGAATTAGAAAGCCTGTGAGTCATTGCGAGCTATATGCACTACAATCTACAATAGCTAACAAAAAGCAGAGATTTGCTACTGTCAGTAGGCAGAGTGCAAAGCTGCTGCACAGGCCACAGACACAAGCTTGGATACCATAAAGAAATATGACTGGACAGCTGTCTTATTCTACTAGAGGACAGTTCCCACAAATGTCCAAGGCCTCCTCACACACTGCTCAGTACCTAGAAAGCTCTAAATGGTCTCTAACTGAAAACAAAACTGAACTCCAAAACTCTTGATACAAACTTAGGATGACTACATCCCGGAGTTACATGCTGTTGTGTTTCTATGGCCTCCAAGCCACACACAAATTCTACTGCCTCAGACCGTCTAAGCTGTGTGTGGGAAGAACTTAAGGCTATAAAAGAAGCTTTGTGAAGTTTCAAAGTCTTTAATCTTTGTATCCTCTGTCATCTTTTCAACAGAAAAATCTTACTCCAAGAAGATTGAGTGAAGCATGATTAGTGCCGCCCTTTGGGTGTTTAATAATTATACAATTGTTACACTCTAATATTTCAGTATTAGTATTAGTAATATGCTATTTAAAATTCACTGTCTGTTTTGCAAAGGCAAATATATTCAGCCTTCCCCACAAAGTCTCATTTTCAGTTTTTCATCTCTTGATGACATTTGTTTCTCCTTGAATCAAACTATAATCCACAATTAATTAAAGTATACATTATATTGTATATCATAATGGGTCTTATAATACATAATAAGGGTAAACAAATGAAAAATTAATATGCTTAATACAACAAATGAATGCATAAAGAATTACTAGACTGATAAAGGAAAGTTAGCAGCATCCTAGTTTCATTAACTCTTTGTAAGGTTGTAATTACAATATAATTATATTCTTAGTATATATTCAATTTCCTATTAGCCTTCAGCTAAAATATGATATTGTCAGTGTTCTTAATGTAGTGGTCATATGTAATGTTCTATTGCTTTGAGACTGTGATCTTACCTTTACAATCCAGGTGACAATAGTCCAAAGACCCAGCTTTGCTCTAGACCAGAAGAAGTCCCTTAGCTCCAAACTATCAACATCAAATACTCTTACCCTCTTTTACTATGGTTGACTTATTAGGATAAAGGACCAAAAATAATCTGTTGTTTTTCATAGCTGACAAACCACTATGAATACTGTGTTGGGGTGTATCCTTTGTTGCTAACTTACATTTTTTTATGGCAGAATATAAGAAGTTATAGAAATATGCAACCAGCTTTTCCAAGTGTAGCATAGAGTGTACATTTCTATCCTATCTTTTAAAACTTGCAGATTTTTTCACTTTGAGTTAATTAGCACCATTTATGTATTCCTCTCAATATCCCTGAGTATTTCCCAGGCAGCATGTTTACTGAAACTTGCCTTGACCTCTTTCTCTTTCTATAACATTATTTATATGTGTCATGGGATGCCGTCCAGGATCAGTTGGTGCTAACACAGTTAAAGGTTCCTATTCAGAATAAGTATAGAATGCAACTGCATACCATTTCTGTGACTAGACATTATGTAAATTTGTAGAGATGATTTTGCCAGAAAAAATGGTAGAAGGGTAGGAACTAATTTTCTGTTCCAGTGAGATCAAACTGCTGCCTCTTTTAGGGTGTGGATACAATTTCCAGTCTATCATTGTTTATAAAATTGAACCTCAGTGTGTGGTAGTTTGCATAAATCAGAACTTACAGCAAGTACTTAGATGATGGAACTCAAGATGGTTATATCCATTGCATACTGTATCATCATAATTATAAGCCTAGCTACCACTTACAGGAACAAGAAATGAGGTAATTGGAGAATACAAAAATTGACTAATATCAATCACAGGAAAGGGTGCTATGCTTTCAAGCTAGGACTGCACAAACTCCTACCTAGGACTTGTTTGTAATTGTTTCAAGGACATATGACATGTGGTAGCCAAGTTTGAAGTGGCTGGCACGAAAGCTAGGATGAGCTAAAAATGTATGCTTTACTTTGAGTGTCATCCAGTGATGCCAAGTTATATGGTTTACTTAGTGGATTATATTTAAACAGCTAAAGAATTTGGGTATGGTGTAACTTCACATATAATCCAGGCAGTCCAAGGCTATGGCAGGATAGTGAGTTTGAGGCCACTCTAAACCATCAAGAGAGATACCTGTCTCAAAACAAACACACTCAAACAAAACCCAGCCAAATACACATATATTTCTTGTAATACTCAAAGAGTTTCAGTAAGCTTTCTCTTAGGTCCTAGAGAAACAAGGTATTGTCATTTGTCATTGAAGTGTAAAGCCCTGAATTGTGGGACATCCAGATCCCTTGCTGTGCGGCTCTTTGTGTTTATATCAGATATGATCCTCAGTTCTAGGATTCAGTTTACATTGCTACTTTAATTGTGAGTTCATTGCCAGACATGCATCTCTACAAATATACACTGGGATATATTTTATATATAAAATATGTATATATAATCCCTGCTGCCTGGTAGTGTGTAGAGGTGTCTATAAAGAAGAAATGTTAAAATCTCCCATGCTATGTGATCACAAGGAGAAAGTACAAATGGACACTGGTTTAAAAGATGTACCCCATTACTAATAATCAGCAAAAATATAATTAAAACAATAAAATCTAGGAATGTCCCTATTCTAGTTTAAACAATATATGTTTGTGTTTTAGCAATATATGCATATTTAGCTTAAATGTACATATGCATGTATTATATGTACATAATGATTTATAATACAAGTTGTGGATTACAGAAGGAATTATAAATTAAAACTATCCTATTGGAGGACACTTTGTTGCTAGTGTTAAAATGTGTAGTGCTAGAGTTGGGAATGCAGCCTGGTGTTAGAGCCCTATTATATTATGCACATGGTTTCTGGGATCCATTCTCACCTCATCAGAAGAGTTGAAAATATGATCAGATTATAGTAATTTCTGCTATTGTTCCCATTGACGACTGACATGTAGATATGCAAATAAATATCTCGTTTGTTTAAGTTTTTAAGGTAGATTTGCGCACATCTCTAGAAAATACATATGTAAATCATAAATAGAGACATTTGGGCCTTCTTTTGATAGTGATTCCCATGTCTATTAGAATAATATTAAGGCAACACTAGAAATTGATTAGTGACGTACTTTTTGAGGAAAGCTGATGTTTCCACCAAAAGCACCTAGGGAGCGACCTTTCCTTGTGGCCTATCTTCCGCCTGAGATCTAGGAATCTGGGTAAGTCAGAACTTCCCCACAAATATTTTGTTGCTGGCAGAATGTTGTCATCCTCTGCCAAGCCTGAAGTGCACATCTTTCACAAGCAGAATTGTTTATAGTGAAGGGTCCTTCAGGGATACCAGATTGAGGTAAAGGAAGGCAATATTGCATCATTTAGAAAGCTGTCAAATGGAAATAATTTGGTACCTTTCCCTTTGGCAATTCAAGAGATAACAGCATGAGGTTGAGGGTATTTCCTGAAGGCCTCAAGGTTCTCGAGGAATGAAAGATGTGGGTACTTCCATGTCTGCACAGTCCATAGAAATAATTCCATAAACTTGTATAAAATATGCACATACATATGGGCTTCTTTGTTAAACCTTATGTTCAGTCATAGTAATATATCCTGGATTGACCTATCTTTAATACCCTCCTATGTTTATGTATATCACATTACTTTTAAAGTATAAAGCCAGATAAATTATATTAAATATTATTAAATCAATATATTTATGTGACAAATATATTAGTACAAGTTAATCATAATGTTGTAGGCTAATAATAAGGTTTATTCTCAAGTAAAACGTTAAATCTATGATGATAGATATAATCAATATTAATGAATATGATCATTAATATTTATTATTGTATAAATATTTAATTTATGGTAATTATTTTGCAAATAATAAAACGGCCTCTTGCTTTAATACACATTAATATTAGAATTAATTCACTTTTAAGAATAGCTTCATTATTCAGTTATAATAAACTACATAGCATGATAAAAATATAATATTTTAATTGATTTTCCCTCCCCCAAATGAAAATTTTAAAATGTCATAAGCATATAATTCAAGCATAAACTTTTTCTGTGAAGTAAAAATTTGCTTTAGTTTTCCTTGTACTTAAATATCAATTTAGTTAGATTCACACTTGAAAAAATTCAATAAAGAAAAACTTTTAATTAAAAATATCTCCCCGGTTTTGACAGATTTGTACTGAAGGATGAAACATTATGTTCACATTTGTGATTACTCAAGACCAGATCACTCTTTAATTTAAAAATCAAAACTTACATATCCTATATGTCAAACAGGCTTTTAAACATTGAATCTCTCCTACCTTCATTATTAGTCTCCCTTAAGCATGTTCTTCTATGTAACTGTAATTGAAAAAAAAGAGATCCTTTCTATTATAAAAATACATTTGAGATTGCAAAGTGCACATACTGGAGCACAGTGGAAATCAGCAGTGGGCTAAACATATTACCAACAGTAGGCAACTTCCATCAAATGCACAAGTGTCCTGGTGGGGATTTCCATACAGCTGAAATGGCTTTTCATTTGTCCTCTTTATTACAATTTATCTAAAGATGTTGACTTTTAATCCTACTTCTGAATTTCTATCCTGAGCCTTTGAGAATATTAGAGAATGGCAAACAGAATTATCTTCTTTCAAATGATTTAGATTTCACATTTCTTTTAGTGCAGAAAGAACTAAGCATATAGTGTTTTCCATCCTATTTGTGTATTTCAAGAAGTTACTAAAGGAATATTGAGAGTACGCCATTTTAACGTACTATTTATTATTCAAGAACTCTTGGTATACTTCAATTTCAAGGCTTGTCTCCAGTTTTATTACAAATAAAATACTTTTTACTACCTCCACCTATAATATTCGTGAAAATTTCTCCTTGTTTGTACTATGTAGTCTAACAACTGAACATTGCTGTATATTTATTCCCTATATTGAAGTAGAATAAGTTAATGGATAAACAAGATCACACTAAAATCTTTGAGAGAGTATAAAAGACACTAGTAGAATAAGTACTATTTCATATGCAGAATTAGAGGAACAGGAATCAACAAATGACCCAGAGTACCTTTCTGCATTAAGAGAGGTAACACGTTTTTAAAATCTTATATCTTATTAAGTAATTACACAAAATCTTGACCAATCAAGTATTATCAGTGATATAATAATGTTTGAGGCACTGGAAAAGTAGTCATCCTCATAGAAGTATTTGGCGGCAAAAGAAGAAAAATGCACTTTTACATTGAATTCATTAAGGCATTCCTTTCAATAGCTGGTATTCCACAATAAAATACAATTCCAAGGGTATAAACACTAAGAAAACTGACAACATTCTGACATAAAATTTCGAATGCAGACTCCGTTCTTGTAAAGCATACATGGTAATTCTCAGTTTGTTAAACTATCCTATGTGGACTATTACAGAAGGTACACACATTGTCCAATTGTCATATACTAATTTACATTCAATATCTTACATGTTCTCTTACTAAAATTGGGCTTTAATGAAAACTTCTTAGGTTTTATCAAGTGTTTGACAGAGACTCAGAAGCAGAGAGGGAATCAGAGGCTGTGGATAAACAAGTGGATCATCAGCAAAATGATGTTCATGCATGCCACATTTTGTACTTATGAGACAAGTAGAGAGAGTTAACCATGAGAGTCATGTGGAAGGATTCTGATGGAGGCATTACAGTCCACGGCGTCCACTGTGGCTTTCCAAATAGATGACTCAAGGGATGTGTATGGTCATGTCAGAACTGCCGTTTCTCCTGAGCAATGAGTTGGTTCTTTCCAAACCCATTCGAAGACAGAACATTCATTCATGACTTTATAAGTGCAAATGTAGAATTCTGGGAGCTTTGAACCAATACACCTTATCAGGTGTGCAATGCTTTGTTACTAAATCGCACAGTGGAGATTTAAGAATGAAGAATCATGAGGAATGAGAAAACCACAGCAGGGGATTTTTATAGAATGATGCTCGGAACTGTGTGGGAGTCAGTGTGTTTACACTTGTAGAGATAGGAGCGATGGGCATATTCTTTTGCTTTCCTTTTTGCTTTGATAAAAATACTGTGAATAAAATCAGGTTGAGAAGGAAAGAGTTTATTTGCCTTACAAGTTTTAAATCATTGTTGAGGAAAGACACAACAGAAACCCAAGGCAGGAGCTAAAGCCAACACTATGTACGAATACTGTTTACTGGCTTGCTCCCTATGACTTACTCATTCTATGGTTTTATACAACCCAGGAGCATCTGCCCAAAGGTAGCACCACACACACCAGTCATTAGTCAATAAAATGCCCACAGACTTTCTTGTAGATCAATATGAGGGAGGCAACTGAGATCCCCTCTTCTGAGACATGTCTACACGTATGTCAAGTTTACAAAAACCAAAAACTGGGTAAAGTGCTCACTACATAAGCATGTGATACTTAGTTCAGATCCACAGTACCACCCATGGAAACGGCCAGGTAGAGCACATGCATCTGTAACCAAAGTATTGGGAACTGGAGCAGGTGGAGAGAGAAAGGTCCTGGAATAAGCAACTACTACTTATGTGGCTGAGCCAATCCATGAGGTCCACTTTGGTGAGAGACTCAGACTCAGGTGATAATAAGTTCTCAGGCAGATGTCGAGAAGGACACCCAGCACCGACCTCAATCACACAGAGGCACATGGACACACAGAGAGGCATAAAAAGAAACAGGTATCATGTCTACAGTTCTTTTAGATTAAGTCTTGTCTATGGGTGTTTTTCTCCAAGTGTGAAATATAAGGAAAGAGACAGGGTAAGTATTATCCAATTTGTGGTCAAAGTTAAGAAAATGTGAGAATACTTTTCTATAATTACATTTGCTTTCTTTTTTTTTTTAATTTTTATTTTCTATGTTCTATGTTTACATTCAAAAGGCTTTCCCCTTTCCCAGTTCCCACCCACCATAGTTCCCATAGTTCCTCTCCCCCCCAACTGTTCCCCAATCATTCCCCCTCCCCCCTCGGTTTCTTTACTAAACTGGATGCAATCTTTACAGGCCCAGGGTCCTCTCCTTTCTTCTTCTTGGGAATCATTTGACTTGCTATTTGTGTCTTGAGTATTTAGTGCTTCTGGGCTCATTAATATCCACTTATCAGTGATTGCATTTCATGTGCATTCTTTTGTGATTGGGTTAATTCACTCAGGATGATATTTTCCAGGTCTAACCATTTACCTACAAATTGCATGAATTCATTATTTTTAATTGCTGAGTAGTATTCCATTGTATAAATATACCACATTTTCTGTATCCATTCCTCCTTTGAGGGATATTTGGGCTCCTTCCAATTTCTGGCTATTATAAACAAGGCTGCTATAAACATAGTGGAGCATGTGTCCTTATTGCATGCAGGGGAATCCTCTGGGTATATGCCCAGGAGTGGTATGCCAGGGTCCTCTGGAAGTGCCATGCCCAATTTTCTGAGGAACCGCCAAACTGATTTCCAGAGTGGTTTTACCATTTTGCAATCCCACCAACAGTGGAGGAGTGTTCCTCTTTCTCCACATCCTCACCAGCACTTGTTGTCTCTTGAGTTTTTAATCTTAGCCATTCTGACTTGTGTGAGGTGGAATCTCAGGGTTGTTTTGATTTGCATTTCCCTGATGACTAATGATGTTGAACATCTTTTAAGGTGTTTCTCGGCCATCCGAATTTCTTCTGGTGAAAATTCTTTGTTTAGCTCTGTGCCCCATTTTTTGATAGGGTTATTTGGTTCTTTGCGGTCTAACTTCTTGAGTTCTTTGTATATATTGGATATTAGCCCTCTGTCGGATGTGGAGTTGGTGAAGATCTTTTCCCACTTTGTTGGTTGCCGTTTTGTCCTTCTGACAGTGTCCTTTGCTTTGCAGAAACTTTGTAATTTTATGAGGTCCCATTTGTCGATTCTTGATCTTAGAGCATAAGCTGTTGGTGTTCTGTTCAGGAACTTTTCCCCTGTGCCCAAGTCCTCCAGGGTCTTCCCAAGTTTCTTTTCTAGTAGTTTCAGTGTGGCTGGTTTTATGTGGAGGTCCTTGATCCACTTGGAGTTGATCTTAGTGCAAAGAGATAAGAGTGGGTCAATTCGCATTCTTCTGCATGTTGACCTCCAGTTGAACCAGCACCATTTGTTGAAAAGGCTATCTTTATTCCACCGGATGGTTGTGGCTCCTTTATCAAAGATCAAGTGACCATAAGTCTGTGGGTTAATTTCTGGGTCTTCAATCCTGTTCCATTGATCTGCTTGCCTGTTGCTATACCAATACCATGCAGTTTTTAACACAATTGCTCTGTAGTACTGCTTGAGGTCAGGGATATTGATTCCCCCAGAAGTCCTTTTATTGTTGAGAATAGTTTTAGCTATCCTGGGTTTTTTGTTGCTCCAGATGAATTTGAGAATTGCTCTTTCTAGATCTATGAAGAATTGAGTTGGGATTTTGATGGGGATCGCATTGAATCTGTATATTGCTTTTGGCAAGATGGCCATTTTTACTATATTGATTCTGCCAATCCAGGAGCAAGAGATATTTTTCCATCTTCTGAGGTCTTCTTCAATTTCTTTCTTCAAGGACTTGAAGTTCCTGTTGTACAGATCTTTCGCTTGTTTGGTTACAGTTATGCCAAGGTACTTTATGTTGTTTGTGACTATTGTGAAGGGTGTTATTTCCCTAATTTCTTTCTCAGCCTGCTTGTCCTTTGAGTACAGGAAGGCCACTGACTTGTTTGAGTTAATTTTATAACCTGCCACTTTGCTGAAGCTGTTTATCAGCTGTAGAAGTTCTCTGGTGGAGTTTTTTGGGTCGCTTAGGTAAACTATCATATCATCTGCAAATAATGATAGTTTCACTTCTTCCTTTCCAATTTGTATCCCTTTGACTTCCTTATGTTGTCTAATTGCTCTTGCTAGAACTTCAAGTACTATATTGAAAAGATATGGAGATAGAGGGCAGCCTTGTCTAGTCCCTGATTTTAGTGGGAATGCTTCAAGTTTCTCTCCATTTATTTTGATGTTGGCTACTGGTTTGCTGTAGATTGCTTTTACTATGTTTATGTATGGGCCTTGAATTCCTGCTCTTTCCAAGACTTTTAGCATGAAAGGATGCTGAATTTTGTCGAATGCTTTTTCAGCATCTAATGAGATGACCATGTGGTTTTTTTCTTTCAGTTTGTTTATGTAGTGGATTACATTGATGGATTTCCGTATATTGAACCATCCCTGCATCCCTGGGATGAAGCCTACTTGATCATGGTGGATGATCGTTTTGATGTGTTCTTGGATTCGGTTAGCAAGAATTTTATTTAGTATTTTTGCATCTATATTCATAAGAGAAATTGGCCTGTAGTTCTCTTTCTTTGTTGGATCTTTTTGTGGTTTAGGTATTAGCGTAATTGTGGCTTCGAAGAATGAGTTGGGCAGTGTCCCTTCTGTCTCTATTTTGTGGAATAGTTTGAAAAGTATTGGTGTTAAGTCTTCTTTGAAGGTCTGGTAGAATTCTGCACTAAAACCATCTGGTCCCGTACTTTTTTTGGTTGGGAGGCTTTCTATAACCCCTTCTATTTCTTTAGGGGTTATGGGACTATTTAGCTGATCTACTTGATGCTGATTTAGTTTTGGTATTTGATATCTGTCTAGGAAATTGTCCATTTCCTCCAGATTCTCCAGTTGTTTTGAGTATAGACCTTTGTAGTAGGATCTGATGATCTTTTGAATTTCCTCAGTTTCTGTTGTTATGTCTCCCTTTTCATTTCTAATTTTGTTAATTTGTATACTGTCTCTGTGTCCTTTGGTTAGTCTGGCTAAGGGTTTATCTATCTTGTTGATTTTCTCAAAGAACCAGCTCCTGGTCTTGTTGATTCTTTGTATGGTTCTCTTTGTTTCTATTTGATTGATTTCAGCCCTGAGTTTGATGATTTCTTGTCTTCTACTCCTCCTGGGTGAATTAACTTGTTTTTCTTCCAGGGCCTTAAGGTGTGCCATTAAGTTGCTAGTGTATGCTCTCTCCAGTTTCTTTTTGGATGCACTTAGAGCTATGAGTTTTCCTCTTAGCACTGCTTTCATTGTGTCCCATAGATTTGGGTAGGTTGTACCTTCATTTTCATTGAATTCTAAAAAGTCTTTGATTTCTTTTTTTATTTCTTCCTTGACCGAGGTGTCATTGAGTAGAGTATTGTTCAATTTCCATGTGTATGTGGGCTTTCTGTTGTTTTTGTTGTTATTGAAGACCACTCTTACTCCCTGGTGATCTGATAGGAGGCATGGGATTAGCTCGATCTTCTTGTATTTGTTGACATCTGTCTTGTGACCAATTATATGGTCTATTTTGGAGAAGGTACCATGTGGAGCTGAGAAAAAGGTATATTCTTTAGCTTTAGGATGAAATGTTCTATATATATCTGTTAAATCCAGTTGGTCCAGAGTTTCAATTAGTTTCACTGTGTCCCTGTTTAGTTTCTGCTTTCCTGATCTGTCCATTGAGGAGAGTGGAGTGTTGAAGTCACCCACAATTATTGTGTTAGGTGTAATGTGTGCTTTAAGCTTTAGTAAGGTTTCTTTTACGAATGAGGGTGCCCTTGCATTTGGAGCATAGATGTTCAGTATTGAGAGCTCTTCTTGGTGGATTTTCCCTTTGGCCAGCAAGAAGTGACCTTCTAAGTCTCTTTTGATGATTTTAGGTTGGAAGTCAATTTTATCTGATATTAGAATGGCTACTCCAGCTTGTTTCCTGAGACCATTTGCTTGTAAAATTGTCTTCCAGCCTTTTACTCTAAGGCAGTGTTTGTCTTTAACACTGAGATGGGTTTCCTGTATGCAGCAAAATGTAGGGTCCTGTTTCCGTATCCAGTCTGTTAATCTATGTCTTTTTATTGGGGAATTGAGTCCATTGATGTTAAGAGATATTAAGGAATAGTAATTATTTCCTCCAGACATTTTTGAAATTATATTTATTTATTTTATTTAGTTTTTTAATATTCGAGAGGTTACCTTCTTTTAGGTTTGATGAGAGGAGGTTTCTATCTTGTTTCTTCCCGGGTGTAGTTTCCGTCCTTGTCTTGGTGTTTTCCCCCTATTATCCTTTGTAGGGCTGGATTTGTGGAGAGATATCGTGCAAATTTGGTTTTGTCATGGAATACCTTGATGTCTCCATCTATGGCGATTGAGAGCTTTGCTGGGTAAAGTAGTTTTGCCTGGAGTTTGTGTTCTCTTAGAGTTTGCATTATATCTGCCCAGGATCTTCTAGCTTTCATGGTCTCAGGTGAGAAGTCTGGTGTTATTCTGATAGGTCTTCCTTTATAAGTTACTTGGCCTTTTTCTCTTGCTGCCTTTAATATTCTTTCTTTGTTTAGTACATTTGGAGTTTTGATTATTATGTGACGGGATGTGTTTCTGTTCTGGTCCAGTCTGTTTGGGGTTCTATAGGCTTCTTGTATATTCATGGGCATCTCTCTCTTTAGGTTGGGGAAGTTTTCTTCCATAATTTTGTAGAAGATATTTGCTGGCCCTTTAACTTGTACGTCTTCATTCTCGTCTATACCTATGATCCTTAAGTTTGGTCTTGTCATTGCGTCCTTGATTTCCTGGATGTTTTGGGTTACAGCCTTTTTGCATTTAGTATTTTCTTTGACTGTTGAATCAATGGTTCCTATGGTATCTTCAGCTTCTGATATTCTGTCTTCTATCTCTTGTATTCTATTGTTGATATTTGCATCTATGGCCCCTGATTTCTTCCCAAGGTTTTCTATCTCCAATGTTGTCTCCCTCTGCGATTTCTTAGTTGTTTCTACTTCTGTTTTTAGTACCTGGATGGATGTGCTCAGATCTTTCACTTGCTTGATTGTGTTTTCATGTATTTCTTTAATAGATTTTTGTGTTTCCTCTTTCATAGCTTCTACTTGTTGGCCCACGTTCTTCTGTATTTCTTTAAGTGATTTTTGTCTTTCTTCCTTATTGTCTTCTTCTTTTTGATCCATCTTCTCCTGCATTTCTTGAAGTGATTTTTTTATTTGCCTTGTAAAGGCTTCTAACTTTTGATCCATTTTCTCCTCTATTTCTTTACGAGATTTTTCTATGTGTTCAGCTACCAGCATCCTGACCAGTGATTTTATATCCAAGTCTTGTTTTTCTGGTGTTTTGGGGTATCCAGGGCTTCCTGTTGTTGGCGAACTGGGTTCAGATGCTGTCATGTTGCCTTGATTTCTGTTAGTGACATTCCTTCGTTTACCTTTTGCCATCTGGTTATTTCTGGTGTTAGTTGACCTTGTTGTCACTGGCTGGTGTTTGAATCTCCTGCGAGGCTGGGCTTACCTGTTGTTTCTCTACTGGTGGTTATGCGTGATTGCTGCTCAACGGGATCACGAGCTGGCTGCCACCGGCTGACTTTGTGCCCGGCCTGAGGACTCTGTGTCTTTCCAGCTGTGTCCTGGTTGCAATATGGAGGCCTGCTGCTATCGCTGGTCCGGGGTCCTGGGGAGCTGGGTGGTTCCGGTTGCCTCAGTGCACGTCCTAAGCTCGCAGGGACGTGCTGCAGAGCCTAGGTGCCTGGGCCCGCCTCTGGGCGAGAGCTCAGCAATGCTCCCTGCTCCAGTCCCAGAAGGAGTCCCTACCTGTGCCTTTCCAGCTGTGTCCTGGTTGCAATATGGAGGCCTGCTGCTATCGCTGGTCCGGGGTCCTGGGGAGCTGGGTGGGTCCGGCTGCCTCGGTGCAAGTCCTAAGCTCACAGGGACGTGCTGCAGAGCCTAGGCGCCTGTGCCCTCCTCTGGGCGGGAGCTTAGCAGCGCTCCCTGCTCCAGTCCCAGATGGAGACCCTACCTGCGCCTTTCCAGCTGTGTCCTGGTTGCAATATGGAGGCCTGCTGCTATCGCTGGTCCGGGGTCCTGGGGAGCTGGGTGGGTCCGGCTGCCTCAGTGCACGTCCTAAGCTCGCAGGGCTACATTTGCTTTCTTAAAACGTTATGAATGACATTTTATGATTGGGTTTCTATAATAACTTAAATGGAGTAAGCACTTGTGTTCCAAACTTATCCAATTAATTAAAAATGAAACCTGTCCCAGCCAATGCAGAGAGGAATCTGTTGTCAATACCTTTGTCCTAAAACTTTCTTGACCCCAACTTCTTTATCTTAACTCAGAGATATGATGCTCTTTCTTTGCCATTTGTCATAAAAATATGTGACTATCACATTTTTGAATAAATGTTTGGTAAGTCTAGTTTTAAATACGTGATACTTCAACCACCTTCATGATTACTTATGCTTCTTGATTAGTTCAAGCATTAGAAACAGAATTCTTACTGGCAAAATTCCTAAGTGCTAAAGGATGAAAACTGTCAAAATGAATACTATTGTTTTGTATCATTTCCACTGACTTAAAGGGAGTTTCTACCCTATTTCTGAAAACAGGTTACAGTTTTTCACTTGGAGTGGATTTGGGAGTTTGCCATCAATTTTCACTATGGTGTGCTGATTGTACCAGCATGGGGGATGGAGGCAGCTGCACGTAGGCATGCTCTGTGTGTGAAAGAATGGGGGATCGAGCATTGGCGCTCTCAGTAGTGCCTCATTGCTATAGCAATTTATCCCATTACTAAACACACATCATGCTGCTATCCTCGAATTCAGCTGCTGACCAGGAGTGTGGCCCTCAGCGTTAATAGGGAACACATGATCACTCCAGCTGGCAGGTGACATCAGCTGGCAATGTTCCCAAACATCTCAACAAAAGATTTTCAGATATTAAAGCAAGGCAAAGACCTATCTTTCTTAGAAAAACCGTTTTAATGTGCATGCATTTGCTGCCACAGATATTACTATGTCTGTTTTATTAATTCTATTAATGAAACCATTACCAACCAAACCAATGATTACCATCAAATTATATTTCGTTAATTCTCTTAATGAAACAGACACTTGATAATAAAATTCAGAGAACTTATAAAAGTGTTGATTCAAATCGATACAAAAATTATACACTACAGAAAACATAATTTTACAGTGAAGGCAGAATTTCAATTTGAATATATTTACAAGGGAACAAATTTTCTAAGCAAAGTTTCATCTATAATATAAACCAATCAGAATCTAAGTTGATTGGTTATGTTATAAAATTTTAGAGCATATAGGGTTATTGAAGACAGAAATTTTGTTGATCTTTTAGTAACAAGTAAATTCACTGTATAAAAAGACAGCTGAGCTACAGTCTTCATTAGCTAATCAGGGCTGTGTAGCACAGAATCAGCACATTAGGATGACTCTTTGAGCAAAGCATTCATCACTTTCTGAAATCAGGAGAATCTGAGAAACCTTCCACTCATTAGTATTGAAAAAGCCTCATATGAAAAAAAATGCCTTATTAGCATTGTGTTCTAGCATGAAATCTCTAAGTGGAATATTGAAATCTATAGCTATGTACTTAAGGTAGGACTGCAGGGATAATAACCAATTGCCAATCTTGGTACAGGAGAAAAGCATATCCACCTAGAAATGCATATCACTTTCTTTTCTTTCCCTAATGTTAGGGAAATGCTAATATGCTAGACAATATTAAAGTAAGTACTCATTCGTAGGACATGATATTTCATGAGACACCGTGAATGAACAGTCTGACAAGACCAAAGACTTCAAGCTTAGGCATTTTGTATGACAGGAATTGAATGATTTGTAAATATTCCCATCAAATTATATTTCGTACATTGTACATATAGCAATGTTTGCTAATATTATGTGATAACTATGGACAATTCTTCCTGTATAGAAAAGCCTCCATTGAACTAAGAAATGTCAATGAATTTACAGATGAAAAACTTGATCTTAATAGAATATGAATATTTTAAGTGCATGCTACAGACTAAATCTAAAAGGGTTAAAATTGGCATTGCTATATTATTTATAGGTAACATATCCCTAAATGTTTAATGATTCATATTTATGAACAGTTATAGACTCCTCACATAGTAATTCTCAAGGAGTCAGGAATTACCTGGTTTGGGGAGGGTGCCATTGATGGGTTGACTTGTCAGGAATCCTAACTCCTATATTCAGAGCTTTGCAAACTACCTGTGACAAAGGGTCAGAGTTTGGGATTATATTTTTGTTTCATCTCCTACTGATAAAATAACATGGTCCTATTCTGTCTAGTATGTACAATTCAAAGTTCATACCATAGTCAGCAGCTTACTAGACATTCCTAGTCAGTTGAGTCCACTGACTATACAAGGGGAAGTTGCATCTACAAATTTCTGCAGAATGGCCACAGTGCCTGTTTTCCACTGATACAGGAAACCTATAAAAATCTCTTGTTTTCATGTATGGAACACATTCTGCCTCCCAACAATTCCAATGGAATTTCTGCATGGTGAAATCAGAGAGCTAGAACTGATGTTTCCCAAAGGAACTTGCAGCCAGGTGTCTGAATGCAATGTGGACTCCAATAGCTACCCATGCCAGTGCTGGGCTTGGCTTCAGAGCTGAGGGCAAGAGCAAAAGACAGCCCATCCATTTCATGGAACAGCTGGTGCCAAGAACAGCAGAGCTTCCTGTAGGCACAGAAAACCTCAAAAACCGGAGAAAGGCCAGTGCAATTCTGAGTGCTGAAGGATGCTTGAGAAACTTTACATAGCTTTCTGCTCCAGATTCTTAAATGATTTTGGTTAATTTACCCATCTGCTAACACATTCTTATTCAGTGTGAGATCTTTTCAGATTTGAATACTTGTAAGAAGTAGGGCTACCTCAGCACAGAGTAGATTCAGTTGTCAGATGTTAATGCTGACTGACTTAGGTTTGTGGAGCGAATGTAAGTAAAACATCTATTGATCCTAAAACTGCGTTACCCAAGTAGATCTCATGAGGATTTTTTTTTAAAATTCAGATTCTAGTTCAGTTGGTTTGAAAGGATCTTTGGGCTCTCGTGTTTAAGAAGTTCACAGGTAGAAGCAATGGTGTGTTGGTCCACAGCCCAAATGGAGAAGTAGACCCTACTTTTTCCGTAGACCACATGAACAACTTCAACTTACAGAGCTACAGACTGCCTTGCTTTGCTGGATTTCTGCTCTTGTGAGATCATGTAGCTAACTAGAACCTCTATTATCGTTCTCATTTTTTTCAATATTAAGGACTATGATACAAAATAATTTTAATATATTCAGAGCTATAGATGTAAACAGGAGGGAGGGAGGCAGAGAAAGGATAGAGAAAGTTGACAGAGACAGAGAGACTGAGAGGGGCTCAGCTGGAGAAAGTAATTTCAGAGCAAAGGCATTCATAAATATAGTTTTTGATGGCATGTATACAGACGTGTATTTTGCTTGCTTGTAAAGCCTTTTTTATATGTTTGTGCACCATGTTCATTTGTATATGTGCACGTGCATTTTCATGTATGTGCACATTTATGTCCATTTCTGTGAGTGCAGGTGTACATCGGATAGAGGATGCATTTGGAGGGCATAGGACAACCTCTATCCTCACCTTCTACATCTTATTTGAGACAATACCTCTGTGTTGTTAATAATCTTTTGCACATGCCAGACTATTGACCCCATGAGCACCTGGGATTCCTAGGCCTTTACCTCCCATCTTGCTGAAGAAGCACTAGAACGATGGATGTGTGCTGCCTGCCTGTGTTTACATGAGTCTTGAGGATTTAAACTGAAGTACTCATGCTTAGCTATCCCCTCCCTCTAGGGCACAGGGTTTCTGATTGGCTTGTCTGTTTGTTTATTTGCCAGTAGCAGCGTACGATACCAAGTTTCCCGTCTATTAGTTTTGTCTACTTACCTCAAGGAAGATAATCTCAGCAGGTACTGTTTGGAAGACGGACAATCAGGATATGCTTGGTGACTTTCTAAAGAATCACCTTCAACACCAAGATTATGAGACTTTGCTTAGAGGCAAAGGAGGTGGCAGGTTTGAGAGGGAGACCTACCGCCAAAGCTATTTTTATTCAGTAGACAATGGAGAAAAAGAACAGAACCTCAGGCTGCTGGGGATACCAGAGAAGAGTTAACTTTATCATCTGATGACCTAGGGCTTTTGTTACCAGATGGCAATGTTTGAACTAAATGTTATGAAAATGAGAGTGTTGGAGGTTTCTGTTTAAGAATATAAAGACTGGTGGTGGCATTTCAGGAAACTTAATGTGCTGCCCTCAGAGGAAGGTAGTTTTCTTGAGCACAATAATCAATCACTAAATGGGCTACAGAGTTGGTTTTAGAAGCAGAGATTTAATTAGCTTCAAATTCTCGTGAATATGGCACGATTTAACAAGGAAGAAATGAAGTGAAATTAGCATTTGATGGCCTGAGGAAGGTCTTTGCTCTTTATTTCTTGACGAAGTCTTTTAATACAAATATTCCTTTGCGTGTCAGTTTTCAATATTTATCTGGTCCCACTCTCTGTTAAAAAGGTTCCTGAGTCACATCTGCTTCTTTCTCCAAGCCAGAGTTTTGTTCTAATCAGTCATAGCCATCTGGCTATCCCAAGAACAACACACAAATGGAAGAAAACTGTCCCAGTGACTGTAGTATCCTCACCCAAAGTACTGCTTCTCCATATCTCATTTCCCACAGGGCCATGCTCTCTGAGAAGCATAAAGAGCCAAAATGTATTTATCCTGTGATCTGTGTGATGTCAGCCTTTGCTGGCAAGATAAAGCTAGGAATGCCTGAAAAGGAACATGAATAACCTACTAATCACGGATGTTCCTATGAGTTAGTTTACTCTCATTAATAATCATGAAGTAGAACAACCAAACATCAGTTTGTTTATGGGTCATCTGTAAGGCCTGTGTAAAAGGCACAGATCTAAAACAAGCCCCGGTATGGCAGCCCTCCTCTTTCTCTATGACCTTGGCTCTGCATACATACATTCATACATACAAACATGTCATTCAAGACTTTTAGGAAAACACTGATCCTTAATTCTGGATGAATTCCTTGGATAAGATTTCCTACTTGATGCAGTCTAGATTCATCTGCATCAAGTAAGGATGGGAATGCTGAGATATTTATCAGTCGCTAGAACACTGGTTCTTCTTGGGTGTTCGTTCAGGAATTGACCTGTTTGCCAGACTCAAAGCTAAAAGATTCTAAGATTTTAACAATTCCTTCCCGTTTTAACTCCTGTAGTCCACCAGGTCATAGAGTTTCTAATTCTTCTTTCATAGTTCACAATATCTTAGTGTTTGCTACTGTTGCTGACATCCTGATAAATGCTTTCATCAGATATATCTATCTTTATGGTCACCATTACTTTCTAGCCATATGCTATGGAGGAGATACAAGACTCTATGACTGCATCTGTAAAATAAATTGCACCCAAATAAATCTAGCAGGAAAGGACATGTAGGTGTTTGGTATGATGCCTATATTAAATAAAGTCTTAATGGCTGAAATTCTGCTTGTCTGTCCATACCTGTACAGATGCCAATGTGTGTAGGAGCACATGCACATACATGCATGTACATGTGTGTAGGAGCACATGCACATACATGCATGTATATGTGATGCTAGAGTACAACCTCATCCTAAGGTTCCATCTACCTTTCACTGGGACAGTGTCTCTCAGTGGCCTTACATTTGCCCAATAGGTTACAGTGGCTGTCCAATTAGCACTACAGAACTCTTAATCTTCATCATCCCATGTATGTGCCACCATGTCTGATATTATTTTATTGAATATTTTCTTCATTACATTTCAAATGTTTTCCCCTTTCCAGATCTCCCCTCCAGAAACCCCCATCTCATCCACCCTCCTCCTACTTCTATAAGGGTGCTCCCCCACCCACCTGTTCCCACCTCACCACCCTGGCATTCTCCTACACTGGGGAATAGAGCCTTCAAAGGGCCTCTCCTCCCATTGACATCAGATAAGGTCATCCTCTGCTATATATGCAGCTGGAGCCATGGTTCCCTCCATGTGTACTCTTTGGTTGGTGATTTAGTCCCTGGGAGCTCTGGGGTATCTGGTTGGTTGATATTGTTGTTCTTCCTATAGGGTTTTGCACCCCTTCAGCTCCTTCAGTTTCTTCTCCAACTCCTCCACTGGTGACTCTGCACTCACTCCAATGGTTGTCTGCAAGCATCTGCCTCCTATTTATCAGGCTCTGGCAGAGCCTCTCTGGAGATAGCCATATCAGGCTCCCATCAGAAAGCACTTCCTGGCATCCACAATAGCATCCAGGTTTGGTGACTGTATACAGGATGGATCCACAGGCGGGTCAAGCTCTGGATGGCCCTTCCTTCAGTCTCTGCTCCATAAACTTGAGTTATATGGAGAAAATTCAAGATAAGCAAATTACATACTAATCTTCCTAATCTTCCTAGCTCTGGCTGAAGCATTCTATTTTTTTTTTATAGTCCAGTCATTGCCCTCCTCCTGGTCTGTCTTCCTACATCCCGTTCCTCCTCTGTAGTTGACCTCTGACCTCCAGTCACAGCATATGTAACTCAAATGGGGGTCTGGGAATTAAAGGACAAGGATGAGAAAAAAATGGAGCTAAGACAAAGTTCTTATCAAGGCTCAACTTTATTGCAGAGCAGAAGGCTTATAAAGGCAAAAACCACAAGCCCAACCCCTAGATGTGACTGATGATATAAATCGCCTCATGCTGGCAGCCAGTGGCATAGGTTTCCATTTCTCAGCACAGGGTCTCTCTTTTCAGGCCAAAAGTGGAACTCCCAACTGGGGCAGGGAAATTCCAAGTGCTGTAGTTGCAAAATTAGTTGATATGGCAACTCCTGCTATGCAGGTCGGAGCAGAATCTCCATGCTCCTCCCTTCTGTCTTCAAGAGGATGCCCCCCCTCCTGCTGTGTCTCCTTACTTTCTGGGGCCCCAAGTCTATTTGGGGTCAGGTGTATCTTATCCCACTGAGGCCAGACCAGGCAGTCTTCTGCTGTATATGTGTAAGGGTCCTCAAGTGAGCTAGTGTATGTTGCCTGATTAGTAGTTTAGTACCTAAGAGAGCTCAGGGGTCCTAGTTAGTTGAGGTCCTGATGGTCTTCCTATGGGGGTTGTCCTTGTTTTCAGCTTCTTCCAGCCTTTCCCTAATTCAATTCAACAACAGGGGACCCAGATTTCACGTCAATAGTTGGGTGGGAGTATCTGCATTTGACTCAGTCAGCTGCTGCTTGGGCCTCTCAGAAGACAGCCATGCTAGGCTCCTGTCTGTAATCTCACCATACTATCAGTAACAGTGTCAGGCCTTGGAGCCTCCCTTTGATAAGGATCCCAAGTCGGGGCAGTCACTGGGCCACCTTCCCCTCAGTCTGTTCTCCATTTTTGTCCCTGGAGTTCTTTTAGACAGGAACAAGTCTAAAACAACAATACATTTATAAAATTCTTAAAAATAACTCCTAAAAATAGGTTATAAGTAGGTTGATATAGAGAGAGATAGATCATAGGCAGACAAGCAGATGGTGGTATGGAACCCTTCCTTCCAGTTAGGAGGAATATGTGACATGTTCTAGGAAGCTTGAGCATTGTACAGGGTTTGCTGTAGGCCTGCAGAAATAGACAAGCTCATTTTCACATCTTTTGGCCTGTCTACTTGCTAACAAAGAACTCAGATATGTGTGTGTGTGTGTGTGTGTGTGTGTGTGTGTGTGTGTGTGTGTGTGCATGTTCATGTGTGTGAACAGAAACAAAATAAAAAGCCTAAAGCCTTCCTATGCATATCGTTCCCAGTTTATTCAACTGTAACCAAGTTGAGCTAACAAATATTTTCTTATAAGGCTTTTCTGAGCAAACATATTATTTAGTGTTTTATTTTATGCAGTTCTCAAATATAAAGGTTAGAAGGACAGCAAGTGCTTATTGCATTTATTATGAATACTAATCATGGTGATAGTCTGTATCTTCAATTTACAGTGTACTTCATTCTTCCACCTTGCTGCTTGGCATTGTATAAAATGCAAATGCCTCTTTTTGTTTCAAATCTTTTAATAGAATGCTCACCCATAGGTGGTCACTTTTATACACACACACACTCACATGTATACACATATGTGCATATTATATATATATGATATATATGTATATATATATACACATATATACATTGAAAAACTCATACATGTGCTCTACATAACTCCAATTCATTTTTGCTCATCCAAATTTTCCCACAACACTATCTCTCTCTCTTTCTCTCTCTCTCTCTCTCTCTCTCTCTCTCTCTCTCTCTCTCTTTCTCTCATACACACACACACACACACACACACACACACACACACAAATATCATATATAAGATTGTAGTGAGCCTATTTAGTGTGGCTTATATGTATATATATCCAGGATGGACTACATTGAATTAGATAATATATGTAGAGTCTAGTCCCCAAAGGAAACTAATTCTTCCTGTCAGCAGTCTCTGATTTTCATCTATGAGTGTGACCATGTAGATTTTTCCTGTCTATCTTGACATATCAAGTGGTGTTTACATTGAGCCCATCTTCTTTAAGCAATTATATTGTGGAGATTTCATGGGTACACTTTTCCCTTCAAGTCTAGGGGACACTATCACTCAGCAGCTGTCTTATGTCTTCTGGCTTTTACAGTCATTCCTCCCACTCCTCTGTGATTTTCTCTAAGCTATGAGTGTAGGCGTGACATCGCAGATGCATTACTTGGAGCTGTCCCCCACCCCCCATCACTTATTCTATATGCTTGGCACAGTTGAGTATCTCTGAAATAGTCTCCATTAATTGCAAATATAAACATTTTTTTTGATGAGGGTGAGAGATTCATTTGCCTGTGGGTATAAGAAGTGCTATTTAGGAAACAGAACATATATTTTTAGCTCCTGTTGAACATTAGCTCCAAATAGATAACTCTTGGTAACCCTCAAAGTAAAAGTGCCACTGTTTCACACTTGTGTATGTCTTGCCGATCCAATTATTGGCATGTCTCACAGGGTTTGTCTGGCTGGGACTGCCAATTGCCCCATTTCCTTGGCAACTGGCACAGGACATCAGTGTTGTGAGCACCGGTTCTCAAGGAGGCAATTAACATCACTTTCACAACAGTCGCTTTACTTACCACGACCAAAGGTCTTTCAGCAAAGAGAGCTTACCTTCCTGTTTTGGAGGGGAATTAAGAACAATGACATTAGCCTAAACTATTTTGAGAGATTTTGTATTTCTCCAGCCAAACACTCATGGGGAGATTTCCCAGGCCTGGTACTTGGTTTTTATTAAATGTGACATCATTCTTAAATGGGATCTTTAGTATTAGTTATTTCTTCCTTTTCCATGCCCCCATATTACTCTTTTCTCCCAGATAAAGTCCTCCGATATTAGCTCTATTGCCCACTTCATACCATTGGTCTTCTTTCTAGAGCTCCATAACACCTACCCTCCCTGGAACCCTTTCTCCTCTCCTCATGCCAAGGTCCCTTTGTGCTTTCCTAGTTTTAGGATAATTTAGGATATATGCTCAAGTCTATAGATTCGAGGAGAATCTGAGCTAGGAGAAACAAAGAATAGACCACAGGTAGCATTTGTCTTTCTGGGTCTGGGTTAACCTCACTCCCTACTGTAGTTTACAGCTCCAATTCTCCATTCATTTACTAGAAATTTTCATGGTTTCCATTTTATTTTAGCTAAATATTTTTGTAATTTGCCATGTTTTTATTATCCATTCATCAACTGAAGAGCCTTTAGGTTGTTTCGATTTCCTAACTCTTGTTGGCATGGTAATAAACAAACTTGGGTGAGCAAGTATTTCTGGTGTAAGATATCAGTCCTTTGTGTATATGACAAGGAGGGGTATAGAATCTGATAAGAACTTCTGAAGAGGAATCAGAGGGAAAGGATTCTCAATCACTGTAGGTGGCAGCACAAATCAGTGCGGTCAATATGGAAATCGGTATGGAGAGCTCTCAGAAAACTAAAAGTACATCTCCTGTAGGCCTGAATGAGTACCTGAAAGTAAGCAAAGCTTTCCTTTTAGTATGTTTCTTCTTTTATAAATTACATCCTGTGAGTACAAGAAGGCCACTGACTTGCTTGAGTTAATTTTATAACCTGCCACTTTGCTGAAGTTGTTTATCAGCTGTAGAAGTTCTCTGGTGGAGTTTTTTGGGTCGCTTAGGTAAACTATCATATCGTCTGCAAATAATGATAGTTTCACTTCTTCCTTTCCAATTTGTATCCCTTTGACTTCCTTATGTTGTCTAATTGCTCTTGCGAGAACTTCAAGTACTATATTGAAAAGATATGGAGAGAGAGGGCAGCCTTGTCTAGTCCCTGATTTTAGTGGGAATGCTTCAAGTTTCTCTCCATTTATTTTGATGTTGGCTACTGGTTTGCTGTAGATTGCTTTTACTATGTTTAGGTATGGGCCTTGAATTCCTGCTCTTTCCAAGACTTTTAGCATGAAAGGATGCTGAATTTTGTCCAATGCTTTTTCAGCATCTAATGAGATGACCATGTGGTTTTTTTCTTTCAGTTTGTTTATGTAGTGGATTACATTGATGGATTTCCGTATATTGAACCATCCCTGCATCCCTGGGATGAAGCCTACTTGATCATGGTGGATGATCGTTTTGATGTGCTCTTGGATTCGGTTAGCAAGAATTTTATTTAGTATTTTTGCATCTATATTCATAAGAGAAATTGGCCTGTAGTTCTCTTTCTTTGTTGGATCTTTTTGTGGTTTAGGTATTAGCGTAATTGTGGCTTCGAAGAATGAGTTGGGCAGTGTCCCTTCTGTCTCTATTTTGTGGAATAGTTTGGAGAGTATTGGTGTTAAGTCTTCTTTGAAGGTCTGGTAGAATTCTGCACTAAAACCATCTGGTCCCGTACTTTTTTTGGTTGGGAGGCTTTCTATAACCCCTTCTATTTCTTTAGGGGTTATGGGACTATTTAGCTGATCTACTTGATGCTGATTTAATTTTGGTATTTGATATCTGTCTAGGAAATTGTCCATTTCCTCCAGGTTCTCCAGTTGTTTTGAGTATAGACCTTTGTAGTAGGATCTGATGATGTTTTGAATTTCCTCAGTTTCTGTTGTTATGTCTCCCTTTTCATTTCTAATTTTATTAATTTGTATACTGTCTCTGTGTCCTTTGGTTAGTCTGGCTAAGGGTTTATCTATCTTGTTGATTTTCTCAAAGAACCAGCTCCTGGTCTTGTTGATTCTTTGTATGGTTCTCTTTGTTTCTATTTGATTGATTTCAGCCCTGAGTTTGATGATTTCTTGTCTTCTACTCCTCCTGGGTGAATTAACTTGTTTTTCTTCCAGGGCTTTAAGGTGTGCCATTAAGCTGCTAGTATATGCTCTCTCCAGTTTCTTTTTGGATGCACTTAGAGCTATGAGTTTTCCTCTTAGCACTGCTTTCATTGTGTCCCATAGATTTGGGTAGGTTGTACCTTCATTTTCATTGAATTCTAAAAAGTCTTTGATTTCTTTTTTTATTTCTTCCTTGACCGAGGTGTCATTGAGTAGAGTATTGTTCAGTTTCCATGTGTATGTGGGCTTTCTGTTGTTTTTGTTGTTATTGAAGACCACTCTTACTCCATGGTGATCTGATAGAAGGCATGGGATTAGCTCGATATTCTTGTATTTGTTGACATCTGTCTTGTGACCAATTATATGGTCTATTTTGGAGAAGGTCCCAAGTGGAGCTGAGAAAAAGGTATATTCTTTAGCTTTAGGATGAAATGTCCTATATATATCTGTTAAATCCAATTGGTCCAGAGTTTCAATTAGTTTCACTGTGTCCCTGTTTAGTTTCTGCTTTCCTGATCGGTCCATTGAGGAGAGTGGAGTGTTGAAGTCACCCACAATTAATGTGTTAGGTGTAATGTGTGCTTTAAGCTTTAGTAAGGTTTCTTTTACGAATGAGGCTGCCCTTGCATTTGGAGCATAGATGTTCAGTATTGAGAGCTCTTCTTGGTGGATTTTTCCTTTGGCCAGCAAGAAGTGACCTTCTGAGTCTCTTTTGATGATTTTAGGTTGGAAGTCAATTTTATCTGATATTAGAATGGCTACTCCAGCTTGTTTCCTGAGACCATTTGCTTGTAAAATTGTCTTCCAGCCTTTTACTCTAAGGCAGTGTTTGTCTTTGACACTGAGATGTGTTTCCTGTATGCAGCAAAATGTAGGGTCCTGTTTCCGTATCCAGTCTGTTAATCTATGTCTTTTCATTGGGGAATTGAGTCCATTGATGTTAAGAGATATTAAGGAATAGTAATTATTTCCTCCAGACATTTTTGAAATTGTATTTATTTATTTTATTTATTTTTTATATTCGAGAGGTTACCTTCATTTGGGTTTGATGAGAGGAGGTTTCTATCTTGCTTCTTCCCGGGTGTAGTTTCCGTCCTTGTCTTGGTGTTTTCCCCCTATTATCCTTTGTAGGGCTGGATTTGTGGAAAGATATCGTGCAAATTTGGTTTTGTCATGGAATACCTTGATGTCTCCATCTATGGTGATTGAGAGCTTTGCTGGGTAAAGTAGTTTTGGCTGAAGTTTGTGTTCTCTTAGAGTTTGCATGATATCTGCCCAGGATCTTCTAGCTTTCATGGTCTCAGGTGAGAAGTCTGGTGTTATTCTGATAGGTCTTCCTTTATAAGTTACTTGGCCTTTTTCTCTTGCTGCCTTTAATATTCTTTCTTTGTTTAGTACATTTGGAGTTTTGATTATTATGTGACGGGATGTATTTCTGTTCTGATCCAGTCTGTTTGGGGTTCTGTATGCTTCTTGTATATTCATGGGCATCTCTCTCTTTAGGTTGGGGAAGTTTTCTTCCATAATTCTGTAGAAGATATTTGCTGGCCCTTTAACTTGTACATCTTCATTCTCGTCTATACCTATAATCCTTAGGTTTGGTCTTCTCATTGTGTCCTGGATTTTCTGGATGTTTTGGGTTACAGCCTTTTTGCATTTAGTATTTTCTTTGACTGTTGAATCAATGGTTCCTATGGTATCTTCGGCTTCTGATATTCTGTCTTCTATCTCTTGTATTCTATTGTTGATATTTGCATCTATGGCTCCTGATTTCTTCCCAAGGTTTTCTATCTCCAATGTTGTCTCCCTCTGCGATTTCTTAGTTGTTTCTACTTCTGTTTTTAGTGCCTGGATGGATGTGCTCAGATCTTTCGCTTGCTTGATTGTGTTTTCATGTATTTCTTTGATAGATTTTTGTGTTTCCTCTTTCATAGCTTCTACTTGTTGGCCCACGTTCTTCTGTATTTCTTTAAGTGATTTTTGTCTTTCCTCCTTATTGTCTTCTTCTTTTTGATCCATCTTCTCCTGCATTTCTTGAAGTGATTTTTGTATTTGCCTTGTAAAGGCTTCTAACTTTTGATCCATTTTCTCTTCTATTTCTTTACGAGATTTTTCTATGTGTTCAGCTACCAGCATCCTGACCAGTGATTTTATATCCAAGTCTTGTTTTTCTGGTGTTTTGGGGTATCCAGGGCTTCCTGTTGTTGGCGAACTGGGTTCAGATGCTGTCATGTTGTCTTGATTTCTGTTAGTGACATGTACTCAAAGGACAAGCAGGCAGAGAAAGAAATTAGGGAAATAACACCCTTCACAATAGCCACAAACAACATAAAGTATCTTGGCGTAACTCTAACCAAACAAGTGAAAGATCTGTACAACAGGAACTTTAAGTCCTTGAAGAAAGAAATCGAAGAAGACCTCAGAAGATGGAAAAATATTTCTTGCTCCTGGATTGGCAGGATCAATATAGTAAAAATGGCCATCTTGCCAAAAGCAATATACAGATTCAATGCGATCCCCATCAAAATCCCAACTCAATTCTTCATAGATCTAGAAAGAGCAATTCTCAAATTCATCTGGAGCAACAAAAAACCCAGGATAGCTAAAACTATTCTCAACAATAAAAGGACTTCTGGGGGAATCAATATCCCTGACCTCAAGCAGTACTACAGAGCAATTGTATTAAAAACTGCATGGTATTGGTATAGCAACAGGCAAGCAGATCAATGGAACAGGATTGAAGACCCAGAGGTTAACCCACAGACTTATGGTCACTTGATCTTTGATAAAGGAGCCACAACCATCCGGTGGAATAAAGATAGCCTTTTTAACAAATGGTGCTGGTTCAACTGGAAGTCAACATGCAGAAGAATGCGAATTGATCCAATCTTATCTCTTTGCACTAAGATCAACTCCAAGTGGATCAAGGACCTCCACATAAAACCAGACACACTGAAACTATTAGAAAAGAAACTTGGGAAGACCCTGGAGGACTTGGGCACAGGGGAAAAGTTCCTGAACAGAACACCAATAGCTTATGCTCTAAGATCAAGAATCGACAAATGGGACCTCATAAAATTACAAAGTTTCTGCAAAGCAAAGGACACTGTCAGAAGGACAAAACGGCAACCAACAAAGTGGGAAAAGATCTTCACCAACTCCACATCCGACAGAGGGCTAATATCCAATATATACAAAGAACTCAAGAAGTTAGACCGCAAAGAACCAAATAACCCTATCAAAAAATGGGGCACAGAGCTAAACAAAGAATTTTCACCAGAAGAAATTCGGATGGCCGAGAAACACCTTAAAAGATGTTCAACATCATTAGTCATCAGGGAAATGCAAATCAAAACAACCCTGAGATTCCACCTCACACCAGTCAGAATGGCTAAGATTAAAAACTCAAGAGACAACAAATGCTGGCGAGGATGTGGAGAAAGAGGAACACTCCTCCACTGTTGGTGGGATTGCAAAATGGTAAAACCGCTCTGGAAATCAGTTTGGCGGTTCCTCAGAATATTGGGCATGTTACTTCCAGAGGACCCTGGCATACCACTCCTGGGCATATACCCAGAGGATTCCCCTGCATGCAATAAGGACACATGCTCCACTATGTTTATAGCAGCCTTGTTTATAATAGCCAGAAATTGGAAGGAGCCCAAATATCCCTCAAAGGAGGAATGGATACAGAAAATGTGGTATATTTATACAATGGAATACTACACAGCAATTAAAAATAATGAATTCATGCAATTTGTAGGTAAATGGTTAGACCTGGAAAATATCATCCTGAGTGAACTAACCCAATCACAAAAGAATGCACCTGAAATGCAATCACTGATAAGTGGATATTAATGAGCCCAGAAGCCCTAAATACTCAAGACACAAATAGCAAGTCAAATGATTCCCAAGAAGAAGAAAGGAGAGGACCCTGGGCCTGTAAAGATTGCTTCCAGTTTAGTAAAGAAACCGAGGGGGGAGGGGGAATTATTGGGGAACAGATGGGGGGGAGAGGAACTATGGGAACTATGGTGGGTGGGAATTGGGAAAGGGGAAAGCCTTTGGAATGTAAACATAGAATATAGAAAATAAAATAAAAAAAATTTATAAATGAAAAAAAAATTACATCCTGACCACAGGATGTCTTATATATGACTCCTCTCCTCTTCATCGCTACTTCTTTTTTTTCTTTATAGCAACTCCCTGTCTGTTTACTCTGCAGATAATAACAGGCTTCTAAGAAATAAAAGCCAACTAGGACAAAATAAGGTGCAATAAGACAAGGTGAAAGCCTTCCTATCCAGGTTGGACAAGGCAACCCCGTAAGAGGAAAAGAGTCCCAAGAGCAGGCAAAAGAACCAGAGACATTCCCAATCCCACTGTTATGGGTCCCACAGAAACACTGAACTAACAGCCAGAGCAGGCACACACACAGCATAGGTGCAGACCCATGCTGGCCTCGTGCTTATCCATTTCAGTCTCTTTGAGCTCACATTAGCCCTGCTTAGTTGATTTAGTGGGCTGTGTCTTCCAGCTGTCTTCCATATTCTCTACAATCTTTCCTCTCCATTTTCTGCAGGACTTTAAGCTCCAAGGGGTGGAAGCCCATGGGGAACCTTAGAACCTTCTCCATTAACAACTCTGAAATCAACCTGATTTTTCTTTGGTCCAATATGTTATTTCATGACAGATTTCATAAATTATATATGTACCTCAATCTGAAAACCTATATGTTGCATGTAATTTTAAAAATGTATGCTATCTCCTTGCCCAGTGCCACAGCCTGCACTCTGACAATTCCATTTTCTCTATCTGGCTTAGCCCGGGATCAAACTCAACCAACCCCTAACTGGAGAAGGCCAGGAGCTGCTGTCTGGGATCCACTGGCTACCTCCTCTAGGCTAGCTTGGCCAAGCTGCCAACAACCACCTCCTCTTGTCTCTTTCTCCTGCTTACCTTAGCCTCTTAGAAATAAAAACACTAGACAGCATTATTATTTTAAAACCATCCAGATAACACAATTACTGGGAGAAGGATCTCCTGCCCTAATCTTATCAGCTAACAGCTAGGTCCTGAAAAACCATCTCAAGAAGTTAGATACCAATAACCAAAATAAGCTGAAGGGGTTTCCAACCCCATAGGAAGAACAACAATATCAACCAACCAGACCCCCAAGAGCTCCCAGGGATTAAACCACCAACCAAAGAGTACACATGAAGAGACCCATGGCCTCAGCCACTTATGTAGCACAGGATGGCCTTGTTGGACATCAGTGGGAGGAGAGACCCTTGGTCCTGTGAAGGTTTGATGCCTCTGTGTAGAAGAATGTCAGGGTGGTGAGGTGGGAGTTGGTGGGTGGGGGAACACCCTCATAGAAGCAGGAGGAGGGGAGATGAGATGGGGAAGTTCCACAGGGGAGAACAGGAAAGGGGATAACATTTATAATGTAAATAAAAGAACTCTTCAATTGAAAAAAAAAGCCCCTATCTCCTTCCTCACATCCCTTCTTCCCCTCCTGGAACCTCGAAATCCTACCTGACCATTTGCCCAGTAATTTTCTCTCTCCTCTTCTTTATTGGCACAATCCCAGTTGAAGAATCTGCCCCTTCTGCTACACCCATAACATATGGTTAACGTTCACCATAGTAACCTACTACCTCATGTAATCTTCTGTGCCTCTCTTCATAGACATATATGATTCTAACTTAATTACTGTCATTATTTGTGTTTCTGAATCACACACAGTGTTACAGCTTGAGGCGTTATTTAGAAATTTGAGAAAATCACAAACACACACACACACACACACACACACACACACACAAACTTTGTATGTGCCCCACCTAGAAGTATGTACTCACAATTAGATATCATTCTTGTATTTGCTTAATTTTCTTGCATTTGAGGCTTATATTGAAAGTAACATCTATTAGAGAACCATTTTTAACTTGTGATAGCTCCTTAATTGAATTGGTTCTGTGCATACCCATTGATGTATACAGTGCATTCTGATATTCTGATCACTGTAACCGTATCCTCAACTCTCCCTCTTACTTTTGGCATGACACCTCTACTCCCATCCCTCAAACAGTTTTGTTTCTCTCTCTCTCTCTCTCTCTCTCTCTCTCTCTCTCTCTCTCTCTCTCTCTCTCTGTCTCTCTGTCTCTGTCTCTCTCTGTCTCTCTCTGTCTCTCTCTCTCTCTCTCTCTCTCTCTCTCTCTCTCTCTCTCTCTCTCTCTCTCTCTCTCTCTGTTTCTCTTTCTTTTCCAGATTCATTGAGTTTAGCTAGTAGCATTGCTGTGACTATGGGTTTGGAAATTGTATTTGTTTGGGATTTTAATAGCTACTACTAAGTCACTGTAGAGTAAACAAAACACTTGTGAAGCATATAGTTGGCACAGGCATGGGATTTTGAAGCCCAGATTCCAGTTGGTTCACAGTTTAACTTTGGCATCTGCCTCAGCTTAAGTAGTAACTACAAAAACCTTATAATTTACAGCCATATAAAGCTATGAGGAGTGCCTGAGAATGGGATGGGTAAGGAATGAACTCTGATTTTAGAAAAATCTAAGCTCAAATTTCATACTACAATTTTGGAGTGGCAGAACCTTTGCAAGCTCTCTAACTTTTGTCCGGATGTTTCTCTGAAAGATGGAATTAATGACACACATAGAAGGGTAGTGAAATTATCCAATTAAGTATACTAGTTCAGCTTTAAACTTGGGCTTTGCAAAGTATTCAGACTCAATGCTAATGATCAACAGCTAGGATTGTAAACATATTGTATTAGTCTGGGTTCTCTAGAGTCACAGAACGTATGGGCAGTCTCTATGTAGTTAGGGAATGTGTTGATGACTTACAGACTGTAGTCTAACTCCCCAACAGTAGTCAGCAGCAGCTGTGAATGGAAGTCCAAGGATCTTGCAGTTGCTCAGTCCCACGAGGCAAGCTGGCAAGGAAGAATGAGTCTTCTTTCTTTCAATGTCCTTATATATGTCTCCAGTAGAAGGTGTAGCCAGATTAAAGGTGTGTGTATCCATGCCTTTAATCCCAGATGATCTTGAACTAGAATCCATAGCCATAATCTGGGATTAAAGGTGTATGTCTCCATACCTTTAATCCCAGATGATCTTGAACTGGAATCCATAGCCACCATGCTTCAAGATCTCCATGCTAAGTCCAGGTCAAAAACTTATATCTCTGAGCCTCCAGATTAGGATCATAGGTGAGCCTTCCAATTCTAGATTGTAGTTCATTCCAGATATAGTCAAGTTGACAACCAGGAATAGCCACTACACATATTAAAAAAGATAGGGAACTGGCAATGGAACCAACCTGTAACTGCCCGAAGTTACATTGAAAGGGTTACCTGTAAGGAAAGCTCGGGATGTATGAGAACTCAAATTTATGTAGTTGCATATCCATCTGTATATCATCTCATACAGTAAAGGCCATAGGCGGAGCAGAATGTGCTAGGAGGCCAATCCTCACCATACTATTTGCCAGCTCCTTCATCTGAATGAGCTTTCTCCTCCAATGTTAGCTCATCAGTGACATCTCCATATCTTTCTAATTTAAGGTTGAGAGGGCCCTTTTCTGAGAAAGTCCTCTCTGTCAGGCTTCCTTCTCGAGATTCTTCAAGTTCTACCTGTGTGCTATCTGATGCCTGCCTGCGAAGTCTCTTCATCAATAACATCTTTTATAAGCATCCAATTTTTTTCCCAGGTTCTCTTATCTAAAGTTCTTTTGTCTTAGAACCATGCGCAAAAGAATCTATCTGATCTAAAAAACCTTCTAATCGTTGTTTTTCAAACCCTTCCACTTTTGCCTGAAGCAGCTCTTGAAGGCTGTGGACAAACACCTGTTTAGAAGTTCCTATCCCATTTTCCACTGTCAACCCTTAAGCGAGTTCAGCACTGGGGTAACACTGTCCCACCTAGCCCGTATCCTTCTGCACCTACAAGAACAGCATCAAAAAGATGAAATTTTAGACTAGTGCCTAGTATTTAACTAGGTATCACCATGCAGGATACCATCTTTTTCCATTTTCTGCAAAGCTTTGCCAAGACAGGGTCACCTCAGGAGAACTTCCCATGTCTGGCCACACATTTGGGCGCCAATCTGTAATTGCCTGCAGTTATATCAAATAGGTTACCTGGAAGGGAAACTGGGGATGTACGGGAAGGCAGCAAAAAGAAATGGAGACCAAGACAACACCTGCTACTCAAGCTCTCCAAGTTTAATGGAGGACATCAAATATATAGGCAGAGGAAAACCTTTCCCCCAAAGGCTAGCAACTTCTCCACAGAACCAGTTCAGTTGCTCTACAGGTAGCTAGTGTTTCTCAGGAAACTTCAGGTCCTTGAAGAACAATGGGCTTCACCTTGGTCTGAGCAGTCCATCCTAGGATGAGGGGATTATGGCTAACACAGGAGTTCCTGCTCAAAGGCTGGGAGAGGAACTACACATTGATTGATGTCAAGTTCCTGCCAGGTGGCATGGCACCTCAATAAGGCTCTCTACACCAACCCTAATTGTCACATTGTTCTGGCAGGATGAAATCCAGAGTTGAGATACAGGCATATCTTATTATATGGATAATATATCTATATCTATGTCTATGTCTATATCTACGTCTCTATCTATATATGTATCTATCTATGTATCTATCTATGTATCTATGTATCTATCTATCTATATCACTAATATCAGGTTGATTTGGAGATAACACAAAAGTTTTGTGGAGCACTGGAGTCAGAGTCTCTTGATAAAATTGCATAGTCTTAGTCTCCTAGCATTCCATAAGTTTGTCTGTTCTGAGCCCTGTCATATGCATTAATTGCCAGAGCTTTGACTGTCTACCTTGTATGCATGTTTCTGAAAGTTGGGTGAACTTTCCTGAAGGTCTCATTTTATCACAATGCAAGGTGACATAGTAACATAGTGGACATGTCAGTTTGTATCAGGTAACCAAAGTAACTGTATAATAGGCAGTAAGCCATTGATCATATTATGTAGAAAAGATTAAAAGATATTTTTATTTATCTTTCCACAGGACATAGACTATGAACTTCTAAAGTATTACATGGAGTACAATACATGCTACATGTAAAGGAATATAGTATCAAGAAGGGTAATAAATCTAAGAGGAAATGAACTATGTACATTTTGTAAAATTGGAGCTATAGGGGACATTATTTGGTCATTTGATTTTTTTGCCTGGCTCTCAAAAGTAACTCCCAGTGAGAAGATTAAAAGCTGCTCATCACAAAGAAAATTCAATAATTAGTGTGTTACCTAAGGACAACATTTTTGCCAGTATTTATACAACATTTGAGCACAGGTGGGCTTTGCTCTGTTGCAGAGACACAGAATTAACTCACAGACCTCTTTTTGAGCATTCTCTGATGATTTTTTTTCAGACTTTTCAAGTTCAACAAATTGACTTCGATGTTTTCAGCTCTAATTGTCTTTGGGAATACAGTTTTCAAAATTATGCATGATGGTAGGATTAAGTCAACAGGATGTAAGTTGTTGTAGTACAATGGGCCTGTCTCCCTCTGATGGCAATTAAAACAAATTAATATGGAACCTGAATGAGAGGGAATGATCATTCTCCCATCAGTCCAGATTACTATCACAACAGGCTTCCTCTATGAATTTACAGAATCTGGTATTGAGTCTGTACAAGAGTCCAGCTCAGCATCAGTGCAATCTAGTAAAATTCAAGCTATTTGGACCCTTAGCTGTTGACATTCATAATGTCATCTTTTGCCTTATTTGCTGATATTTCAAGTTGAATCCAATATGCCTCAGATTCAAGGATTAAAGACAAGAATTTGAACACAATATTTTATTGGTAAAGTAAATATTAAAGATACCTTTAAAGCATATCTCCATAATATGTAGGAAAATAAATGACCATTTTTATTATTTATTATGTATTTAATTGGGATATTCACATGTATTTCATATTCATTAGAGAGGTTGGGTATTGTTCATTGCTTGAAAAGACTTGATGCTCTTCTAGAGAACCCTCCTTCCCAGCTCAGCACCTACATCAAGGAACTTGCAACCATCTGCAACCCCAGCTCCAAAAAACCAGACACTGTCTACAGGATGCTGAATACACCATACACACACATGCATGTACATATACCCCTAAAATGTGAACCTTATAAAGGTATAAATTAGAAAGGTTGATATATTTAGATATGCTTATGTTATAACTGTAAGTCATAACCAGCATAAAATTATGCTAAGGCACATATTAAATTATGTTTTATATTTCACAAGTACAAAGCTAAGTAGAAATGCTTATTTAAATCATTAGAATAGAATGGAATGCAACATTTATTAACAACTTCAGGTTTTTCCTTTCCTAAATTAAACTGAGAATGAATAATAAACAATGTGGTAATCTCAGCATTACTCTATTTCTCTGTGCCCCTTTATTTTCTATATCTTTGTGAATGACTTTACAACCAGCCCCCACTACCACCCCCATGCTATACTTGGCAAATGTTAGCATATTTTCAGTGATACTGTAAATTGTGTGTCCTCATAGAAATTAAACTGTCCAATCTGATTTTATCCTGGAGCCTCTAATTGCCTGCCAGACTAAGGTGAAACTATCAATGCTTTGTTACAGCTTTTGCCAACAAGAGAGACTACCCATGACCTTCCAGTCCTGTGTGATCACCAAAGAGTGCCAAGTGTCTGAGTGGTTGGAATGGAGCCCATGTTCAAAAACATGCCATGACGTCACATCCCCTACAGGCACTCGAGTAAGGACAAGGACCATCAGGCAGTTTCCGATTGGAAGTGAGAAGGAATGTCCAGACCTTGAGGAAAAAGAGCCCTGTTTGTCTCAGGGAGATGGAGCTGTCCTCTGTGCTACGTGAGTAAAAGGAAGAATGTGGTGTGCTCAAAGGCTATGTCCCTTCAGCTATCTGACATCACAAATATTTAACAACTGTTGTATCAGTATTTTGACTTAAATATTAGTTCAGACTCAATAGTATAGATATGCCGAGTTTTCTTGCATGTTTTTTAGTAGAAAACTAGAACATCTCATTGCACACTTTATCTCTTAAAAACTTGCATCCTTTACAGAATGTAAATAAGTTTAACAGCTGCTGTCCAAATCTTCATGAAGGCTTAATTTTTAACAGCTATTCTCTTAGTGTAGTCTATAATACCGACTGGAGATTATTTTAGTAGATGACACACAGTGAAGACATTAGACTGGGCAGGCTGCATATGTCGCTGTTGCGATGATTCAGCACCATGAGCACTCATTTAAGCGGCATGTGAGTGTCCATGTTCCAATAAAACTTTATTGATAAAAGGAAGAGACACGTTAACTTTATCTTTTGTCCACTGTTTGTCAACCTTCAAGCTTTTAAGTCATAGATTCCTATGAGTTACTAAAATTCAGTAATATATATAACAATTTTAATTAAGTAAAGAACTATATCAAAATAAGTGGCTTTCAGATGTTGGGATTTGGGATGTTTTGTTTATTCATTTGCTTTTTACATTGCCAGCATATATCATAGTGTAGAGTAAGTGCCTAATAAACGTTCATTGACTTCAGATGACATAAGACTAGATCTAAAATATTTTCCATTATAGCCTCATTTTTCCTTGAAAATACTATTTCTAAAACATTATAATGAATTATCTTAACAAAATTTCTTCTTTGAGTATAGACTATTATAAAGCAATTTAAAGAATCTTAGTGTGCACACTCCACTGGGAGCTTATTTCAACTATTTATTGAATCAAAGGACATGGATATAGTTTAAATTTTATAAACCACTGAAGAGGCAAATTAGTGCCCCTACTACACCTAGAAATGATACGAAATAGCAATTGTTTGCATGAAGCCTTCTACTGCATTTTGGAATCATCCATAATCTGCCCATATAACAAAGAACTGACAAATCCTCGAGGTCCTACTGACTATAGTGGTTCTTCTCTATTTAGGAATTGAAGGACACTTTCCAGACTTCTAGGATGTTGTCTCTCCCACCAGCAGTTGTTTATTATTATTATTATTATTATTATTATTATTATTATTTTGGTCTAACATTGGTGTCTTGAATTTTAACTTCAATTTTTCATGTACTACTACAAAATAAACAGATACCATTGGTGGTCTTTATCTTCTTCATTTCCTAGGGCAGCACTTTTCTTAGAATATATCTCCTATTTATATTAATGAAAGTCTGTTTCTATCATAGGACTCCTCACCTGATTTAAACTGGAATGCCTTCTAGTTTTTTTTCTTTTAATTTCATTCTACCTCCCATAGAAAACTAGCCCTTTGTTTTTACTTGTCTGTACCCTATTCCTACAGCAAACTATCAATGATCCATGTTTCTAGAAATGCCCTTCCTTCGCAAACAAGTGAGTGCTCTTCCTTGATGACCCAATCCCACAATTGTGCAGCCTCAAAACCCGCACTTATAAAAATGAAAATGGGAAGCAATCCCATCTTCACTGGCAAATTACTCACCATTGACAGAGCCAAGCACCCAGAACAGACATTTGAGGGCACCTTTACCCTTTCTGTCTAATTGAGATAAGCACATCCATTTATTTCTATGCTAGCTATTAATCTGATCCATGGGGAAACGCCTGGGTTAGACTGACAAAGTGCTACTTGAGCCATTTCCTCTGGGCTTTTAAGGTATCTGTTTTCCTAGAGGTGGAAATATGCCATCATCTTCTATTGTTGGTGGCATGAGGAAATGGTTCCCTGTCTATCTCCTTCTAGGGAAAGTAAGGCTGACAAGCCCTGCATTCCTTTCACATAATAATCTTGACTGGAGCTCTCAGCTTCAGGGACCATCCTTTTTGTGCTCTACTAATAGCATAGTCAGCTCTTCCCATTCTTCCCGGGGCATTCATCAGGAATTCTGGGCTCTGTGGAGCATGCACATGAAAGCCTTCTGATTCCTGACAGTAATAAGAAAGCTCTGAATTGCTGTTATATTTTTAAATCCTAGCCTGCCATTATAACTTTGCTCCAATATGAATACACAATCTTCATGCATTTTTATTAAAGGCAAAACAAGTGTTTGGGCTCATCATCACTTAGAATGTTTGGCATTCTCAGATTCAGCCTTCCTTTGTTTATAAGCAGCAAGAAAGGGCGAGCTTGAGCTCAGTTTAATTGCACATAAAATTTAATGTTTTCAGCATTATGTCCTTATTTCATAAAATATTGATAAGAAACTTCTAGTGGTTGCAATTAAAACAGGCTCACTCTGCATTTAACCCCCCTCTAAAGGGGGCCCAACTGAGGACAATGACATAACTGGAACCGAATCAGTCTTCATCAGACTGGGCGTCTATATCAGATCTAGAGGAACATGTTTTGTGAGTTTCAGAAGAAAACCAGAAAAGAGTGGAGAAACATTTTCCTGACTAACCGCCTTTGGCACCATGGCTTTCTCCTCATCTAGGTATGGCTGGAGGACTACTGAGTGGACAGAGTGCCACGTGGACCCTTTGCTTAGTCAGCAGGACAAGCGGCGTGCCAACCAGACAGCCCTTTGTGGAGGTGGTATCCAGACCCGGGAAATATACTGCATACAAACCAATGACAACCTGCTCTCCCATGCAAATACACAAAAGGACAAAGAAGGTAGGTGGTACTCCTCAAGTGGCTGGTTCATTAAAATTGGGCAGGTGGATGCCCTGGAGGAATGTCGATAGGCCATGGCGGGTAGGAAGGCCACTTAATATGCACACTGTGGATGAAGTCCAAGCCAGCTAAAGAGTAGCCTATATCAGAGTAGGTGAGAAATTTAATGCAGCTCTGGCTTTGGTCAGGTTTAATTATTCAAACAATAGTGAAAGTTTCTTGAATCAACATTTAGAAGAAATAAGTTATAAAACTAAAATGAAATTGATTTTGTAGTTATATACATATAGTACAAATATATAAAATAAAAAATAGTGGATAAGAAGTTTACAACCAGCTGGGCGGTGGTGATGCACGCCTTTAATCTCAGCACTTAGGAGGCAGAGGCAGGCGGATTTCTGAGTTCAAAGCCAACCTGGTCTACAGAGTGAGTTCCGGGACAGCCAGGGCTACACAGAGAAACCCTGCCTCGGAAAACAAAACAAAACAAAACACAAGTTTACAACCAACATTTTGAAAAATTCTCACTTTGATAAACTATGATTAAGAATAACTAATGAAGGTACTAAAAATTTATATATATATATATTGTTTTTTTCTTGATGCTATTTTTGTTACATATTATATGTAATTTATTATTTGTATATTATATTATATAGACTGAGCAGGCATATATATATATATATATATATATATATATATATATATATGCCTCCTAAATACATAAATAAATCTGCTCAGTTTATATAATGTTTCTTGGATGTATTTAATTTCAGAGCTGACCAGTGTTTGGGGGTTCTTCCCTAGAGAATACTATTTCCCCTGTTCATTGTCTAGGTGGAGTCTCAACGAGATGTCTCCCTTCTATATTAGCATGTCCACTGATGCTGTCCTTGTTGAGGACCTGTTTAGGCAGCTGTATAGATAAAATTTCCTGGGTATGATTTCTCTGACCTTTCTAGGAGACAAAATGTCACAGAAAAATTTTGTTCCCCTGACTCTTACAATCTTCCCACTTCCTCTTCTGCTATGATCTCTGAGCTTTAGAGACAAGAGTGTTCATGCCTTGTACTGGAACCCTGCCAAATACTTGAGGCTAGTGAAGTCATTGATCTTGGAGGAGAGCCTCCACCCGTCACTTTAATAAACCAACATAATTCCTGACTACATTCCATTTTTGTTTTTGTTTTTCATTTTGCTTTTCTTTTCTTTTGGATTTGGTTTTTTCAAGACAGGGTTTCTCTGTATAGCCCTGGCTGTCCTGGAACTCATATATATTTTTGTTTTTCTTTTTTTTTCCTGACTACATTCCAAATACTTGACTTTATATGCACAGAAAACTGAAGGGCTCACCCTTATTTTATTATTATTTTTTAATTTCAGTTAAGCGGATGGATACATAAGTATGCAAAAGAGCAAGTGTGTTCAAAATGGCTGACTGTAGAGTCCCCATCATTATGGGCACAAGTTTATACTGAGTACTTTTAAACAGTTCTTCTCACATGCCCATTATCTGAGTACCAACAAAACTCCCAGGACTAATCCATTCAACATTTCTTATTGGATATCAGCAAATGGATATCACCAAAGATCCAAAGATATAAAAAATAGTAAGCATAACATAGATTTCATTTTATAAAATGGTTAACTTCACGAGGACGGAACACAAAACAATAGCTGTTATATACTATAATAGCCTGGAAACTATGTTTTAGAAAAACTGTTGAGAATGGCACTTGAGCAGAATAATGACTAACAAACTACATAGAGAAGAGAGGGCGAGGCTGTGGAGCATAGGAGTTTCTTCAGGAAGAAGAAATTGTGCTAAGGCAAAACAGTGAAAGAAATTAAAACAAAGGAACATACAGAGGATGGTACATTTGACAACTAGGAATAGAAGACACCTTCCTCCAATGTGTTTAGGTGGAGAAATGGAAAACCAAACAAAAACAAAAATACAAATAAAAAATCCCCCCCCAAACAGAAACCAGAATATTTTGAGAAGAATTCTAAGCAAGAATAATCGGGGGGGGGGAGGATCAAGGAGAACACAGACAGGAATATATGCTATTTAAAGCCAAGAGTGGCTCCCCTGTCCCAGCAAAAAGAAACCATGTCAGTGAACAAAGGTAATCACTGAAGTTTTGCAACTGTCAAAATTTAATAGTTCAGTGTCCAGTAATTTTCCTTAGCAAGCCATCTCATTTGTGAATATAGCCCTAAGAAATATTTTACTACTAATGTACCCTTAGGTTATAAGGTGCTAGCATAAAACACAAATGTTACTACATTAATATTTTTTGGCCACTTTAATGGCTGCCTTTTTGAAACTTGTAGGTAGATTTGTTAGAGCAGTCTTTCAGAGCAGTATAATTTCATTGCTCGATGTAGATCAGATATTAGTTTCTACATATCAATTATGTCTTGTGGGTTATTACCTGCAAAAGATCTTGGGAATTCAGAGCAGCAACTGGTTATGTTTTAAATTATTTTTTTTCAGAGTCTTTCACACCTCTTCCTACTTCCCTAATGCAGAGAACCAAAGGTCACAAACAGGAACACAGAATATCATTATTAAACCAAAAGTAACAGAGATAGGCAGGAATACAAATATATCATTGTTAAGATGCGTATGTTAGAATAAAGCAAATGTGAAAGGAAGGCCATTAGATACAAAAATAATGAACATTTTTGTATCTATAGACCTTAGATATGTAAATACCTGAATAGATACCTAAAATGAATATTTATGCCTGGAATGTGTGCCACTAGTTACCTAGGGATGTGTATTCCTTTATATACTAAGAATATTAATAAACTTCTTTGAGTTTGTTTTGTTTTTCCTTAAAAACTTGAGTTGTTCTTAAAAGCTACTATTTTTCTTCCTCAAAACATAGAACATGTGACTCCTCCCTTGAATGTGATCCAGTAAACCAGCATCCCAGGGGTAATGCATATGGATTACAAATACGAGTGCATGGAGGGCAATTAGGCAGTCCACCGTGAAGATTGTTCATAGCCTGTTTTGTTTTCCTTCAAAAAATATGAAGAGGCAAGATCTCATTATTAAAGTGGAATGGAGGGGGAAGAGACAGAGAGGAAGAGAGAGAGAGAGATAAAAGACAGAGAGGGAAGGAGGAAAGGAGGGAGAGAGAGAGAGAGAGAGAGAGAGAGAGAGAGAGAGAGAGAGAGAGAGTTTGATCTCAAATCACCTCCTACAACCAAGCTCCATTAGCATCAATGCCTCAGTGTAGAAGAATACCAGGACAGGTAAGCAAGAGAAACAGGGGGAGGGGAGATAGTTTATGGGATTTTTTGAGGTGGGGGGAGGACCAGGAAAGGGGACAATATTTGAAATGTAAATAAAGAATATATTTAATAAAAAAAGAATATAATAATCCCAAGAAATCTTGATTGTATTTCCATGACCATTTCAAGCCCTAAGCAATCTATATTGCTTGTATTTCAAAGAACAAATTTCACACTTTCTTTTGCAGATTCACAGTGTGCTTTATAGGAGAGCTGTTTTCACAAGTAATAAGGTGTTTTTAACGTCAGTTCAAAATAGAATAATTTGACTCAAAATAATATTTACATACACATACCTAAAGAAAGTGTAATGTGAACTTTGCATAAACTTCCTTTATTATTTCGGCAGGTCTCAATATGAAGTGGAATGCTAATGAACATATTATCATGACAACAGGGCCACCTTTATCACTTCACTCATTGTCATATGTGCCATTGTTAAGTAAATCAAACCACATGAGTCAGAAAAAAATTGTGCCAGCTTTAATTTAAAAACAATTAAAACATAAATGATTAGACATATAAACATGTTTAGTATAATACATCATAGCCCTCTAAATGTGACAATCAAATGATCATTAGAATACTGTATATGCTACTGGTAGCATCTATGGGCAGTAGGAAACACAGTATTCAAATGAAAATGGAGAGTATCTATATTTAACCCATGTGCGGCTGCTGCTGGTTGTAAGTAACTCTTGAAATCCTGACAGTGTTTCTCCTACAATATCCAGTAAGGAGGATTGCTGTATGCCTTTAGAGGGAATGCCTGGCAAGATCCATACTGAGAATTAGATGTGGAAATCCTGATATTTTCTGTTCACCGATATGATTGAGATTCCAGGCAGCTATAAATGGTGGCCAGCTCATAGCAAGGCAAAAATCCACCCTAATTGGAGACTGACAGGTTAGAACAGGTAAGGAGGTAGCTGAGTATATCTGACACAGCTGTTAAAAATATTGGTCATTGTGCACTCATCATTGGATAAGTAGGAAAGAATTGATTGCTTCCAGAATTCAAAGGGAAACAAAAGTAGATTTTCAGAGCCATAACCTAGGGATTCTTCCATTGGGTGCAGATTAAGCATGGTCTGAATTATAAACTAAAACAATCTGAAACTATAGATCACACTGACCGTGATATACATTATAGAAAACTTGTACAAGTGTTCCATTAGAAGAATAATAAAACCTGGGTGAAAAAGTAGAGAGGCTCAGGTTATCCAAAAGACAGTTGATAATGTCAGACTGTGAGGTGAGATACAACAGCAGAAATGGGTAGTGCTGCTAAAAGAAAGTTGGAAGGAAAAAATAAACAGTTGAACTGGACTATGTAGGCAGTTTCTACACTCATATTGTACCATGAATTAAGAGTAAAATAGTCCCATGGTTCCTAAGTATAATGTAAACTCATCATACTTATAGCTCTTTATCTATAGTTTTAATAATAAGCACACATCAACCAATACTTTATCTTGAGTAAGGAAGGGTTTTGCTTATGGTACTAATTCCCTCTTATCACAGAAAGTAACAATCACATTACAACAAAGGTTAATGGTATATCTTTCCTGTCTGTCACTTTTGAAATAACAGACTGATGGGATTATTTTACATGACTTTTTTTCTATCAAAAGTTTGCATTGTGGTCATTATCATCCTGGGAGGGACTTCATAGCTTCATTGCTGATATGCTTATCCATCTCAGAAAGAGAGGTGTACTTTCACGCTTGGCATCCTAGAAATGTATCAAGCTATCCCATGACTTGTAAACGGTCTCATGTTTCTTAGAAGTTAATATAACATCATTAAAGGTGTAGATTACAAGAAAGAATAATCACTGATTTCTAAGACTTTCATCATGTATTATTACACTTTATATATAATAGCCATGCAAACAGATATATGAAGTTTGTCAACAAATACCTTTATTGAGAGAAATTAAGCATATTCTTTAATTTCTCACATGTCTAAACATTCCACGTTGTACTTCAGCAAGCCTAATGTGATACACTGAAACAGAAATAAAAGGCATGCTGTCTACAACTTAGAAACAAACTTGTACCGTAGACAAGGTGCAAGGTAGTTGTAGGATAATGCAAAGGGTAAGAAAACTCTGAAAAGTCAGATCTGTCTGGCCAATGAGCCCTGTGGAGAGAGCAGAAAGAGGAGGGGCTGCCACCCTCTGAAGTTTCCTCCTGAATACACAAAAAGAACTGAGATGCTAAAGGGATACAAGCAAATAAGTACTCACCTGGTGGCAATTAAATTAGGGTAGGTAGTATTTTACCCGGAGGTGACTTGGGACTTTTTATGGAAGGAAGAGCCCACCCATGAGATTTCAGGAAGTATTCAAACAAAAATGCAATCAAAGGAAAACTGTATTGGGGAAGTTCCAAAGTCAGCTGAACATGCAAACAATGACACCATGCCTTTGGCTTAGGTCACGTGCTCGGCACATTTACAGCCACCGCTGTAAAATGATGCAGTTTGTATGAAAAATGGCTGCTCAAATGTTTAATGGATTCCCTCTTTAAATCCCTCTGTAACAGGCAGGGAGCACAGTCATGCTTGCTCTGCCCATGGCCTATCAAGGGGAACTAATGCCACCTCTGAATTTGAGTAGCGGTGTTCAGTCAAATGATGAGTTGAGGCACTTAAAGTTCTGTATTTGTTTTAAAAGTAGTTGAACATTTAAAAACACATTTATTCTCTCTTTTCGAGTTATAGCAGCTAGCTTGATGGTATTTCGTACTTTCATCCTTAAGGTGACTTTCAAAGGAGCCTGCAACTCAACACAAGAAAGCTGTCTCTTTGTTTCTACCTTTCCTTGTGTTCTTCTCCATGCCATTTAACTTTATTTTTCTGAATATACATTCTTATAAGTAGCTCTCCCATTCCATTTTCAGGAGGACGACAGACTACATTATCTGGAAATCATCTTTTCAAAACTACTTAGGCACCCAAGATGCGATGTTATTTCAAATGCTTTTAAGGGCAGAAGCCAAGCCATGATGAAGGAATTCCCAGAACAAACCAGCAAAGTTATGCTGACGCTTTCTGCGGTTGTCCTAGGGTGGGGAATGGTGTAGGCTGAATGGTATGCATTAGAGTGACTTAGGAGCAGTGAAATGGATAAGCAGCATGACACAGGAATAGCACATTCCTGTATCACCTAATGAGGTTAAAGCTCTGAGTGCTTCGGGAATCCCAGGTTACCCTTCCAGAGAGCATTGCAGGTCAGCCTTAGCCTCAAGTTCTGAAAAAAAGCCTGTCCAAAGAGACATGGTGATAAGCCTGCACTCATGCTAGTTTTACGTTCACATTGATGGTCACATTGGGGGTGCTAGGCGGGGAAATAAAGCTGGGGAAATAACATAACAAATGGTATCACCTGGGATAAAAAGCATAGGTTAAAAATCATTAAAGAACATGCTTAAAGACAACACAGGACTTCTACAGTCCAGTGTACCAACCAAGACCACATATTTCTTTGTCTAAGAAGAATATCATGGGTTTACACATTATTTTGAGTCTGTAAATTACCTTTGGTAGGAGGATCTTTCGCAATAGTCATTCTGCCAATCCATGAACATGGGTGTCCGTGCCATCTTCTAGTGTCTCACTTTATTCAGAGATCTAAAGTTTTCATTGTAGAGAACTTTCACCTCATGGTTCCACTTGTTCCTAGCTTTCTTTTTACCCCCAGCTATTGTAAATAGAAGCGTTTCTGTAGTCTCTTCCTTAGCATGTTTATTATTGGAACATACATTGATTTCATGTACTGCCACTGTTATAATTATTGGTGATTTCTAGAGAATTGCTGGAAAACCATTTTTTATACTGTGTTTAACACGTTTGTAAATGGAGATAATATGACTTATTCTTTTCCTATTTGTATCTCTTTTATTTCCTTCTGTTTCCTTCATATTTTTCTAAGGCTTCCAGTACTGTATTGAAACGAGTGAGGTAGTAGATATTCCTGTCTCCCTCCTGGTATTCTTTCACATTTTTCTTCATTTGTGATGATGGTTTTTGTGTGTTTGTCATATGTAATCTTTATTATGATGGGGTATTTTTCCTATAATCCCATTTTCTCTAGGACTTTTGTCATGAGAGCATGTTGGATTTTTGTCAAAGTCCTTTTCTGCATCTATTGAAGTATGTATTGTGTCTTTACATTCATTTTCAGTATGTTAAATCATCCCAATAACTTCTGGGTAAAGTCAACTTGATTGTGATGTGTGTGTGCGTGTGTGTGTGTGTGTGTGTGTGTGTGTGTGTGTGAGAGAGAGAGAGAGAGAGAGAGAGAGAGAGAGAGAGAGAGAGAGAGAGAGATACGGTGGTATTCAGTTCACAAGAATTTGTAATTTTTCTTTGTTGCTAATATGCTTTTTATGAGACTTGTGCATGTACATAATAGTGGCTTCCTAGAAGGTGTTTGAAAGTGCTTCTTTTTTGTTGTTGTTGTTCTATTGTTTGGAAATAATTTGAGAAGTATTTGTTAGTTGGGAGCCTGGGTTATTGATGCCACAACTAAACTGTTACTGTCATAAAATAGGTGGACTAACATAATGCATTTTATTGAATAATATAATTATTGATGCGAGATTTGCTCAGAATGACCAACTGAAAATTTTATCTTACTAAGGAAATAACATTATTAGAAGAATAAATGACTAGATCAATTAAAAGATATTTGATGGAAAATGTTCTTTAATGCTCATAATTTCCCAATATTTTGTGCAGTATCTCTAGAATACAATATTATATTTGCAAATATAAGTCCAATGGTGCTTTCAAATGATGAACTCTTTTAAGTTGAAGGAATGAAAAAACAAAATATTATAACTACTTCTTACCTATTCCATTCTCTCATTCCTGTTTGTTGCTTCAATCTATTAATAGAAAATATAATGCCATTGGCTGAAAAATTATAAAGAGGGTAAATATTATTATTTATACATGCTTCTTGAACAATGTTGCACATGATATTCTAACAAAATATATGGAAAACATTAGGATAAAAAGAATATTGCATATTAGCTGATAACTTTATGATATGTTAAGAAGCTAGAGAAGTACATTATTTTCAACAGTGTAAAATTATTGAAATATTTATAAATATCTAAACTTAAATCTCTAACACTCACGTTAAAAATAACGGTTATAATCCCTATGATGGTGATCATACTTATTAATGCTCTTGATAATGGTTTGCTTGATTGAAAAAGTGTGTGTTTATTCAGGGAAGAAGCAGGAGGGACTGGGTACTTGATGCTGAACTCATCCTATGTCTCTTCTCTCAAGTGTTACTTTTCTGCACCGATGTGCAGTCTTCAGTTTAGTCATTCTTTTCTTGGCAATCTTTTATCTGCTTAATGGATTGTAGTTGAACAACTGTTCAGTCACAGCAAGGTATGACATGTTGATAAAATTTTTCAAAAACAGCTTTGATCTTTGTCATCAGAAATCTTAAATCCTGATGCTATTGCATTTGCAGCTTTCTCTACTTGAAGTTCAGAAATTACCCTTCCTGAGGCTGACATGGGAAATTTCTATTGGCATGCCCATTAGGTCTACCCAAGTAGCCCCTGGGCATACTATACTGCAGCTTAACCTTCAGAAAGATGGTTTACATTAGTTAATTTTTTTTACATTTTAATTGGATATTTTATGTATTTACATTTCAAATTTTATCCCCTTTCCTGGTTTCCCCTAAAGAAACCCCCTCTCCCATCCCCCCTCTCCCTGCTTCTATGAGGATGATCCCCCTCCCAACCACCTATTCCTACCTCATTGCCCTGGCATTTCCCTACACTGGGGAATTGAGCCTTCACACGACCAAGGGCTTCTCCTCCTACTGATGCCAGACAATGCCATTCTAAGCTACGTATGTGGCTAGAGCCATGGGTCCCTCCATGTTTACTCCTTGGTTGATGGTTTAGTCTTGGGAGCTCTGGGGAGTCTCGTTCATTGATATTGTTTTTTCCTATGGAGTTGCAAATCCTTTCAGCTCCTTCAGTTCTTTCTCTAACTTTCATTGGGGACCCCCTGATAAGTCCAATGGTTGGCTATGAGCATCTCCCTCTGTATTTGTCAGACTCTAGCAGAGCATCTCAGGAGATAGCTATAACAGGCTTCTGTCAGCAAACACCTCTTGGCATCCAGAATAGTATCAGGGTTTGGTGTTTGTATATAGGGTGGACCCCCAGGTGGGGCAATCTTTGAATAGCCTTTCCTTCAGTCTCTACTCCACATTTTGTCCCTGTATTTCCTTTAGACAGGAGAAATTCTGGGTTAAGAATTTGGAGATGGGATAAAATACCTATCTAGAAACAACTCAAGGGAGAAATGATTTATTCTACCTTACAGTTTGAGGTAAGGTCCACCATGGTTAGAAAGGCAGGGTGGCTGAAGCCTGAGGCTGCTGAACACATTGCATCCAGTAAAGAAATAGAGAGAAATAAATACGGGTGTGTAATTTGCCTTCTATTTTTTATCCAGTACAGAACCCTGGCTCATGAATTGGTACCACCTAAAGTTAAGGTGTCTCTTCATATGTCAATGTAAACAATCCCCACAGAGAATATAAACTATCTACAAAAAACACTAAAAAAAAGACCAAACCAAAACAAAAAACAAAAACAAAAAACTAACCCAGAGACTCCTCTCTGAGCTGATTCTATATCTTGTCAAGTTGATAATCAATTTTAACTGTTCAAGGACTTATCAGGTAAATGATTGCTCTCTAAAGCTTATAATTTCAATGTATCATTTAAGAACCTCCTGACTACTTTAAGAAAATACAAATCCCTGATGTTGTGCAGTGACTTTTTTGTGTTTGTTGGATTATGGTAACCATAATAATGATTCATCTCTTGAAAACTAGTTGCTAACCATTGGGAAGGATTTAGACCCTGGAGGAGAGTGCAGGACTGAGTTCCAAAGTGGACAATAGTATTTATGGTATTCTAGTTCTTTAAGAAAACAATGACTAAAGCCACTCAGGATTTATTAACAGTGGGAGAGACATGCCATGTGAAGGGCCCTAAACCTTACACTTCTTATATGTGTCTCAGTTAATCTTCCTTTAATTCTACCACTGCTATGGGCCTCTGTACATGGACAAACAGAATCACTATTCTAAGATGAGAAACAGGAGGTTAAGTGTATATGTCCAGAAAAGCCTTCATCCTATACTTCTTGCAATAATACCAGAGAGAAAGCACGGATGGAAGGAGCGCACTGCTTCTTGTCAGCGGTGAAGTTGTCTAATCTACACTCTCCAAGTCCTGCTTTAGGTTGCTTGGCTGTTTCTCTGTAAAAGTCTATTATATCTTGCTAGGAAATTTGGGGATGACAATATTATTTCATTGTACTTCATCAGCCCTATTTCCTATGATGGAAAGAATCCACAGCTGTTAGTACAGGGCCGTTCATTAATAAGAGAAAGATGGAGGATCAAATTTTTCCTATCACGACTTGATTAACTGCCTCTGCTTTGTATTCCTTGTGTAACCCTTAAGCATTATTTTGTGGAGTCTGTTGTAGATGACTGATAGCACCAGAAGGATCCCTGAAACTAGCTCTCAGGGACATGGGCTGGAGAATGAATAGCATTTCTTTCAGAGGCACACTCCTGCTATGTGAGGATGTAAAAGAAATGGTTTGTGGCTGGCACTAGCTGTTCACTGCCTTGCTAATGATTACTCAATAGGGAGTAGGTACTCTCTCCAGTGTTAACCGAGGAGTACAAACTACATTGTGGAACTCATTAATATTTATTCCTTCTAAAAGCAATGGGCAATAAAAAGGGAAATAAACTGGGGAGAATAGCAATGGGGAGAGGAAGCCATGACAACAGATTCATCTTGGAAAGGTTTCACCATTTATTGCACACACAAAAAAGCCCCATTCAAAATGCAAGGATCCGTATTATAATACTATTAGTCTGGAGCCCAGTATAACGGCTACTATTACATAGAATCATTTTTAAAACATATGTGTTGACACAGTGCATTGTATACAAGTATGATATTGTAGGTTTTATTAATTAAAATTAAATATTGAAGGCAATGCATGACTTTTAAGTATTAACATATTTTATAATGACTTGCATTTGATGTACTTATTTATCATTTTATATCTTTGTACTCAACAAAGCTTCATAGTCTCAATGTAAGGATCTATTCTGTTTATACCTACAAGAAAGAACATAATGTCTCTTGAAGGTAAGGACCCTGCAACACAAACAGATTACATCTATTATTCTTTCATCGTTTAAAATGCCTTCAGCTGCTTTCCTGGTTTTTTAACTCTCTAGTCTCACTTTAAGTAACTAAATGATCTTCAATCATCTTCCTTTATTCAAAGTCCATAAGCTTCTTATAGTTCTGCAAAAAATATTATTTCACTATATGTAATTACATTCTTTTACAATTACTTCATGGATATTCATTCCAAACTCTTAAGATGTTAAGCTTCCAAGAGAGGGCATAGTGCTTTCTATCCATTAAACATCTTTATTATAACCCGTACTTCTCCATCAATGTCTCGGTGCTTTTGCTCTCCTGTCATTTGGAAATGTGTTTAAGAAAGGTGGAGAGCTTTCTTCAGTTAGAGCATGTGGACTTACTGGACATCTGATTTACAGTATATCATCTTGAGTCATTCTATTTGACCCACTGGCCACTTCTTCCTTTGTTTCTCTTTCCTCTGACAAGACTTAATGTTATAACACATTTGATGCCTGCCATGAGGACGTGATTTTAGTACATGGCAAATAAATATTGGTTTTCATTTACTTTTTGCTTATCTGGTTTAGTTAAGAAAAGGAGAAATTTTTTTAAAATAAGAGTTTTGCTCTGAACCTTTGCAAAAAACAGTAATTGTATGTTGGCCTTGAGAAGCCCAGTGGCAGATGTATTATGCAGGAAGCCTTTATAATATGTTGTAAATATGTTGACATATACTTACATTATAAATAAAATTACTCCTTTCTTGGAAAAGTATAGACTTTTCCAAAGCTTTCACATTATTATTCTAGAGCAAAAAAGGAAATATGGCTAATTTTACTTTTGTAGTTGTTAGAGACAGAATAATTGCAGTTTTCCTTCCTTTGTGAGTCACTGTTTGAGAAGTTTAAGGAACACGGCATTGCCAAAAGATTATAAAAGAAATGTTTGTAATTGGATTATTTGGTAGCTCTGGAAAAATTACCTTCACCTTTAACCCACTCTTTCCACCACACAGAATCCCTGGGGTTCTAAAATCTTTGTATCAAGGGAACATTATGACTGTAAACCTTAACTGTTATTAATGTAACGTTATTGTGAAAAAATGGAAAGTATTTGGAAAAGAACTAATTCTTTTACGTGTTTCTCCTAGATCTGTCGCATACAATGTCTTGGATCAATTACATTCTAGCTCCTTGAAGTATATCAAATGTACTTTGGAAATAAAGGCTCCATTTCAATGAGAAAGATGGTGACTCATTACTGGCCCCCAAAAATCTATAATAAAAAAGAAAGCAAAGTCACCAATTTGCTGTGGTAGACAGTGTTTTTCCATAATTACATGACTAGATAGTTAATTAGAAAACAATTTTCCCTGACATTCTGAAATAAGAAATGACATAGCCCAGACATAAAGCCAGCTTTTTCATAACTAAATATAACAACTATTCAAAAATATTTTCCTGCCCTGTGAATCTGATCCCCTAGAAATGGATAAGCTAAATTAGCTGTACATGGCTTTCTTAAAATTAATATTATAAGCTTATAACTAGAAATTGTTACCTAATTCAAGAAATATATAGAATCGTATGGCACACATTTGGATTTGCTTTTATTATGCTACTAGTTAAAGATCTGATCTCTTGACATCTCTCCTTTGTCTCAAACTACTCAGGCAGTCACTCTTAACATCATGTCATCTCCCATTACTGTATTTATTTTCATATAAGAAAGTGCAGCACAGTGGCATTGCAAAACACACCATCAAATGAAGATTTGTTTTCTTCTATGTGTAAATGCTGCTTGATGAATTCAACTCACTCTTAAGCCATCAACATGAGTCATTTTCTTATGAAGAGTGACTGCTATAAAGAATGTATGTGTTTTGTGGAAGACTATTATTGTTCTCTCTTTAGCATATGGCTCATGCGAAAACAGAACCACAACTCATAACTAGTCAATGGGGACTTGAAAAAGTTCGTGTGAAGTCTAGCATGGAAACCTTTCATACCAGGTGATGTAGTAAAATACATCAAGGTAACATTTTCTTTTAATCAAATAAGATTACTGTAACTGATCATTCTTAAAACTAAAAAAGAGCGGTTCCATGAGTTCTGACATTCTGGCTCAAATAAACATAACAAGATTCAAGATTGGCCTTGTGAACTTGCTAATTGAGTTGGCTTCTAAAAGTGCCTTAACTCCGTTGCCTTTATTTCTTTGTGCAGGGTTGAAGCCTTTTGGAATTTTTCCCACTGAGTTTGCCATGTTCATTTGTCCCATCCCTGTTCAGCTTATGTTGGACTCTCATGTTAATGAGACTTTATTAGTGTAGCTTCAGATGTTACTAAGAGAGTCTCATAGCCGAGTTCCTGATTGCAATGTTTTTGACCACTATTCTGCAATTTCCTGAAGGTTTAGGTGAAGGAGTGTTTTGTAGATGTATTCATTGGGGCTTGGCTCCACAACTCTGCATTTTGATTGGCTGTGGTTTCCTGAGTGAAGCTTGCAGTAGAAGAGATGGTCCCCCCACAGAAGCACACAGCAACTGGTAGTTCAGTGCTAAATGCTCAACCCTGAAAACACACAAAGTGATGTTATACATATTCAACAGTTTAGGAATTTATATGTATATACAAATACATTTAAGCATACAAAAACAATTAATGAAAAAGAGACTGTGAACATGATATGAGAGAGATTGGAGGTGTCAATGGAAAGATAAAATAAAAATATGAAATGAAATTACAACCTCAAAGTAAACGGCAAAACAAAAATGCAAGGCTTGGAAATTAAAAAAAAAAACTAGTACCTTAAATTTTTCCTGATTTTCCTTCATTTCAATTATAAGAAACAATTTTTGAGGCTTGAGAGATGGCTTGGTGATTATGACAGCTTATTGATCATCCAAGGGGTCTGGGCTCAGTTTCTAGAACCTATATCAGGTGGCTCACAACAACCTGTAACTACAGGTCTGTGTGATCTGATGTCCCTTTCTGGACTACACAGTAATGAAATGAAATTACAGAATTAAAAACTCATTCAGGAGCATATACACATACACACACACACACATACACACACACACACACACACACACACACACACACACTCTACATAGAAAATACAGATGCAATCTTCAATGCTATTTTTGTTCATTTTACAGAAAATATTTTAATTGAAAAATATAATACATTTCTAATGATTTTACACATTAATATAATAAATACTACAATTAATTTTACAGGAAAGACCCCTTTGAAACAATTTCTACAGCACTGCTCCTGTATTAACATAAAAGTATAAGTAAAGAAGGGCAACTAAGTGGACTCAACATGCTATGGCATAGATGCACAGGTCTCCACTAAGCAAGGGAGTCCCCAAGTGGAATTAGAGGACGAGCATTCACAAGTGAAAGTGTTAAGACTTTACAAAGACATGAGCTTGCATAAATCACCATCTCTCTTCTGCACATGCATCCATCCAGAGACACATAAAAAAGTTTACCTAGTCAGATGTGCACAAGGCACTAATTCAATATATTTGCAACACCCTCTTTATGAAGGCCAACAGGCATTTTTCCTCTCTGACTCCCAAACTAGAAACTGTTGTGTTTCCTCTACAACTAGGTATGATTATCTCATGGGCACAGTGAACCTCACAATTATTATAATAATTCTTCTTACATTCATTATTATAAGTTTAGAGCTAGAACTTGTGATCTAAAAATTATTGGTTCAGGAGTCAGACTTAAAGCTAACTAATTTAGTTATGTAAATAAATGTTTGTTTATCATTTTATCTTGAAGACCATATAAGAACACTAACTTATCTCTTCTGAGAAATGGCATTATTGTTAATTCTGGGTTCCCCTGGTATGCTTTAGAATTTTTCTAAGGCTGGTAGTCAACATCATAGATTTGAGGACCTTCGATTTTCTTTAATGTAATAGTGACAGGGGGGAAGGAGGTAAGAGGGATGCTCAGTGCTTATCCTGTGTGAAATACTCTTCTGTGTGGTTTACAATTATTTGCTAATTAGACCGTAAGCCTAGGAAGGAAGTGCCATTATTGCTATGGAATGTTGAGGTATAAGAGGAGTTAATAAGTTATATCCATGATTGTCAGTCAAGAAAGTCTGAACCTTCCTTTTAACTGCAGTACTGTAGACTGGGGATCACTAATAGCTAACCAATTTGAAATGTTAAAAAGACACTTCCTCTCCAGATACTAATTTTAGAATATGTGCCTTGAAAAATTCTAATTTAGTCTCAAAGACAAGGATCTCTTAAAGTTATGCTTTTGATGGTCCCAAAACATTACAATTAATTCATGTGTTCATCTTCTCACGTCTTCATCTGCTGTTGAGTGCTCTGTGCATTATAGGATTATTCTGTATGTTGAAAATAGAGATGACTATATATGGGATGGATCCCCATGTGGAACAGTCTCTGAGTGGTCTTTCCTTCAGTCTCTGCTCTGTACATTGTCTCCATATTTGCTCCTATGAATATTTTGTTCCCCTTTCTAAGAAGGACCAAAGTACCCACACTTTGGCCTTCCTTCTCCTTGAGCTTCATATGGTCTGTAAATTGAATCTTGTATATTCTGAGCTTTTGAGCTGATATCCACTTATCAGTGAGTACATAACATGTGTGTTCTTTTGTGATTGAGTTATCACACTCAGGTTATTTTCTAGTTCCGTCCATTTGTCTAAAAATTTCATGAATTCATTGTTTCAAATACAGACACTATTATATAAGGCTGACAGGAGCCTTATATAGCTTTCTCCTGAGAGGCTCTGTCAGAGCCTGACAAATACAGAGACTGATGCTCTCAGCCAACAATGAGTCTGAACACGGGGCCCCCAATGCAGCAGTTAGAGAAAGGACTGAAGGAGTTTGCAACCCCATAGGAAGAACAACAGTACCAACCAACCAGAACCCCCTGAGCTCCCAGGGACTAAGCCACCAACTAAGTAGTACACATGGAGGGACTCATGGCCACAGCCCCATATGTAGCAGAAGATGGCCTTGTCAGGCATCAATGGGAGGAGAGGCCATTGATCCTGTGAAGGTTCATTTGATGCCCCAGTGTAGGGTAATTCTAGGGTGGGGAGGTAGGAGTGGGATGGTGGGTGGGAGAATATCCTCATAGAAGGAGGGAGATGGGGTATGGGATAGGGGATTTCTGGGCGAGAGGAGGGCATGGAAGCAGGGAAAGGGGATAACATTTGGAATGTAAAAAAAAAGAAAATATTCAGTAAAAAGAATAAAACAATTAAAGTTTAAAAGTAAAAACAAAACCAAACAGAAAACAAAAAACAACCCAAAATTCTCTCTGTCACCAGATGATTTTAACTGAAAGAACTAGATTCTAAACAAATAAATAAGAAAATAACATATTACCATGTGCATTGTACAGGAGATTAAAATAGGACTACTAAAGCAAAAAGTACTCACAGTAATAAATATGATTACCAGCTAATATTAACTCTAACAGAAGTCTTTCAATGATAGCTAGACACAGACCTAAAGCATGTATAATTATTAACATAACACAAAATCTTAGCAGTAAATATTCAAAAGGATCACCACAACAAACACTTTTGGCTTCTGTTTCCTGGCAAATTAATGTAACTGGAACCATCCCAATAAATACTCTGAAATATAACAAAATATGGGAAAAAAGCTATTTTATGTATTATAAAATAAGCAACAAATATTGTCCACATCCTAAGCAGAGCTTTACAATTTTATATGTGCTTTGCCAGAGGTTCTTTTCTACCACAAAAAAAGAGATGAGAAGATAAGTGTTGTCTCAGGATCAGTTGGGCAAAGAAGTAAACCATAATCTATATTATGTGCTGCTGAAGTGGCTGGGGGAATATCAGGACAGGACACAGACCAAGAGAATCTGCTTTGTACGTGAATAAGCAGTCTATAAATCTATGTATTAGACTCTTAATGAGTCCTTAGAGTGTGGCTGTGTATGTACAGGAAGAAATCCTTGAGGCACCATGGTGGTGACCTTTGTCTGTAGAACTAAGAACTAAGAGATAGTTCACTGCTAAAGATATCACCACTTGATATAAGAAAAGTAATGGATATTTGCTGAGTACCTTGGGTTAAAAGTAAGGACCATACTGTCTCAGTTAAGTTCAAATTTAAAAGAGACTAAGCCTAATGAATGAACTTGACCTTGAAAGAATCACTGGGATTGTCCAGTAATTTAGTGAGCCAAATAAACTTAATATAAAACCGTATAAAGACACTTCCTATCCAAAACAAAACAACAATACCAATAAAACAGTGAAATGACCCAGACACTAGAACAAGTAAACAATGACTTTCAGAATACCTGCTGAAAGCCTGTCTTGGAGAAATCATCTGGAAGAAGGACTACATGGAGCTGAGGAGCCACATATGATTGTCAGCATAAGTGATTCTCCAACTCTCCAACAAACACAGAGTGGGCTGAAGGACTGGTGATTGAAAAACAAATATAAATCTAGGTGATGTGAAAGAAACTAGGAATTACCATGGTTGAATAAACAAAAGAATTATTGATCTTGAAGATGGAGAAATAGAAACAATCAGATCTATAGGAAAGAGAGACAGGATAGTGAAGAGGACAAAGAAAAGGACAGTCAGTGACTTGTGGCATGTAACGATGTGGGATGTGTGGTAGTGATATTTTACAGGGAGACTGCTCTGGCAGAAAACATGTTTGAATAAATCACATTCAAAATTTATTAAATTTGTGAGAGAAAAATGAGCTTACAGGTCTATGAAACTCAGCATGTCTCAAGAAGGAAACATACCAAAACGTATGACAATGAGGTATATTCTAGAGCTGTCTGGTAATGAAAGAAGAAAAAAATTCAAGTGCAATTCATACATGTGAATGGTGTGACAAATGAGGGTGGAAACTTTGTTAGAGAAAATATGAACCTTGAAATAATGGCACATCTGAGAGAGAGAGAGAGAGAGAGAGAGAGAGAGAGAGAGAGAGAGAGAGAGAGAGAGACAGACAGACAGACAGAGAGAGTTCTCTATCCAGTGAAAATACTTTTTTATTATAGGCTAAGGCAAGCTGACTTCTTGAACGAAATAGCAACTAAAAGCATTTGTTATGGAGCACTTAAGAGTACACAGAGTAAAAATAGAATGTGTAAGTCATGTTATCTTGGATGGTTTATTGTTACATTCCTCTATGAAAAAAATTAGTGAAATTTTAAGTGAATGAATCCATGTTCTGCAGTGGGAATCATGTCAGACATATACCAAGTCCTCCTTTAATATGATCTGAAGTATCAGGTGAAGCCAGTGATTGGGTGATTGTCCTTCAGCAGGAATGCCAGACACAGTTAGGAAGTATCTCTGTTGGAGAAAAGCCATGCTCGCTGTGCAAACTGAGCCTACAGAACTAAGAGCATAGGGCTCAAGTTCTCCATGCTCAGAATATTACTAATTCTTTATGGATCTCTAACCTCCCCCATCTCCTCTGTTGCAGAGAGCTTCATCCAGCAGAACTAAATCATACAGTCTTGAGGACAAACTCACTTCCCATTTTACATTAGTAGCTCCTCAAATTTGTATGGTGCCAGGTGGTCAGACCCAAGTCCTGATAAATTAATGTGGCTTCCCAACTGCAGTGCAGCTGAGCCCATTGTAGAATAATTCCCTGACCAGAGAAACAAGCGGAGAAAACCCATCCTGAAGAGGGTCCTATGAGGATTCCAAGATTGGACTCAGAGAGGATCACAAAATAAAAATTAGCTCAATGCATTTGATACAAGACCTCTTATTGTGAATATGACACTTAATATTTTCTCAGGTATTCTTTTCACATGATATTGTACCTGATTCCGTAATAAGTCAAGAGCAGAGGCTAAAAAAATCACCAGTCTCTTCTGTCCTATAACCCCTATGAGTTACTATGCTGACATACATGCAAAAGTAAAGGATATTTAAATATGGGGCTGCCATTTTAACTTTGAGCGATGTGAGACACTAGAAAGCACAGCTATTCCATTTCTGCATGAGGATATTTGAAAACTCCCAGAATTGCTTTGGGAATGAGTGGGAAGTCTAAAAGCTGAGGGTGCTCACTCCTCTCACAGAGCTTGAGACAGATACTCTCATTTTTATTGTCAGAGGAGAAGCAGCTTTAAGTACACGGAAACACTGAACTTAAAATATATAATGATGATGATGATGACAACAACAATAGCAATAGAGACTAAAACCAAAGTTGTCAAATTGCAAATGAAGTTTTAGAGAAAAAGTATTGAAGAAATAAGTACGATACTTAAATATCGTTACAATAAAACAGGCCTGCTGTGACAGGAGAATCGCTAGTTGAAAACCTTCCAGGGTTATAGGGTGAGATTAGCACAAGCCAGTGCAATCTAGTGAGACCCTGCCTCATACTTAAAAAGTTAAACCAAAGGCTAAAGATACTCTTCATAGTACAGTGCCTTTTTGGCATATGCAAAGACCTAGGCTGAATCCCCAATATTAAAGACAAATGTGTGTGTGTATGAACATGTGTGTGTGTGTTTGTGTGTGTGTGTGTGTGTCTGTGTGTATTCTACCATTACCACAAAAAATGAAAATGAAAAACAATGATCCAAGAACAAGTGAGGATTTTGAATGATGACGGGCTTGATGTCAGTTGACACACTCACACGAAAAGCAAAGAGCTGTTTAAAGAAGGTAAAAGAATTCACAACAAATTGTAGAGACCATTGATAAGTTATAATAGATAGTCTCAACAGAAGTGGATTAAGAAGGAAATTTTAAAAAAATAAGCAATAGTAATGATTTGAGAGAGGAAAGGAAAATAATAAAACAGGTCTGGAATGAGCCGGGTTCAGACTCTGTGCAATAGTTGTGACCAAAGGCCCTGAACACAGCAATGCTTGGTAATTTACATTTTCATTTAAATCACTTGAAAAGCCCTTAAAAGTCCTACTGCTCAGGTCACATTCTAAACCATTACCCTAAACAGTATGTCTAAGAGAGGAATTTGGGCATCAGTAGTTTTAAAACATCTCCAACTGATTCCATGTACAGCAAGACTAAGAATGACTGTATCACAGGAAGTACTACCCAGGGAGTCTCAGAACAATGCAATTTCTTCCTGGAGTGTTGTGACTTATAGGTCCCCAAAGGATTGTTAGCCTTTACAAGGAGGCTTAGGACTGGAGACACCTAAAACCCAACACAGCTAGAACTAGTCCTTAGGGAAAATCAGAATGCTGGGTTTAGAGAGCTTTCTTTTCTCTTTCTCCATTTCTTCAGTAGGCTATATTTATTTTTATTTTTTTGCCTGAAATGAATTTGTACCAGCAAACAAAGAAGGGGGGAAGGGATCATCCTTTAGGATGATTTCTGACAAGCTCTGAGCTCTGTCATGATAAATGGTTAGAATTTCCAACACCATTTCTCTAAGCAGTTGTATTAGGCTGAATACACTATACATCCAAGGAACTCAGTTTACTTTATTTACCACAGCATTGTGGTAAATAAAAACAGGGATTAGGAATCAAACAACAATATCTATAAATCTTTCACCAATAGAAGAAAAGTAATACACCCCTTAGGGAACTATCTTTGGAGTCTTGTAGCCAAAGACAACAGTAAGTGGATTTACACTGGTGTACATACGGCTGCTCTGGGGTGTGTATGGTATTTCCTGATAGGTAAGATGTAGTCACACAGAGAGCTTTATTGCATCCTGTGGTTCCATTTAACTGCAATTCTCGGACTGTTTTGGAAAAACAGGCTGAGTATTACTGTGTAGGGATTGTCTGAAGAGCATTTTCAAAGTCCGCATCCCTACATCACTCCTGGGTTTTCATCCAACATTGGTGAACCTGTGTTTTTGGAATATGATTCCTAGGAGTTTACTTCTTCCTTTACTGCTACCCAATGACAATTGCCTCAGGTCCTAACAACTGAAAAACTACTGTTGCAAACTTGAGCATGGGTCATTAGAATCATGAGGACGTCTCGTGATTTACTCGAATTTCCAAAAGCTACACTACCATGCGATGGCATTGACTCCGCAACATTTGGTGGTGATTATTTTTCCCAAGAAATGCATATTAGAGTTGCAACGGCTATAGTGTTTTACTGCAATTTTTTGAAGGAGCCTGTGCACAGATTTGACAAATCCAACTGTGAAAGGAGTAAACATTAGCATTCCTCATGCTACAGTCTAGCAAAGAGGGAACATTTCTGTTGCTGAAAAGTGAAATGTATTTGAATCCAACCTCCAGTTCAGTTACGAGCTACTGAAGGGGTGAAAGGATAGATTAAACAAAGGTACCACAAAAGCCAGATAGGAAGTCAATAGGATTTCTGTACTAACTGTGGTATAGAGCAGAACCCACTGAGATACTGAAAGGAGATGTGGGCTATAGACTCACCTCAGTCCGCTTGTCAAGTGCTCCCAGAAGTTAGCCAGTGACCGTCAACCATCTATGTGTGAGGTATTTGAACAAAAATCTCTGGCGCTGTTCTTGTCTCGCCTCTCTTTATCACAATTGCTGAGGAAATTCTCCTGACTCTACATTCTATCTTTGTTCTACGCTACTCTTAGCCTTGGGTCTAAGCCCCTTATCCCACGTTGGAAAGACTTTTAACAAATATACCTGTCTGTATCTCTGTCCTCCATAACTGATATTCTACCAACCATCAGAGCATTATTTTAAGTACAGTCACATACCACATTGTTTTGTAAGTCACCCCATCTGTGGAACTTTGTTCTAGAAGCCCCAGCAGACTGAAATACACTGTCATTTCAGTAGCTACATCTGAGGTAGATCAACCAGTATGCCAAGCTGGTTGAAGATCTTGTTTGACTGGATATTCATTTTTTTCCCCAACACTTACTTTAAATGCTAACACTTTGTCATTTTGTGGATAACATGCACGTTTGTGAGCTGATTATTTTAATTTAAAGTATCTATTAACACCTTGCTCTCAGTTATGGCCATTATAAGTGGAAATTTGAGAAAATAGGAAGTGTTGGAAGATTTCAGTGGGAGTTTTTATATGTGCTGTTCTACATTGTGTCCTGTTTAAAAGAGGCAAAAGCAGGAAAAATTATATTTTCAGAGCAGCAACAGATGGTGCATCTGTGTAGTAGGATTGGGAGGCCCTAGTCAAGCTGCTGACAGAACCTGTGAGGTTTAAATACTAACAGTGATTGGCATTGCTGTAGAGATGTGTATTTTGAAAAGCCCATGTTTATAAGTGTTCTTTTATGAAACAGGGTCAGAGAGAAAAAATACCCATTTTGCATTTCTAAGTACTTAAATATATTGTGCAATTCTGTCTTATGAATCAGTACATGACCATAGTCACTTGCTATGGCTTTATATTGGCTTTTCCCTAACATAACCAACAGAAATAGGAGAAAACACCCCATGGGTACTTGAAGTAAAAAAAGAGGTCAACCAGAAGCTGGGCCCTAAGAGATGTTTTTATTTTCTAAGAGGCTACAGTGTTGAAGGAATTGGACAGACCAAAGCAAAGGACAACTCCTGTAAGACTGAAGAGTCTGTGAGAAGGAGGAGAGAACCAGTTTCATCTAGCATTCTAGCACAACAGTGAAGGCTGAAGCCAAGGTTACCAAAGATAACCTCACTAGGATGCTCTCCTTCTGAGAGTTTGGGAGTCACTCTTCTGGAGCTGCTTTGTGTTAGCAGAGCAGTAGTAACGTGGCTGTGCTCTTCTGTAGTGTCCACCACCTCAGAAATCCTCGTCTACCAGCTGGTAACCTATAATAGGAGAAATCCACAGGTTGAAGCAGGACAGTTCCCAGAGTTCAAGTTCATCCAGGCCAGCTTGTGATAGAGTATGTTGACTTTGTCTTGAAAAAACCCAAACAAAAAAAAAAATAAAATACCATTCTGAGTGTTGATCTGCCAGCTTCTTTGTTGTGTACCCTCAGTCTCTTCTCTTCCATAATTGTGACATTAAAACGAGAATCTACAGCTGATAGAGACAGGATATGAATATTATATTAATCAGGGCACAAAAATCCTGTATTAGAGTGCTATAGAAGAACTGTATGTATGTTTTGAAATGGATCCACAATTTCTTTCACTTTCACAGTAGACCAATCAAGAGACAGATTTTAAAGGTACAGTAATTCCTAAGAGAGTAACATTCAAATACAGCACTTAGTATTAAGTACTTTAAGAAATAAGTAAGTGCAAAACATTGACAAACACCTGATTTATGATCTCAACACTGTTCAAGAGGTTATCCTGGCAGCATGAGCACTCTCCAAAGAGGAGTCTTTGGTCCACCACAGAGGGCTGGAATGAAAATCAAGGCTAATAGACTCATGAAATTTGTTCCTTGATCCATTCAGCCAGCCTGTGTGTTTTGATTGGAGAATTGAGGCAATTAAATTGAAAGGTATTATTGAACAATAGTTGTTGATTGCAGTTATTATGTTTTGTTGTTATTGTTTGTGTTCTCAGCAATACTTTGCATTTCAGTAATTATAGCTTTTTGGCTTTGTTTATTTTCTTTCTCCTGTCTGTTTGCTATGTCTGCTCCTCTCTACAGCCCTGAGTATTGCTTCCTGTATTGTATTTAGATTGGTTGTTAGGGTATGCTTGTTTTAAGGCTGTTTATAGCATGGAAAACTTTCCCATTTTCTTCAATGGGAGCTGGTCATCTTGCTGGATCAGCAATTGTGTTCTTTTAGAACTTGGAATGCATTCCTCTGGGCTTTTCTGGATTTCAAAGCTTTCATTGAGAAATCAACTGTTATTTTAATGCAATTTCCTTTGTGTGTGTGTGTGTGTGTGTGTGTGTGTGTGTTTGTGTGTGTGTGTGTGTTTCTTTTGCAGGTTTCAATACTCTTCCTATATTCTGTATACTTTGAGTTTTAAATATGGTAGAAAGTTGCCTTTCTGCTATTTTCTGATTGGTGTGGTGTTTGCATAGGTGTATCTTTTCCTAGTTTAGGTAAGTCTTCAACAATTTTGCTAAAGATCTGCTTTGTGCCATTGATTTAGGATTCTTCTCTTTTGTTTATTCCTAGAAGTGAGAGGCTTGCTCTTTTCAAGGGGTTCCACACTTCCCTCACATTCCTTTCTTTCATTCCATGTTTTTAGGTAGTTTTTTAAAAATATATGATTTTTTTCTATATTCTTTGTTTACATTCCAAAGGCATTCCCCTTTCCCAGTTCCCCCCTCACCATATGTCCCATAAGTCCTCTTCCTTCCGCCCATTCCCCAATCACCCCCCCCACCACTTCTCTGTTATTTACATCCCAAATACTGTCACCCGTTCCCAGTACCCTCTCCCAGATTTCTTCACCCTGTCCTCATGCCCTTGGCCTCTGAGAGGCATCCCCATTCCCTGGGACATGAAATATCTACAGGATTAAGCATGTCCTCTCCCACTGAAAGCAGGCAAAGCAGTCGTCTGCTACATATGTGCCAGGACCCTCAGGTCAACCCATATGTGCTCTTTAATTGGTGGCTTAGTCTCTGGGAGAATTCAGTGATCCAAATTAGTTGACATGTTGGTCTTCTTTTGGGGTTGCCAATCCCTTCAGTTCTTTTGATCCTTCCCTTAACTCTTCCGTAGGGGTCCCAGAACTCACTCCAATAGTTGGCTGTAAATATCTGCATCTGTCTCAATCAATTGCTGATAGAGCCTCTCAGAGAAGAGTCATGTTAGGCTGCTATTTGCAAGCACAACATAGCATCAGTAATAGTGTCAGGGTTTGGTTCCTACCCATGGGATGGATCCCAAGTTGGGCCAGTCACTGAATAAATAGCCTTTCTTTCAGTCTCTGATCAATTTTTGTCTCTGCATATCTTTTAGACAAGAACAATTCTTGATCAAAAATTTTGAGGGTGGGTTAGTGTCTCCATCCCTCCAACAGACATTTCTTTAGGACTAGTGAATTTGTAGGAGGAAATACTAGCCTGGAGTTTGGTGGTAGATCTGGATGTCAGGAAGTGTACATGGAGAGAAGGATCAGGCAACTTTAGCTTCTTACTTCTTGTCACAAAAATCTTCAGGACTTGGTTTGATGGACAGATGCATATAGTATACAATGTTGTTGTACATTGTATACTTAGAATGTAAGGTGTGGGAATACGGGTTCGAGCTGGAGGCTGGAGGTTGAGCATGAGGAAAGTTGCCTAGACTCAGCCAAGGAACTGGATATGAAATGCTGGATATATCCTGAAGATTTGGGAAGGTAAGTAGAGGGTATTAGGTAGAGTCGCCTATCTAGATGCTGGCATAAGATATGCAGAATATGACTAGTTAGAGAGGGTAGATATGGTGCAGTAAGATTCCGTGGGTGAAGAATGGGCTGTGAGGTCCTAGCCAGAACTTGAAATGGGAGCAATGCAAAAAAGAGGTTAAACCAGACTAAGCCAGGGTACTGGTTAGAACTCAGGTTAGGTGTGTGGGACAGGCATACTCTTCAAACTCATGTTCTCCTGTAACATCCAATGTCAGTATTCTGACTATGGTGGTATGTAAGAGTTTATCACATTTTCCCATAGTAAAGTGGATATAATAGGTACAGGATACATTTATTTGAAAATAAAATATTTAATTTGAAAATCATGTTGACCATTGAATGGAAATAAAAGTCTTCCCTTGATTGCTTGCAATGATATGTTTTAACTTAAAGTTCTCTGAATACATAAAGCCCCCAAATAGTTCAGGCCTACAAATGTGAATTAGTCTTATTGTGTGTTAAGTTTTTATGTTTGTTCAAATAAACAACATAGAAATTCAGCCACCATAATCTCATGAATTATGTTCATTTAATTTTATTTAACTCATATGACTAAAAAAGTCTTAAAAAATTAACAATACTAAAATGTATTAAGTACATTTTTATCTGAGGCATGCTATGGACAAATCCTAAGTGGCAAAATTACACTAGTGATAATTGGACAGTCTGAAATTCAAATCACACTATTAGGCAGTATGAAACCTGCCTAACATACTATATCATCCAATAAAGACCTATGCAAATCACTGGACAACTGCAATTTTAAAATTAGTATGTTCTATAAACTTAAGTAGTACTCAAAATTTATATTAATCAATACATAATATGTTTACAAGAGAACATACAACAAAAATCAATAAAGGACTAGAAGTATACACAAACAGCATTCTCATTAATTAATGAACATTTACTTTTTGTTTTTGGAAAATGATGTCTATTAAGTAGCACTCAGTGGCTTGCTATATTATCTTTGCATGCTGATAAGATTGGTAACAGCATCTGAGCAATAATCACAAGTATTTTGTATTAACATTGCTGTCTTAAGTCCTTATTCATCACTTCCTCATCTTTTGTTTTTGTTTTTGTTTTTGTTTTTGTTTTTGTTTTTTTTCCGAGACAGGGTTTCTCTGTGTAGCCCTGACTGTCCTGGAACTCATTCTGTAGACCAGGCTGACCTCGAACTCAGAAATCTGCCTGCCTCTGCCTCTCAAGTGTTAAGATTAAAGGCGTGCGCCACCACCGCCCAGCTTATCACTTCCTCTTCTAAAGGCCAAAGATTTCTGTGAACGAAGTTTTAGTATACCAGAAATGCATCAAAACTAAAATTAAACTTCTGACAATACAAAAGAGAAGTGGACACACAGTGTTTCAACCTAGTAATGTGGGGTGAAAAAATGAAAGAGTTGGAGAAACAGGGACTTTGTAAGTTTGTGAATCCTAGGAATGTCAGAAACTATACATGTAAAGCCTTACCTACATGATTGCCTAACCATCGAGACAAGCAACTACGGTCAATTAAGGAATGCTGATATCTGAAAAAATTGGCTAAGAAAGAGCACATCAATTGGTTACTAAATACCAAATAATCAGCCCTGAAAACATACATATATACATACATACATGCATACATACATGTGTACATACATGCATGTACATAAAATTATATATACATATATATGTAACATTATATAGATAGACTTAGGAGAATATATATGTATATATATTTTATATATATACATATATGTATATGTATATATAAAAGAAACTGAATTTGAAAGAGAGCAAGAAGACTTATGGGACAGTTCAGAGGGAAGAAAAAGGAAGAACATTATATAATTATAACCTCAAAAATAATGCAATTTTAACATCCTTAAAGTTTTCAAATTTTGTATAAAATATATACATTAGACTAATTTTTCCTCAAAATTAAATGACTAGTACAGTTTATCTTTAGAAACTATTATTTTCAAGATTATGTAATAGTCCTATAGTTTCAATGGTTTTTTTTTTCAATAACTTTAAGGAAGATGGTAGATAAGCTGTTCAAGTCACTATAAATTAAGAGGTCTAGTTCAAAGTTTTTCAGTGTGAAAGATTTCCAAATTAGAGTTTTCATTTGTTTTAACTTTCAGTGAATCCAATTTCTTAACATACATTTTCCTGATTATTGCTCTCCTCGAGGAAATTCAATTTCTGCAAAATATGTATCATTACTGTCTAGAATGCTTATATCCTGAAAAATGAAGCACTTATTTCATGTTTTCTATCATTGATATGCTGAAAACCTTCCCTGTTAGAAAGCAATAAAATCTCTCATCCTTGGCTTTGTCCATTGTTATAATATATTTAAAACATGCCTCGAGTAGAGCAAGAATCCTTGCCATGTTTCAGACTAACCTAAGTTCAAGTGCCTGTCAATTATTTTCACTGTGGTTGTGTATGGGATGGAAGGGTAAGCACTACTGGAAGAAAAAGCAAAAATACAGTGTGACATACTTTTCTGAACATCTAGTATAGTCATAAGGAGAGTCATATATCCTACAGGACTTGTTTCCATTATATGTCTTCAGGTGTACCGAAACTTCAGTGGTACACAAGAACTTATGACCTGTTCTCGAGCTTTAATAACACATGTCCATTTTCAGAGTCTTTATTTAAAAGTTAGATATATAGCTTAAATTACTTTAGTTCCATATGAGTATCTAGATACAATCATACATAGTTAGAAATGAATGGTATTCCCTTACAAGTATAAAAGTTACACAACATCTCTTATTTAAGTTCTTTCATCTACAAGTCTGGGCTATCCAAATCCTCATCGTTATTCTGTAAAAGGAAGATGTAGACAAAATACTTAATTATAGCTATTAATGGTAAGCAATCAGTGATGGAAGAATAGATAATAGACAATAAACACAGAAATAATCTTCTGTCCACAGAGCTTATATATCTTCCTGGCTTATTCATCTTAACCAGTCAGTATTCTGAATTATATATTCACATATTCATAAATATATCTTCACATTAACTATCAAATATATGCATGTAAAAATAATCACTAGTCATCAAACATAGAAAAAATAAACAGGCCAAAGGGAAAACAACTCATACTTTATTGACCAATTTATAAATAAGCACAAACAATTGTGAGGTGTATTCCTTAGCAACTCTTAGATTTTCAGATAGTCATATAATAGGATGGGCAAAATCTCTGCACATCATTGGATTGTTCTTGAACCTGGAAGTTGAAAGTCACACCATTTGATCATCTTTTCCTATATATCCAAGTGGCATCTCTCAAATCAATACAGCAAAATAGAGAGAATTTTGTTCTACTAGAAGCCATTCAATGAATTTTTTTCTTGTTTAGTATGTACTTCTTCCTGCCATGCTCAATGTTCTAAAGCACCACTCTGGTTAGAAGTTTAGGACTCATCTGACGGATTATTCTGCTAATTAGGAGAGATGCATTCATTTTACCAACTCCCTGACTCAAGCAATTTATCAGACTTTTATTCAGGTTTTGTTTGATGATGTGGTGCTCTTTCTTTTATTCTCAGGATATAGCAGAGAAATCTTGGGCCAATCGATTGGTAACACATTGTCTCTCCTAGGCACACATAAGAATCATGTTAGTTACCATAACATCTGTTTTGGTTTAATTCTTAAGCAATGTCTGTATTTTTCTCCAAACAGCGTCAAAACCAGTGGACTCAAAATTATGCACTGGCCCTGTTCCAAACACCACACAGTTGTGCCACGTTCCTTGTCCAATTGAATGTGAGGTTTCACCTTGGTCTGCCTGGGGACCATGTACTTATGAAAACTGTAATGATCAGCAAGGCAAAAAAGGTATGTAATGTTGACGTGACCGGTTTAAAACACCTACCAATTGAGGCAATTTTTTAAGTCTCATGTGTTCTGTCAAAACTACGATAAGTTTATAATAACAGTTGTCATGTTGTGTATGGAAAACATTGTTACCTTGTAGTCCTCTGGCTCCTGTACCTCTGACTCCTCTATCACAAAGATTGGTGGGCCAAGGAAAGAGGGATGTGATACAGATATCTTATCTAGGACTGAGCATACTGCAGCCTCGTTTTTCTGTATTTTGACATGTTGTGGGTCTTTTCGTCAATCTTTTGCATTGACTATTCTTTGCAGATACTTCTCTGCTGAGAGTTTAGAAATTCATTATTCTATGGGTGTAATGATAATGATTCATTAGGAGTTGTTTTGATATTATGTCCACTTAGCTGAGTCGTAGTTTCAGGTACTTCCCTAAGACCTAGGTTCTCCATTGCCACAGATTCCTGGACTTGGTACTTGCCATGTATGAGGTTTCTTTTGTAGAGTATGCCAGAATCCAATCAGAAAGTAGTTGGATACACCCATAAAATCCATGCCACTATTGAACCAGCAGATATATCTTGTAAGGCTAGTCACTATTTTAGCTTTCAGGATTCATGGATTTGTAAGATAAATGGTTACTATTTCTTTTTGGGTCCTGTACATAGCACATCCAAGCACTATGGAAGTTTGAGTAGGGCTAAATCTTCCAGGTAAATACAGACCTAGATTTTTCCATGTTCTCTGAGTCACTTACATAGTGTCACTAGCCATAAGGTTTTATCAACAAGTTCTGCATGATATCCAAGAGCATTGGTAATAACCTGTTATGTTTGGGTGTCTATAGGATCTACTGGACAACAACTTTGAAAGAAATAATAAGTTCCTGTAACTGGGCTTTTTTTCCTGTCTTTTGTGGTAGCATGCGGTATCTAGTTCAAATACTCTTCCATTAATAGAATAAAATCATTTAAATTGTTTTAAAAATTTATTTATTTTATTTTGTGTGAGTATGCTGATGCTCTCTTCAGACACACCAGAAGAGGGCATCAGATCCCATTGCAGATGGTTGTGAGCCAGCATGGGGTTGCTGGGAATTGAATTCACGACCTCTGGAAGAGCAGTGATCTTAACCACTGAGCCATCTCTCCAGCCCCTAAATTCTTTTCATATATGAATATACAAGTATTATAGGAGAATGCTATATTACTTGGTTATCATATGACTTTTTCAAAAAGACTTTGTGTTAATCTATTCTTCCTCCAATCTCTGCATATCCTAATCCTTCCCTACAACATCTAATCCTTTATTCTAGGTGAGGTAATCCAAACTCAGAAAGGTAATGGGGCATTTTTTCTCTCATTTTTGGGTATTAGATAGGATTATATGTAAATGAGTGTTGTGATATAGTGACAATTGGCAAACTAGTAAGGGACAATGGCCAGTAGAAGGGCATGTTAAAGAGTGTGAAAGAAAGAATGCGGTATGAAGAAAGTTGGTAGCATTAAGGGACAGAGGGGTATTGGAAATGTTGCTTTTATCTCCCCAGATGAAGGGATGAGATGAGACCCATACCCAAGCTGTGTGAATGCATGGCTTGGGCTGAGACTGAGGTATATGTCTCTGTCTTAGGTCTGGAAGCTTCTAGGATCTGTAAAATCTAATCTTCCACTGTGACTGAATCAATTCAGCATCTCTCAGATTTGAACTGATTGTACTGCTTGGCCTCATATTAACTTTGGCAATATGTTCTAATCTTCTGGCTCATTCTCATTCTCTGGCTTGTTCTGTCTTCACCTGCACCTAGCTTGTTCTCTCTGCAACCTGCCTCTGTAAAGCTGGTAAACCTCCTGGTAAAACTGCCTCTGCCACTACCGCTTCTCTGTTCTTTCCTTACTGTTCTTATGTGTGTTGGGAGCACCTATCTGGGACTCGGTCTGTCAAATCATTCTCTGGTTTGTCACTTTGACCGCCACTCAATTAGCCACCACTTACATGACTGTTTCATTTTACAAACTAACCTTCATTGTCAGGGATTAAAGGTGTATACTTATGGCATGTCTGTATACAAACCAGATTATACTATAATCCAGGGTGCGTCAGTATTCAAGCCAAGTCATATAATCCTAGAAGTTTGGGGGATATGATTCCTTGCCAGAACAGTCGTGTTGCTGGATTAATAGCCCTCTGCAGGATATAAATGAAGCATAAACTCTTCATTCTTCTTGCTCCTTCCTTCATTTTTTTTAAATAAATGGCTCATGGCTCATATTAACCTTAAATTTGGGAATATATACGCTGGTTTTTAATTTGCACCTAATGTCTCCCCTCTACTCTTGTCCAGCCTTCACTCTGGGGTTTAAATCATCTTTCTGAAATAGTAAACCTATGGCATTAACAATATATTTTTTTTCTTCCACAATGACTCAGGATTCAAATTAAGGAAGCGACGCATCACTAATGAGCCTACTGGAGGTTCTGGGGCAACTGGAAACTGCCCTCACTTATTGGAAGCCATTCCCTGTGAAGAGCCATCCTGCTATGACTGGAAAGCAGTGAGACTCGGAGACTGTGAACCAGATAATGGAAAAGCCTGTGGGCCTGGCACTCAGGTTCAAGAGGTTGTATGCATCAACAGTGACGGTAAGACACACGCGTCATCACAGGTCAGAGAAAAGCTACTCAAGCTGGAGGATGTGATTCTACCTTATGTTAAAAGCAAATCTCTCTCTCTCTCTCTCTCTCTCTCTCTCTCTCTCTCTCTCTCACACACACACACACACACACATTCTTGTTGAATACAGTCATTACATTAGCTTTCCAGAATATTGATTTCATTTTGTGTTTTTATGAATAATATTTAATTATATTTTTGTATATTTGCTATCCATTGTTTAAGTTTTCTCTAGACACGGTCTGTGCATTTTCCCCTCGGCAGTCTTTCTTCTCTTCTCTCTGGCTGTCAGTCTCTCTTGCTCACCTACATTGCATCCCTCCTGTTTTCCTGTCAAACAGGCATAAAGATTTGTTTGATCCCTATAGAAAGTTAGAATTACAAATGAGATAAAACGTGATATTTGTCTTCCTGTGATCGACCTAACTCACACAGCACAATTATCTTGAGTTGTATGCATTTTCATAAGAACACGATAATTCTAGTATTCTTCATCGTGTATATCGCATATCTTCTTTGCCCATTCCACTGTGAGTGGACAGTGCCCTTTTAACTGTGAATGTAAAAGAGATGAGGTATGCTCAGATAAACTAACATCAGCAAGAGAATGTTTTAAAGCAAACATTTAGAAATAACAAGGAAAGGGCAATTTTTTTTCATTATTGTTTCATTCACTTGACTAGTAAATGTGAAGGAGCGAAAGGGTTGTTGGCGTGACTCCAGAATTCTTTCATTGCTCCTTGATTGGTCTCAGGGATGTGATTTTCCTGAGCCCTCGTGCCACAAGGCCTGTAGCAGCACCGTGGGCTGAAATCAGCATCCCCTCACTTCCAGAGGTGTAGCTGAGCCCACGGAGGCTTGTTGTCCACAGAGTTCTTTTCGCCAACCACAGTACAGCTTTCTACTTTACATTTCATCTTTGTTTAGTAAGATATCATGTCCCGATGTGATATCTGATCTAAGAAATGTACATTCCTCCTAAGAATGTCACTCCTGTTGGGGAGACCCCTCCGTGTATGCTCAGCAGTTCCTGAGCCACCCTCTTGATGGATCACCTCCAAGGGTCCTGCTCACTCTCAAATCCTATGACTCTGCATCTCAGTGAAGTACAGGCATTGAACCCCAGGGCCCCATGGTCTGACAGTTTGTGCTGTCCGCAGCATATGCAGAAGCATCCTGGTGCCTCCTTAGAGGCACTGCAACATCTGGCGGCGGGCATAATTCCTTCCATCTTACTTCTCTCCAGCAAGCAAAATTGTTTCCTCCTGTGGCTCAATCACTGCTCAGTAGCAAGAAGAACTCTCTGAGGTGGGACGCAGACACCGCTATCACGGAGAAATTAGCCTTTCACCTTTTAAACACAGGCTGTCATCCTGTCCAGGGTCTGCAGTAGCCGCTCAGGATAACATTGCGTAGAATCTGAGCTGGCGCTTGACATTGAACCGTGAAAAAGGAGATTGTTACTCTAGATCTTTCGTGATGAATTTATGTCCTTTGTTTTGTTTTATGGAGCTATAATAAGCTATGTTGAAACTTTAGCTTTCCCCTGTCTTTCCCTAAAGCACAAAGGAAAGGAGACAGAGATTGGCACTCTGATACTGGCATACAGGAAAACAAAAGAAAGAAAAAAATAATAATCTTTGCCTCTCTAAGTATGACTGGGAACGCCTACTTCAAATGTAATTTAGATTGAATGTATATTATGTGCCTGGTTGCTGAAAATCAAACAGTGATATTTAGCTCTCATTTTGATACTTCTTCATTTATTTTCTCAGTTCAAATAATCTTTCTTGCTTATTGAAGTTCTATTTTTAATTTTTTTATTATTTTAATATATTTAATATATTTTATTTTTATATATTAATTATATATAATATAAAATATGTAACTAAAATATATATTAAAAAGTCACTAGCAAGTGAACCCGTAAAATCATTGAAGGGATTTGATTCTGCAGATATTTTTTTTCTTTTTTTTATTTGATATATTCTTTATTTACATTTCAAATGATTTCCCCTTTCCTGGATTCCCTCCCCTCCCCAAAAGTCCCATAAGCCCTCTTCCCTCCCCCTTTTCCCCAATCCACCCCATCCCACTTCCCTGTCCTGGTATTCCCCTACACTGCTGCACTGAGCCTTTCTGGGATCAGAAGCAAGGTACTAGTCCAAAGTGTTGCAAAATGAGTGTCTGAATGAAGCAAAAATCTCAAACAGAAGTGAATTATCATCAAATTTCTGCCTTCATGTTATCCATCCACAAATTAATTAGATCTATCTTGTTTCATGCAAATGTATTAACAGATATTATGAAAACTGAAAATAGTTTATATAGGCGAGGGACCAACCTATTTAAATAAGTTCAGTGATTAGTTTTAATTTTGTCAACTGAAAAGTTAAAGTATCATAAGTAATCAGATTTTTTTCTCTATGGATTATTTGTTAAAAGCATAGATAGGTTAGACAAGTCCAATTGTATTACAAAATACTGTTGGTTATGACCAAACACAAGTTGATATCTCGTGAGGCATGTGAACTATAACACCTAAGAAGTAAGCATACATTGTCCCGTTGCCACTGTTTCCTTTATGAGGACACCTCATCCGCCATTGCATTGGCCTTGTACATACCATAATCAAAACTAATTTGCCAAAGGTGTAGCATAATACTTTAAGTGACTCAGCTAGGCAGGTGTACAAAGTCAAGCAAATCTTTACTATAAATCCAAGATTTGTACATGGCTGTGCTAAAAGTGCGTGAGCAAGACTGGAGACTGTAAACATCGCTTCCATTTCATCCTGTGGTCACCTAGTAAGTGTGTGGCAGCTGCACCAAATGTTGCTCTGTAATTAAATCAGGCCCAGGGAATTAACATTGATGAGTACTCCAGACTTTACCCCTAGGCTGGGACTGCAGCTAGAGATTTTGTTTTATAATTAAGTGAAAGTTCAACTAGGGACATGAAAAATTAGAGACAATGAATCTGGAAAATATTTTAACAGTATTTTCTGGTCCCACACTCCTCACTAATTTCACAACTTTGTTAAGGACACAAAAGCATCTGAAGTCTCAGGATATTTTATCCTGGAAAATTCTTGAGTAGGCGGCCAGAGACCATTAGGGATTCTATTGCTGCTTCTTTCTCCAATTGTCTTGTAAGGAACAGGGCTGGGGAAAGGTTGTGAAGAGTCAAGGGAGTTTTATGTAGATTCTCTGGCAAACAAGGATGAGTAACATAAGTTCACAGGGAAGAGAGCACAGGACACTCTGAGAAGAGATAAAGATCTGATGTATGATCAGAACTGAAAACCTTGAGTGAACCCAGTGCCAGATCTCTAGCACATTAGAGGCCCTTCTTCGGGTTTAGGAGAAGACATCATCCTAGAGGGTGTGGTACCTTTGAGAATATCCAACTTCCTCCTTTGTTTGCATCATACATGTAAGTTTCACTTAAAGATGTAAAATTGATGAGCTTAGAGGGTTTTGTTTCCAAGTCGGTGAGTTAGAGTCAGAACAAATGCCACTAAGCCGCAGATAGGCATGTGGTGGTCTGTTAATGTCTGCACTTCAACCTCTGGGAGGCTGAGAGGAGCATGAAAAGTTTAAACCAATGAGCTATGTAGCAAGTTCCAAACTGCCGAGCTAAGCCTGAGCACTGTCTCAAAATAGCAAATAAATAAAATAAGCAAGAGTTTGGGGGAAATTGTATATCATAGCTCAAGCCTGTGAACAAAATATTATTCATTATTTTCCTATAGAAAATGAAGTAAATTGTGGCATCAATGTTTTCTTCCAGGGCTCTTGCTTCAGAATGTTGACATTATTCCACATGAATGACCCAAATTCAGTGTTCTTGCTTAATCTTTTATAAACTGTCAGAACTAAGGAGCAGTCTAGAAGTAACTTTTATTTGAAAGATACAATTGTCTTCTCAGAGGCTTACTGCTAAATAAGCTCCCCCTTTCTAATTCTTTCTAGACTCTGGCTGGTTCAATTCAGTTGTTGTGGCTAAAACTCCTCTCTAAGCTAAATTACTCAAAATGGCTTCTCTCAGCTTCTGACTGAATTGGTCTGCTTGTCTTCAAACTAACTGGAATCTGTTCTGATCTTCTTTCTTCTCATCCTTTGACTTTTTCGATCTTCACCTACATTGCACCCCCGCCTCACACACACACACACACACACACACACACACACACACACACACACAACCTGTCTCTGCTCTACTCTCTTAAGTAGCTTGTCTTTCCTGTGCCGTTTTTGTGTGAATTGGTCACATCCTATCTCAAATTCATTCGGTCAAAGCTTTCTTTGGTCACTTTGCTCCTCAATTAGACATCATTTTCAAACATGGTTCATTCCTTCTATAAAATAACCTCTAATTGTCAAGTACTAAAGGTGCATACTCACGGTGTGTCTGTATAACAGTCAGATCATATTGTAATCCAAGGTATGTCTTTATCCTGGCTAGATCATATTGACCGAGAAGGTCTTTGGATATGATCCCAGAGCAGCCATATTGCTAGATTAAAATTCCTCTACACAGCTGTTTCAAATGCGGATGAATTTGTTACTGCCTTCCTTAATTTACTCTTGTTAGAAGATGATATTTGATTAACGATACACAATTCACTCTCATAACTGATTCATAATTGTATGAAGCCAAGAAGAAGTATATTTGTGAGTCTAGGCAGGAACTTGTCTGCTGAGGTACATCCCAGCCCTATAATTGATTTTTTAAAAAATATTGTCTTACAATTGTATAAAAAAGTTTGTTAGTGTGGTTCCTCATTTCACAGTCACTACTTATGCCACTGTGAACACAAGGAGAATCACTGACGAGGCCTTGGCAGTGTTTGCTTTATCATTCTTGAATGTAAAGACTATTACACCCAGAGACTCAGTGCCATAGCCTCCTGGCTCAATTTTATAAATACAGATGTCTACTTTATGCATAAAGTCTACTTTATGGTGTGTATATGAAATGTCACTGCCAGTTTCATAGACTTGAGCACTTGATCTCTATGTGATGGACATGTTTGGTGAGATTGTGGACTGTTAAGAAGATGGAACAAAGCTAGAGGAAGACACTAATGGGGACCAGCCCTGAGGTTTCCTCTCAGGTTCTCCCTCCTATCCTGTTTCAGCTTCCTCTTCTTTTAAGATGTAAGGACTCTCAACTGCATACCCTACCACCATTCCTACCCTTCCTTACCATGAGATAATGAATACCCTCAAACTGTGAACCAAAACAAAGTTCCTCCCTTTAAGTTACTTCTTACTAGGTGTTTGGCCACAGAACAGAAAAAAAGAAAAAATACGTATACAATTTACATCACGCAAACCTGACATTTATGGATAAGGTATTTAAGAGTGAAAACAGTAACTAATATAGTTTATAGTAGCAGTTTTTTGAGGTTAGCATGAGGCAAACTTCAAAAGCAAGAATGATGCTTGTTTGGGGAACTATTTTAATTTGTTATTAAAAATATCAGGAGCATTGACTAAAACTGCCTATCAGAGATTTTACTATTTTTGTCAATGACTTTGCCTACAACTGCTTAATCTTTTCAAAAGCTTTATCATCAATGTCTTCCCCCTGTAATTGGATGTATGCTTATTCTCTTCTACGTAGAGGAAAGGGAAGATGTATACTATTTCCTCTGAGTACTGCATACTATTCTTTGTTAATCAAAATTGTTTGGATGGAACACATAGAAGTTGGAGGGACAAACAGTAGAATATGCAGACCAAGGTTTCTATGAATAAAAATGCAGGTGATCATGGTCCAAAGTAATATTTTACTTGACTCAGAAGCACCGTGGGCTTTTCCAGAGTTGAGCTGATCAAACATCTTCCAAGGAAAAACCAGTCTGAGACTCCAAATAAATAAGTAGAAAATGTAACACATTAATCAATTACCTTTTTTACTGATTATTTTATTTATTTACATTTGAAATGTTATTTCCCCCTTCCCAGTTTCCCCTCTGCCAAACTGATTTCCCACTACCATTCCCATGCTTCTATGAGGGTGCTCCCCCACCCACCCACTCCTGCCTCACCATCCTAGCATTCTCCCACACTGGGTCATCTAGGCTCCTCAGGACTAGGGACCTTTCCTCCCATTGATGCGACATAAGGCCATCCTCTGCTACATATACGGATAGATCCATGGGTCCCTCCATGTGTGTCCTTTGGTAGGTGGTTTAGTCCCTGGGAGCCCTGAGGGGATCTGGTTGGTTGATATTGTTGATCTTCCTATGGGGTTACAAACCCCTTCAGCTCCGAAAGTCCTTCCCCTAACTCCTCCATTGGGATCCCTGTCCTCAGTCCAATGGTTGGTTGTGAGTATCTGTATCTGTATTGGTCAGGCCTCTCAGGGGATAGTGGTGCCAGGCTCTTGCCAGCAATAATGTCTGGGTTCAGTGTCTGCAGATGGGATGGATCCCCAGGTGGGGCAGTCTCTGAGTGACCTTTCTTTCAGTCTCTGCCCCACTATCTGTTCCTGAATCTCCTATAGACAGGGACAATTCTCTATTCATATATTTGAGATGGGTGGGTGGCACGTAAGGAACAGTAGATCTCTTCAGACATTCAAATACCCAGGCGTAGAGCAAGGTTTACCCTTCTGAATATGAGCATCTAAGGGTAAGAGGTACAGGACTGATGGAAAAACTTCTCCGCACAGTGGAACCTGAGCTGTGCATTGAGTTCCGTGTGATGGAACTCTTATCAGAATAAATTAAACTTTGAAGACTGTGATTATAGAAGGAAAAGAGATGACCTTTTCTTTTTGCAACAATCACTGGACTACAGCTATCTGGAAGAAAGAATGTGGATCCTACCAACTTAGTATTATCCTCATTATGCCAAGAGCTGTCCTGAGAAAATGAAAAATGGGGCTTTATCAGGAGTATCAGAGATGGATCAAAAGATTCATTGAAAAAGATTCAGGGATACTCATGGTAACCATGGGTATGTTCAGGAAGAAGATTCCATGATAAGCAAAAGAGTAGAAATATTATCTAAACTGAATGAAACAGAGATTATGAAGAGAATATCTTCTAACCTTAAAAGGACTGGTCATGGGGATGTATCCAATACCTTGTTAGCAGAACACTTCAGTGGTTCATTTTGTCTGGCAGGTATGTGACAGTCCCTGCATAATAGCAGCATCAAAACAAGCCCATTTGTCCTTCAAAGTAAAATAGGAGAATTTTACATTATGTCTGTCAGCATGTAGAGATGGCAAGAAATTTGAAAGTAGTAAGCAAAGATAAGAGATGAGTCTAGAAGCAAATGCATCAGGAAAAACTCAAAGGAAGATGGAGGATGTCTCCACCCCACCCCCACCCCTACGCCACCTCCCCATTCCCTGGGACCTCCAGTCTCTTGAGAGCTAAGTACATCTTCTCTTACTGAGTCCAGACCCAGCAGTCCTCTGCTGTTTATGTGCTGGGAGCCTCATATCACCTGGCGTGTGCTTCATGGTTGGTGCCTCAGTGTCTGAGAGATCTCAGTGGTCCAGGTTAGTTGAGACTGCTGGTCCTTCTATAGGGTCACTCTCCTCCTCAGCTTCTTCCAGCTTTTCCCTAATTCAACCACAGGAGTCACAAGCTTCTGTCCATTAGTTGGGTGTAAATATCTGCATCTGACTCTTTCAGTTCCTTTTGGGTCTTTCGGAGGGCAGTCATGATAGGCCCCTTTTTGTGAGCACACCATAGCCTCAGTATTAGTGTCAGGCTTTGGGTCCTCCCCCTGAGCTGGGACCTACCTTGGGCCTGTCACTTTACCTCCTTTTCCTCAGGCTCTTCTTCATTTTTGTCCTTCAAACAGGAACAATTCTGGGTCAGAGTTTTTGACTGTGGGATGGCAACCCCATCCCTCACTTGATGCCCTGTTTTTCTCCTGTAAATGGGCTCAAGTTCCATCTTCCCATTATAGGGCATTTCATCTAAGGTCCTTCTCTTTCACTCCTGAGAGTCTCTCACCTCATAGATCTCTGGTACATTCTGGAGGGTCCCCCCAATCCTGTCTCCTGAAGTTGCCTATTTCCATTCCTTCTGCTGGCCCTCAGGGCTTCAGTTCTTTTCCCCCACACAACACCAGATCATGTTCCCCTCTGATGGGGTTGGGGAGTGGGGAGGAGGTATGGGATGTGGAACAGTCAGAGGGTGGACCAGAAAGGGAATAAAATATGGAATGTAAAAAAAAAAAGATTAAATATTTTTTTTAAAAAAGGAAGACAGAAAAAAACTTCAAGCAGGCCATAGCTAATTACAAGTATTAATTTGGCATGAAAGAGATGACTGATTCCTTTAAGTCATTATTAATAGTAGCCCTTTAGCTCCCAAGAGTGTCTGGGTTACTGGGTTCCTCTGTGGAATTTAAATAATTCTAATTTATCTTTAGAGGTCAAAGAAACTTTAGAAGGCTATAAACCTGAAGATTCAGGGCAAGCATTTATTTTATTATTTTTAAATGTTAGAATAGCTTTAAGGTCTTTGGCTAAACATTGTATTTATAAATATTTTTGATTCTTTCTATCACAGAAAATCCTTTTGCTTTATATTTTATCAAAATCATCATCAATGATAGACAGGAGTATTATGATATACAAGAATGACAGACAGGCCAGTAATTAACCAAAATTTTGTTTAAATATATAATGAAACTTTATATAAGTTGGATTTGCTCATGTAACTTTAGTAAGAACTCTTGAGTTTAGACAGATGTACTTTTCTACACAACAAGCTGATAATGTCATTTCTCCATATGATCTATCGTGTACTGCCACCGAAATCTATTTCTTCTCACAAATTATAGGGCCATTATATGAAAAAGCTGATCTTGTAAATGCTACAACCCATTCGAAAACCAAATCTTCCCTCTATAATTTAAGTAATAAATGTACCAAGAAGTTTCCTTCCAGAAGAATGCTATGTTTTAATGTATTTTGAATATAATTACCGTGAGTATTGTGTTTAAATTTGAGATCTCTTACTTACAATTAGGATCAGCTAACACTGTTGGTTGGAATTTATTTATTTATAATTGGGTTAAGATTCTTTAATTTGTTTTAAAGATAGAAGCCATTGTATCTTTTTAGAAAATGTAAGACAACAGGCTATTCTTCAATGTTACTATGTAATAACAGCAATAATATAGTATATCATATATATTTTTTTAAATAAGATAAGCAACATATTTATATATTAATATATAAATAATCTGGTGTCAATTATAGAGATATGTCTGTTATATTTTGATATGCTTTTAACAGAAGTTATTTTCCTTTTTGAAAAAAATGGAACCAAGTCAATGGATTTTGAATTGCAATGTTATAGCTAACAGGAGGAATCTATGGAGAATTTTTTAAGTAGAATAACTTAAAGATGTGATAAAAAAAAATCCCCACTTGACTGTTAGCTGTCATTCTTAATGCCAAACTCAAGAGAAGACTAAGCCCTACATTGTCACATGCAGTGATAAGGTAACAACACAGCCAGAACATACAGTTTTCTTATATCTGGGTCATCTTACACCAGAATAGATAGACTAGAAAAATTAAGACAAACACTTGTTGACCAGTCCTGAGACATGTTTCTCAGTCTATGGATTGCCCACCCTCTCCCTTGCACATGATGTTTCTTCTGTCATACCTGTCCTCTTGTGATTTCACTGACTCAGCTAGCAAGTCACTTACTATCGAGCTTCTGGGTTTCTTAAAAGGTCAATTTATCACCCTTGCCCTAAATCATGTGATCAAAAATGTCTTAAGGCGAATCGGACCAAGGGAAACATCATATATTTTGGTGGGAGGTACTCACTAGAATTAGTGGTCAGCACAGAGACAACTTGCTCTGTTTCCTACAAATGATGCCTGTCCCTGCTCCTTCCTTAAATACTACCTAACTACCTTTAAAGAGCCCATTGCAATAGGCCTCTACAACTTCCTGCCATCAGAAGCCACAGTCAAATACTCCAGGCATTTCAAACCCACTGTCTGCCAACATTAAGTCCATTGGCATCCTTTCACAGTTGATTTCTTCTCTATTTTTATCAGCCTAGTACATGTTACCACAACGTAATCCTGTTGATAGATTGAAGATAGAGAGGGGCATAAAGTAGATAGGGAGACAAATTCCATGAGGGAGGTAGCACAAGGCACAAAGCAGAGGAAAAAAAAACCCTTCATTGCAACATTGTGAGATAACAAATGCTTTGGATATCTGAGAAATAGCCAAGAACCCAGTGTGCTTGTCGTGAAGCTATTTAGTGGGAGATGACTTGCAGGGTGGATTTAGAAATATTGCAGAGACCAGAAACATTCCAGGACTTTCTTCATAAGATAGGGATTCCCAGAGTCTGAAAAAAATTAGCCTTTTACATGTTCCCTAATAATCACTCATATAGTTCTGTTGAGATTGAGCTTTAATGAGCATAAAATAAAGAAAGAAAGAGGGGCCATAACATTAGTCCAGGTGAGAAAAGATAGTGTCTTAGATGAGAGTTCTGATAGTGCCATCTAGGAGGCAGATATGAAAGAATTATTATAATTGAGATCAAGGGAAATTACCAGAGATACTGCTGTCATGGGATCAAGTGTTCTTTATGCTGCCATTAGGATGCTTACTGTGAACCTTTTCTTGTTATATTACACAACTTGGCTGTTTTACAATCTCTTACTGGCATCCTGATGGCTCTTTTGTGAAGTTCAAAGCAATTTTGTAATTGCAAAATGCTCTCTGTCATTTCCCCTGCTATTTGTCCACCACATCCCTCCTTTTATCCCACACTGTATACTTTGAAACATTTAGAAAACAGTCAGTCTAAGTGTCTACCATAGTACTGTTAGTCGCTGCTGGATAATACCTTATTATCTTTGTATTCCTATTTGTTATGACGATCTCCACATTATAGCCTGCCAATAAACCTCTGGCACATCACTAATTTCTTTTACCCATAGACATCACTGCCTCTTAAGAAATGACTCTCAATTAATCTTTACATAATTTTTTTGTAATTGCCCTCATTGCAAATTCCAGCTTTGCCTGTCAGATGTCAGATAAAACTTGGAATCAAACTGCACACCCTATTAACATTTGGACACACCTTCAAATTCCATTACTCTCAAGTCTCAGTAGACTGGAGCATATAGACTGCCTTTTGGGGGGGGGTAAAAATAAACAGGATCAATTATTTTTAAAGTCCCTGAATTTTAAAGACTTTCTCTAACAAAAAATGTATCCTTTGATTATATTTTTTGATCATCAGTTTTCTGGATCCCAGTGATTTTAGCACTGAACAGAGGCCCACATGTGAGCTCTGACAGTCAACTTTCTTTTACTGTAATAAGATATGTGAAATAATCAACCTCTAAACAGAAACGCTTACATAGGCTCACAATCCTTATTCAAAGAGGGCCCATTACCTTTGATGGAGGTGCAGGATAACAAGATTAAAATGTAGCATTCATTCTCTGGAGTCTAACTTCTTGAGTTCTTTGTATTTATTGGATATTAGCCCTATATCAGATGTAGGATTGGTAAAGATCTTTTCCCAATCTGTTGGTTAACATTTTGTCCAATTGACATTGTCCTTTGCCTTACAGAAGCTTTGTAATTTTATGAGGTCCCATTTGTCAATTATTGATCTTAGAGCATAAGCTATTGGTGTTCTGTTCAGGAAATTTTCCCCTGTACTCATGTGTTCAGGGCTCTTCCACCCCTTTGGAGTACAGAGTTAAACAAAGAATTCTCAACTGAGGAATACTGGATGTCTGAGAAGCACCTAAAGTAATGTTCAACATCCATAGTCATCAGAAAAATACAAACCAAAACAACCCTGAGATTCCACCTCACACCAGTCAGAATGGCTAAGATAAAAACCTCAGGTGACAGTAGATTCTGTGGAGGAAGTGGAGAAAGAGGAACACTCCTCCATTGCTAGTGGGATTGCAAGCTGGTACAGATACTCTGGAAATCAATTTGTCAGTACTTCAGAAAATTGGACATAGTACTACCAGAGGACCCAGATTCTGGCGTATACCATGTAATAAGGACACATGCTCCACTATGTTCATAGCAGCCTTGTTTCTAGCCAGAAGCTAGAAAGAACCTAGATGTTCTTCAACAGAGTAAATACACAATGGGGTACTACACAGCTATTAAAAAACAATGAATTCATGAAATTCTCCAGAAAATGGACGGAAGTAGAAAATATCATCCTGAGTGAGGTAACCCAGTATGCACTCACCAATAAGTGGATATTAGCCCAGAAGTTCAGAATACCCAATATACAATTCACAGACCACATGAAGCTCAAGAAGGAAGACCAAAGTGTGGATACTTTGGTCCTTCTTAGAAGGGGGAACAAAATAGGAGGAGGTGATACAGAGACATGGGAGGAGATACAGAGGCAAAGTGGTGGTTTTGGTGAGCAGAGGGAGAGGGAATGGGATGGGAGTTTTCAGGGGGAAATGAGACAAGGGTATAACATTTGAAATGTAAATACGGAAAATATCTAATAAAAAAGAAAAAGAAAAAGTAAAAAATGCTACATTCAAATCATGGCTAGGCAATAAAAGAGAGATAAGGAAAGAAAAACCATGGCCCCCTTTCCCCTTCAAGGCCTGTGTTCAATGCCCTAACATACTCCACTGAGAAATGCCAAAAAAAACAAACAAACTCCTGATAGTCTAACCCTAGAATCATGCCTCATGGACCTTTAAGAGACTTTTGACATGTAAACTGTGAAACTGTGACACACACACACACACACACACACACACACACACACACCAAGATGACTCCTATTAACCAAAGGAACACAAACTCTTAAGAAGGTTAATATATATTTAGGCTAAAATAGGAGTTGTACAAAAACATTTAGTATCTTCCATAAGATTTAATAAGCTACAAGTATTCAGATGTATCATAATTGCCATACAAAAGTGTGAATGAGTTTCTATGGGAGACAAAAGTTATCAAAGATGACAACATTTCCACAGCATTTTATACAAATCAGAAGTGTTTGACAGTTTGGAGTTACCTATATCCAGTTATTCGTAAACAGAATTCCAGTCACAGGAGGGAAAAAGGAAGTTGGAACAAACTGTCTTGATCCTCCTTTAGAAAAACAAAACAAAACAAAACAAAACAAAACAAAACAAAACAAAATGAAAAGAAAACCAAAACCACAAACTTTAGCAATGAAAAATTAATCAAGGAACAATACCAAGTTTTTTTTATTGTAATGAGATTATTTTCCATTGGTCATGTTGGTACACTCTTGCTTCAATGTTACATATCCAGTTTACAAAGTAGAGATCTACAGGCATATGTTTCAGGGTCTGTGTTTCATAAGAGAAATATTTTATAAGTTGTTATAATCAGTGGAAGGAATGTTTCAAATTGCAATTAAGCAAATAAACAGAAAAAAGACAGAAGTTACAAAGCCAACTTCTATGTTATTCTGTAGAATGCCCATGATGTAACATGACACAGGTAAAAATACTTCTCATGAAGGTTGGGAAATATCTGAGCTCTGTGTGTATACATCTGTGGCAGCCACCGAAGAATGTATATGCTTATACATAATAAGACTATATATGCTGTGACATTTCTGTGTCAGGAAATTATTTTGGCTCATGGTTTAAGAATGGATCCAGTCCATCATGAGACTAGCCACACTCTTTCCTTATTCAAGAAGCAGAAACTAGACAGGTAGTGATGAGAGGCTAAAACAAATCTGTAGTGGCACATTTAAGAGTCTCATTCTGAAAATTCTTCCACCAGTTGGGACTAAGTGTTCAAACTCAAGAACCTATTAGGAAGGTTTCACATTAAAAGCATACATGTAATATCAAACAACCTATCATTTTAAATTATATTTTATGTTCATCAAACTCTTACATAATTCTACAATTATATTACTTCTGTTATATGTAAGTGGCAAGGTGCTTCTGCTCTGTGTTCTTGGAATTATTCATTATTGACAATGACAATTTGCTGACTGCTCACAGAGTTTTGTTTTTCTAAAAATATATTCTTATATTTTCAATTTGAGCTGAAAATATTATGATAGGTTTTCTAATAGTTTGATATACTTATTTGAAGTATATCTTAGTAGTATAGGTTTAAATTAAACAACATAGAGTCATTCATGTGAACTGAACTCACTATGATCCATTTATTGCAAGCAGGAATAAAATGAAAATATGTATGAGTCATAAAAGAAGCCTTGCCTTTTTTTCCAGTGTATTATCCTCTTATTCTAATTTAATAAAAAAAAAACAAAAAACAAAAACAAAATCCTTTTAAAAATGGATTTGATGAAGGCTTAAAATGTAGCTTTGGTCAATAGAAAGGATAGTATTAAGCGTGAAAACATGATAATCTATATAAAGAAATGTGCCCGTCAGTTCTCAGAAAACAGAAGTGTTTATCTCTTGTGAACATGGAAAAAGGCAGTGCAGTCTCCCTGCTGTCTCTATTAAAAAAATAATCCTATAATCCCTTGTCAAAGTCATGAGAGAGAACAATGAACATTCTTTCTTAAAACTCCTCTTTTACTAAATTTCATTTGCTATTGATTCGAGGTAGGAGTTAACCATAGCCTTCAACACGTGTTTATTTCTTTCCAGTTTTACCCTTTATCACATAAAAGAACAGCAATAATTCTTCTGACCTACAGAGATTCCCATTATTAGCCTGACTTCCTATACATACAATAGAGCTCTGAGAACACTTCCAAGTGTCCTGGAGAGTTCAGCCCCTGGAGAACTGTTTATGGCTGGCTGGACAACTCTAAGATTATAACTATTTTCAAACCCAATTCATTCCATTGCAAACTTTATGTATTTTGCTATTTATTTATATTCCCATCCAGATCAGATGATTATTCCCCTGAAGAGGACTGGTTTTTACCTAAGGTTCCCTGAAACATACAGTGTTATTGTTAGTAAGTAGAGTCCAGGCTTTTCCTAAAGCAGTGCAATTAATCCTGTGCCAGCTTAAACAGTTAAGGAAAAAACAGACACAGTTGTACTAGAAGAAGAACACATGGTCAATATCTGAAGTCCAGCTTCCATTCTGGTGAGTTGCTAAGCAAGACTATGGAATATTTGCATCATAGTACATGCAAGGTGCCCCTGGATTTCAACACACTGACAGACAGTTTGCCATTGAGGAGCAGATTCTGCTCACTACCACCAAACCAGCACTCCTGAAATTTTGGAGAATCAGGCAATGAATATTTAGAAACTGAAGAGCCAGTGCCTGTGTTTCAGAAAACTCATCAAGGAGAACATGCACAGGGAAGAAGATATTGTAAATTATCACGATCCTTAGAGTGATAAATCTCATCTATGACAACCAGTATCATTCTTAGTAATCTGAATTGAGCAATGAAGCCCCTAAATGAGGAGGTGTTTGGTTGGTTTGGTTGGTTTTGGTCCTGAGAATAAAACTCAATATGTGGAAGCACAAGCTACTAGTCAACAATGTATACTAAAAGAATTACAGTCCCAGAATGTATATTCTCAAATACAATCTGCAGAATATGTTTGGTAACAACAAGGTGAAGTGTTCCCAAAAGAAGATCAAAAAGAAATACAGGAAAGGGGAAGGAACAATTTTAGTTCTATAGAAGGTTATTTTCTTATGATTACCAATCCTGATAGCATACAGTATTACTACCAATAAAAGATTGATTTGCATTTCCCTGATGACTAATGATGTTGAACATCTGAGGAACACTCCTCCACTGTTGGTGGGATTGCAAAATGGTAAAACCGCTCTGGAAATCAGTTTGGCGGTTCCTCAGAAAATTGGGCATGTTACTTCCAGAGGACCCTGGCATACCACTCCTGGGCATATACCCAGAGGATTCCCCTGCATGCAATAAGGACACATGCTCTACTATGTTTATAGCAGCCTTGTTTATAATAGCCAGAAATTGGAAGGAGCCCAAATATCCCTCAAAGGAGGAATGGATACAGAAAATGTGGTATATTTATACAATGGAATACTACTCAGCAATTAAAAATAATGAATTCATGCAATTTGTAGGTAAATGGTTAGACCTGGAAAATATCATCCTGAGTGAATTAACCCAATCACAAAAGAATGCACATGAAATGCAATCACTGATAAGTGGATATTAATGAGCCCAGAAGCCCTAAATACTCAAGACACAAATAGCAAGTCAAATGATTCCCAAGAAGAAGAAAGGAGAGGACCCTGGGCCTGTAAAGATTGCTTCCAGTTTAGTAAAGAAACCGAGGGGGGAGGGGGAATTATTGGGGAACAGATCGGGGGGGGGAGAGGAACTATGGGAACTATGGTGGGTGGGAACTGGGAAAGGGGAAAGCCTTTGGAATGTAAACATAGAATATAGAAAATAAAATTAAAAAAAAAAGATTGAAACTGTTTTTGTATTTTATTTTTGATGCACAAAATGTTCTTGCAGCTTTCAGATCTCAGAGGTCTCTTCATTCTGTGCCGCCTGAGGGGAGTCATGAGAGTAGATACATCATAATCTTAATGTTACATGTTTATTTATTAATGTATCAGTGGTTAAGAGGCACACTTTTCTCAAGACCACTCTAAGAACCTAGAATTGGGCCAAATGATCTGTCTTCTCTGTCTTGATTTCTGCTAAAGTCACCAGCTTTCTCTTAGTCATCCAGGCTTAAAATCTCCAATACTACTTTGGCACCTCTCTTCTGTGTTCCAGATACTATCTGCTGTCAAGACCTTGGTTGTACTTTCAGAAAAATCTCTCCTATATCTGCTCCTTACACTTTGCTCTCATGACCACTAAATGCAGTTCAGAACAATATCAGTCAACTGTCACACCTGTAGTCCAGTCACGGAAAGCACGGCTCCTGACATTATTCTCTGTGCCTCCACATTCTGCCCACTTGTCTTTCCCAAGCAGGAACCTAACATGTTTGTCCCGCATGTAGGAAACCCCAGTTGCCAAAGAATAAAATCAGTTCTCTGGAGTTCCAATAGACTCAACAGACTCCACTGGGTCTTCTGCTTCTATCCTGGATTCTGCCTCTCTGAACCTCTGCATTCTATTCCGGATCTGCTGGTTGTCTTTGTCTTGACCCCTATCAAGTCTCTTTCTTGGTAAATCTTTTTTCCTTCTCTTTGCTTATATATTGTGAACCCTTTAAACATTATTTAAACTTATCTTACCTTTTCCAAAACAAAACAAAACAAAACAAAACAAAACAAAACAAACAACAAAACAAAGTTCACTACTCTCACCTAATTGAGGTATAGTATTTTGCTCTGAAATTTCCTAAACTTTCTGTATCAATGGATATATTTGTTACTAGTAATTCTTTCTTATTTTCTATAACAATTATCCTCTATATGTCTTATGAGCTCTACCAAAAGATATAGTCTCGTAAGAGCAGCCATTTTTCATTCTCTTTGATTTTATTTCTGTTATTACTATCAGTATTTCTGATTGCTATAGTCAATAAATACTTCTGGGTTAACATTTTAGTTATGCTAATTACTGCAAATTTAAAGTGTCACAAAAGTCTCTCTTTTATACTAATTTCATATTTTTGCCTATTCTTTAACTAGAACCAGATGTTTTGATTATTAGTTTCAATATTAATATTGATTTTTTCCTATTCATGACATTCGAAAATTCAGTAATTAGGTTTGCTGTCTCAAGTTCCAAATCCATGTTTTTGTAATTCTTTAACAGAGATTTAGAAATTGCAAATAAATTTAGAGAAAAATAATGTTTTCATCACTTATAATCTCTTTATTCCACAACTTATTTTACTTAACCATGATATAAAAATTTTATAAAGCTGCAAGAAAGCCAGGCGTGGTGGCACACGCCTATAATCCCAGCACTTGGGAGGCAGAGGCAGGTGGATTTCTGAGTTCGAGGCCAGCCTGGTCTACAGAGTGAGTTCCAGGACAGCCAGGGCTATACAGAGAAACCCTGTCTCAAAAAAAAAAGCTGCAAGAACATAGATGAGATTTATAAATTTTGCAATCATTTGCATCATATACTATCTATTTTTCATTTACTAATTATTTTCTATTTTTGTTTGTTTGTTTTTTTTTTTTTGATTTCTCAAGACAGGGTTTCTCTGTGTAGTCCTGGATGTCCTGGAACTCACTCTGTATACCAGGCTGGCCTTAAACTCAGAAATCCGCCTGCCTCTGCCTCCCAAGTGCAGGGATTACAGGCACGTGCCACCACATCCGGCTACTAATTATTTTCTAAAAGAAAAATTAAGAAACAAATTTAAGTTATAAAAATGCTGTTTAATAATTTTTACAATAATGTATTGAACTTTGTGAATATCCATCCATCAAAGAACTGAAGTCAATATATTTATGTGTTTAAATATTAAGCAAGTATGTTTTATGTTAAAATATTTTTATTGTGAATAAAACACCATTTTCTCTGTTTTCTGTGGTTCAGGCATTGAGATAGTTGAGTTGAGTTTGTCCACCATTGGTAATTTTTATGTTTTATAGTTCAAACTCCACAGGAATTTAGAAACTATCTCATTCACTCCTACCTGCACTGTATTTTTATTTTTATGTCAACTTGGCATGAGCTATAGTTGTTTGAGAAGTGGGAACCTTAATTGAAAGAATGTGCCACCCATTGGCCCGTAGGTAAGTCTGTAGCCTTTCCTTTATTGATGGTTTATGTGGAAAAGGCAAGTTGGAGGGGGCCACCTCAAGGTCTTTCTATAAGAAAGCAGGCTAGTCAAGCCATGATGACCAAGCCAGTAAACAACACTCCTCCATAAGCTCCGTATCTGTTCCTGTCCCCAGGTTTCTTGAGTTCTTGTTGCAACTTCCCTCAATGATGGACTAGAATCTGTGAGGTGAAAGAAGCCTTTAGATTTGGTCGTGACATTTTATTGCACCAAGAGAATCCTTAAGTAGCACATCTCCTTAACAAATTTAATGTAGATTATCAGGAAAAGGATAATGAAAAAATGACCAAAGAAACAGTATATGTGTGTTGCTATTCTAGGTTAAATATTTGCAATGCAGTGATACTGTTAATTTATATGCTTTTATTAATGTTTAAGATTGTCATGAAATGTGTTTTGATTCTATTATTTCCCTGTTCCAACTCTGTCCATATCTACATTCCTTTCCTAACACTTTTGGTCCTTTTTATTAAAATCCGTCCAGTCCAATTTTTTTGGCCATATATCCTTGGATATGTGTCCTTCCACTGGTATGTGGTCAGTTTATTTAGGGTACATTGTTTGAGAAAACTGTTCTTTTTTCCCCAGTAGCTAATAATAGCTTCTTATTTAGGTTCATGACAAATATCCTCTCCATGCTGGGGTATGGTCTCGCTTGAGATTCTACAGGTTTTATATATGTTGTCAGAACAGCCATGAGTTCACATATGCAGCTATCTCCTGTGTTCAGAATATACTGAACCGTGTTTGGTTTTTATACTGTATCCTCTTTCCCTCAATGAGCCTTGTAATGAAGGTATTTATATGTTCCACTTACAGTTGATCATGTTACAATCTTTAATTCTGTGCACCATGTTCAGTTGTGGATCTCTGTTAAATACCATTTTCTGCAAATAAACTCTACTTTCTTGAATGCTAAATGATACATTAATCTATGGGTATATTGATAAGTCATTAGAAGTTGTTTTAATACTATTAAATATAATAGTCCATTAAATATAATAATAGTTATAGGTTAACCCCCAGGGTCTGTACCCTTTTTAGCTATCAATTTCTGGCCTGATAATAAGGTCAGGAATGAATTTTGTCTTAGAGCAGACCTTAAATGCAATGAGAAAGCAGGTGATTATTATCAGAACATTTCTGCCACTATTAACATCAATTGACATATTTTGCCAGGCTGGTCATTATTATGGATTTCAGGGCTCAAAGCTGGAAAAGATTGTTCATGACTTTTTCCCCTCAATAGCATCCACAGAACCATCTAGCATTGTCAAACCAAGTTTGCACATATGAAGCATCCAGATCTATACCAGCTTGATTTCTCTATGTTCTGTGAATCAAGTATGTGGTGTCTTCAACCAAGGTCTTATGATAAGCACAAGACTAGGCAACACATATCTTGTAATGTCTGGGGGTTTATAAGATGGTCACTGGCCATCAACACCAAAAGATGCCCCTCATTCCTTATACTGGGCTTTTTATTTCTTAGTCTTTGGTGTCTAGTAGGGGCATCAGTCCCCATTATTATGTAACTTCATTTCAACTCTTTTTATGTGTGTTATTATGCATAGTTTAGGGAGCTTCTAAAATAGTTTTCATATGAATTTTTCCAAAATATATTTAATATTTCCTATCCCTCTCCATATTCCCTTCTCTACCCTGCCCTTGCACCCTTACCCCAATTCATCCCTTCCTGTTCTCTTACTCCCATTAATTCTTTATAACAATGCATTTTTATCTCCACCTCCCTAGAAACCCTCTCCCAAGGGGCCCTTCACAATTTCCAGACCCCGATGGGCATTCCAAACAAAGCACACATATCTAAAGATTTAAAGATCATATCAAAAAATGAGAGGAAACATGTAGGGTTTATCTTTCTGGGGCTTATTTACTTTATTCAGACTGATTGTTTTTAGCTCCATTCATTTATCTGCAAATTGCATAACTTTATGTTTCAAAAAGCTTTTTGAACAGAATCCAAACAGCATGGACATTAAGATCAATAAATAATAAATGGGATCTCATAAAACTACAGAGGTCCTGCACAGCAATGGTACTATCACTCGAGGCAAGTGGCATCCTACAAAAGAAAAACATGTTTACCTGCTGTCTTAGTCAAAGCTCTATTGCTGTGACGAGACCATGACCACAGCAACCTTTAGTAAAACATTCAATTCATGCTAGCTTAAATCTCAGATGCATAGTTCATTATCATCACAGAAGAAAGCATGTTGGCAATCAGGCAGACGGGGATGCAAAGAGGTAGCTGAAAGTTCTACTTCCCTATCAGTAGGAAGAAGAGAGAAAGATGAGAGAGAATGTGAGGGGGCATGAGAAAGAGCTAGAGAGAGAGAGAGAGAGGCAAAGACAGAGAGACAGAGAGACAAAGACTGGTCCTGGATTGACCACATGAAATTCCAAAGTCTACCCTCGCTGACATACTTTCTCCAACAAAGCCACGCCTACTCCAACAAGGCCACACCTCCTAATGCCACTCCCTAAGCGTTGAAATACACACATAAGCCTCTGAAATTCTTCTTATTTAAACTGCCACACTAGCTATACACTAAACAAAAGCTTAATCTAGAATATACAACAAACTTTAAAATCAAACAACCCCATTTTAAAAATGTGTCATGGAACGCAGCAGAAAATGTCTGAGAGATGAAGTACAAAGACAAATGACTGAAAAATACTTAAAAACGGGCAACATCCTTAGCTTTATGGGAAATGAAAACTGAAACTACCGTGAGAGTTCATCTTACCCAACTTAGAATGGCTAAGAAAAAAAAATCAGTAAATAAATAGAGAAATGATGACAAATGTCGTGGTGAATGTTGGGAAAAGCGAGTGCTCGTCTACTGCTAGTGGGGTGCACACTGGTGCAGTCACTCAATGGAGAGGTTCTTCAAAATGGCGAAAAACAGATCTAGCAGATGCTTCAGCTATACCACTCTTGGTCCTATATCCAAAGAACGTTATATTCTATGATAGAGATTTCTGCTCATCCTGTTCTATTCACAGTTACTGGAAATGGAAATAGCATAGGCATCCGTCAACTGAGGAATAGATAGTGCAAGCCTAGTTTATTTGTATAATAGAATAATTATTTGGACATTAAGAAAAATGGCACCTTCATTTTTAAGTATTCTATGCTATGATGGAAACAAATCCAAAAACAAAATCATGACAAACAGGAAGTAGCTTCTCATAAGAAAACGTAAAGCAACGAGATGATAGGATTTTAAAGAATGCTTTTTTCTTCTTATCCGAACAACTTTGATATAATTTCATTATCGCCTTCAATGCTTAAACTATAAACACACACTTATGTTACAGCTTATTTAAAATTTGTAATGTGAAGACCCTTAATAAAAAAATAAACCAATTTTGAATTCTCAACTGTTTAATGGAAGAAAAAAACTAAATTAAGAAACATGGAAGGAAAACAAAAACTTATAGATGCACAAGCAAAATATTAGAAAACAGTATGCTCTTATTCAATTTTATCTACAGATATGAGATTATATAGAACGTTGTATAAATCAATGCAGGGAATATTTACTCATGAATATTTTAAGATATATTGATCTCTGCTAGTCACTTATTAGTCAAGAGTGACCTACTTTTCTGCTGGGTGCATGCCATGAGGAAATATGCACGTTCTGAGGAGAGAATGGGAGGCAGGCTATGATCTATGGGCTTCTGAAAATTTTGTCTGAGAGTTAGAGGATTTGTGTTGTGAATGACCTCATCTGAAGAATTTCCTCTCATTGAGTTTTCACTCCATATCATAGAAAGCTCTTTTATGAAGATTCTTCTCATGTTAATTCTACCTTCCTTAAGTTTAGACACATTTGTCTGGATTTAGATCCTAATATTTTTAGGAATACTAAAATATTATGATATTACAAATATTATTCAACCTTATATCAGGAAGGAATTTTATGAATGTAAAGGTCAGACATAATATTTCCATTAGGAAGCATATTCTGAATTCCTATAAACAACCATCTTCACAGTGAGTAGCCTATTTTTTATTGTGCCTGTTATGAAGCCACTACCACAGAAAGTGCATTGAAAATTATGATAACATTTATTTATTACATTACAAAATATCTCTATAATAGAATTTGTGGTGATAAACTTGATAGTGTTTTATACTCAAGAATACTTTTACCTTTCTTGAAAATAACTATGATAACTTCTGCAATTAATCTTCCTTTGTATTGACTACTAAAAACCTGAGAGTTAAGGTTTTTGAGGTGCTTGCAACCCAATGAAATCCTCAAGATTCCATTTAAACAAATAATCCCTCTGTTTCTACTTTCAAAAAATAGATTTGTCATTTGCCTCTTTTTAATTACCACCAGCTAATGCATATATTAAGTCATATTAAAATATATTTTTGAGAAAACAGGTAACCTGTGAATTAATGAACACATTAAATTCCCTCATATCTATCAGCCTAATGCATTTTGAGACAAATCAAAACAAATCTATGAGTTGAAGGGAAAAGTCATAATGGAAACATGATGCTATTAAGCAAATATTCAAAATAAAAACAACAACAAAACACCTTTATGCACATGTCTTAAACTTTTGGACTCAGTGTCTCTAGAAATTTCTGTCTTGAGAAGTCATGCTGGCCAATATTAACTTTTAAAAATTTTGTGTTTGCATAAATTCCTTGGAAGTGTGAGGCTGTGTGAATATAACACCATGTGAAACTCTTAGAGAAAAGCTAAGAGAATTGAAGGTGACTTGAAGGATTATCTATAGAAAGACAGTAAAGCCAGCTCAGGCTAAGGATTCTTCTCTAGTAGTCTTTGATTATGCCTGTGGTTAAACACATTCAGCAGTATGAAAAAAAAATCTAAATGTACAGTAACTTCTTATGATCTCTGTACCTGGTTCATTGGTTATGTTTTGATAATTATGTAGAATAATTATAGGGATATTAAATGATGACATTTGAAGAGCAATATCTGTCAGTTACCATTTTCTAAATGGTACAGTCAGCATTCTTGTTCCCTATAAAATCTTTTAGTGTATTTGTTGACTGATGGCCTGAATATTGATTCCTGCTGTTTCCATGACTAAAATTGATCCTCTGCCCTACTGAGACCTCTACCTGTCATCAGTCTTACTTTTTCTTTTATGCCAAAATGACATTTGATTGTATTATGTACAGAAGAAGTCTTCTGTGGGGAAGTGTGATCAATATGCTTATGGACACTGATTTTACAGACCTTACATGGAACCACATTTATGAATGAAAGTTGAAGGGTAGATCATGTTAGATTTAAGATAAAATTGTCACCTTTTGCTAAACTTAATATTTACTGCCTACTTCAAAAATATTGCATATTGATATATTAATGTGATTCAATCAAAAACATTCACAAATACTTTGCAGCATATTGTAGTCTATACAAAAACCTTTGCATAATTGGTATGATGATAAAGGGCTTACAACATTAATAGGCAAAACGACAATGAATAAAACATAAAAACTATATGGATGAAGTTGTCTGAAAATAAAATATACATAATTATCCTTAAATGAATCATATTGCCAATAGCAAATGATTGTAGTTTGTAAGTTTCCTCTGCTATGTTCAGCTATTATATCATATTTAACCCTAAAACCAGTCACTAGAGGATTTGATTCTATTATGTAAAGAAGCAGATTCATGAAACTAATAAACAGAAACATGGTATAGCTAGAAAAAAAAACCAAAGCTCAGGTCCACTGATTCTTATCCTTGTAGATTCTCAGACAGCAACAGTAAATGCTAGTCTGGATCAGAGTTAACAATCCCTTTCAAGTATGGTGGTCAGAAATATTTGACATTATGGTCCATACTGATTCAATGGGTTCAATAACTTAAAGAATATAATTCATTAAAAAGTTAGAGGAAGCCCTAAAAGGAGATTTAAAGGCACAAAATAGCTTGAAATGGCAAAAGAATGTGAAACTTCTTTGATTCTGAAGAGTGGACTAAAGCTAAACAACCAACATCTTCTGAAAGTTTAACATGAATCTAGCTTACTCTTTATTGCTTGGAAAAATTTAAAGGTGATAATTTAATTCTGTTTTTATAGAAAAATAAACTGAGAGTTCAGAGGTTAAATATCTTAGGAATGTCATACACAAGACTTGTAATAAAGGTAATGATGGAAATAATAATAATCAGGACCAGTGCTGCTTCTCAGAAAGATTAAAAAGTGTGTAAAGTATTTCTAAAAATAGATGGAAATACTGAAGAGTTAAGAAGGTGATGAATATTTGGGGATGCATGTTGGAAAGCCATGATAACAAGAGGATCCCTGGAATCTCCATTACCCATCTGGAAAATTCCCAACTGAGAAACTGCATCTCAAAATATAACAAAACAATAACGATAACAAGTTAGATGGTACTTACACCACCTGAAGTTGTCCTCCTGCCTCAATACACACATGATTGTGTACTTGCCCATACATGCACACAAAGACTGTAAATAGTGCTAAAAATCAATAGAAAAAGTCATTACAATAGAAAAGTTAGGATATTAAAAAGAGATTTTTAAAATAAGTACATTAAAATATACATGTATTTGTTAATAACTGAAATATACCAACTCAACCTCAAATTCCAATGGCTATCCACTAGGGTAGTTAAAATTGAATCATTAGAACAATCAAGACTTGATGAGGATTTGGAACAAGTAGACTCTTCAAAGCTGGATAAAAGTGAGTTTGCTATTTTCTAACAAAATCAGCATTCTAAAACTGGTGACATAGGGATCCTACTTCTATGTACATAATAAAAAAGAAAGCTAAATTGCATTAAATCCATACAAAGCACACTAAAAACATTAATTGTACCAATTCAAAGTGCCATAAATTAAACACATCAGTTCCTGCACTTGGTTCCTGGTTGGTGGCACTGTTTCTGGATGTCTTGGAATGTTCAGATTGTGAAGACATAAAAGAGGAACCACATCTCTGGCAGAAACACTGAAAGTTTATAACTTCCCCCTCCTTCTTTACTCTCTCTACTTTCTGTGTACAGTGGAGATTACTTCTTAGCTCTCTGTTTAAGTTATCTGTGATTTTTTTTCCTCACACAGGATTATATTTTCTAACTTCACCCATTTGCCTAAGAATTTCATGAATCCTTTGTTTTTAATAGCAGAGTAGTAACTCCAATGTGTAGATGTGCCACATTTTCTGTATCTATTCCTCTGTTAAAGGACATCTGGGTTTGTGGTTGATTTTCAGGGAGATATATAAATGCTTTTATACTTTTCTCCTTGTCTTTCTTTTTTATTGGATATATTCTATATTTACAATTCATTTCCCTTTTTCTGGTTCCCCACCCCAAGGGTCCCACATGCCCTTTTCCCTCCCCCTGCTCTCTCATCCACCCCCTACCACCTCACTGTTCTTGTACTTCCCCACAATGATGCTTTGGTCCATTCTAGCTCCAGTGTCCACTCCTTTCTTCTTGTCAGACCTCACTTGGTATGTGATTTATGTCTTTGCTGTTCCAAGATTCTAGGCTAATATCCACTTATCAGTGACTGCATACCATGGGTATTCTTTTGAGACTGGGTAACCGTACTTAGTATGACGTTCTCCAGCTCCAGCCATTTCTCTAAGAATTTCATGAATTCATTGTTTCTTTTTTTTTTATTGATCCAAAGTTTATTTATTTATTTATTTTTTTAGTTATTTTTATTTTCTATATTCTATGTTTACATTCCAAAGGATTTCCCCTTTCCCAGTTCCCACCCACCATAGTTCCCATAGTTCTTCTCCCCCCCAACTATTCCCCAATCATTCCCCCTCCCCCCTCGGTTTCTTTACTAAACTGGATGCAATCTTTTACATGCCCAGGGTCCTCTCCTTTCTTCTTCTTGGGAATCATTTGACTTGCTATTTGTGTCTTGAGTATTTAGTGCTTCTGGGCTCATTAATATCCACTTATCAGTGATTGCATTTCATGTGCATTCTTTTGTGATTGGGTTAGCTCACTCAGGATGATATTTTCCAGGTCTAACCATTTACCTACAAATTGCATGAATTCATTATTTTTAATTGCTGAGTAGTATTCCATTGTATAAATATACCACATTTTCTGTATCCATTCCTCCTTTGAGGGATATTTGGGCTCCTTCCAATTTCTGGCTATTATAAACAAGGCTGCTATAAACATAGTGGAAAATGTGTCTTTATTGCATGTAGGGGAATCCTCTGGGTATATGCCCAGGAGTGGTATGCCAGGGTCCTCTGGAAGTGCCATGCCCAATTTTCTGAGGAACCGCCAAACTGATTTCCAGAGTGGTTTTACCATTTTGCAATCCCACCAACAGTGGAGGAGTGTTCCTCTTTCTCCACATCCTGGCCAGCACTTGTTGTCTCTTGAGTTTTTAATCTTAGCCATTCTGACTGGTGTGAGGTGGAATCTCAGGGTTGTTTTGATTTGCATTTCCCTGATGACTAATGATGTTGAACATCTCTTAAGGTGTTTCTCGGCCATCCGAATTTCTTCTGGTGAAAATTCTTTTTTTAGCTCTGTGCCCCATTTTTTGATAGGGTTATTTGGTTCTTTGCGGTCTAACTTCTTGAGTTCTTTGTATATATTGGATATTAGCCCTCTGTCGGATGTGGGGTTGGTAAAGATCTTTTCCCACTTTGTTGGTTGCCGTTTTGTCCTTCGGACAGTGTCCTTTGCTTTGCAGAAACTTTGTAATTTTATGAGGTCCCATTTGTCGATTCTTGATCTTAGTGCGTAAGCTATTGGTGTTCTGTTCAGGAACTTTTCCCCTGTGCCCAAGTCCTCCAGGGTCTTCCCAAGTTTCTTTTCTAATAGTTTCAGTGTGTCTGGTTTTATGTGGAGGTCCTTGATCCACTTGGAGTTGATCTTAGAGCAAAGAGATAAGAGTGGGTCAATTCGCATTCTTCTGCATGTTGACCTCCAGTTGAGCCAGCACCATTTGTTGAAAAGGCTATCTTTATTCCATCGGATGGTTGTGGCTCCTTTATCAAAGATCAAGTGACCATAAGTCTGTGGGTTAATTTCAGGGTCTTCAATCCTGTTCCATTGATCTGTTTGCCTGTTGCTATACCAATACCATGCAGTTTTTAACACAATTGCTCTGTAGTACTGCTTGAAGTCAGGGATATTGATTCCCCCAGAAGTCCTTTTATTGTTGAGAATAGTTTTAGCTATCCTGGGTTTTTTGTTGCTCCAGATGAATTTGAGAATTGCTCTTTCTAGATCTATGAAGAATTGAGTTGGGATTTTGATGGGGATCGCATTGAATCTGTATATTGCTTTTGGCAAGATGGCCATTTTTACTATATTGATCCTGCCAATCCAGGAGCAAGAAATATTTTTCCATCTTCTGAGGTCTTCTTCGATTTCTTTCTTCAAGGACTTGAAGTTCCTGTTGTACAGATCTTTCGCTTGTTTGGTTAGAGTTACGCCAAGATACTTTATGTTGTTTGTGGCTATTGTGAAGGGTGTTATTTCCCTAATTTCTTTCTCAGCCTGCTTGTCCTTTGAGTACAAGAAGGCCACTGACTTGCTTGAGTTAATTTTATAACCTGCCACTTTGCTGAAGTTGTTTATCAGCTGTAGAAGTTCTCTGGTGGAGTTTTTTGGGTCGCTTAGGTAAACTATCATATCGTCTGCAAATAATGATAGTTTCACTTCTTCCTTTCCAATTTGTATCCCTTTGACTTCCTTATGTTGTCTAATTGCTCTTGCTAGAACTTCAAGTACTATATTGAAAAGATATGGAGAGAGAGGGCAGCCTTGTCTAGTCCCTGATTTTAGTGGGAATGCTTCAAGTTTCTCTCCATTTATTTTGATGTTGGCTACTGGTTTGCTGTAGATTGCTTTTACTATGTTTAGGTATGGGCCTTGAATTCCTGCTCTTTCCAAGACTTTTAGCATGAAAGGATGCTGAATTTTGTTGAATGCTTTTTCAGCATCTAATGAGATGACCATGTGGTTTTTTTCTTTCAGTTTGTTTATGTAGTGGATTACATTGATGGATTTCCGTATATTGAACCATCCCTGCATCCCTGGGATGAAGCCTACTTGATCATGGTGGATGATCGTTTTGATGTGCTCTTGGATTCGGTTAGCAAGAATTTTATTTAGTATTTTTGCATCTATATTCATCAGAGAAATTGGCCTGAAGTTCTCTTTCTTTGTTGGATCTTTTTGTGGTTTAGGTATTAGCGTAATTGTGGCTTCGAAGAATGAGTTGGGCAGTGTCCCTTCTGTCTCTATTTTGTGGAATAGTTTGGAGAGTATTGGTGTTAAGTCTTCTTTGAAGGTCTGGTAGAATTCTGCACTAAAACCATCTGGTCCCGTACTTTTTTTGGTTGGGAGGCTTTCTATAACCCCTTCTATTTCTTTAGGGGTTATGGGACTATTTAGCTGGTCTACTTGATGCTGATTTAATTTTGGTATTTGATATCTGTCTAGGAAATCGTCCATTTCCTCCAGATTCTCCAGTTGTTTTGAGTATAGACCTTTGTAGTAGGATCTGATGATCTTTTGAATTTCCTCAGTTTCTGTTGTTATGTCTCCCTTTTCATTTCTAATTTTGTTAATTTGTATACTGTCTCTGTGTCCTTTGGTTAGTCTGGCTAAGGGTTTATCTATCTTGTTGATTTTCTCAAAGAACCAGCTCCTGGTCTTGTTGATTCTTTGTATGGTTCCCTTTGTTTCTATTTGATTGATTTCAGCCCTGAGTTTGATGATTTCTTGTCTTCTACTCCTCCTGGGTGAATTAACCTGTTTTTCTTCCAGGGCTTTAAGGTGTGCCGTTAAGCTGCTAGTGTATGCTCTCTCCAGTTTCTTTTTGGATGCACTTAGAGCTATGAGTTTTCCTCTTAGCACTGCTTTCATTGTGTCCCATAGATTTGGGTAGGTTGTACCTTCATTTTCATTGAATTCTAAAAAGTCTTTGATTTCTTTTTTTATTTCTTCCTTGACCAAGGTGTCATTGAGTAGAGTATTGTTCAGTTTCCATGTGTATGTGGGCTTTCTGTTGTTTTTGTTGCTATTGAAGACCACTCTTACTCCATGGTGATCTGATAAGAGGCATGGGATTAGCTCGATCTTCTTGTATTTGTTGACATCTGTCTTGTGACCAATTATATGGTCTATTTTGGAGAAGGTACCATGCGGTGCTGAGAAAAAGGTATATTCTTTAGCTTTAGGATGAAATGTTCTATATATATCTGTTAAATCCAATTGGTCCAGAGTTTCAATTAGTTTCACTGTGTCCCTGTTTAGTTTCTGCTTTCCTGATCGGTCCATTGAGGAGAGTGGGGTGTTGAAGTCACCCACAATTATTGTGTTAGGTGTAATGTGTGCTTTAAGCTTTAGTAAGGTTTCTTTTACGAAGGAGGGTGCCCTTGCATTTGGAGCATAGATGTTCAGTATTGAGAGCTCTTCCTGGTGGATTTTCCCTTTGGCCAGCAAGAAGTGACCTTCTGAGTCTCTTTGGATGATTTTAGGTTGAAAGTCAATTTTATCGGATATTAGAATGGCTACTCCAGCTTGTTTCCTGAGACCATTTGCTTGTAAAATTGTCCTCCAGCCTTTTACTCTAAGGTAGTGTTTGTCTTTAACGCTGAGATGTGTTTCCTGTATGCAGCAAAATGTAGGGTCCTGTTTCCGTATCCAGTCTGTTAATCTATGTCTTTTTATTGGGGAATTGAGTCCATTGACGTTAAGAGATATTAAGGAATAGTAATTATTACCTCCAGACATTTTTGAAATTATATTTATTTATCTTATTTATTTTTTATATTTGAGAGGTTATCTTCTTTTGGGTTTGATGAGAGGAGGTTTCTATCTTGCTTCTTCCCGGGTGTAGTTTCCGTCCTTGTCTTGGTGTTTTCCCCCTATTATCCTTTGTAGGGCTGGATTTGTGGAGAGATATCTTGCAAATTTGGTTTTGTCATGGAATACCTTGATGTCTCCATCAATGGCAATTGAGAGTTTTGCTGGGTAAAGTAGTTTTGGCTGAAGTTTGTGTTCTCTTAGAGTTTGCATGATATCTGCCCAGGATCTTCTAGCTTTCATGGTCTCAGGTGAGAAGTCTGGTGTTATTCTGATAGGTTTTCCTTTATATGTTACTTGGCCTTTTTCTCTTGCTGCCTTTAGTATTCTTTCTTTGTTTATTACATTTGGAGTTTTGATTATTATGTGACGGGATGTATTTCTGTTCTGGTCCAGTCTGTTTGGGGTTCTATAGGCTTCTTGTATATTCATGGGCATCTCTCTCCTTAGGTTGGGGAAGTTTTCTTCCATAATTTTATAGAAGATATTAGCTGGCCCTTTAATTTGTAAATCTTCACTCTTGTCTATACCTATAATCCTTAGGTTTGGTCTTCTCATAGTGTCTTGGATTTCCTGGATGTTTTGGGTTACCACCTTTTTGCATTTAGTATTTTCTTTGACTGTTGAATCAATGGTTCCTATGGTATCTTCGGCTTCTGAGATTCTGTCTTCTATCTCTTGTATTCTATTGTTGATACTTGCGTCTATGGCCCCTGATTTCTTCCCCAGGTTTTCTATCTCCAATGTTGTCTCCCTCTGTGATTTCTTAGTTGTTTCTACTTCTGTTTTTAGTATCTGGATGGATGTGCTCAGATCTTTCGCTTGCTTGATTGTGTTTTCATGAATTTCTTTAATAGATTTTTGTGCTTCCTCTTTCATAGCTTCTACTTGTTGGCCCACGTTCTTCTGTAGTTCTTTAAGTGACTTTTGTCTTTCTTCCTTATTGTCTTCTTCTCTTTGATCCATCTTCTCCTGCATTTCTTGAAGTGATTTTTGTATTTGCCTCATAAAGGCTTCTAACTTTTGATCCATTTTCTCCTCTATTTCTTTACGAGATTTTTCTATGTGTTCAGCTACCAGCATCCTGACCAGTGATTTTATATCCAAGTCTTGTTTTTCTGGTGTTTTAGGGTATCCAGGGATTCCTGTTGTTGGAGAACTGGGTTCAGATGCTGTCATGTTGCCTTGATTTTTGTTAGTAACGTTCCTTCGTTTTCTTTTTGCCATCTGGTTATTTCTGGTTTTAGTTGGCCTTGTTGTCAGTGGCTGGTGTTTGAATCTCCTGTGAGGCTGGGCTCACCTGTTGTTTCTCTATTGGTGAATATGTGTGACTGCTGCTTTAAGGGATCATAAGCTGGCTGCCACCCATGCGATTGTAGCGCCTGTTGGAGTCTGTCTACCTGGGCTTCTCCAGCTGTGTCCTGGTTGCAAGGAACTCCGAGAGCCTAGCAGATCCCCCGTGAGGGTAGCCCTGGAAGGGGTGTTTACCTGGGTCTTTCCAGCTATGTCCTGGTTGCAATATGGAGGCCCGTTGCTACCACTGGTCCAGGGGCCGGCGAGCTGGTTGCAGAATGCAGCCTCGGTACTCGCCAGAGGGCAGGGAATGTCCCACAGAGCCTGGGCCTTTCCAGCTGTGTCCTGGTTGCGATATAGAGGCCCGCCGCTACACCACTGGTCTAGGGGCCAGCGAGCTGATTGCAGAACGCAGCCTAGGTGCTCACCAGAGGGCGGGGATGTCCCACAGAGCCAGGGCCTTTTCCAGCTGTGTCCTGGTTGCAATATGGAGGCCCGCCGCTACACCGCTGGTCCAGTGGCCAGCGAGCTGGTTGCAGAAGGCAGCCTTGGTGCTCGCCAGAGGGCTCGGGGATGTCCCACAGAGCCTAGGCGGGACTCTGCCTGCTTGGCTCTGAGACCCTAGCAGATACCCCCGTGAGTGTAGCCCTGGAAGGGGTGTTTACCTGGGCCTTTCCAGCTGTGTCCTGGTTGCAATATGGAGGCCCGCCGCTACACCGCTGGTCTAGGGGCCGGCGAGCTGGTTGCAGAACGCAGCTTAGGTGCTCACCCAAGGGCGGGGATGTCCCACAGAGCCTGGGCCTTTCCAGCTGTGTCCTGGTTGCAATATGGAGGCCCGCCACTACACCGCTGTGAATTCATTGTTTCTAATGGCTGAATAGTACTCCATTGTGTATATATACCACATTTTTTTGTATCCATTCCTCTGTTGAGGGACATCTGGGTTCTTTCCAGCTTCTGGCTATTATATATAAGGCTGCTATGAACATACTGGAGCATGTACCCTTATTGCATGCTGGGGAATCTTCTGGGTATATTCCCAGGAGTGGTATGGCTGGGTCCTCCGGAAGTATTATGTCCAGTTTTCTGAGGAACCGCCATACTGATTTCCAGAGTGGTTGTACCAGCTTGCATTCCCACCAGCAGTGGAGGAGTGTTCCTCTTTCTCCACATCCTCACCAACACCTGATGTCTTCTGAGTTTTTAATCTTAGCCATTCTGACTGGTGTGAGGTGAAATCTCAGGGTTGTTTTCATTTCCATTTCCCTAATGACTAATGATGTTGAACATTTTTTAAGGTGTTTCTCAGCCATCCGAATTTCTTCAGGTGAAAAGTCTCTGTTTAGCTCTGTACCCCATTTTTGGATAGGGTTATTTGGTTTTCTGGGGTCTAACCTCTTGAGTTCTTTGTATACATTGGATATTAGCCCTCTGTCGGATGTGGGGTTGGTGAAGATCTTTTCCCAATTTGTTGGTTGCAGATTTATCCTTTTGACAGTGTCTTTTGCCTTACAGAAACTTTGTAATTTTATGAGGTCCCATTGGCCTTGCTCTTAAAGCATAAGCAATTGGTGTTCTGTTCAGGAATTTTTGGACTCAACTAGGATAATAGCTGCTTTAATTTTAAAGAAAGAGTATCAGTCTTCTATGTTCTATGATGTACCCAGTATATGTAGAACATCCCTCTAAATACCTAGGTAATGCTGATGGGTCTCACATCACACAATCTGCAGACCCCAACCTCTACTAACTTTTGTGCTACCCTCTTTATGTCTGTGTGAAATTTCATGCTTCCTGTGACTCATTGATAGCAGAGGATGGCCTTGTTCGACATCAAAGGGAGGAGAGACCTTGATGCTGAGAAGGCTCTATGCTACAGCATAGGGGAATGCCAGGACAGGGAAGCAGGTGGATTGGCGAGCAGCGGGAGGGAGATTGGGTTAAGGGGTTTTTGAAGGGGAAACCAGGAACAGGGATAACATTTCAAATGTAAATAAAGAAAATATCTAATAAATAAAAGAGGCACATTGAACACCATCTCCTCCATGAATCAGTCAGAACCTAATACCTTCCCTGTTGCATCTCAGTACTGGTTCTCTTACATTTCTATCATAGCATATATTAAACCTTTCACATACTGTATTTTCTTGTTCACCATCTGTCTTTCTGATTTGAGCTATGCAAGTGGATATTACAGATAAAAAGAAAGTTAAGCAGTAGGTATCAACAGTTTTAATATAATTTAGACAATGTGGCCAGAGTGGTAGATCTAGAAGATACTCTGCTCCTGTTACCCACGAGATACTTCTGCCTCTGATGTCTTCATTTCACTTCCATGAGCATACTGTGTCTGTCTTTTCTGTCCATGAACTTCACAGCATCCTGTGTCCTCTACCATGTAACACAATTTTATTATTTAAAAACCTTACTAGTTCCTTCATTACAAATGTCTAAGTTCCTTGGTGATCACCTAAATATCAGAGAGAACATAGACTAGAAGACAGTATATATATATATATATATATATATATATATATATATATATATCTTTAAAATCTTCATAAACATTTAAACTTATATAATTGCCTACTAACAACTCAAATTTACAGAAGACCTAAGAGAGGCTTAAAATAAAGTGACTGCCAAAAGGACAGTGAGAATATGTAAGGATTATCAGCTTACATAATTTCCTGTGCTTTATTTCTTTACAGATTGCCATTAAATTCAGAGCTTTTACTTCTTAAAGGTATATTTTTTATTTTGAAAGATGTATTACTTATTAATTGTTGTAAAATACCAGGACCCAATTTTCTGAGGAACCACCAAACTGATTTCCAGAGCGGTTTTACAATTTTACAATCCCACCAACAGTGGAGGAGTGTTCCTCTTTCTCCACATCCTCGCCAGCACTTGTTGTCTCTTGAGTTTTTAATCTTAGCCATTCTGACTGGTGTGAGGTGGAATCTCAGGGTTGTTTTGATTTGCATTTCCCTGATGACTAATGATGTTGAACATCTCTTAAGGTATTTCTCGGCCATTCGAATTTCTTCTGGTGAAAATTCTTTGTTTAGCTCTGTACCCTATTTTTTGATAGGGTTATTTGGTTCTTTGGGGTCTAACTTCTTGAGTTCTTTGTATATATTAGATATTAGCCCTCTGTCGGATGTGGGTTGGTGAAGATCTTTTCCCACTTTGTTGGTTGCCGTTTTGTCCTTCTGACAGTGTCCTTTGCCTTACAGAAACTTTGTAATTTTATGAGGTCCCATTTGTCAATTCTTGATCTTAGAGCATAAGCTATTGGTGTTCAAGGCACAATTAGCAAGTCAAATGATTCCCAAGAAGAAGAAAGGAGAGGACCCTGGGCCTGAAAAGATTGGATCCAATTTTGTAGACCCAGAACAGAGAAATCGTGGGGGGGGGGAATGATTGGGGAATGGTTGGGGGGGAGAGGAATTATGGGACGTATGGTGGGGGAGAACTGGGAAAGGGGAAAGCCTTTGGAATGTAAACATAGAATATAGAAAAGAAAAATTGAAAAAAAAATACCAGGACCAAAACAATTACAAGAAATAATTTATTTTGGCTAATGGTGCCAAGTAATCAGTATAATGGCATGGAAGAAAGCTGCTAGGACAGGAAGCTGGGAGATCACTTCTTCAACCTCGGACACAAGGGAGAATGAGGGAATCAAAAGTGGGCCCAGTCTATAAATCCCAAGAATCTCCCCCAGTTACTATCTATGTCTAGTTCAATATCTTAAAAGTGCTATAACCTCATGTTCAAATACATGAGCCCTTAGGGGACATTTCTCCTTCAAACCACCAATGAATAGAAAAGATATTTTCAACTTTTATTGTACAAGAGATTTTAAAACAGAGTTACAGGTTTTTTTTAAATAATGAAATGAAAGCATTTTATTTTCTGTTGTTGACTCCATGGATAAGTTAAATAGCAATACAGTCTGCCTTTCAGAATAATGATTTCAGTGGGAAAATGTTATAATATTTGGCTTTGTATTTCACTCATTTGCATCATTTGAAGATTTTATCTACAGTCAGAACTATAATTTTTGTACCAGATAGTGGCATAAATAGAATGGACTCGTCCTTTTATATAAAGTGTGTAACTGACATAACAAAATGATTATACTATATTCTCAATTTCAAATTAATTATTTTTTTCTTTTTTTTTAATTGGATATATTCTATATTTACAATTCATTTCCCTTTTTCTGGTTCCCCACCCCCAAAGGTCCCACATATTCTTTAAAACATACATGAAATTACTCAAAAAATAATTAAATATATCCTGTTTTTAAATTAAATTTTTATATTTAATTTTGTCAAGATTATAATTTAAATTCAACTTATCTATAAAAGAAATTTATAGAATTTCGTAAATTATCAGTAAATAGCCTATTTTTAAGATAAGAATTTAAAAATTAAATTATTGTTTATAGGATTTCACAATATAGCAATATATTATCTTGACATCTGAGTGAAGTTATTTCTACAATCAGGCATAGTCAACTAGTAGGAGAGGCCTTTTTTTTTTCAAACTTAGAAATTTATGGTGACAAAAACCATAACATATTCAACATTCAAAACATTTTTTTCTATTTCATGTTATCCAATACAGACTCAAATGCTTCTAAGCATGCATTTTATTTCCAGGAGACAGACAGACAGATAGATAGATAGATAGATAGATAGATAGATAGATAGATAGATATACACACACATGAAGGAGATGTCTGCATGAGAACATATTAAAATACACTGTCAGCTAAGAATCTTTGTCCCGTGACTTTTTTTTTAATTTTTCTTTTCTATATTCTATGTTTACATTCCAAAGGCTTTCCATAGTGTTTGAGCCTATGATTACAACAGCAAAGTACACAGTACAAATTTATCATTTGGTGAAGATAGCATCTGGTGTCATGACTCTATTTACATAGTCATCCCTAGTATATTAGTAGAAAATAAACAAATGTTCCACTATGGAGCTATCCATTGGAGCCCTGTAGACTCAGCATTAGATAAACATCTGAAGATGGTGATTGTTCCTCTGTCAGAATCTAATAACCAGCAGATCACTAGTAAAGATTAAGGATTCATGAGACCTCACACACACACTCCCATTACCTATTGTTGACATGACTAATCCTGTGTACCCTCTGCGGTAACCACTATTTTGAGTTATTAGTTGGCAAATTTACTTCCTTCCTTTTACTCTGTAAATTACCAAAGATCTAAATTGCACTGTATATGTGAATGGAAAAATAATTTTCCATTCACATATACAGTGCTTTCAAAATATTTAAATATTTGATATTACATTTTTGTTTATTTTTTTGAGAAATTCATAAAATATATTTTGATCATATTAACCCACATACATCCATATCTACCACACCTTCCTATTACCCCTGAACTTCAAGTCCATGTTTTTTTTTAATTTTCTATATTCTGTGTTTACATTCTAAACCCTTTCCCCTTTCCCAGTTCCCCCCTCACCATATGTCCCATAAGTCCCCTTCCCTCTGCCCATTCTCCAATCACCCCCCCCAATTTCTTTGTTCTGGTACTCCCTACAATACTAGATCAAATCTTTTCAAGACCAGGACCCTCTCCCTCCTTCTTGGGAATCATATGATTTGCTAATTGTGTCTTGAGTATTAAGAGCTTCTGGTCTAATTAATATCCACTTATCAGTGATTGCATTTCATGTGTCTTCTTTTGTGATTGGGTTACCTTACATAGGATGATATTTTCCAGTTCCAACCATTTGCCTACAAATTTCATGAATTCATTGTTTTTAATTGCTGAGTAGTATTCCATTGTATAAATATACCACATTTTCTGTATCCATTCCTCCTTTGAGGGTCATCTGGATTCTTTCCAGCTTCTGGCTATTATAAATAAGGCTGCTATGAACATAGTGGAACATGTGTCTTTGTTGCATGCAGGGGAATCCTCTGGGCATATGACCGGGAATGGTATGACAGGGTCCTCTGTAAGTGTAATGCCCAATTTTCTGATGAACCACCAGCCTGATTTCCAGAGTGGTTGTACCATCTTGCAATCCCACCAGCAGTGGAGGACTATTCTACTTTCTCCACATCCTCGCCAACAACTGCTGTCTCTTGAGATTTTAATCTTAGCCATCCTGACTGATGTGAGGTGGAATCTCAGGTTTGTTTTGATTTGCATTTCCCTGATGACTAATGATGTTGAACATCTCTTAAAGTGCTTCTCAGCCATCTGAATTTTTTCAGGTGAAAATTCTATGTTTAGCTCTGTACTCCATTTTTAATAGGGTTATTTGGTTCTCTGGAGTCTAACTTTTTGAGTTCTTTGCATATATTGGATATTAGCCCTCTGTCAGATATGGGCTTGGTGAAGATATTTTCCCAGTTAGTTGGTTGCTGTTTTGTCCTTCTGACAGTGTGCTTTGCTTTACAGAAACTTTGTAATTTTATGAGGTCCCATTTGTCAATTCTAGATCTCAGAGCATAAGCTATTGGTGTTCTGTTCAGGAACTTTCTCCCTGTGCCCATGTCCTCCAGGGTCTTCCCCAGTTTCTTTTCTATTAGTTTCAGTAGAGTTGAGCTTAGTACAAGGAGATAAGAATTTGCATTCTTCTGCATGCTGACCTCTAGTTGAACCAGTACCATTTGTTGAAGAGGATTTTTTCCACTGGATGGTTGTAGCTCCTTTATCAAAGATCTAGTGAACATATCTCTGTGGGTTCGTTTCCAGGTCTTCAATTCTATTACATTGATCTACTTGCCTGTCACTGTACCAATACCAAACCAGTTTGGTTGTTTGTTTTAATTTTTTATTTTTTATTTATTTATTGGATATATTCTATATTAACATTTCATTTCCCCTTTTCTGGTTCTCCATCCCCCAAAGGTCTTACATGCACTTTTCCCTCCCCCTGTTCCCCCATCTACCCCTTCCCACATCCCTGTTCTGGTATTCCCCTACACTGATGTTTTGATCCTTTCCAGCACCAGTGTTCACTCCTTCCTTATTGTCGGCTATCATTTGATATGTGGATTGTGTCTTTGGTGTCCCAAGAGTCTAGGCTAATATCCACTTATCAGTGAGTGCATACCATGGGTATTCTTTTGAGACTGGGTTACCTCACTTAGTATGATGTTCTCCAGCTCCATCCATTTCTCTAAGAATTTCATGAATTCATTGTTTCTAATGGTTGAATAGTACTACATTGAGTATATATACCACATGTTTTGTATCCATTCCTCTGTTGAGGGACATCTGGGTTCTTTCCAGCTTCTGGCTATTATATATAAGGCTGCTATGAACATAATGGAGCATGTATCCTTATTGCATGCTGGAGAATCTTCTGGGTATATGCCCAGGAGTGGTATGGCTGGGTCCTCCGGAAGTATCATGTCCATTTTTCTGAGGAACCTCCAAACTGATTTCCATAGTGGTTGTACTAGCTTGCAGTCCCACCAGCAGTGGAGGAGTGTTCCTCTTTCTTCACATCCTCCCCACCACCTGATGTCTTCTGAGTTTTTTTTTTTTTTTATCATTTTTTTTTATTTTCTATATTCTTTGTTTACATTCCAAAGGCTTTCCCCTTTCCCAGGTACCCCCCACCATATGTCCCATAATTCCTCTCCCCCCCCATGCTATTCCCCACTCTTTCCCCCCCCCCCACGATTTCTCTGTTCTGGGTCTTCTGAGTTTTTAATCTTAGCCATTCTGACTGGTGTGAGGTGAAATCTCAGGGTTGTTTTCATTTCCATTTCTCTAATGACTAATGGTGTTGAACATTTTTTAAGGTGTTTCTCAGCCATCCAAATTTCTTCAGGTAAAAAGTCTTTGTTTAGCTCTGTACCCCATTTTTGGATAGGGTTATTTGGTTTTCTGGGGTCAAACTTCTTGAGTTCTTTGTACACATTGGATATTAGCCCTCTGTCAGATGTGGGGTTGGTGAAGATCTTTTCCCAATTTCTTGGTTGCCGATTTGTCCTTTTGATAGTGTCTTTTGCCTTACAGAAACTTTGTAATTTTATGAGGTCCCATTTGTCTATTCTTGATCTTAGAGCATAAGCAATTGGTGTTCTGTTCAGGAATTTTCCCCCTGAGCCAATGTCCTCAAGGGTCTTCCCCAGTTTCTTTTCTATTAGTTTTAGTGTGTTTGGTTTTATGTGGAAGTCCTTGATCCACTTGGAGTTGAGCTTAGTGCAAGGAGATAAGAGTGGATCAATTCTCATTCTTCTGCATGTTGACCTCCAGTTGAGCCAGCACCATTTGTTGAAAAGGCTATCTTTTTTCCACTGGATGTTTTTAGCTCCTTTTTGAAGATCTATTGACCATAGATGTGTAGGTTCAATTCTGAGTCTCTGATCCTATTCCATTGATCCGCCTCCCTGTCACTGTACCAATACCATGCAGTTTTTAATACTACTGCTCTGTAGTATTGCTTGAGGTCCAGGATATTGATTCCCCCAGAAGTTTTTTACTGTTGATGATAGTTTTAGCTATCCTGGGTTTTTTGTTTTTCCAGATGAATTTGATAATTGCTCTTTCTAACTCTATGAAGAACTGAGTTGAGATTTTGATGGGGATTGTGTTGAATCTGTATATTGCTTTTGGCAAGATTGCCATTTTAACTATATTAATCCTGCCAACCCACGAGCATGGAAGATTTTTCCATTTTCTGAGGTCTTCTTCAATTTCCTTCTTCAGAGACCTGAAGTTTTTGTCATATAAATCTTTCACTTGTTTGGTTAGAGTCACACCAAGATACTTTATATTGTTTGTGGCTATTGTGAAGGGTGTCATTTCCCTAACTTCTTTCTCAGCCTGCTCATCCTTTGAGTATAGGAAGGCTACTGATTTGCTTGAGTTGATTTTATAAACAGCCACTTTGCTGAAGTTGTTTATCAGCAAACTCAAAGAAAAAAACCACATGGTCATTTCATTGGATGCTCAAAAAGCATTTGACAAAATTCAGCATCCTTTCATGCTAAAAGTCTTGGAAAGAACAGGAATTCAAGGCCCATACCTAAACATAGTAAAATCAATTTACAGCAGACCAATAGCCAACATCAAGGTAAACGTAGATAAACTTGAAGCAATCCCACTAAAATCAGGGACTAGACAAGGCTGCCCCCTATCACCTTATCTCTTCAATATAGTACTTGAAGTACTAGTTGGAGCAATTCGATAACATAAGGAAGTCAAAGGGATACAAATTGGAAAGGAAGAAACCATGCTGTTTTTTAACACAATTGCTCTGTAGTACTGCTTGAGGTCGGGGATATTGATTCCCCCAGAAGTCCTTTTATTGCTGAGAATAGTTTTAGCTATCCTAGGTATTTTGTTACTCCAGATGAATTTGACAATTGCTTTTTCTAAATCTATGAAGAATTCATTGGGGATTTTGATAGGGATTGCATTGAATCTGTAGATTGCTTTTGGCAAGATGGCCATTTATACTATATTAATCCTGCCTATCTAAGACCATGAAATGTTTTTCCATCTTCTGAGGTCTTCGATTTCTTTCTTCAAAGACTTGAAGTTCCTGTCATGCAGATCTTTCACTTGTTTGGATAGAGTCATGACGAGATACTTTATACTGTTTGTGGCTATTGTGAAGGGTGTTTTCCCTAACTTCTTTCTCAGCCTGCTATCCTTTGAGTATAGGAAGGCTACTGATTTGTTTGAGTTTATTTTATAACCAACCACTTTGCTGAAGTTTTTTATCAGGTGTAAGAGTTCTCTGGTGGAGTTTTTTGGGTCACTTAAGTATACTATCATATCATTTGCATATGTGATATTTTGACTTCTTCCTTTCCAATTTGTATCCCTTTGACTTCTTATGTTGTCTCACTGCTCACACTAGAACTTCAAGTACTATATTGAGAAGATATATATAGAGAGGGCAGCCTTGTCTAGTCCCTGATTTAAGTGGGATTGCTTCAAGTTCTTCTCCATTTATTTTGTTGTTGGCTACTGGTTTGCTGTATATTGCTTTTACTATGTTTAGGTATGGGCCTTGAATTCCTGTTCTTTCCAGGACTTTTAGCATGAAAGGATGCTGAATTTTGTCAAATGCTTTTTCAGCATCTAATGAAATGATCATGTGTTTTTTTTCTTTGAGTTTGTTTATGTAGTAGATTGCATTGATGGATTTCTGTATATTGAACCATCCATGCATCCCTGGGATGAAGCCTACTTGATCATGGTGGATGATCATTTTGATGTGCTCTTGGATTCGGTTGGCAAGAATTTTATTTAGTATTTTTCCAATGATATTCATAAGGGATGTTGGCCTGAAGTTCTCTTTCTCAGTTGGATCTTTGTGTGGTTTTGGTATCAGTGTAATTGTGGCTTCGTAGAATGAGTTGGGTAGTTTTCCTTCTGTTTCTATTTTGTGGAATAGTTTGAAGAGTATTGGTATTAGATCTTCTTTGAAAGTCTGATAGAATTTTCCACTAAAACCATCTGGACCTGTATTTTTGTTGTTGTTGTTGAAAGACTTTCTATGACCCCTTCTATTTCTTTAGGGGTTTTGTCATGTCCACATTTTAATATGTTATAACTTATCTAGTACATATAATGCTGGGAGTATTGGGCGATGGCCAATTGCAGAATTGTCCACCTATCAGTGGTCACACCCACAAAGAATACTGACCTCCCTCCTTAAGTTATCAACTCTCCATAGCTCCTCAATTCTTTGAGAGGGTTGTAAATCACTTCTCTCTCCATGGCTGAACATTGACCAGATTGATCTTTTATGGACAAACCCAGCTACCATGAGTTCATGAGTGCAATAATTCTTTCATGTCCAGGAGATACTGTTTTCCTCCAATACTGCCTGACCTATATACCTTATGATCTTTCTATTCCCTTTTCCACAATCATCCTTGAACCATACTGTACAGTGTATGTGTGTTTGTGTATGTGTGTGTGTGCATGCCTGTTCATCTGTGTATATTTTTATGTCATAGATATCTCTTTTGTGGCTGAGAACTACACAGAATTTATTCTTTATGCTTTGACCAGTTCAGTTATAAGCCATTATCAACTAATATATAAAAGCCACACTTATCTTTGGGTACAGATATATAAATTTTGAAGACAAGATAATATTATGTATGTTTATCAAAATAATATTAGTTTCACCCTTGAGGGCTGTGATCTGTCCATGTGTTCTTGGCCTGCTTTCCAGGACCAAATATTTACTTTGTCCTGAAAAACAGGTCTTAGGCCTGACAATAGTGGGACTGTTTCCCCACATAATATCTGCGCTGCTGTTGCATCAGTGGGCAAATCTTACCATGTCAGCTGCATTGGTTAGTTTTTGCCAACTTGTAACAAAATGAGTAACCTTGAAATGAAGAACTTCTACTGAAGCGTTTCTTCCACCAGATTGTCTTGTGGTCATAACTCTGGGCCATTTTCTTGACTAATGATTGTTCTTGGCATTGTGGGCAGTGCCATGCTTGGACAGGTGAACCCAGGTTGAACTAGAAGGCAGGCTGAGCAAGCCACCAAGATCAGAGTCCATAGCATTCCTCCATGGTGCCTGATTCATGACCCTGGTTGCCTCAAGTTCCTTCTTTGACTGCCTTCAGTGATGGATGTGATGTGTAGGCCATCTTTCTTTCCCCCACATTGCTTTTGGTCATGGTATTTATCTACATGAAAGCCTTTGTGCTCATAACAGAACTATAGGAGTGACTAAGACTCGGATCAGAGAGAGCCTTTTGGCATTGGAGAAATACTTCATATTACATGGAGACTGATGGACAATTGCAGTAAAGAATTAAACAACAGTAATTATCTCTAAAATTATTGTTTGACTGCAGAGTTGAAAACTCAGCCAAATATTAATAATAGCCACATTGAAGTAATATGAGTTTCTAATTAGTAGGAAACCACATTCTCCATAAGAAAGCATTTAATTAACAGAAAAATTCCTAAACTGAGAACAATCCAATTTTTAGTCTCTGCTGGGGAATATTGCTCCTAGTTGGCTTGACTTCTTTTAGATTATGTTTTCCCATACTGTTTCTGTTTGCTTCAAATGTTCTATAGTCTTAGTGACATGCTTGTATCATGAAGCTTTAGAAGCTGACTATATATATGTATATATATATATATATATCATATATCATATATCATATATCATATATCATATATCATATATCATGCTTATCAGTCCAATCTCTCATCATACTATGTCCCTACCAGCAGGAGAAAACTGGGTACTAAGCCCCAGGGTATATAAATCAAGCCAAAGTACTTATTCTCAAAATATAATAATGGCACAAATTACAAGCATTATTTTTATTTAATTCATTTTTTTACTTCTTCACTTAACATCCGGCTCACTTCACCCCACAGGACTCATTGCCTAATTATTTTGAATCCCACATCACATATAAGCTTCTGAAATTTTCTGTAACTTTTCACTGAACAGACTCTACTGAAAGAATTATTCTTCTGAACCTATGTAAACTTTATGTTATATAAGTATATTAATGTTCTGAATCACTTATTTTTAAATGCATATACAAATGCACACTTTTAACTTAAGTGCATTTATTTTTTGAAAAGCCTTTTAGGCTTATTTCAAACATGCAAGCCATTTGTATCTTTTAAGAATCCATTCAAGTTTTTGAGCTAAAAATAAATGTGCCCTTGTAATGAAATGCTAATTTTTAGAAACATAAATTTTAGTTGAGATTTTCAAAGTACATTAAACATATTACTATTTTTAGTTGATACAGAGGAAAGGGCATTAGATTCTCATGACATATGTTGGAAATGGATGCATGATCTTAGAAAAACCTTAACTTATAAAAATGGCTGGAGAGAATAGATAGAATAATTGATAGGATGAGTCACAATATGTTCACTATCTCATTTTATCAAATAATTTAATCCTCTGATATTCACAATATACAGTTATACTTTTTCATATGTGAGTGTGTGTATATATATATATATACATATATACATATATACATACATATATAGTCAGTCTCTAAAGCTTCATACCTTCTTCCTAAGCTAGGATAAACCAATTAAAACTATTTCTCAGCCATTGACCTAGATGAGACTGTGACAGGCACACTGAATTTGACAATGGTCTCTGAGATAGACCTACATCTCCAAGGTGCATGACAGGTTTCTTCATTGATACCATAGAATACAATGCACTCTGAGAGTGACTCATGGTACAGTCATTTTCTAAGGGAAAAGTGTTACTATGGATCCACATGCTCACTAAATGAATGCCCGGCCATCCACTGGGTGTGGCATAGACCATTTCTCTTTGGTTGTTACAGGCTTTACTTTTTAATCCTTAAGCTGAATAATCCTCTGTGTCTTTCCTTTCTTCTTTTCTCTATACTAAAATATTCTACCTGAAAGCCACACTGTAGTCACCTAAATCTAACAAGTTTTCTCTGTTAAGAAAGGCAGTGTCATGTCAGTATAGATGAATATAATAGCTGCATCTGCCTCATAGGGTTATTGGGAAATTATATCAGCTGACAGCCACAAACATAGTGCCAAGCACACAGCAGGAAACAAAATACGACAGCAATTATTAGTGCCGAATTATGATTTTATATTAATCTCCTCTAGAATGGGGATGATGAAATTGTGGTGATTATAAATGAACACAGCATTTATACTTTGACCTCTAGAGTTCAAATTTAAACAGGCTATTGCAAGACTGCATACTAGTGTGCTCACATTTGGGCATCTATCATTCTTATCTTTGACTCTCAATTAACTTAATTTGCCCAAAATTCTAAACTTTCCAAAACCTATTATTTTCATTCTGTGCATTTTATCCCCTTCCATCCCCCCTACTGGATTTGCAAGTCCATTCAAATCCAAGTGCAGTTATCTTATTATTTCTACCCTCAAGATAAAGACTTCAAAAGTATTAACATATTATCTCTGGAGCTCCCTCTGCCTACATATTCTCTCTGCATTTGATCACATAAGCTCTCTCTAGCCTCTAGTCCATCAATTGCAGGTGCACATAAGCCAAACAACTCTCTGGGTCAGAGTGGTTTTGATTTTTTTTTAGTGGTTTCGAAGAGCAATATCATAGAACACAATGCTGGAAGATATAGTTTTACAGCTGAACATGTTTAAATTGATTTGAAGTTATTTTCATTGATTTTTTTTTTGGCTATTACCACAGAATTGGGGATGAAAGTGCTATAAGTTTGAAAGTGAATGTGATAAGAAATTCTACAACAACCTATATATTTTTTAGCAAGACTATTCACATGTGAATTCCATTTCTCTTTTCTTTAATTGCATATTTAGCTACGACTATTAACATTTAGATTCTTATGCACAAATGGCTCAGAGCCTTGCTAGAGATTATTTACCTTTTGATTGCCTTTGCTCTAAATCTGTGGTTATGAAAAGTCTGAAGCAAGCCATCGCATGTATGCCAGATACTAAAAATAAAACGAAAGATTAAATTTAAGGAGGAGATGTCATCTGAATTAGCCATGGTTTGTAAGCCAGGTTTTTGTTTGGCTTTTAACTTTTAACATAAAATGCAGTATTTCTGTCAATTTGTCAAGCTGTAAGTTTGCAAAAAGAACTGTATCAAAGGTCAAACTGCTCCTGAAAGCATTACTGAAATGTCAAGATTAATTATGTTCCACAGAAGAATAAACTCCTAAAGAAATTAAATATCCATTTGTAAAAAGTTGTCTCTGTGTGGTAATCTCATTTCCCAAAGTCATAGTATTGATGATATCCAAATTGCATTATGCAACATTGAATTGATTCATTTTGAAAGTAGGCAATGCAGTAAAGAAAAATAAATTATTTTGGAAAATTACCTAGTATAAAGTTTTAAGTTAAATATATTTATTTTTCCCAACTTTGTTCAAGTGCCTATTGTTCAAGTGGTTATGCCTAGAGATTATCATGTTATGAGTGGAGAGAACATAGACTATGAAGACCAGTAAGCAGGCAGGAAATTCTACCTCTGTCTCTCAATTTATGCTAACTTAAGACAAGAAATATTCTCCTGGCTGTTTTGTTCTAAATACTCCATCCAGAATGATTCCCCCAAATGATTTTCTCCTGATTTGCTGTAGCAGTCTACAACTTAAACAAAATAAGACTTCAAACATGTAATCTTTTTTCACTCACAAATAAACACCATAATATAACCAGTAGATTTAGAACTGACAATTGGCATGGTAACAGATTGTTCTGGGATAGTGCTTAGAATTTCATTTTAATGAAGATTGAGAGCAGGGAAATGTAAGATTTTCCTAGGTTTTGATGCATGCTTATTTGTTTTCTTTTGTCATTATAAGAATAACTAGTAAGTTAAGAAAATTGGACTTGTAAACAGTGATATAATTTTTCTTGTGATTAATTTTTTAATTTTATTTATTGAATATAATCTTCATTTACATTTCCTGATTTCCCGCCTAGGCAAAAACCCCCAACACTTCCTCCCTCTCCCTACATCCATGCATACTCCCCTATACCTGACTCACTCCCACCTCCCACCTCCCCCGATTTCCCTTTGTTGGGGCATCTATTGAGCCTTCACCTGGCCAAGGACCACTCTTCCCACTGATGCCCGACAAGGCATTCCTCTGCCACATTTTTGGCTGGAACCATGTGTACCCCTTGGTATCAGGTTTAGTCCCTGGGAGTCCTGGGGCATCTGGGTGGCAGACATCATTGTTCTTCCCATGGGACTGTAACCCCTTCAGCTCCTCCATTGGGGACCCCATGCCCAGTCCAATGGTTGGCTGATAGCATCGGCCTCTGTATTTGTAAGACTCTGGCAGGACCCCTCCAGAGACAACCATGGCATGCCCCTTTTGGTATACACTTCTTGTGGTCCATAGTAGTGTTTGGTAACTTTTTATAGGGGATAGTTTGGTAACTATCCCCAGGTAGGGCAGTCTCTGGGTGGCCTTTACTTCAGTCTCTCCTCCACACTTTATCTCTTTTATTGCTCCTGTGACTATTTTGCTCCCATTCTCCGAGGAACCAAAGCACCCTCACTTAAGTCCTCCTTCTTGAGCTTCCTGTGCTGTGTGAATTGTAACTTGTTTATTTTGAGCTTTTGGGCTAATATCCACATATCAGTGAGTTCATACCATGCATGTTCTTTTGTGATTGGGTTACCTTGCTCAGGATGACACTTTCTAGTTCTATCCACTTGTCTAAGAATTTCATGAATTCATTGTTTTTAATAGCTAAATAGTACTCCATTGTGTATATATACCACAGTTTCTGTATCCATTCTTCTGTTGAAAGACATCTGGGTTCTTTTCAGCTTATGGCTATTATAAATAAAACTGCTGTGAACATAGTGGAGCATGTGTCCTTAGTACATGTAGGAACATCTTCTGGGTATGTGACCAGGAGTGGTATCGCTGGGAGCTCAGGTAGCACTATGTCTAATTTGCTGAGGAATCACCAAACTGATTTCCAGAGTGGTTTTACCAGCTTACAATCCCACCAACAATGGAAAAAGTGTTCCTCTTTCCCCCATATCCTCTCGAGCATCTGCTGTCCCCTGAGATTTTTATGCTAGCCATTCTGACAGTTATGAGGTGGAACTTCAGTGTTGTTTTGATTTGCATTTCCCTGATAACTAAGGATGTTGAACATTCCTTTAGGTGCTTTAGAGCCATTTGAGTTTCCTCAGTTGAGAATTACCTGTTTAGTTCTGTACCCCATTTTTAATAGGGTTATTTGACTCTCTGGAGACTAACTTCTTGAGTTCTTTGTATACATTGGATATTAGCCCTCTATCGATGTAAGATTAGTAAAGATCTTTTCCCAATTTGTTGGTTGCCATTTTGTCCTATTGACTGTCTCCTTTGTACTTTTATGAGGTCCCATTTGTCTATTCTTGTTCTTAGAGCATAAGCTATTGGTGTTCTGTTCAGGAAATTTTCCCCTGTGCCCATGTGTTCAAGATTCTTCCACACTTTTGCTTCTATAAGCTTCAGTTTGTCTGGTATTATGTGTAGATCCTTGATCCCCCTTGGACTTGAGCTTTGTGCAAAAAAGATAAGAATGGGCTGATTTACATTTTTCTGCATGCTCACCTCCAGTTGATCCAGCACCATTTGTTAAAAATGCTGTCTTGTTTCACTGGATATTTTTAGCTCCTTTGTCAAATATCAAGTGACTGTACATGTGTGGGTTCTTGTCTGGGTCTTCAATTCTATTCCACTGATCTTCCTGCCTGTCTTCATACCAATACCAAACACTTTTTATCACTGTTGCTCTATAGTAGAACTTTAGGTCAGGGATAGTGATTACCCCAGGAGAACTTTTGTTGTGGAGAATAGTTTTTACTATCCTGTGCTTTTTGTTATTCCAGATGAATTTGAGAATTGCTCTTTCTAGGTCTATGAAGAATTGATTTGGGATTTTGATGGGGATTGAATTGAATCTGTACATTGCTTTCAGCAAGATAGCCATTTTTTATATATTGATCCTGCCAATCTATGAACATGCGAGATCTTTCCATCTTCTGAGATCTTCTTTAATTTCTTTCTTGAGAGGCTTGAAGTTCTTGTCACAGAGATTTTTCACTTGCTTCGTTAGGGTCACCCCTAAGTATGAAATATTATTTGGGACTATTGTGAAGGGTTTCATTTCCCTCATTTCTTTCTCAGCTTGTTTATCCATTGAGTAGAGGAAGGCTACTGATTTGCTTGAGTTAATTGCATATCCAGCCCATTTGCAGAAGTTATTTATCAGCTTTAGGGGTTCTCTGGTGGAAGTTTAGGGGTCACTTAAGTATATTATCATATCATCTGCAAATAATGATGTTTTGACTTTTTCCTTTCCAATTTGTATACCTTTGACCTTTTGTTGTACAATTGCTCTGGCTAGGACTTCAAGTACTATATTGAATAGATAGTGAGAGAGTGGGCAGCCTTGTCTGGTCCCTGATTTTAGTGGGATTGCTTCAAGTTTCTCTCAGTTTAGCTTGATGTTGGCTACCAGCTTGCAGTATATTGATTTCACTATGTTTAGGTATGAGCCTTGAATTCGCGATCATTCCAAGACTTTTATCATGAAGGCATGCTGGATTTTGTCAAAAGCCTTTTGAGCATCTAATGAAATGACTATGTGGTTTTTTCCCTTTAGTTTGTTTATGTAGTGGATTACATTGATGTATTTCCTTATATTGAACCATCCCTGCATCCCTAGCATGAAGCTTATCTGATCGTGTTGAATTATAGTTTTGATGCATTCTTGGATTCAGTTGGCCAGAATTTTGTTCAGTATTTTTGCATAAATGTTCATAAGAGAAATTGGTCTGAAGTTCTCCTTCCTTGTTTGGTCTTTGTTTGGTTTAGTTATAAGCATTATTGTGGCTTCATAGAAGGAGTTGCATAGTGTTCATTGAATTTATGTTTCATGGAATAGTTTGAAGACTATTGGTATTAGCTCTTCTTTGAATATCTGATAGAATTCCCCACTAAACCCATCTGGTCCTGGACTTTTTTTTTTGATGGGAGACTATTCATGATGGCTTCTATTTCCTCAGGACTTATGGGACTCTTTAGATGGTATATCTGATCCTGTTTTAACATTGGCACCTGGTATGTATCTAGAAAGTTGTCCATTTCATCCAGATTTTTAAACTTTGTTCAGTATAAACACTTGTAGTGATCTGATTATTTTTTGAATTTCCACAGTCTATGTTGTTATGTCTCCCTTTTCATTTCTGATTTTATAAATTTGGGTAGTACCTCTGTGACCTCTGGTATGGGTTTATCTATCTTGTTGATTTTCTCAAAGAACCAGCTCCTCGTTTGGTTGATTCTTTGTATAGTTTTTTTGTTTCTGTTTGGTTAATTTTGGCCCTGAGTTTATTTCCTGCTGTGTACTCCTCTTGTGTGTATTTGCTTCTTTTTGTTCTAGCACTTTCAAGTGCACTGCCAAGTTGTTAGTGTAAACTCTTTCCATTTACTTTTTGGAGACACACAGAACTATGAGTTTTCCTCTTAACACTGCTTTCATTGTGTCCTATAAATTTTGGTATGAAGTGTCTTCATTTTTATTAAATTCTACAAAATTTTTAATTTCTTTCTTTATTTCTTCCTTGACCAAGCTATCGTTAAAAAGAGCATTGTTCAAAGTCCCTGTGTATGTGTTTTTTTTTTCCATTGTTTTTATTTGAGCTTAAAACCAGGCTTAGGCCATGGTAATCTGATAAAGTACATGAAATAATTTCAATATTTCTGTAGCTGTTGAGGCCCATTTTGTGACCAGTTATATGGTCAATTTTGGAGAAGGTACCATGAGGTGCTGAGAAGAAGGTATATTCTTTTGCTTTAGGGTAGAATGTTCTATAAATATCTGTTAGATACATTTGGTCCATAACATCAGTTAGTTTCACTATATTTCTGTTTAGTTTCTCTTTCCATGATTTGTCCATTGTTGAGAGTGGGGTGTTGAAGTCTTCCACTATTATTCTGTGGGGTGTAATGTGTGCTTTGAGCTTTATTAAAGTTCCTTTAATGAATGTGGGTGTCCTTGTGTTCAGAGCATAGATATTCAGAATTGAGAGTTCATCTTGGTAAACTTTTCCTTTGACCAGTACAAAGTGTCCATACTTATCTTTTTTTACAACTTTTGGTTGAAAGTCAATTTTATCTGATATAAGAATGGATACTCTAGCTTGTTTCTTGGGACCATTTGCTTGGAAAATTGTTTTACAACATTTGACTGAAATAGTGATTGTCTTTGTTACTGTGGTGGGTTTCTTATATGCAGCAAAACATTGGGTCCTGTTTACGTATCCAGTCTGTTAGTCTATGTATTTTTATAGGGGAAATGAGACCATTGATATTAAGAGATATTAAGGAAAATTGATTGTTGCTTACTGTTATCTTCTTTGTTAAAGGCTAAATTCTTCTATTGGGTTTGTTGAAAGATTACCTTATTGCTTTTTCTACAGTGTGGTTTCCTACCTTGTGTTGGTATTTTCCATCCATTATCCTTTGTAAATCTGGATTTCTAGAAAGATATTGTGTAAATTTGCTTTTGTCGTGAAATGTCTTATTTGCTCCGTCTAAGGTAATTCAAAGTTTTGCTGAGTATAGTAGTCTGGGCTGACATTTATGTTCTCTTAGGGTCTGTATGAGATTCTGGCTTTCATTGTCTCTGGTGAGAAGTCTGGTGTAATTCTTATAGGTCTGAGTTTATATGTTACTTGATCTTACTGCTTTTAATATTTTTTCTTTGTTTAGTACATTTGATGTTTTTGACTATTATGTAATGGGAGGAATTTCTGCTCTGGTCCAATCTGTTTGGATTTCTATAGGCTTCTTGTATGTTCATGGGCATCTCTTTAGATTAGGGTGTTTTCTTCTATAATTTTGTTGAAGATATTTACTGGGCCTTTAAGATGCAAATCCTTGCTCTCTCCTATACCTATAATCCTTATGTTTTGTCTTCTCATTGTGTCCTAGATTTCCTGGATGTTTTGGGTTACAATCATTTTTGCATTTTGCATTTTCTTTGACTGTTGAGTCAGTGTTTTCTATGGAATCTTCAGCATCTGAGATTCTTTCTTCTATCTCTTGAATTCTGTTGTTGATGCAAGCATCAACGACTCCTGAATTCTTTCCAAGTATTTTTATCTTCAGAGAGTCTCAGTTTGTGATTTCATTACTGTTTCTACTTCCATTTTTAGATCCTGGATAGTTTTGTTCAGTTCCTTCACTTGTCTGTTTGTTTTTTCCTGAAATTCTTTAAGGGATTTTTGTGTTTGCTCTTTAAGGGCTTATAACTATTGACCCATGTTCTCCTGTTTTTCCTTTTAGAAATTTTTGTGATTCCTCTTTAAGGGCTTCTGCTTGTTGACCCATGTTCTCCCATAATTCCCTATGGGATTTTTGTGTTGCCCTTTTAAGGGCTTCTACCTGTTGACCCATGTTCTTCTGTATTTCTTTAAGGGAGTTATTCATGTCCTTCTTGAAGTCCTCCATCAGCATCATGAGATGTGATTTTAAATCCAGCTCTTGCTTTTCTGATGTGATGGAGTATACAGGATTTGCTGTTGTAGGAGAACAGGGATCTGATGGTGCTATGTTGGCTCCGTTTCTGTTGGTAATGATCTTGTGTTTGCCTTTGGCCAGCTAACATCTCTGGTGTTAGCTGGTCTTGCTGTCTCTAACTTCTCTGTCCTGCAGGCCTGTTTTTCTGTACTCACAGGATTTCCTTTCTCTCAAATGCCCTGCATACAGCTGGCTCTCCAGGAAGTATCAGGAGATAGGGTCTTCCCTGTGGCAGACATGGCAAAGGTCAAATACCCTGCAGGCTGCTAGTTCTCAAATGTCCTGCTGCTGCTAGTTCTCTAGAAAGTATCAGGAAATAGGATCTTCCCTGTGGCAGAAGTGGCACGGGTCTACAACATCAGTAGGAATGGGGCAGTGGTGGGGGAGCAGGGAGGGGTAAAAGGGATAGAAGAGTAGAGTGGTGATCTAGAGAGACAGAGGAGGGGTTAGTTGTTGATGGGTAGTAAGTCCCAGAGTGGCTCTGGGCCTTTAGAGGTGGAGGGTGTTTCTTACTGAGTGCCCTGCTGCTGCTGGTTCTCTAGAAAGTATCAGGAAGTAGGACCTTCCACAAGGTAGAAGTGACACAGGTCTACCACATCTGAAGGAACAGGCAATTAATTTTTAAATACTGTCCATCACCTTAAAAATGATAATTATACCCAGTTTTATCTGTAGCATTGAAGAGAAAACAGCTCTGGCCATTCAAGTCAGATAAAAATAAACAACTAGTTTATTTTTTTATTTATTTTTTTAACCACGTTACTTTCTTTTATTTAACATTTTTATTGGATATATACTATATTTACATTTCATTTCCCTTTTTCTGGTTCCCTGCCCCCCAAAGGTCCCATGTGCCCTTTTCCCTCCCCATGTTCCCCCATCCACCCCTTCCCACTTCCCTGTTCTATTATTCCCCTACACTGATCCTTTGAGCCTTTCCAGAATCAGGGTCCACTCCTTCCTTCTTGTCCCACATCATTTGGTATGCGGATTGTGTCTTTGGTATCCCAAGATTCTTGGCTAATATCCACTTATCAGTGAGTGCATACCATGGATATTCTTTTGAGGCTGGGTTACCTCACTTAGTATGATGTTCTCCAGCTCCATCCATTTCTCTAAGAATTTCATGAATTCATTATTTCTAATGGCTGAATAGTACTCCATTGTGTATATATACCACATTTTTTGTATCCATTCTTCCGTTGAGAGACATCTGGGTTCTTTCCAGCTTCTGGCTATTATAAATAAGGCTGCTATGAACATAGTGGAGCATGTATCTTTATTGCATGCTGGGGAATCTCCTGGGTATATGCCCAGGAGTGGTATAGCTGGGTCCTCCGGAAATATCATGTCCAGTTTTCTGAGGAACCACCAGACTGATTTCCAGAGTGGTTGTACCAGGTTGTAGTCCTACCAGCAGTGTAGAAGTGTTTCTCTTTCTCCACATCCTCGCCAACACCTGCTGTTTCCTGAGTTTTTATTCTTAGCCATTCTGACTGAAGTAAAATCTTTTTTATCAATGTGAGCACACAGAAGAAATTAGGATTCCCATAAATATATCATTAAATGTTTTAGTATTTTAAACTTCCCTAGCTAAAACTTAGAAAGAATTTACTATATTTTATAAGAACAACATCTTCCTCTAAGACATATTTTATTTGCTTTCAGATTTGGAGTGAAAAAATATTTAGAAAAATTTTTTAAATCAATAGTATGCATGTATATGTGTGTTCACAGGACAGCATACATACTTTAGTGATTCATGTCTAAATAATTTTTTAACACCTACTAAAGTACTTTGTATTCTAAATAAAATTTCTCCCAAATGTCCCTATTATGATGCCATTGTTTTATAACCTCAATATAGTTTCCATTTAGAACATGAAATAAGACCCCAGATTGTTTTCCTAATGGTGAGTGTCTCCTCAATTTAGGGCTTCAGATCAACAGTGGGAAAGATTTATAAAATCATTATCTGAGATAAGTTAAAATGAAAACTTGAGTCAGAATTATCTTCTTTCAATAAATTTTTATGTATAAGTATTCCGATTATTAAAATGATCACAAGAATTTGGGTTGGAATAGTAACAGTTGCTTTATACATACTGGTAAGTATGTATGCATGTATGTATATATAATGAGTAGTGAATAGAAAAAGTAGGTTTCATTTATCAGTATGTCAAAATAATTTATGGTTCTCCTTTAACTTTTTTGATGATTTTGTTTGAAAATCGATTTTATTTGATATTAGAATGGCTACTCCAGCTAGTTTCTTGGGACTATTTGCTTGGAAAATTATTGTCTAGCCCCTTACTCTGAGGGAATGTCTGTCTTTGTCTCTGGGGTACATTTCCTGTATGTTGCAATATTCTGGGCCCTGTTTATGTATACAGTCTGTTAGTATATGTCTTTTTGGTGGGGAATTGAGTCCATTGATGTTATGAAATATTAAGGAATAGTGATTGTTGCTTCCTGTTAATTTTTGTTGTTAGAGGTAGAATTTGCTATATTCTTTTGGATTTGTTGAAAGAAGATTACTTCTTAATTTTTCTAGGGTATAGTTTCCTCCTTGTGTTGGAGTTCTAACTGTTATCCTTTGTAGGACTGTATTTGTGGAAAGATATTGTATAAATTTGGTTTCATCCTCCAGTAGTATTATGCCCAGTTTTATGAGGAACTGCCAGACTGATTTCCAGAGTGGTTGTACCAGATTGCAATCCCACCAGCAGGGAAGGAGTGTTCCTTTTTCTCTATAACCTCTCCAGCACTTGCTGTCTCCTGAGTTTTTGATCTTAGCCATTCTGACAGGTGTGAGGTGAAATCTCAGGGTTCTTTTGATTTGCATTTCCCTAATGACTAAGGATATTGACCATTTCTTTAGGTGCCTCTTAGCTATTTGATATTCCCCAGGTGAAAAATCTTTCTTTAGCTCTGTACCCCATTTTTAATAGGATTATATGTTTCTCTGGAGTCTAACTTCTTGAGTTCTTTGTATATATTGGATCTTAGCCCTCTGTCGGATGTAAGGTTAGTAAAGAACTTTTCCCAATTTGTTGGTTGCTGTTTTGTCCTGTTGACAGTATCCTTTGCCTTACAGAAACTTTGTAATTTTATGAGGTCCCATTTGTCAATTCTTATTCTTAGGGCATAGGCTATTGGTGTTCTGTTCAGGAAACTTTCCCCTGCATCCATGTGTTCAAGGCTCTTCCCCAGTTTTTCTATTAGTTTTAGTGTTTCTGGTTTTATATGGAGGTCCTTAATCCACTTGGACTTGAGCTTAATACAAGGGGATAAGAATGGGTCAATTTGCATTCTTTCACATGTTAGCCACCACTTGACCCAGCACAATTTATTGAAAAGGCTATCTTTTTTCCACTGCATGGATTTAGTTCCTTTGTCAAAGATCAAATTACCATAAGGGTATGGGTTCATTTCTGGGCCTTCAATGCTATTCCATTGATCTACCTGCCTATCACTGTACTGATACCATGCAGTTGTTAACACTGTTGCTCTGTAGTACTGCTTGAGGTCAGGGATACTGATTCCCCCGGTAGTTATTTTACTGTTGAGAATAGTTTTCACTATCCTGGGTTTCTCCAGCATGTAACAAGGATGCATGATCCACTATGTTCATAGCAGCCCTATTTATATTAGCTGGAAGCTGGAAAGAACCCAGATGTCCTTCAAAGGAGGAATGGATACAGAAAATGTGGTATATATATATATATATATATATATGTATATATATATATATATATACCACGTGGAGAATATCATCCTGAGTGAGGTCACCCAATCACCAAAGAACACTCATGGTATGCACTCACTGATAAGTGGATATTAGCCTAGAAGCTTGGAATACCCAAGACACAATTCACATATCAAATGATGCCCAAGAAGGAGAAAGAACAAATTATGGATTCTTGGGTCCTTTGTAGAAAGGGGAAAAAATACCCACAGAAGGAGATACAAAGACAAAAGATTGAGCAGAGTCTGAAGGAAAGACCATCCAGAGACTACCCCATCCATGGATGCATCCTATATACAGTTACAAAACCCAGACACTATTGTGGATGTCCACAAGTGCTGGCTGACAGGAGCAGTATATAGCTATCACATGGGCGGCTCTCCTAGTGCATGACAAATACAGAGGTGAGCACTTTCATCCAGCCATTAAAGTGAGCACAGGGTTCCCAATGGGGGATCTAGAGAAAGGAACCAAGGAGCTGAAGGGGTTTGCAGTGCAACAGTAGGAACAACAGTATAAGTCACCCAGTACTCCCAGAGCTCCCAGGGACAAAACCATCAACCAAAGAGTACACATGGAGTTGCCCATGGCTCTAGACACCAAAGGGAGGAGAGGCTCTTGGTCCTAGAAAGACTTGATGCAGTACTGTAGAGGAATACCAGGACAGGGAAGTGGGGGTGGGTTAATTGTGGAAAGGAAGATGACTTATGGGATTTGGGGGTGAGGGGGAGCCAGGAAAGGGGACATTTGAAATGTAAATAAAGAATATAACTAACTAAAAAATTTGGTTTTGTCATGGAATATCTTGCTTTCTCCATCTATGTTAATTGAGAGTTATGCTGGTAGCCTGGGCTGATATTTGTGTTCTCCTAGGGTGTTTATGAGATCTACCCAGGATCTTCTGGCTTTCATAGTCTCTGTTGAGAAGTCTGGTGTAATTCTGATAGGTCTGTCTTTATATGTTACTTTACCTTTTTCCCTTGCTGCTTATAATATTCTTTCTTTGTTTTGTGCATTTGGTAATTTGACTATTATGTGACTGGAGGAATTTCTTTTCTTGTCCAATCTATTTGGAGTTCATAGACTTGTATGTTCATGGGCATTTCTTTCTTTAGATTAGGGAAGTTTTCTTCTATAATTTTGTTGAAGATATTTACTAGCCCTTTAAATTGGGAATCTTTAAAAAAAAAATTGGGAATCTTTGCTCCCTTCTATACCTAGAATCCTTATGTTTGGTCTTCTCATTATGTCCTAGATTTTCTGGATATTTTGGGTTATGAACCTTTTGCATTTTCTTTAACTGTTGTGTCTATAGTATCTTCTGTACCTGAGATTGTCTCTTACATCTCTTGTACTCTGCTGGTAATGTCCTTCTTAAATTCTTCTATCATCAACCTGAGATGTGATTTTAAATCAGAATCTTGTTTTTCTGGTATGTTGGAGTATCCAGGGCTTGCTGTGGTAGGATTCTGATGAACCCAAGTAGCCTTGGTTTCTGTGGCTTATATTCTTACCCTAGTCTTTCACCATCTGGTTATCTCGTGTTAGTTGGTCTTTCTGTCCCTGCCTGTGGTTTGTCCCTCTTGTAAGCCTGTGTGCCAGCACTGCTCAGAGACCAGTTCTCTCTAGGATTAATTTGGGAATGGAGAGCAGTGGCACAGGGTCAGCTCTATGGGCAGATGGAAACTGGAAGGATCCTGTCCCAAGCTTCTCTTCAGTTCTTGTGTCCTAAGGACTTCAGGAAGGTCCCTCAGAGCGGAAAAGGTGGTCTTACAGGTTTGTAACCACTCATGGGAGACCAGCTTTCTCCCAGCTATATTTGGGTATGGAGAGCTGTGGCACAGAGCTCTAGACACAGAGGAAAACTGGAAGTGGAAGCATTTTTCTAAAAGGCATGCTTGCTTGAGGACCCCTCACAGCCCCCAACAGCAGCACTCAAAGCAAGACACAAAGAGCTATTCAAACCTGCACAGGCAAAATAAAAACAAAAACAAAAACAAAACAAAAAACCCAAAAGTCTAAATTCTTCATTATCCACCCAATTGTGTACTTTTCTGTTGGTTCCAGGAGATGGGAACATTTATTATTTGCTTAACAGATTTGAAATATGTAAGCTACAATTTTTCTTCAATATCTAGAATATTTGTTTTCATTAAGTTTTAGTTTTGATATGTATTGAGTTGTTTATGAATTCCAATTTGGACAGACTAATCAAGTTTTCCTTTATATATATTTGAATGTATTCATAGAAAACTCAACCTTGCTTCTAAAAACATTTGGTAACTATGGTTTGGATTGATGTAGCTTTCTATCAAAATTGACAAACTGCTTGTGCTTATTTGGTATTACCTACATAAATTTCCATATATCAGAAAAAAATCCTTTATAAATATTAACTATTAGATAAACTGAGGCTTTTTTTCTTTTTAATACATTTGTTGTTTCTAATCTGGAAGATAATAGCTTTCAGAAAGTTAAGGCCTCTATCCCATGTCACTATTTTGGAGGTGGTAGAACGTAGCATGAAGGGAATATCCCAGCATGCATTAGGTGGTGACAGATCCTGCTTCACTGTTGACCTTTTGTCTACATTGAATGAGTGCTTTGCTCACCACGTGCTCTATGTAAGTAGGACTAACTTGACACAGAAAGCAATGATTCCAAGGAATGATGGAACTAAATCTCAGAATACATGACACAAAATAAGTCATACTTCCCTTAACATGGCTTCTCGTGAGTGATTGTCATAGCAATGAAGACATAGCACAGGGACAAATCAATAAAATACCAAGATTCACTGGCAACCATTGTACTATAGCGATAAAGTTTGAAGAGACATTTTTCAAGTGCATGGCTATGGTCCTTAGCCTGGTCTTTAGGTTTCAACTTTTCAATCTTTCACATGATGTCTCTCTCAAAAGGTAAAGAAAACAGTTTTAGAAATGTTTATGAGGCTAATTATTTGAATTCTGCTTGCAAGACTTTTCAGGAAAATCAGTCTTTTGCATTTATACTGAATTCTTTCTTGTTTTCATTCACGAGGAGTCTCTTACCATACAATGCTACTCAGATTCCACTGTGTTCCCCATTGTTCATGTCTAGTCAGACTCCATTAATTCAAGATTTGTATTGATCAGCTAGTCCAAATTCTATATTCTCTTACTAAGTATATGTTTATGTGAAATGTGTGACTCTAAGTCAATTTTCTTATGAATTTTGACAAGATCACAATGTTAATCATAGTTCTATTTTTTCATAGAAATTACCTGTTAAAAACCACAGATTTGTTTATGCATTTTAAGTTTGTAAAAAACAATTACTGAAGCAGCTAACACACACCTTTAATCCTAGTTTGAGTTCAGCTTGGTCTACTAAATGTGTTCCAGAAGTTCTGTTTTAGAAACAAACAATCAATTCTGTAATTGATTGTTTTATATATATATATATATATATATATATTCATATATATATATGCACACACATATATATTATATGTTGTGTATATTCATGTGAATATGTATATAGGTACAGTATATAATTTTTACCATATATAGATTTCATATATGTATTATTTTTGTGGCTATGAAAAATATATCCAAAAGAAATGTAGAAAATAGGGAGGTAATGATTATTTAAGTGTTTGATCTTGAAAATTTAATCATATAGGATAATAATGCCATTTTTCTAAGCTGTAGGACCTACAAATCCTTGTTCTTTAGATATATATAAATAGGAAAATAGATTCACTAGAAAGGTTATACCAAGGGAGCTTATAGTGGAATATTTTAGCATATAGCAGGCAAGTATACATGCTTGATTAGGAGAAGGACAGAGAGCCATTTCTGGATGTGATGTAGTCACAGCAGTGTGATGTAAAGACTGGTTATCATGTTCAGGAAATATGAAAACTGTAAGAATCTTCAAGAACAAGAAATCATGTTAACTAAGATCTTAAAAAGTAAGTACTCTGGATTCAGATTTGAGGAGAAGTACAGAGGAATTCAGAGGAAGAAAGAGATATAGTTATGAGAAAAGGATCTATTTTCAATAAGAGGAAAAATAGCCACTCCATAGTCCCTCCTACACAAGGAACCCTACTTGGTTCCTTGAGGCATTAACTGATCTACTAACCACAATATGTTTTAGTGTAATAGGAAGAAGGGTAATAGAGAATAATGAAGAATTTGTGTGTCATCACAAGGAAATTAAATTCTATGATGCAGCTACTTTTGAACACAAGCTTTTTTTAAAGATAGTTTTATTAAGTTCAACCAATAGATTATAATAAATGTGACTGATTTTGGTAATTATATTGATTTCTCTTAAAAAAGTCCATAATATATTACTTCTCTTATTTGAAGCTATAATTCTTGTTGATCTGTTTAGAGCAGCAGTATTAGAACAAGTCAAAGATGTAAAGAATTTCTTGATGATGCCCTGGAGACTACAGTAATTGACTATAGTTCTGCACAACTATTTTACCTCATAAAGCTTCTAAAATTTCAAGTTAATTATCTGGTCCATAAATAATATATTATAGAACATTATAGTTAGCCAGTGTCTTCATGGTTCTTTTGATCACTGTGAGAGAATTATTCTAACTTACAGTATCACTATATCACTTTCAGCCAGTGAAGTGCTGATAAAGCAGGAGCTCCGAGGCTTAATGGTTATGTCCTCAACACAATCAATCAATCAATCAATCAATCAATCAACCAATAAGTAAATAAATAAATAAATAAATAAGTCCAGAAGATTATTATACCACAAATCTAAGTTGTTATAAAAAATGACTATGTCATTTAATAATGTGTAACAAATTAGCATTTTCTTCATTTACTTACCATTTTATTTTCTTTGTAAAACTAATGATGAAAAATCAACTTATAATATGACTCTAGTATAATGGTATTTACCAGTAGAGTACTTTTGTACAAGTCTACTTGTAAGTAGAATTACAAAACTATGTTTAGCATGTTAGCACAAGTTAATTAGAACACAGTGGAGATAAGAATGGGCCTAATTCATCCCCACAGTAGTGTGCGAGTGATGTCGTTTCCTCTTTGGACAGATGATGAAAGTAGTCACTGTATTATTACATCAAACAAGGTTTTCCAGCTGCGTTGGCTGGCTACTTTGTTGTAAATTAAATTTGCTTTTCTAGCTTTTAACTTATTTTTTAATTCATTACATTGCAATCACAGCTCCCATTCCCTCCTCTCCTCCCAATACTACCCCAACAAATCCCCCCATTGCCTCCTCCACTTTTCCTCAGAGAAAGGGTGACCCCCTTGGGTACCACTCTACCCTGGAGCATCTAGTCCTAGAGGGTCTAGGCACATCATTTCCCAACCAGGCTTCTCAAGTACAGGGAAGGGGATCCAGTGACAGGGAACAGAGACCAAGACAGCCCCCGTCCATTTGTTAGAGGGACCACATGAACAACAAGCTGCATGTTTGCTACAAATATGTAGGAGGTCCAGGTCCAGCTCCTGCATACGCTCTGGTTGGTAGCCCAGGGTCTGTGAATCTCTATGGTCCCACATTAGTTGACTATGTAAGTGTTCTTGTGGTATCCTTGACCCTTCCAACTTGCTCACTCTGTCCACAAGATGCCCTGGGCCTTAGGTCTCTGCATCTGCAGGATGAAGCCTCTTTGGAGACAGATATCCTATGTAAGCATAGCAGAGTATGATTAATAGTGTCAGGAGTTAGCTCTCTCCCATGGGATGGGTCTTAAGTTGGGGCAATCATTGATTGGTTGTTCCCCCAGTCTCTGCTCCATCTTTATCCCTGAGAATCTTGTAGGCAAGACAAATTTTGGGTTGAAGGTTTTATGGATGGGTTGATGCCCCCTCCGTACTCTGGAAATCCTGCCTCGCTACAAGAGGTGGCCATTTCAGTCTTAATATGCCCCTCTGACCAGAACATAGACTCCCCATATCCTATCCTATCCCAGAACTCTAGGTAGTTACCAGAGATGCCTCCCCACCTGGATTTCCATTCTCACTCCTAGACTACCCTCAACCCATTTCTTCCCACACCTGATCACCCTCCCTGGTTCCCTCCTCACCTCCTCATCCACCTCATTTCCTCTCTCTATCCACCTCAGATAACTATTTGTTGCCCCTTCTGCATGAGATTCACACACTCTCCCTTGGAACTTCCTCATTACCTAGTTTCTTTGTGCCTATGAATTGTAGAATGGTTATCCTGCACTTTATGGCTAATATACGCTTATAAGTGAGCACATACCATATATGGCTTTCTGGCTCTGGGTTAGCCACCAACTAACTAAAAGCAAAGAGAATATTCAAATAAGACAACTAAAGGAGATAAAGGGGATACAAATTGGAAAGGAAGAAGCCAAAGTTTCACAATTTGTGGATGATATACTAGTATACATAAGCAACCCCAAAAATATTCTACCAGAGAACTCTTGCAACTCATAAAAACTTTCAGCAAGGTGACTGGGTATAAAATTAACTCCAAGAAAGTGAGTAGACCTCCTGTGTGAATGTTCAAATGGAGGAAGATGGTGCTTGGTATAGGAAAATTAGCCAACTACTCATGGCTAGTTAAATAATGGAACCTGGAGAACCTACCATCTCCACTTTAAGATTGTTGTGAAAGAAGGGGTAGAAATATTGCAAGAGTTAAAGGAATAGAGAGTTTGCTTACAAGATTTTTGTCTCCTATGAATGTCCAAAACAATGTCCATGAGGTCTCATCATCATGGCTGCTGAAATATGACCTGAACAAAGGAAACAGCATGTTAACTTGGAAACAGGTTAGCTCATGAGTCCTCATTACTAAATAAATAATCACAGGCAACCAGGGAATACTGAGAGAAAGAGACTTTAATCGCTTAAAATAAACAAAGTAAACAGATCTGTGACATTCATAAAGACTCAATCACAGCATGCATGAAAAGGCAAAAATCAAGTACTAACTTCAATTAATAGCTATGAAGAAAATACTTCCCACTTCTTTCTTCTTAAAGACATGGGCTTTTAGTCTTCACATCAAAACATGTATATAAAAAGCATGCACTAAAAATCTAGCAAAGCACTTGACATTAAACAGTAGCAAAATTCAACAGACCATCATATTGAAACTTGCGGATCTCAAGCAGGCCTTTTTTCTTCCTTAACACAAGAGTTCTTAGCTAGGTCAGCAATGATTGTTATATCTTGCTTACTAAGGGACCAAATGATATCATAGGAACTGAAATCAAACAACATGGAAATTCAGTTAAAATTCCATTTAGGCCTCAGCCTTCATCATTTATTCATAAGTCATATTATTTACTACACTTGGTTAGGATAGATTCTAACTTTAAATAAAAGCTGATAAAGGTCATAATGACCACGGTAAAGCCTGAATTACAAATTTGAAGACAATAGAGGGATGGAACCATTGGATTCAAAGACACTTGACCCCTTTTCTGGTGGTCTTTGCAGGGATTTGAAATAATAACAAAATTGAGAAAGGTGACAGAGGATATCATTGTGAGAAACTCGGGACAGAAAGCAAAGATGGAAGAAAAATCACTTAATATTTGAAGAAACTATGTTGTTTGATATTTAAATGTCAACAGGTAAGCTATAACAGAATAAAAAGGAAGCTGGAGATATTTTCCATACCTTGAGTTACATAAAGAAGTTGTGCAGTAAATATTGCATCAATAATGAGAGCAGATAGAGCCCCACGGCCAAATATTAGGCAGAACTTCAGAGTCCTACAGAGGACAGGGAAGAAGAACTGGAGGTTCCAGAGAGAATAAGAACATCACAAAAACATGGCCCACAGAGTCAACTGGACTCAAGTAGTCACAGACGTTATAGAGCCTGCATGGGTCTAACCTAGGTCCTTTGCATATGTTTTGGTTCTGTAGCTTGGTGTTCATGTGGGATTCCTAAGAGTAGAGGCTGTCTCTGACTCTTTCACTTGTCTTTGGGACCCTTTCTTCCTCCAAGTCTGCCTCCAGCCTTGACATAAGAATGCACCCGGACTTATTCTAGCTTGTTGCTCTTTACTTAGATGATGTCCCTGGGAGACCTACTCTTAACTGAGGGGAGGTTAAAGTGGGTGGATCTGGATGAAAGGAGAGGTGAAGAAGAGGGAAATATAGAGAGAGGGAAGAAGTGGAAATTGCGGTGGAGATGTAATATATAAAAGAAGAATAAACAAAAAGGACAAAAAGAAGCATATTTGATGCAGTTACAATGGGGAGAGGCTGAAGTCAAAGTGGCAGAAACGAAAGACTGAGAATGTTTCAAATAGGAGGATGGGGTAATGGGAAGGTACCAGAGAGCCCCGAGGAGAGGTTTGATCGATGGACTCTGACTCTCAGATGAGCTGTTCCTGAGTTCCAGAGCTTTGCTCTTCAGCCGTCTCTGTTTGCACACTGGACATCTTCCCGTCTCATAGAAGCAGGACACCAGGGCACTCTGGTAACATTTATGGAGGATGGGTCTCAGCTCTCAGAGACAGCTAATTTTTAGGTGTCAATACTAGCCAATAGCTAGGAGAATTACACAGATTTCACCGAGAGAAAGGATTTATAGTTGTGTTTTAAAATAAATGCTCAAACAGAACATGAGGTTAGCTAGAAAGACGAGTAAACGAGCCCTCAACACAGGGTTTGATTCAGGCTTTCTTCCTAATCAAAAGCAAAACTTCCAGCCCTTCATTTGCTCTGAAGGATGTGCCATAGGAGTAGAATTCTTTTGATACAGAGATGTCTATGTCAAAGCAGTAATGAACCAGGCTTAGGACCTGAATGAACATGACTGTGTAGAGCCTGACTCCCTTCCCCAGATATCACCAGAGAACCTTGAAGAAAACTTTATATAGAAAAAACATCTAAATCTCAAAAACCCTTCTTAGTGAGAAAATCAGGATGAGTGAACTAGTTGATTCAAAGTAAGATCGACTTGACCCATGAAGAAGGTTATTTTGTTAACCTCTTTGGTTTATATTCTAGCAAATAGAAACCCATCCCTCAAGCCAGGACATCCATTGCAATAGTGTTGTTGCCACAAACACCCAATTGCTGCAAAATGATATTTTTCTGAGTGAAAAGGATTGGAAACTATCAGATAAGATATAGAATTGGGACACTTGTTATCTCTCAGTTTCAAAGTTTTCTGTTATTCCACGGGACACAAGAAAATAATAGAGAGGAAAGTATACAAAGAGACATTACAATAAAAATTACCCCCTCAGTCTTAGAAAAGTTCAGTTTAACAGAAAAAAGTCATTATTTTTACATAAATTGTAAAATATTAACTGTCTTATTCAAAATAATGATTTCTAACCTCCTTACTACCAACATATCTATCTACCTATTAATCATATTGTCCAGTGGGATATATGTCAAACTCCACAGCTAGAAATAGCAGTATTTCGCAAATCAGAGTCATAATGACAGAATGAGCCCTGTTGCCTTAGTTGTAATTCTAATGAACCTCTCCTACTAGTGAAGAAGTCTAATGATTTAAGACCTTACATACCAGTGGCTATTAACAGATAAATGCATTTTGAAGTAGTAGCTATTAAAATGTTAGCACATTTTCAATTGACTTCTGATTTTCTGTCTCATTTTCAAGTATGTGACTGAAAGGGTGTGCAATATAATAACACTCCTTACTTTAAACTAGAGAAAATTTGCTTGGGTTTGTTCGTATAATGGTTGTCAAGAGTGGCCTGGTCAGTAACCTTCCTCCCCTCAATGTCTAATCCAACACTTAGGACTTTTATGAATTGATCCAGGATTGATGATAGCTTCTATGGCAAATAACAGAAACATTTGTAACTCAGTAGCACCGTTTGTAATAAAACCAGAGTCTAAACTTGTATTACCCTTCTCCTTCAACCCCATTTTCTCACAGTTTCCTTGCTTCTCTTTGTTCTTTATTAACAGTAATACTTTCCCTTTCTCTGACCTTTTGTTTATCTCATTTCATTTATTCATCAAATATTAATTAAATGTTGTGTTAGTAACTTGTCTCACCACTGTGTACAAAACACATCACAAAACTTGAAGGGCAGAATTAATTCTTTGGGTTCACAGTTTTAGGGATTAAAATCCATGCTTCTTTAATCTACTGATTCGGAGCTGATTATGAGGCTGTATCACAAGGAGAAAGGAGCTGTTCACTTTATGGTGGACAGGAAGCAGAGAACTGCAGATAGCATACAGCCCCAAAGACATGCCTTTCCCCAGGTTCCACAGTTCCTCAAACCAGGTACCTTCTCCTAATATAGCTCCCCCTGCTGGTGACTAACATTCAGTCATAAGCCTGTGGGGAAACCTTTCCTATTCAAATGACAAATGCTAGTTTTTTAATACCATCTAAAATTTTGGGGCAAAACGAGAGAGTATTTTTATACTGTAAATCAAGCAGCTCTTTAGCTGGAGACCCACAAAAACTGCAGATGAACTTTGATACACCTTCTTACTTCCACATGTGCTCTGGCTTATCTCCATTCTTCCCTTTCTCCATATGTCTATCTTAAGAAAGGCATGGTGATTCTATCCTATCATTTACATTTCCCTGCGACTTCCAATGGAAAAGAAACCTAATCTCCACAAAAACATTGACACACGCCGTAGCCATCTACCACTGTTGGTAAATCATAGTTCAGAAGTGATCAAGAAATATAATTGAACAAGTCAACATAATTTTATAATATTGTTCATGGTACATTAAAATTATAATTATAAAACTCACCTATAAGGAGATACTATACTTTCAATAATGATCTTGATTTCTATGTTTATGCTTCTGAGAACTTAAAAAAATCATTATTTGGGGATTTATGTATCTGTTTATATGTTTATATTTTCCTATACTGTTAACATTTTACCATAACAACCATGTCTTTTTTTTCATTTCATTTTAAATTAAGAGTTAATTAAAAATTGTCTGATTTTACTGGACACCTGCCTATGTTTAAGTTCTCCTTTAAGTGGACTTAATAAAATTAAACTGTTGGTTGTCATGTATTTTCCAGGAGAAGAAGTAGACAGACAGCTATGCAGAGATGCAATCTTCCCTATCCCTGTGGCCTGTGATGCTCCATGCCCAAAGGACTGTGTGCTCAGTGCATGGTCCACGTGGTCCTCCTGTTCACACACTTGCTCTGGGAAGACCACAGAAGGGAAACAGACCCGAGCACGGTCCATTCTGGCCTATGCAGGTGAAGAAGGTAAGGTCTCCATCCTCAGATGAGACTGTTTTCTGAAAATTGATTGCCATTTAAATTGTGTAGCCTGTATAAGATGACATTTTATGAAAATGAGTTGACAGAAACCCAGCAGTGAATGGTATTTAATATCTCTCTATGTGATTTGATTCTATTCTTAATAATTAATCTTGAAAATGGATCTTTAATAGAGGACAAAGGATTGTTTTTAAAAGCCTTTGCTTTTATCCCTTATTCACCTAATAATTCAAGTTTTTCTACTCCAAAGTGTACAAAGGAAAAACAAAGAAACAAAAAACAATACACCAAGAAATGGGTTCCAAGAAAAAAAACTGAAGCATTTCATTGTTTTTCTTCTATTTCAGTAGATGGTTTTATCCTTTGACACTGTAATATCTCATAAAATTATCATGTATATGTAATAAGAATGTTTATTTATTTATTTATTTATTGTTGGATATTTTCTTTATTTACATTTCAAATGTCATTACCTTTACATTTCCCCCTTGGAATTCCCTTATCCCATCTCTTCTGCCCCTGCTTCTATGAGGGTGTTTCACCACCCACCCACCCACTCACACCTCCCTGCCCTGGCATTCCCCTATACTGGGGCATCAAGCCTTCACAGGGTCAAGGGCCACTCCTCCCATTGATGACCGACAAGGCCATCCTCAGCTACATATGTGGCTGGAGCCCTGGGTTGGTCCATGTGTACTCTTTGTTTGGTGGCTTAGTCGCTGGGAGGTCTGGTTGGTTGATATTATTTCTCTTCCTATGGATTTACAAACCCCTTCAGCTCCTTCAGCCCTTTCTCTAACTCCTCCATTGGGAACCATGTGCTCAGTCCAATGGTTATTTTAACTTTTAGCGTGGCTGTTGCTTGTCTGACTTTGTGTGTGTCTTCTACTATTCGTATTCTTGAGCACAGGCTCTGAGATCCACATGACTCCAGCTTGGATTCACCCTAAGGGTGAATAAAGCATGTTTGCCACAGATCACATCTCACCTGCAAGCTTTATTTCAAAGAAATACAGACACTGGTCTCCTTTGTGCTACTCAAATGCTAATCAGTCCTCTGTGTGACTGGGTGAGACAATGTCACACTCTTGTCTTTCTGCAAAGTAGGAGAGGAGAGGGAAGAACACAGGAGCAAATTCTTTCACACCAAGTCACACAATGAGGTTGTGGCACTGCAGTACCTCACACTAAATGACCTTTATTCACATTTAGGACTGAGAGATCACACTTTCTCTTTACAATAAGCAAACACACCCATGAATCCCTGAAATTAATTGTTTTTTCATCGATTAAGTTATTTCTGCCCCCCTTTTGTTGTTGTTTTCCAGTGATTTGGTGATAACTGCTCCTAATCTTATTTAATCATACTTGCTATTACTTAACATACTAACTATGAATATTATTAATTACCTTGGCTTTAATACACAAGTACAACATATACTATATAATAAGTAACTCTTTGGGGAAATCCTTAATTTTTATAGTGTTCTTAAGTGTTTCCCACTACAAATATAAGTGCAAGGAAAAAAAGACCTCTAAAAAAAATAGAAACTTTAGAGAAAAAATTACTTTTCTGTTCTCAAGAACAGTCCCAGCTTGGATAGACTACCTTCAGACTTCAAACTCCATCAGCTCATATTACATCTTGGGTTTCATTAAAATTAGATCTGTGGTCACCCTGCTTCCTGTAAACCCATTATATGCTGTAGACATTTGCTCTGGGACTAGTAATGAGTGACTTTTCACCCCCCTGAGCCACATAGCAAGGATTGTGCTGAGTCTGCAACACTGCAACAGATCATTATGTCTGTAGATGGGACAGTTCGCACCGAAAGGTCTGAAATGTTTTAAAGGCAGAAATTCATGGCTAGTATTTGATGCATATCACCCACTTAATTAGAAAGGGTGAGACTTCAGTAACTTTTAATTAAGTCTAGTAGCTCCATCATAAGCCAGTCACCCTGGCCTGTAGATGTTTGTGTAGTATACTATAAGTACATGGACCTAAATGAGTAGGGAACAGACTGGAATTTCTGTAAGTAAACATCTTACTCTGTGTCTCTGTCAATGACAGGTACAAAAATGAGTATGATTGTGAGACACTTAAGGAGGATCTCATCTGCAAATTAAATGACTTTAGTGCCTGTTATTTGCTGGATATGAAAATAACATTTTATCTTATGGGAAATGAGATTGTTACAATACTGAATTTTTCAAAGTGGTTTTCATTTTCATCCTGAGAAAACTACATCTATAGAAGTCTGAAATTATGCTTTCTTATCACTGATGTCACATAAGTAGGTGTTTTATTAGTCTGCCAAAATTAGAGCTTGGAATGTGTTACAGAATTTTTTATGGGACAGACCGTGATAATTTTATAGAAAAACACAAAATCAAATTGATACATAGTATCTGGAGATGCTATTACATAATTTTCTAAAAAACATCCATGTGCAGGGCAAGTGTATGGGTATGACAGTCCTTGTAATGCAGCAAAAAGTCAGGCATGTGTGCTAGGGATTGAAACATAACTTTGTGTTCTGCATGAACTATATTCCCAGTCCTAGGTCTTGGCTTCTAATTCTATTTTATGATAACCATAACTTATAAAAATTCTAGGCCAGAAGGTGGCCATATCTTCAAGGAATCTTAACAACACAACAAAATAGAAAGCTCCAGAAGGAAAATTATATTTTGTGACTTATCAAACAGTAACCCATAACTTCAATAAATTGCACTCAGAAAAAAATGGAAAGATTATATAGGAAACTTATTAAATGTATCTACACCAAGAAGACAAGGGACATAACCTTTAGCCAATTTTTCTAGCCATTAATATAAATGAGAGTTAAACAGGGCAAGAGTTGTAGCTAGTCAAGAGGTACAAATAATTAAACCCTTGGCTAGACTTCAGTCTGGTTTATAATGATCCCAGTCTGCTATGGTAAGAACCAGAGAAAGCCCTTATTTTGAGAAGCCCCACTACTGTCACCATCCAGAGAGGATTGCTTTTATTTATTTGGCAGCCTATTATCAGTCCTGGAGTAATTGCTTCCAGTTAGTGAGTGGCAGTCCCATCTCTGGGTGTCCGTCTGTAAGGAATCATGCTCTAGTAAGGGCAGCTTGAGAGAGAGTTTGGCAATTAAGAACACTTACTGCTCTTCCAGAGGACCAGAGTTCCTGGCATCCACATTGGACAGTTCTTAACTACCTGTAACTCTAGCTCTAGAGAAACTGAAATTTCCTCCTGTTTCCCTCAAGGCACCAACACAGATGATATGCACACACATATAAATTAAAAAGAGATGAGTCTTTAAAAGAAAGAAATCTTGTTTAATCTATTGTTGCATATAATTGTGAGTAATGGAGCAACTCAAAATCTTATCTCCTCAGTGTTCTGCAGTAACAACATGGTATCACTCCTGGGATGCCTTGTCAGAATTGCATGCATAGAATCTTACAAAGCACCAGAAAATTGTTATATAGTTAAAGATAGGGAGCATGAAATCTCCAGAACTGCCTATAAAAATTAGGAAAATAGAGAAGAAATATTTCCAATTAAAGGAGACAATTAACAAGACACCTAAATGTGATACTTTATTCTGAATTAAATCCTATTGGGGGATAGTTGGAAGTTTGGATGGGACTGAGGGTACTAGATGTGTTTATGTATGGGTAGATGTCTTTACTTATAGGAAATGTACACCAAATTGTCCAGAGTACTAAACCTCATTCCTCAGTTTCTTACAAATGGTCAAGGAAAATAATTCTGTGGCATAATTATGAAATTAACAGAAATGAATTTAAAAGAAAATAAAAGAATGAAAATAGTCTGCATTTTCTTTCCATACAATATTAGATAATATTTTACAGCATAGTGTCAGCAATATACAAAACAACAGTTCATTCTGAAATACCACTAGGAAACCAAATCGCAAGTGGAAGCGCCTAGATGTGAATATAGGGAAAAGTTGACTAGAATTCTTTAACTTAAACCAGATAGAGGCAAGAGGTTGCTGATGAGAGCTCTGTGAGGAAGTGTTTGTACTGCAAAGATGAGGGCCATCCCCAACACTCATGAAAATGGATGTAGGTATTGTGGAGTATGCCAGTATTACCAGAGATAGGGCAGCAGAGACAGATGGAGGTCTGTGGCCTACTGGATGGCCAACATCACCCAGGCATTCAGCATCAGTCTCCGTGAAAGCTTGTCACAAACACAAGGTAGACTGCTCTGGAGGAATACTACATGGTGTTGACCAATGGCTTCCACAAACACATGTACCTGTACACACATGAGCACAGACAGACAGACAGACAGACACATGAGAATGGACCTGAGACCATCCAGGGGTCAGATTTTTACTTCTTGTTTTCTTCTTAAATAAAATTTCAACAAATTTCATTTGTGAAGCTAACAATGATGTACATGTATCCTCACTAGTGAAAAGTGAGAAAATATTTGTTTGCAAAGTTCAAAATGACCTGATATAACTGCCTTAGGCAAATGTCAGTGCGCCTTTCTATCTGTCATGTGCAGAAAATAGATGCAGTTTGAAACAGAATTATGCCAATTTTCTCAAATAATTAGAAGCCTTCGGAAATCATGCTTTACAGTGTAAAACTTGGAAGAAGTAGTAGTTCTATTTTCTGAACTGTAATATTTTCATGTTTTACAGTTTGGTGATTTTGATTATTAGAGCCACAGAGCAGCTGTGTGTCTTAGAGAATTCAAAAACACCACAGATCTAGGATATGTGTAGATATGAACATCCCTTGATGTCTACGTAGATGATGGCACTTCCTCATCCCCTTGCTTCAGAGGATGTGAGAAAGCTGCAGAATGAGAACTTCCTTCCTATTTCTGCTACCGATCTTTAGGATTCAGTTCACTCAAGGTGTGTCCTGGACATATGCATCTTGATGCCAGCAGTGGTTGGCCAAGAGTGGGCTTAGGCTGCAACAGTTGGTGACAGTAGAAGCACAGATGTCACTTCTTCCTAACGTACACCCCATCCCTTCCTTATAGTGGATCCATTTCCCTTCTCATGTGAATGCTACGATCTGACTGACACATCAACATGACCTTCCCAAGGTCATACCTGCGGGAGTTCTTTTGCATTTATTTTTACTTTTGCTTAGATAAAATCATCTCTTCTTCCTTACCTCAGAAACTTTGTTTTTAGAATTCTAGTTCTTCTTAGTTCATCTAAATGCCTCCTCCTTCCAGACCTTTTAAGTCTCTAAAACACAATGAGCCTTACATCTTTCAATCCTTATCATATTACATCTTAACATAATTCTGACACTCCCCATACAATTTTCCTCTCATGTATGTTTGTCTCATTCACTCAACCCCTCCTATTTCTTTTCCTCACCAATCATAAAATCCATGACTGTACCGAACTGCTTCTAATCCCTCCAGTAGCCCGTGAAACACCGCACTTAAATGTTATACATTATATTCCATATATAGATAGTCAGTGACCGTATTGAATAGGGCTCTTTTCGAATCTATCCTATCAGTTGTAAATACATCAATACCAAAAACAGCAATTCCATGATTCTGACAATATGCATTATAAGAAAGCTTTTGCAAGACTCATGTGAGTAGGAATAGTTATGTTTTATTTAATATATCCTGATTTTTTTCTGTGTATATAGAGTATATGTGTATGGTATATGTACATAGGTATTTGTGCATCACTTGATTTTTTTTCTGGGTATATACAACAGATGTGTGTGTGGGGGGGGTTGTGTGGATGTGTGTGGCTGTGCACACACATGGAAACCTAAAAAGAATGTCAGCTCTCCTGCATTATCACTGTTTTCACATGCCTAAGATGGTCTCTGGATAAAGCTAGAGCTGGGCAGGTGACATGGCAGCCTTTGCCACGGTCTTGACTTGGTTTCTTGACTCACAGCACTGAAGTGGCAGAACCATGCAGCCAAGCTCAGTATCTTATATCAGTTCTGTAATTTGAATTCAAGCCCTCACATTAATAGCAAGTATCCACATCTATTGAGCCATCTCCCTAGCCCAGTGCATCTCATTTTAATATAGCAGATTTACCTAATAGCTGCCATATTTATATGTCCACAGTAGTTTGCTTCTTCCCTTTTTTTATTGAAAATAGAATTCTTTTTTCAACCTTTGCTACTCGCAGCTCCTCCAACCTCCCCTCTAAAGGTTTATTTATAGAATGGAATTTCTTTCATGTCCAGTAAAGTCTTTCCTGTTGCCACAATGATAGAAGATCTAAGTAGCAGTTTGCATGTAAAGCACTTTACACATAAGAGGACATTTTCACACTTATTACTAATTTTGTCATAGTTCACATTTCATAACTTTCCATGACTGTGGAAATGCTCCCAAAGGGAATATCATATCTTTCCATAAATAATAGATATTTTCAACATTATATTTATCAGTTTTTCTAACATAAAATTGTCCCCAACCGATGCAGTGATACTACAATGACCACTTCTCCAAACTAGACTTTCAAACTTGCAATACTGTAATAATTAAGACCACCCTGGGGCTTATCCGTATGAGGATCCTACATCACATTCAAACTGCTGATGTGGCTTTAATGTGGATTACGGTGAGAAAATAAATAGCCTTTATGTCTATAAACTTAATAGCTATCTTGCAGTTTCTCGACATGTTTTGCTGATGGTGTAGAAGTTTGTGTTTTTCTCTTATCATTTTCCCTCTAAAGCCAACCAGTCAATTCAAGTGTCAAAAGCAATTCAGATCTTTAAAATCAATTTCAACAGGATCCTTTTTCCACAATGAAAACAGTGTAGGTACAGAAATTTGATGTTTGATCAGCAAATTTACTATTACATATAAGGTAACTGGTGAATAATTGTATGTAATCGTGCATATAATTATATAGCATATAATAATGTATGTATGATTAGGTACACTTGTTAATGTTGAATACATCCAGCACCCAGAGGAAGGATCTAGCCATACCCACTTATTTCTCCCCAATCCAATTAGCATGGTTTAGAATTCAGTGTTAAACTTCCAACCAGGGGCTGCCAGGGTCACCCAGCTATATGATAGTAGACAGCATATGGCATGTGACAAATATCTTCACCTTCATGAAGCAGGGACACTAATGAAAATTTTCAGGACTGGCTAGTCTGATATTAGAACCACATTCAACAGTGCATAAATGACTCTAAATTGTTATTAACAAACTATCAATTGATTAAACTGCTGATCAGAGGGAAGTCTGCAAATATTGCTCTGTCATCCCTGGAGAGCATCTCTGGTCTTGCCACTAGAATCAAATCATTAATGAAGTAAGTAATGAAATTCACTAAGCCCCACCTTTAACAATACATCTCTTTCTATTTTCACAATCAGTTAAAAGATTATATGATCTTCCTAAATTCCTCATCAATACAGTGGCCACATCATTTCATATGCTTGCATTTATATACCCAATAATTTGTATTCATGTGACAATTGTGCATTCAAATTAAGACTCTACCTCTCGAGTTCATACAATAGGGCTAGCACATAAACCAGTTCAGAATGTTAACCTTCACACCACAGTCCTCTAATTAAAGATGTGCCTATCCCACCTTTAACATCCTCAGCATCATTTCTTTGTACCTTGCATGCATTCTTGAAACGCAGGAGCTAAGCAAAAATTATGACACACTTGCCACCACTTATGGTGATAGTGAACCTTGCTGTTCTGGCTGTAAATAATAGTCTCAGATATGTGAAAGAGGAGGCAATCAAAGGTAGCTAAATAACACTTGAGAAAAAAGGAAATGCTAGTTATTTGATTAAGGCTTTTAATACATCTTGTGGTGCAGTTACGAATCCAGTGGGACTAGGGATGTGTCTCCATGATAGAAGCCTTGCCTAGCATGTGAAGAAGGTCATGGATTTCTTTCCCCTAGGACTAACAGGAAATGTATATAACAGCATCAAAATCTACAGGTAGGTATTATTTTCCTAGAAGAGAATTCTGTCAATTACAATGGACAACTTTTTTATTTGTTGTATGTCTGGTCTGGGGCAGTTGGTTTACATGTGAGTGCTGTCCTAAGGCACTAGATCCCCTGGAGCTACAGTTATAGGCAGGTGTGAGCTACTTGATATAGGGACTGAGAACCAAATTTGGATCTTCTCCAGTACCACTATATGCTCTTAATAGCTGCAGTATCTCTCCAGGTCCTTGGATAAATCTTTATAAAATACATATGCTAGGGGTATAAGATGGCTAAGTGGTCAAGGCACTTGGCCCCAAGTCTGATGACCTGAGCTCAATCTGGTGAAAAAGAGAACTGACCCCCATGATGTTGCCTTGGACCGGCCCACATGTCATGGCATGTGCATGCCCCTACCCAATATACTCATACATGCACATACCCATGAATATAATAGTTTTAATTAAAAATATCTGTCACTGAAACCTTTGATGTCACAAATGATGATACTATAACAAATACAAATTTTAATGCAAATGATTTTGAACTGTCTGGAGTGATCTTAACTCTGAATGGAGAAGTTTAAAACTATCTTTTCTTGTGACATTTGCAAAAGCATAATACAAAACAAACAAACATGGACTTATGTCATAGAAAGCTGTTTAAGTATACAAAAATTAGCATTCCACAGAAAGTATTGTTTACTAGTTTAATTTTAAACCATTTCTTATTCTTTGGCACATATAAAATGAGGGTGAACTGCACAACCAATGACATCATAGGTTTGAACATATATTACTACCCTATCGTTTTTTCAATAATCTGTCAAAAGATGCTGAGCTTTTACTGAGCTTTAACAGACTCACTTGCTATCAGCCTAAATGCTAGTATACTCGTAAGCAGTATTTAAAACCTTGGATTGAGACTCAGTTTAGAAGATGGCACTTGCAAACTCACTCAGACATTATTATCCACAGCATGAAGTTGTCTGTTGCTTGTGGTTAACAACATTGTATGCTTCCTTGCACCCGATGGATGTTGGGTTTCTCTCAAAGGACAAAGTCTTAGATTTTGTTTGATATCTAATATGCACACTGCATGCTTTGTATTTTAAGTTAGACCCAGCAAAAGAGTAATTTGCCTTTTTTTAATAGTGTGCTGGTTCCATGTTATGTGCTTACTAAGTCATAAGCATCATTGTTATCAGCCCTGCAAATTCCTGGGAACAGAAAGCAGTGAAGTTCCTGTTGGCTTTCCGTCTAATTTGTCATTGTTTCATTTGTTGTAGGTGGAATTCGCTGCCCTAACATCAGTGCTTTGCAAGAAGTGCGCAGCTGCAATGAGCACCCTTGCACTGTGTACCACTGGCAAACTGGTCCCTGGGGTCAGTGTATAGAGGACACATCGGTGTCATCCTTCAATACAACCACAACATGGAATGGGGAGACCTCGTGCTCTGTGGGCATGCAGACGCGAAAAGTCATCTGTGTGCGAGTCAACGTGGGCCAAGTGGGACCCAAGAAGTAAGGACTTGAGAATAAAGGCAGCGGTAAATCCTGTGGTCAGCCGTGCAGAGGACTGGCTGTGCTCTGCTTGCTTCATTAAATGAAGTCTTCTGGTGCTTCTTATACCTGCCCTCATATGAAGACTTGCTTGCTTTCAGTGTTAGTTGCTGATAAAGCTGTAACTACTTCTGAGTCTTGTACCTAGGATCCATAGATTCCGTAGAAACCTTTCCATCTGGTCGCCATTTCCAATTCTCCTGTAGCACAGTCTGCTTTTATTAAGGTAAAGAAAGAGGTGCTTGCTCTAGTCTTGTCTGATCAATAATGCCAGGATACAAAGTCCTAGCTGTGGAGGTCATACGTGACCTCCTCTATATCCCTAGGCTTGGAGGCTGACAATCTATTTAAATGAGTGAAAGCTGTCTTTGATTAGCATACCACTTGCCCATAGAATACTATATCACTGGCAGTAAGGCCAAATATTTTTCCGTGGTAAAATGAATAATCATTTACTGTCAACAGAGAGCCTTGGGAAAAGACAGCTATTATGATAAGTAGAAAACCCATCAGTATTTTATGGGTTAAGAAGATGGTAATAAGGAGAATGATTTGGTGGGAAGGAGGAAAAAAAACCAGACTTGAGGTGTTAAGAGTGCCTTATGATAATGATAAGCAAGAAACAAGTAATGGTATAAAGAGGATGATCAACTCTTAGGAAAAAAATAATATATTTTCTAAAAATAAGTATTCTTTTGAGGGGAAACATCCTATTTAATTTTTGAAACAGCATAACTTTCTTAGTAATTCAAATGTTCCTAGCCATATGAAGCCTAGAGAGTGAAACCAGCACGTTTTGCATAGGTCTAATGGTGGCCTTTTTTTTTTTTCCGAATTATTAGCTTTGATTTTCAAAGTCAGCTGAAGAGATTATATAATGAAAAATACTCTGATGTAGTCACTCAGTAAACTCTGGGAAATGCTGTTTAAGAATGGAAAACACTTCCCTGCTGTCTTCTTCAGTGACTTTAGCTCTTTGGAAATGTTGTGGATACATATCAAATGCTCTCTTCTTCTCCTCTTTTAACAACCCCACAATCCCCTTACATACCATTCTCCCTATCTGGAATTTTCCAGACAGGTGATTTTCAGTTTTGTTTTAGGAAATTTTCCAAGGGAATGAGACTAGCTTATCTGACATATGGAAAACCCACAAGGGTATAAACAAGGGACCCATTAAGCACTTGTATCTGGCTAGCTGGCCAAATATTAGAGGTATTTAGATTCAAGATGTAGTTATTTATATCATTTGATATTTCAGAACATTTTAGAAAATATATACCAAAGAGACCATTCTTCATACTTTGTATGCTAACCCCTAAACCAATCTGTTAATGGAAATTACACCCAGGTTGTTAGTAATTTGACTCAGGAAATTAATTTGCAATATATTAAAATGCAATGGTGCTGCAGCAGCAGTGGGAGCGAATGTTCCATGTCCTGGAGGAGCCTGGTGCTTGCTGAGATTAGAACAGAGATGAAATGCTCACTAGGCCAGGAGGAGCAATATTATGCCAACTTATAAAAGGTTTTCTCTATCTATTTGCAGGCTAATGGCCTTTCAAAAGGCAGCTTAGAGCTACTACAAAGTAAAATACTGTCCCGGGGTAAAGGGTATATATGTGAACAAAGACCTCTGTGTAAAGGATCTGATGGATCCAGTCTCATGAGGTCACTCAATAAGAAATGTGTCCTGGTGCATCATATCAGACCACCACAGTAACCCAACAAAAACTTACTATGTGGCTACAGCTGTTCGTCAATGATCTAGATATACCCATAGATTTGTTAAACCGTGTCGGTTTTCTTTGCCCTTATAACTGTAGGAAATTAAATCAAACACATTTAAGTTCAAAGGAAAATGTTATCGCCCGTCTCCTTAAGTACGAGGTTAAATTCAGTGAATGCTTTCCAATGGAAGCCATTTGAAACAAAAATGCAAATAGGAACCTTGTTTTAAACTCTTCTTAATAAAATAGATTACTGGGAGATGGCAAAATCAATGTTATTGATCTTATCTATCCTCCCAAGTAACAAACTTCAACTCCTATCACATCTGTTTAATTTGACCTTGAATAAGACTGGGAGGAGGGAGGAATCAATGTCTTGATTTAAACCACACATGCTAAATACAAACAGTTCTAGGGAACAGCAGCATGTTGACTAAAACAATTGCCTCACCGAAGGAAGTCAGAATTCATTTTATTGGATGCAGTCTAGGCTGTATAATTTATCTTCGTGTGTTCATTTAGTGACTTCGTTGTTGGTAATTTTGGTCTCCACAGTTAGCCGAGTATCTTGCTGTGGCTATTTCCAAACTAAAAGAATATGTGGAGGGTCAATGACAACACTGTAAATTCCATTGATTTATTTCAGGCTACATATTTGAAGAGCACACAGTTGAGTAATGGCCTCCCGTTGTTAAAGTTATAAAATGCCTCATTTAAAAGAATTGCTTTCAATAATAATTACTGGCCAGTAGTTCCATAATCCCAAAAGAATTCTTTGGGTGTTTTCAAATTAAATTGTAAGTCCAGGCTTAAAAAATTCTAAATTGTAAAATCACATCAATTTCTCTGATTCATACTTAAATATTTTTCCTGTCCAACATTTTAAAGATTCACATTTTACAATAGAAAATTGCATCATATTTATGTGTGAGAAAGGACATGGAGGCTACTAATTACAAAATATGTTGAAAATAAAGTGTCAGTAAATGCTATAAAAATTATTGGAAACTATTTTACTCACAATTTAGTTCTTTTAAGGTGACTAATATACAACCGAGTCTGATGGCAGACACCTGTAATCCAGGTACTCAGGAAGCAGAGGAAGGAGGATCTCCATGAGTTTGAGGCCAACCTAGTCTTCATAGTGAATTTTAGGCCAGCCAGCACTACCTAGAAGGATCCTGCCACAAAAAAAAATAGAGAATGAGAGAGAGAGAGAGAGAGAGAGAGAGAGAGAGAGAGAGAAGAAGAAGAAGAAGAAGAAGAAGAAGAAGAAGAAGAAGAAGAAGAAGAAGAAGAAGAAGAAGAGAGCACAAACAACCATGATGGGCTATGTTCAATTCCAAAACCACCAATGTCACATGTCCATGCCCACACACATTCTACATACACACATGTATACTTACACAGGATTATAATACTACTATTAACAGTCATTGTTAAAAAATATTTGTTATGATAGATTTTGTGCTGTTATGAAATATTTAGCTTACAGATACAGGAATTGAATCCTACCATTGGTCATTTGAAATTCCACAAATTTTTATTATGTATATTAGAAAATACATATTTACTAGTAGAGAGATTGTCCTAATGGGAAGGATATGGAAATTATATTTTATCTAGATAGCATGAATGTCATTAAGTCTACATCTTTGAGTACTCTTGTCCAGGTATAGATGGAGAGAAGTAAGTTAGCTGAGTTATGCTTCTTGTTTTTTTTGTTTTTGTTTTTGTGTTTTTTTTTTTTGAGACAGGGTTTCTCAGTGTAGCCCTGGCTGTTCCTGGAACTCACTCTGTAGACCAGGCTGGCCTCGAACTCAGAAATCCGCCTGCCTCTGCCTCCCAGAATGCTGGGATTACAGGCGTGCGCCACCACCGCCCGGCCTGAGTTATGCTTCTTAAAAGCAGCCTTGAAAGCTGATTAGCAGAAGCTCATGAGCTGGCCATGATTCATATAACAACGGAAACTGGAAGAAAATTAGGATACTTGGTTTTGTGGCTTGTTAAAGGCTGAATAATTTCTTTGCTTGTTCCAGGTGTCCTGAAAGCCTTCGGCCTGAAACAGTGAGGCCCTGCTTGCTTCCTTGTAGGAAGGATTGTATTGTGACCCCATACAGTGACTGGACACCTTGTCCCTCTTCGTGCAGAGAAGGTATGGAGTACTGATTATGGAGGTCCTTCCCCCAGAACCCTTATTTAGCAGGATGTCTGAATTCTGGATGAGCAATGTTTGTGATTCTTACATAGGGCCTTATTGTCCTGACTTTTTATGAATATCAAACCCTTTGGATTTCTCCCTAGAAATAATACTGTGTTAGACTACCTGACAGGCGGTTAGTTTTTAGACAGAAACTCCCTTGAAGTTCCATTATATGCCTCCGATTGAACCGATTCTAGATCTTATTAATAAATCTTATCTTTCTTAAATCCTGAAAGAATATATACTGGCCCTCAGAAGTTTTAAGAGAGTTTCCGGTGCCTACACAGTCCACAGGGCTTCTAAGCAACTTACAGGCAAGAAATAGCCTGAGACTAAGTTTGCTAAGGATTCAATTATGTGGCTCAGGGATGGAAATAAAGCAAAGAGAAAAATGGCCAAGCTGTCTCCCTGCCAACACTTAATGTGCCATGAGGCATTTCCAACACTGTTTGTTCGCTGCCAGGTTTGGTATTTTTGGCTTTGTGATGTGCAAAGACTTTTTTTATTATCATGGAAGGTCCCCTGATAAATCTTTCATTTCCCTTCAGGACACGGTTTTTTGGCTTTCCCGCTGAGAGAAAATTTCACACTTTCCCTCCCACTTACACAGTAGCAGCACATTTTCTCTCGGTGTGAAAGACAACACTGTCTCCTGGTTTCTTGAGTGCTCTCTAAACATGCACAGTGGCTTGAGTATTTCCTTGTGTTCACAAATTTTGACTCTCGTGGGAGATTTCTAATTAAGAGTTAATTTCTAGCTTAATGACCTTTTTAACTTGCTGAATTTTATTTTAAGCCACTTAATTTTCTGAATGTCATAATTGATTATTTTGCAAAATATCATTGTGTATAGTAGAGACGAAAGTTTGGTGAATTTTGTGCTCGGGAGATAGGACCTCAGTCTATAGAGCAGACTGGCATAGTCCGTGGAATCTTCCTACCTGATGGGACAGTTTCTGGAATTAGAGGTGTATATCCCACCACATCTGGGAAATTGACCTTTGTGTTTTATAGAGTATATTGAAATATTACATAAAATTAAACTGCTAATGGAGCAAAAGGATATTTTTTAATTCTTTTTGTTTTGTAAAATCTTAGTAGCTTTGTGGGGGAAAGGGTGACTGACATTAATTTGTTGTGTTTGTTGTGTTTGTTTTGGAGATAGTCACTTACTCCATGTTAGCCTTGAACTTACTAACTAGGTAAAAATAATCTTAGAATTTTGATGTTCCTGGTCTTACTTCCCAAGGGCTGGCATGAAAAATATATATGGGGTTTTTTGTTAGTGTGCTTTTGAAGGTCAAGGCCATTGGCCATTCTGACATGTAAGCTATAACTCCCATTCACATTAGCTTTTGTAAAAATAGCGAGAGTTCAATAAACATTAATTTAACTATAAAAAAGAGACAAATGTCAGTAACAAGAATTTTATAAAAAGCAATGCTATTTTCTGATTTTTAAAAATAAATTTTAAGATCTCATTTCTTTATTTTCCTAAAAGCCACAGAAAATATGGTATTGTTGGTTTGGTCCTTATCAAGTAACATACTTTTAAAATATAGGCTGTGATCTCCTACATTAGTGGTGCTGTTCATTACCTCACAGATGAAGGTCATACATTACATTACACCATATTACATTACATGTAAAACCTTGTGTTTTCTTTTGTGTGGGTTCAGGTTTTGGCTTAGTCTCTAATAGTTACACACTCTTGTAGGACTGATCTTTGCATTGCTTACGATGGGGCAAATGCTTTAGTTTGGTATATTGGAAGCAATCTTTCTGAGAAACTTCTGGGAAAAGCACTTAATCACAATAGAATAAAACTTTCTTAGAAAATTTGAACTAAATATTAATAATTAGGAGTTTCCTAATCAGCTTATTAGTTTCAGTGCTTCAACACTTCATTAAAAGCAACCTTTCATCTTTCACTCTGTAATGCTTTCCCAGTAACTATAATATTTCCAAATGTAAGGTTTCGGCAGTTAACAAGAGCACATCCTAGAGATAGGAGATGTGCGAGGTAACTAGTTTTCTAATCCTTTAATTTGTAGAAAGAAAGAATCATCACTGAGCATGAGGTTCAGTCAAAGAAGTAGAGAGCAGAGAGAAGTAGATTCACTTTGAAAAACAACAAAGCAGACAAGCTAATAATCTATGGTGGAAGGTCCAGGCAGTATCCAACTACCATTTATCCATGCACTTAAAAAGAGATTCCTCAACAGGGCTGTCAGTGTAACTTACGTCATAATAGCAACCTGAAGGTGAAAAAAAAAATTAAAAGAAAATAATTGGCCTTGAACAGAGTCAAAACTGTTCCAAGACCATGCGAGAGAAGAAAGAGAGACAGGATGCCAAGGAGAGCTATAAGTACTTTCAACATCATTGGCTGAGTGAAGATGGAAATGAGGTCATAAAATCAACAACAGATCATGGCAAAGTGCTACAGAAATATGTATGTCAGCCCCATCAAACTTGAAGTATTTTATTAAGGTAAATATTAGGTGAACTGCCAAGTTGGAAAAAAAATGATCAGTATATAAAATATTTGGAAATGAAAATATGGAAGATGTTGATAACACTGCCTTAACAGAAGAGCAAGTAACTGATATGATACAGAGAAGGCCATAAGTGAGTGGAGGCATAATACAGTACAGTGTCTAGAATGCGATGAGCCCATTACTATCAAAGAAATAAAAGAGGTAGCAGAAGTAGGGGGAAAGGATTGTAGGGAAGGCTATGTCAAGGGGACTAATTCGTGGAATATCTTGAACATTGCTGCTACAAGGTAGACTGAAGGTAGATAAGGTTAACGTCAGAAGCTTAGGATAGTTGGAGAATCGCAAAAGTAAAAGAAAGGAGAAAGGAGGAGGAATCGCTAAATGCAACGAACTAGCATCTGTCAAAGGAAGTGTTGAAAATTTCAGTGAAGAAATTGAAGATGAGAAACCAGATATTCCAAATAAAGGTATGGATAGACTCGTCAGAGGGCAGAGAGAAATGAGAAATTGTAATAGGTTATGCCTGTGGACCGTGTTGTGGATCCGGATGATCCTGAAGGAACACTTGGTATAATCTGAGGTATGGTGGGTTTAATTGCATTGACCCCTTAATCATATATAGTTAATTATAGCTTAATTTAATTAAGCTAAAAACTCAAGTTGCCACTAGGTGACAGTTTTTTCTTGAAGCGTCTGTGGTGAGAATGACACCTTCCGTACGCGAATGCCACGGAAAACAGGGGCTTCGTTTGGTAATGGATAACATAGGTAGAAATCTAGTTGGCAGGGCAAAGGCTCACTCGTTTGGACAGCAAACCAGCTCTACCCAATTTCAGTGAAAGTATATGCTAAGTCTCCTTATTTTATATTTTCAAAGACCATAAACTTCGGCTCTTAGATTTAAAGGTAATAACCAAAAGTGTATTAAATAAAGAAAAGGAGCAGGGTAGTAAAGAGATAATAGCAGAACATTCTTCATATTCCTCAAGCATCATTTTCTGCTTCCACGCTGGCTGTTTTAGCTGAGCACAAGGAGCCTGGGATCACAGATGACTAGGCTAGCCCTTTGCTGTGGTGAGAAAAATGAAACAAGGGCCTGGGATTAACTTTTCCACTATTTTGTTATAAAATGACACCAATTCAAGTGACTCTGAAGTTGTACTGACAAGCATATAATTAAAATTTCTTTTGGGTGCAGTAAGAGGCAATCACAAAAAGTAGCTCATTCTGGGATGGAGTACTTCTTTTGAATATAGATTTTCAGGTAAAGCCTAACGTTACATAGTACATGTACTGATTAGAACTCGCAGCAGTCCTTCTTCTAAAATCAGTTTGAGGGTAAAGTGACAAGGTAGTATTGCAGAAAATGGAACCAAATGTGTTAGATTTCAAGGAAGAATAAAAACAAGTCACTTGAAATTTTATTCATTTCTCTCCCAAAACACTGTCGATAAAGATCAGAAATAATTCATGGGGAGTCTGGTCCTCAAATGTGTGTGTACTTGTTAACTTTCAAAAATTATTCAGGAGTTTTGAAAATGTGTACTTTAAAATATAAATCATTCCTGGATATAACTTGTTACTCTAATCTGTAAGAAGTTACTAAATAATTTTCCCTTTTTCCCCTATGGATTCTATAGCTGAAGGTTTATATTCTTATTGAGTTCCAAAGTGAACACACAAACAGGCACTTAGCTATAATCAGAGAAGAAATGTGGGTGTCCTAATATTTCCTGTGTAACACCATTGAATTTCCTCTCTGGGTGCTACAGCTTTGAGGTATTCCAGTCTAATCAGGACACAACATTTATCCTGTGGCTACATGAAATCTTGAGCACTGAATAAATAGAATATCATTGTACAACCAACTAAAGAAGAAAAATATCCATAGCTTTGATTTGCAATATACATGTGTGTGTGTGTGTATATATATATATATATATATATATATATATACACACACACACACACACACACACACACACATAAATATATGTAAGATATATGTATATATATATACATATAGTCTGAATAAAAAAAGAATACAAGAATATTACAAATTTGTATGTTAGGTAATATATGTGTTCCAAAAGTAGAAATAAATTAAAAAGAAAGCAACATGTGAATTGGAACATCCCTATCTAGTTACCAGGCGACATCAGGAAAGTTAATGCTTAAGAACTGCAGTGTATAAGCACCATGGATGCTGAACTTATTGTGTGTGCCAATGCCCATTCCCTTGGCCATAATTCTGTGTTTGATTTCCTTATGCAAATTAAAAATCATTAGGGTTTTCTTCCCCTAAATATTTTGATTATCAGGGAAACAAAGACTCATATGTTGGTGCTCTTCTTCCAAATAAGGAAGATAAACTAAGAGCGAGACAGAGGGAGGAAGAGATGGAAGGAAGAAAATAAAGAAATCCTTCCTCAGACACTAACCAAATAATCAGAAATATACTTACTTTTCATACTCTTTTTAAAAATATTGACCCTAAGCATATTCTAAAATAAAAGAAATATTCAAAATAATAGAAAGGCAGAATAAAGTACTAAAGTGGGAGAGTACAAAAGGAATGAAGAGAAAAATTCAAAGTTAATATATGCTCTGTAATAGAGATGAAAATTAGCTCTGAGATTCCAGTGACCAAAATGAAAAACAGAAGCACAATGGATTCTGAAAAGCATCGAGAGAAATGAAAATGTTCCTGTCGCTGAATAGTTAGAGGTGTTCCTCACCTGGGCTTGCAGCTAGACGTCCTTTGAACAATACAATACAGAAGTGTTAGTAGCAAGAAATTACTACTGACATTTCTTAGATCGTCCCTGGATAAATCATATTAAATATATAAAATCCAGAGTTGGTATTCAAATTAATATTGTTACAATTAAACATCTACCACAGTGTTCCCAAATATTTAATTCCTGGTTGCCAGCAATCCCAGTCCCAAATTCCCTACTCCATTAACTACAGTATTCCAATTATTCATTAACATAATTATTGTCATTATACATATGATTCACACACAATGGGAATAATCCTCCCAATTTACACCAATATAGAAACTCAAATTGGGACAATGTGCACATAGCCATCTATGCTTTCTCTTTCCTCAACTGTTTTCATCACAAGCTCCTGAAAGGCTTTTTAAAAAGATTCCCAAACTCAGCAATCAAAACTGTTAATTTAGTAGTTCTGGCTTTAGATTCAGCTCTCTATCATTACTGCTTTTGTAGGGCTTCTCCAGCACTGTCATTCAGAGGTCAGTGGGACCTGATCGACTTTTCTGTCTGGCACAAGAGTCCCCTCTAAGCATGGCTGCCACCATTTTGCCTACCATTGTGTTAAGGGATAACTTGAGTTCATCAGAAAGAATACTGTTATGAGAAAATTTCACTTTCAAATCCTTTAATCGTAGAACAACAATGACTTTTTGAAATGTTTTGTTTCTTTTCTGATTGAACTTCAGTTGTTAAAGGTTGTAAACTATAAAAACTTGCTGTTCGTGTAGTCTGGGTATGAAATATTTAACAATCTGGTAAAATTATGTAAATGCAGAAAGAATTACATTATCTGCTGACATAATTCTCTATATAATTCTTTCTAAGAGAAATTGTGCCATGTAAGCTACTCACCCTTAAAAGATATGCATAAAGTTGAAATATAGTTTGTCAAAGCTCATAAACCCTTTATCTGTACTTATAACCTAAAAAAAAAAACAACAACAACAAATTTGAACATCATTCGGGCAGTAATGCATTCATACTGTCAACTTCTTTCTTGAAGGTAAAGCTTACCCTTCTCCCAATTTTTAGAAATCATTTGGAGTTATTTACTTGCAGTAATTACTGCTGTTTTTGACACTTCCCTCAAAGAGCCTTTCTTTGGAAACCCCTGTTGTTTCTCTACTGAGAGCACAATGCCTAGAGTATGACCAGAATGCAGGCTGCCTAGCGTGAATAATAAAGAGCTAGAATAAGCTACACACTTCAACTAAAGAGAACAACAAAGAAACAGAATTGTAACATTGAGTACATTCTCCTAAGGAAGATTCCTGAAAAGTGTATGTGTCCCATGTGACAAACACAACTACATGAGATGACATGAGATAAACTTACTGTAAAAGGAAGGATTTAATTAGATCTGTCCTATTTCTCAAGGGGACAGAGTAATATGAAAGAACAATCATTTGGAAATGCACAGTAGAAGGAGCAGTTGACTGTGGGACCGTTTCCCTTCATTCTTTACATTTTACAATGTAAGTTGGGTTGTCAATATCAGTGGTCTAAGAGACAAATAGCGAAAGATTAGATGAAATAAGGCCTCTCGTTCTGTTATGTCATGTGTCTGGAAGCGGGGAATTTTCATCAACACATTTGGTTGATGTTATCAGTTCAATGTCTGAAGGTTAAAATGTTGCTTCATCACAGGGGACTCTGGAGTCAGGAAACAGTCTCGACATCGTGTCATCATCCAGCTGCCAGCCAATGGCGGCAGGGAGTGCTCAGACCCACTATATGAAGAGAAAGCCTGTGAGGCCCCTCCCACGTGTCACAGCTACAGGTAAGGGAGGGAAAGGAGGTAGGCGGAGCACTTGGTAACTCCTGACCTCATCTTTCAGGCTGGTACTCCTTCCAGCTGCTCCGGAGCCACCATTCCTCATACTTATTTCTTAGACCTTCTCCACCTCTCAAGTTACCTCTCATGAGGCAAATATATTTGTCAGTTTCCCAACCGTGGAGTCAGCACTGGTAGGTGGGGAGACTGCCTTAAGCTGATATAAATTGTAAAAAATGCAGAAAGGATCTAAGAACGACAAGACGCGTTGTGTTCTTTAGAGATCAATCTCTTTTTCAGATGGGGAATAACCGAGAATGTCTCCCTTGTCTCCAAAGAATACTTGCTTTTCCTATGCGTCAGCACTGTGGCTCAGGAAGTGACAGTGTTCCTCTGCAATGCTAGTGAGATGTTTATTTTCTATTTGTCTGTTTTCACTTCCTGAAAATCTGAAGTCACCGAAGCCGTACATAATATCAAAATTTTATTGAAGAAATATGCCTTCTTGGTATTATGACTAAAAATTTCCTCATTAAATGCATTGCTGAAGTGCATGATTACAGAGCTTACAACCAATGAAATGCCATATACTATGATATTAATTAATGAAATATGTAATCATAGCATACTGATTTAAGTGGAAATTGGGGTAAATTTGCCAACTGCATACACATATCATTAATTCAGAGATGACAGACATTGTTACTGTGTGTCTATATTATGAACATCACTTAATATTTGTTCAATGCACTGATTTTTGGAATTCATTTTAGTTATGGGATATTGTGATTTACTGTTACCTCTGCAGTGATCATCCAAAGGGCAAAATACAGGGGACTTCTGGAAGGCCTGGAGTTTACTTAGGGGAATGCAACACTTCGGGTGCTAGCTAGGGCATCCCTTGGTAGTATGAATAAGAAGTCCAAATGCCCTCTGTCCCTGTGGAGTCTGTTTCTACAGAACAGTCTTGCCAATGACATAGTCTTGTCTCTAGTACCATAGAAAGAATTCTTTATTATGTTGTCTTTATAAGGGTTTAATGAGTGGGTAAATTCAACTCAGGTAAAACCGACTGTGGGTAAATAACCTGCTTTTGTTAACACTAAGTTGTCTCTAGGATTTGCCTGCCATCTCTGCCTCCTCTCGCTGAGCTTTTATCCTTCTCCTGTAGGTGGAAGACACACAAATGGCGCAGGTGCCAGTTAGTCCCTTGGAGCATTCAGCAGGATGTCCCAGGAGCACAGGAAGGCTGCGGGCCGGGACGACAGGCAAGAGGTGGGAGACAGCACAGCAGTGCTGACTTGCTTTGTCCCTCTCCAATATTTTTCCTTTTATCTTTGCCGCTGCCTTGTTACACTTTACATTGCTATCAGGCTTGGGCAGAGTACAGCAGATAGAAACAGCTTTGACCTATTTTACCTAATACCAGAAAGCAGAAAGTTGGCTCTTGAAATTTTGTTCTTTGGCAATAACTGTTGGATTCTTCACTAATTAATAGGTGGAAGAAAATAAGAAGCATGGTTCGTCTATGACAGAGATCATAATATAATTAAGTCCTTTGTGTGTTTATACATCGTGATGATTCATAGCACTCTACTGGACACCTTAACAATCACTATGTTCATAGTCCTTGTTTACATTCATTGCGTTTGTGCATGCATACAATGTCCTGTACCTGGATAACTTTCTTGAAATACTTCATAGTGACATTTCTAGTAATGCAGAGGCTATCCAAGGCTCTGATCATAATTGATACTGGATTTTAAGATGAATATTTATTTAATCAAGGCTTGCTGTATGTGAAGTGTGGATTGTTCACACTGCTATGGATCATGGAATCCTGCAGAAGTGTGTGATGAAAAGCTATCACATTTCACATCCCAAGCATTGGAGAATAGTGTTCATACCCATATATGAAAGAACACTTGGAATTTAGGTATTTTATTATTATTGCTCAATACAAACTGTCAGTAGTTAATATGAATGCTGGAAATATAGCTTAATATGTAATAGAACATACATCTACCTTTCTTTAACCTATAAAGATGTGGTTTTGCTATCTCATTTGTATTTATTTTCATAATGATGATTCAGAAGTTTGGGTAGACCTAACATTGAGTTCTAGTTTTTACAGTAAAAAATAAGATTTTTTTAATCTTGAGAAGAACTCCTTTTTTGAAATAATCTATTTTTAAATTGTTCTTAAAAGAAGTCTTCATTTGAAATACTAATTGTAGTTTATTACTTATATTATGTGCTTGGTGATATTTATGACTCCATTTTATTTGTATAACTTTCACTGGGAATTGTCAGCTATGGGGGATGTTGTCTGTGATATCCTGGGAGCTGATGCCTTAGGCAAGTGAACTGGACAAGATGACAGTCTTGTACTGATAGTGTAAATTAAAGATTTATTAAAAGTTAAAAGCACAGAATGCCCACCAGAGAATGGGAGCAGATTCTAGCAAGCATGCAGTTTAAAAGCTCTAGGTTTAGGGATCAGGAGCATTTATTTACCAAGGACAGAGAGTTCTCTAAAGGAATAGATCTTTCTTTGGCTGTTATAGTGTGTGTGTGTGTGTGTGTGTGAGAGAGAGAGAGAGAGAGAGAGAGAGAGAGAGAGAGAGAGAGAGAGAGAGAGAGAGAGAGAGACGTGATAGCCTTTCTTGGTTTATGGGTCTGGGGCTACTCACAGTCACATAAGTCTGACCCTATGTGTCCATCATAAACCTTATAAATGACTCTTGCTGGAGCTATTACGGAATTGAGTGTTGCTTTTCTCATTGCAAATATTTCTACAAGAAATTGAGTAACCCAAAGCCTTATCATTCACTGACATTCATTCCCCCTTTGAACCAAGTGTGAATCCATGTACAATTCTGGGTCTACATGGAATTACAAATGGTACAGGGTATGGGTGGGCTTGGAAGTCAGGATATTAAAGCTTCCATTCTAATTATTGCACAAACACAAGGTGAGCTTTCCTCCTCTAATTACCTTGTAGGTGGAAAATAAAAAGTCTGCTTTAAATGTAATTTTTTTTCAATTTTAATAATCAAACACTCACAAATAGTACTCGGCAATTAATGGTCAGAATATGAAAGGTATATTTTATAGTATACCACTAGAGGAACTGTTGGGTATGGTTGTGCTGCCTAGCTTTGTGTCAACATGACAAAGTTAGAGTCATCAGAGAGGAGGGAGACTCAGTTGAGAAATACCTCCATAGATAGGCCTGTGGAACATTTTCTTGGTTACTGATATATGTGGAAGGGACCAGTCTATTGTGTGGGGTACTATCATAGACTGGTGGTTGGTCCTGGGCTGTATTAGAAATCAGACTGAGCAAGCCTTGAAAATCAAGACAGTTATAGCATTCCTTCATGACCTCTGCACCAGACCCTATCCTGCTTTAGTTCCTGTTCTGACTTCCTTCAATGAAGAAATGATATGAAATCCTAACTCGAATAAAGCTTTTCCTCCCCAAGTTCCTTTTGGTCATGATGTTTCATCGCAGCGATAGTAGCCCTAACTAAGACAAAGAGTCACCCATGTGAAGTGCCGTCATAATTCAAAACTCCACTATTAAAGGCTGCCTGACCTTGAGTGAGTCACTTCCTCCATTTGAGACTGAAAACACATAGCCTTGCAGCACTGGGCTCACATTGTCCTCATGGAAAGGTAATTCTATCTTCTTCCTGGCAGTCAGTGACCCAGATGACTTTGTACAGAATGTCACAGGGGCACAGAAGCAACAATGTGAACACTAGCCTCTTGCTGTTTGGATACACTGGCTGTACAGAATCTAATTTTTTATGATGATCACTAACTTTTTCCTGTCCAGATCTCCACTTATTTCTTGATATCTCACACTCTCACCCACTTCCTCTGAGAAACAGGAAGTTGCCTTTGGCTTTCCCAGTGCCACTTTCTCCTGGCTTTTGAGTGTTCAATTGCAGGCTTCCTCTTTGGGGCCTTTCTCTCTCCCAGTCTTTAAACAATGCTTTCTAAAATTGGCACAGTCTGACACTGTTTCTCTCTCTCTCTCTCTCTCTCTCTCTCTCTCTCTCTCTCTCACACACACACACACACACACACACACAAGAGAGAGAGAGACAGAGAGACAGAGAGACAGAGAGAGACAGAGAGAGAAAGAGAGGACAAAGTTACATTATAGCAACTGTTTTAACTTTAGGATAACAACTTCAATGCAAAAGAGACTTCTTTTTATTATTCCAGCCTATGGATATTTCTTTTCCTTGCAGCTTGTGTTGTATTTCTATGGGACTTGAGATGGAGAGGGGTAATTTTTTTTTTGTACATGGAAGTAAAGAAACGTTTCCTTACATTGATATTCTATTTGTGATTGGTTCCAGAACTGTGCACAGTTAGCTTGTTAGTGTCTCACCATCTCTATCTTTGACATCATATGGTCAAGGCAAACTCAAAATAAATAAATGAATAAATAAGTAAAATCCTTTCCTTCAGTAGCTGAAGTAATGTGGCATAAATTCAGCCAGCAAAGTCAATAGAATGGGCACCTCTGTGTTGTTTAGTGCCTCAGACTTTCTAATCCAGCTACTCAGTCATTTGAGATTGCATTGAAATGGCTGTGCAGAAAGAACCATGGGTGTTTGAAAGGGTGGTGATACTGAAACCAAGGAGCTTGCATTTCTTAGGGAATTGAGAACATTTAGTTTCACTCAACAAATTGGACGTAAAGATGAAAAGCAATTGATTGCAAATTTGATCATTAGACGCTGACAGAGTAAGGAGTGCTTAAAGGACAGGCTTCCTCTTGGCATGTCCCCTCTTACTAGCATAAGCTGACAGGAGAAAGGAATGCACAATATGATCCATTCTATACGCTGAGCATTTGAGTTAAGAAATGCATTTGATAAGCTCATAGAAAAGTGGGTAGATTGAGGCAGAGATGTGAGCTGGAGCCTGGGGTGATTTTGTGGAGACATATAAACGTCAGGATCAGTGTTTGAGACTGTGTTCAACACAGGAAAATATCCAGGCCCGAGGAAAGCAGTGCTTTCTCTGTCACCCTGTGCAGAATAAATTAGAACGAGGACACTTGGGCCCAGCTTCTGGCTAAGATGCTGCTGGAACAATAAAAAGTGGAAGAAACAGAGACTCAGATGAGAATCCAGTGTGAAAATGGACAGAAATAAATAGATATTGGCCTTAAGATAGTGAAGATGTTTGTAGGACTTCGTGGCAGACTAGAATGGATTGTAGAACTACAAGTTAAAGTTGAACCATGGGCTCTTTAAGCCAATCCAATATTTTAAGCTACATCATTGTTCCATTGGTGAAAATAATTAACTCTGAAAGAGCTAATTTGAGGAGCTGTTGTTTGTATAATTTCCATGGTATGGCTGCCAATTATAAGAAACCTAATTTGAGGCTCAAACAGATATGTAACTGTAAAGGTAGCCTAGAATGGTACATAATTATTTGAGCAACATTCCATGAAATGATTTTTTATGCTATAGGAAACCTCAGATCTCCAAGATATTCTTTGTATTTATACAAAAAAATATGGAAATAATATTTTTTCATTAGTAATTTCCTTTTTCTTTGGGCTGCTTACATTCTAAATCTCTTCAGTTATTTCTTATTTAAATTAAAATTAATATTTCTATAATTTGCTAACATTAACATTTCCTTCTTTGCATCAGAAATTTCATTACCTCAATTAATATATAGCCGTTACCCTTGTACACTATACTAGCACTCTAAAAATAGAAATAGTTATTGTGTGGCTTTTATCAAATGATTTGCCTATACCAGAGATTAGTAAACTATAGTTTGTCAACCAAATCCAGCCAATAGCCTATTTCTTTGTAGTTAACCTTATGTTAGAACACAGCCATAACTATTTCTTTATGTATTTCTTGTGGCTCCTCTCACGATATGGGGCAAAGTTGAGTAGCTACTAGAGACAATTATGTCTCAGAAAGCAAATATTATTTACTATCTCAGCTTTACAGAAACAAATTACTGGCCCCAATCTAAATCTCAGAAGTAAGTAATCATTGCTACAGTCACAACTGCTAGTAGTACTGCAGTCAGTAGCATCACATAGTTCTATCTTACCCTGAGCTCAAGTTTCCAAATTAAGCCCATCAGTGAAGACATCTATTTAAAGCTATTTATTTTCATCTCTAAAAATCTATTACAGTAGTAAAATTTACCCCTTTAGAATGAAATCACACCATTATATAGGAAATAGCAGACTGCAATATTGACTCACCTAACTATAGTAGTAAACTTAAAAAAATATAGTCAAAGATAAAACCTGAAAATGGAGACTATGGTAGACAAAAAGCAAAAACTGTTCTGGGTCTTTGTAATTCCTTTCTTAATGATAAATCGTATCACAACTAGATGTTAATTTCTGGTTTACTTATGATGTATCCCATAGAGAGGAATGAAAGGCTCTCTTCGCATAATCAATATGCAGCTCTCAGCACAACTCTTGCCAGGTCTTGTTACCCGTTTAGTTCTTCTCTGAAGACTTGAGCTTCCACATCACTAGGCAAGTAAAACACTAATTTCTCTTCTATACACCATAGCAGCTAGAGAAAGAAACTTTCTTTAAACAAGATAGATACTCCTCTAAAAGACTTATAGGACTTTCATAAAATAAATACATAATCACTTGTGTGCTGAGGTTACTATAACAATATGCAATAAGGTGCTAAGTGATTCAATTTCTGATAAAGGCTTTTTTTGGCATCAGAGCATATTTTCCCTGTAACTTAGGTGGGAGATAGGTAGATTAGTGAGATAGATAGATAGATAGATAGATAGATAGTAGATAGATAGATAGATGTGAATATAGAGAGAAAGCTCTCTAGAGTCTCATTTTGTGAGAGCATCAATATCATCACAAGAAACTACTCTCTTGTGAGCATATCTAAGTCTCCATCTCATGACTAACTTACATTGGGATTATTGCCTCAGCCTATGAATTTTTTGAGAAATATAACTCAGTTCATATGATCAATGTCTTAAACTTCCTATTCTGATTCATAGGTCTATAAGTCCATTATATTAAACTTTCTTTAAAAGCTGTATAAATAGGGTCACACCAGTCCCTAAGACCAACATACACTTTCTGAATACTATTCAAAATAATTGATAATTATATTAAAAATATTTGTTAAATACATGCTGCACATTTTAAAAAATAAAAATATAGATAATTTCATATGGTAACAAATATTATTAAGCATACATGATCTGATTTCAAGGCAAATCAGTAATACATATATTATTACTGTATAAGCACAATTACTACAAGAAAATAGAAGAAAAAAATCAGAGGTGACCATTGCAGGACACCCAATGAGAAAAGAAACTTCATTTAAACACAGGAAAAGAGCATGATGTAAAATATATACACTTAAGGGCAATGTATTGGCTGTTTTGTTTGGGGCTTCTCTCAATGTGTGTGAGGCAGGCAGATATCCCCCAGGACTGGAATACCAGGAGAAAAAGAATAGATTGTTTTTTTCAATTAGAAAAGAAGAAGAAAATGTAGTGAACTATCTAATGGCTTAAGAAGAAAAAGGACAGAAAAATAAAGGAAAATTCTTTTTAAAAAGCACTAACATAATTTTTGATTTTTAAAAGCTTGCCTCAAATTACTCAGGTCATTTTTATATAAACATGCCATAGAACTAAACTCTCCGTTTATATGTCTACTGTCCAGATGATATTTAGAAGACCAAGTCATTTCTTTACCTGGTGAATATCCTATTGAATTCCAATCATATTTATGGACAAAGTTAGTACTGGAATTAGATTAGAAATAAAATATATGGCTCATAACAATGATAATTTGGGACAGGCCAAATCCGAGTCTAGATCGCATGCCTTCTCCTCCTGACTGCATGAGTATCACAAGTCCTCAGATTTCTCTGCCAGTTAATTACCAATTCCTGAACTCCATGGGATAAGCCAGGCACTATCTCTTAGACAGCAGGTAGGTAGTGTTTAAGCAAGCAACAAAGGCTTGCTTAGTCTTCTAGTTTGTCAAGTTCTCTTCTACCCACCAGAGCAGATGTGGTAGCCAGGAATACAGAGGATTAGGTGACATTCAAAGTGAGAACAAAACAGAAAGGTTGATTGCGTGCCTCCAAACTAGACTATGAAGGCCCTATAGATAATAATTAGTGATCAGACAAACAAAAGGATTGGATACTAGGAAAGAGTGAATTCCCAAAACAGACTGGAGACACTACTTCAAAGCCATCAGAGAGCTTAGACCTTTTAAATTAAGAGATTCTAGGAAACTGGAAAAATCTGAGGGACATTTAAGGTTGCTCTACCTTATGGTTGGATAATCTCAGTAGAGTAATGACATACCTAGATCCAGAGGTGGTACAGACCAGGGTTCAGAGTCACCACAGGGCTCAGGATCCAGAGTCTAGGCATAAAAAGAAAGCTGAAGGCTGAGGCCACTTACCACTACCAGCATCTGAGGGGAATTTAAGGTGACCTGAACCACAACCATTCTATACAAATGTCTGAAAGTTGATCCCTGAAGGGTCATGGATGACAGCGCAGTGTCGATGTCAGTGCAGCCACAGATCAGAGGGACTGAAACAGCAGAAGCAGAGTGCCCACTTGAGGACCGGAAGCCAGCAAAAGTGCAAAGGTCAATGAACATAAAGAAATACTAGCAATGGCATATATCATATGATTTCTTTATTTATTTTCAACAATTGTTCTAAAGAAAACTAGCAACTTCTGCTACTTAAATATATGTTATTCTGAGCTTTATTATTAGTTACACATTGTTTGTTAAAGCATGTTCTTTTACTGAAAAAAGGAAGTAAAGACATTTTATGATAAAATTCAAAATTTACATGGAAAATTTATCTGATAAAATAGAAGAGATACATAGAAAAACATGTTAAAATTAACAATTTTCATGGAAAATTAGTAATGTGGTAGACATAAAAAATTGCTAAATTAATTGAAAAAGGAAGTAGAAACATTTTATGATAGAATTGAAGATTTATGTGGACATTAAAAGTATGATACAAACTCATTAACATTAGATGTAAAGTTTTCATATAAATCATTCTTAAGAAATTTTAGTTGAATCTCCATGTTGATCCGCATGCTCTCTCTTGTGAATAATACTTTTTCTGTAATTAAAATTAAATCTAAATAATTTGTGGTCTGTGGTAGAGAAATACTGAACTTCACAGTATGGCCCTTTTTAACGATTGAGCTTGGATTTAAATCCATGGAGCCTGTAATGATACTCTGGTATTATTCGTTGCCTATAAGTCTGGTCTGTTTTATTGGGTTTTTTTTTCGGTTGTGTTTTAAGGCATTATTAGAGTTCAGATCAGACCAAATATCTGAGTCATTTTATTTTAGCAATATATACTATCCTGTCCATTTATAGAGAGAATCCAATTAATACAAGAAAATATAAGCAGAAAATAACTAAATAGAAAAGAAAACTTATGTGTTAAGATGTTACAACTTTCTTCAGGTTGATGTACTTATTAACTGCTTTCTACATTTTGTACATTTTTATTTTTATAAGTGTTGATCAAAGCTTCTGGGATTATTTCTGTTTTCAAATGCCTTTTCCTGATTTTCCATGAATCTCAGCATCCTAGTTTACTTGAACATTCTGATTCTGTCCTATAGCCATCCACTCCCCTTGTTATCAACTGCCTTTCATCATTTAGCATTTTCCTAATAGCAGCTCATAAAATACAGGTGGCACCATCCCATGTACAAGGTTGCTCCTGGATGTTCCACATGTGGCTATTCAATTAGCTAAACCTTTACACATCTCCATTCCAGTCTAGTTTAACTTCATCTGAGCTACTCTTCTGGCAGCTGGCATTTTTCCTAGTAAGAGGTGTGCATGTGTCACACATATTATGAGCACCAATGACATGGGTATCACTGGAAACTATTAAAGAGAATTTTTTTAATAAGAAGTTTGTTTCTTTCCATTCTGCCAAATTTGTGTTCACAAATTGTAATTAGTACACATAATTTAAAAACTGTGTCAGTGAAAACCTCTTTGCTACAAAGACAGACCAGGATCATTATATCTACCTAGCGAACAACTAGGGTGTTCTTGCATTATTTATAGGCTAGCTCTAAGCACAATTATGTCTCTTGGTAACAAGCTTCCTACACATGTGAAGATTTTACCTTTTTCTTTTTTTACATGATCTCATTCTTGCTATTACCATTTGCTCATAAAACTACAGGAAGATAACTCATCCAATCGACTTACCAGCAGAGCATGTTCTGTCTTGAGTGTCACCAGACACAATGGATGAGATAGGATACCTTACGTTCATATTACTCGACCTAATAAATGAGGTCTCAGAGCCCCTTGAACTCTTTGTTCCACACAATTCAAAGCTTTCACTACACCATGATATAGATTCTGCTTGCTATAATGAACTGTACGCACATTTTAGGTCTAGCAATATATTTCACTCTGATTAGTGTGACAGAGTGATAGCATGGCCATACACACTGCAGAGTAATCCACAGCGTACTTTAAATGCCCACTTTCTGCAACCTTAATAAGAAGGACGTTTCTACCTTTTTGAAAAAATGAAGATGAGTAGTGACATTTTGTGTCATTAGATTTACTGGCTCTAAGGTCTGTTATTAATTTCATACTGATGCTCATATCTGCATGTGTCTATCTCTATCTGCAGTTAACTCAACAGGAGTAGGCCTGCTTCCTTGAACCTTCAACAGTTTCATATTTAAAACACAGCTCATGGGGCTGATGGTTCATCTGGTAAAAGCTTAAACTGGTTTGAGGGTTTTATTGGTATATTGTTTTCAGGTTTTGTGTTTGCTTAAATTTGGGAGATGCTTGAAAAACACTCATAAATGGGAAGACTGACAGGAGTGTTCACAGTGTGCCTATCATTTATTCAGCATTAAAGGTTTTTGACATGTTGCCATCTTCGTCATCTGTCACTCCCTTCATAGTGCAAAGAATTTTCCTAGAGCACTTTAGAGCAATTCCTAGATAAGTTATTCATTAGATTCTGAAAAAGCATCTCACACAATTCAGCATCCTTTCATGTTAAAAGTCTTGGAAAGATCAGGAAATCAAGGCCTATACCTAAACATAGTAAAAGCAATAAACAACAAACCAATAGCCAACATCAGACTAAGTGAAGAAAAACTTGAAGCAATCCCACTAAAATTAGGGACTAGACAAGACTGCCCATTCTCTCCCTATCTATTCAATATAATACTTGAAGTTCTAGCTATAGCAATTAGGCAACAAAAGGAGGTAAAAGGAATACAAACTGGAAAGGAGGAAGTCAAAATATTACTTTTGCAGATGATATGATAGTATACTTAAGTAACCCCAAAAATTCCACCAGAGAACACCTAACACTGATAAACAAATTCAGCAAAGTGGCTGGATGTAAAATCAACTCAAACAAATCAGTATCCTTCCTCTACTCAAAGGATAAACAGACTGGGAATGAAATAAGGAAAAAAAAACCTTTCACAATAGTCACAAATAATATTACACACCTTGGTGTGACTTTAACCAAGCAAGTGAAAGATCTATATGGCAAGAACTTGAAGTCTCTGAGGAAAGAAATTGAAGAAGATCTCAGAAGATGGGGAAAGATCTCCCATGCACATGGATTGGTAGGATTAATATGGTAAAAATGGTCATCTTGCTGAAAGCACTCTACAGATACAATGCAATCCCCATAAAACTTCCAGATCAAATCATTATAGAGTTAGAAAGAGCAATTTGCAAATTTACCTGGAACAACAACAACAAAAATCCAGGGTATTAAAAACTATTCTCAACAATAAAATAACTTCTGGGGAAATCACCATCCATGAAATAAAGCTGTATTACAGAGCAATCATGATTGAAAAAACTGTATGATATTGGTACAGAGATAGGGAGGAGGATCAATGGAATAGAATTGAAGACACAGAAATGAAGAAACACACCTATGGTCACTTGCTATTTGACAAAGGAGATGAAAACCTTTGTGGAAAAAGACATTTTTAACAAATGGTACTGTTTCAACTGGTAGTCAGCTTGTAGACAAATGCAAATCAACCCATTCTTATCTCCTTGTATAAAGCTCAAATGCAAGAAGATCAAAGACCTCCACACAAAACTATATACACTGAAACTTATAGAGGAGACGGTGGGGAAGAGCCTCTAGCACATGTGCACAGGGGAAAATTTCATGAACAGAAAACATTAATGTCTTATATTCTAAGATCAAGAATTGATGAATGGGACCTCATGAAATTGCAAAGCTTCTGTAAGGCAAAGGACACTGTCAATAAGACAAGATAGCAACCAACAGATTGGGAAAATGTTTTTACCAATCTTACATCCGATTGAAGGCTAATATCCAATATATACAAAGAACTCGAGAAGTTGGACTCCAGAGAATCAAATAATCCTATTAATAATGGGCTACAGAGCTAAACAAAGAATTTTCAACTGAGGTATATCGAACGGCCAAGAAACACATAAAGAACAGTTCAACGTTCTTAGTCATCAAGAAAATGCAAATCAAAACAACCCTGAGATTCTACCTCATGCTAGTCAGAATGGATAAGCTCAAAATACAGGTGACAGCAGAAGCTGGTGAGGATGTGGAGAAAGAGGAACACTCCTCCATAGTTGGTGGGATTGCAGGCTAGTACAACCACTCTGAAAATCAGTCTGGTGGGTCCTCAGAAAATTGGACATAGTACAGAGGACCCAAGTAGTACCTGAGGACCCAGCTATACCACTCCTGGTCATATACTCAGAAGATTCTCCAATTAACGAGGACATATGCTCCACTATGATCATAGCAGCCTTATTTATAACAGCCAGAAGTTGGAAAGGACCCAGATGTTCTTCAACAGAGGAATGGATACAGAAAATGTGGTACATTTATACAATGCAGTACTATTCAGCTATTAAAAACAATGAATCTATGAAATTCTTAAGCAAATGGATGGAACTAGAAAATATCCTGAGTGAAGTAACCCAATCACAAAAGAACACACATAGTATGTGTACTGGCTAGTTTTGTGTGTCAACTTGACTCAGGCTGGAGTTATCATAGGAAAAGGAGCTTCAGTTGGGGAAGTGCCTCCATGAGATCCAGCTGTGGGGCATTTTCTCAATTAGTGATCAAGTGGGGAAAGGCCCCTTGTGGGTGGTACCATTTCTGGGCTGGTATTCTTGGGTTCTATAAGAGAGCAAGCTGAGCAAGTCAGGGGAAGCAAGCCAGTAAGGAACATCCCTCCATGGCCTCTGCATTAGCTCCTGCTTCCTGATCTGCTTGAGTTCCAGTCCTGACTTCCTTTGGCAATGAACAGCTGTGTGGAAGTGTAAGCTGAATAAACCCTTTCCTCCCCAACTTGCCTCTTGGTCATGATGTTTGTGTAGGAATAGAAACCCTGACTAGGACAGTATGCATTTACTGATAAGTGGATATTAGCCCAAAAGCTTAGAATATCCAAAATACAATTCACAGATCATATAAAGCTCAAGAAGAAGGAAGACCAAAGTGGTGCTTTGGTCCTTAGAAAGGGGAACAAAATGCTCACGGGAGCAAATATGGAGACAAAGTATAGAACAGAGACTAAAGGAAAGGCCATCCAGAGACTGCCCTACCTGGAGATCCATCCTGGATACAGTTACCAAACCCTGACACCACTGTGAATGCCAAGAAATGCCTGCTAAAAGGAGCTTGATTTAGATCTGCCAGAGCCTTAAAAATACAGAGGCAGATGCTCACAGACCATTGGAAAGAGTGTGGGATCCCCAGTGGAGGAGTTAGAGAAAGGACCAAAGGAGCTGAAGGAGTTTTCAATACCATAGGAAGAACAACAATATCAAACAACCAGACCTTCCAGAGCTCCCAGGCACTAAGCTACCAACCAAAGAGTACACATGGCTCCACCTGCATATTTAGCAAAGGATGGCCTTGTCAGGCATCAATGGGAAGAGAGGCACTTGGTCCTGTAATACTTGATAGATACCCCATTGTAGGGGAATCGAGGCAGGGGTGGTGGCAGTTGGTGGGTGACAGAAACCCTTATAGAGGCAGGGAGGGTAATAGGATAGGGGGGTTCTGGGAGGGTGGAAATCGAGAAAGGGTATAACATTTGAAATGTAAATTAAAATTAAAAAAATCGAAGGGTGAATCCTAGGTCCAGGGTGTCCTATACAACCACCTTCTCACAGTTAGTTTCTAAGCTATGAAATCTTCCTCCAGGTGCTCCTTGATTTAAGTGAGAAAATAAAACTGAGTTTCTGTTGAATCCAAGTTTTTAAATAATAGTGATAGCCCCACCAATTTTAAAAACATTTGTGATATGTCAGATTCTACACTGGTGTCCATGTTTAAGATCTAAATTCCTCATGGGAAGGATCCTCTAATAACCCTTTTCACAATTGCTTAACTCAGGTGCCAAAAGGTGAAACAACTATTTGAAAAGCAGCGTAAGTGGTTGCCTACATATTCAAGTTGTCTCATTCTGATATACTAAACTGGGGGAGTGAATTTGTGTTGATGTAGCTGCTGACCTCAGTTACAGCTCCTGCATGTATGACTAGTCACTGATAACATCAACCATGCATATAGTTAAAGCACAGAATTTGAGCACAGAATTCTTTTTGGATTACAGAGACACCACAGAGAATGATACTATACTGTTAAAAATACTGATACTTTGCATAATGACAGTGGGAACTACTGTACCCTTATGCCCATATTATTAAAGTGGTTTTTCAAAAAAGAAAAATAAAGGTATTTATTTCCCATAGACACTCAATTGTTTTATAACATGAAAATGAGACTATCATACCAAACATAATTAATCATGATTTAATGATGTCTAATCTTTAGGCCAGGCCCAATTTTTGTCTATTATAGCAAAAATGTCTACACTCACAGGCTGATGTTTCAGTGTCTAAGTCACTTCCACACATGCACAGGACCTGAATGTTTATACATTGTGAGGGGAGGCAGAAACATTAGAATCTGGGGAAGCTAATTAGGCAGATGCAAAGGTCTATAAAAAAAAAAAAAGTAAGCCTAACTGGGCTTCAAGACTAGCTTGGACTGTAAAGACCAGCCTGAGGGTGTTTCCTGAACTCTAAATATAAACAGTGGCATATACCTCCCTGCATTCACAGATATGAGCATTATCACAAGAACACACACACACACACACACACACACACACATAATATACAGACATCACACATAAAAATTTCACAGTGTGAAAAGACACACCCTGTCTTTTCAAATCAGTTCCTCTAAGGTCTATAAATTGTCATTGGTTAGTATTTATTTGTGAATTGATTTGATATGATCCTTCTTTGAGTTGTTTTCCTTAGAGCATTTATCTGCTGAAGAAGCTGAATTTCTTACTCACCTTTAACTATTTCCTGAGTCTTAATGGACTATACTTGCTCATCTTTAGTCCATAGTGAATCATACTTGTGTCTCTCATGGCTTTAGTCAGCTAGAGCCATTTTATCCCATAACACATAAAACTTGCTATGATATCTAATCTTTATATTTCATAATGAAATAAGTGTATATTGCCATCATACTGTTAACTGTTGTATTTCCATTTGACAGTTGCTAACCTCACGGAGAAGCCTTCTTGATCCGCTCTTCATAGGATAGCATTATTTTGATCTGTGTTTTAATAAGGCCTCTACACAAAGAAGAACTTGCATAGTCATTATCCCAGAGAATAGATGCAAGTACAGTCACTATTGCTTGAGCGTGTGCAGCTTTCTGAAATGGCAGGAAACCATGCTTGAAATGATCCACTTATGCTAAAACTGAAAGCTACCATGTTTTCAGTGGCTCACAAATGATTTTTAAAGTTTACAAAGCTGAGAGACCAGATGGCTCCCTTTCCAAACATTTATATTTTCCTCACCCAGTGGCAGGAAGTTCATTTTAGATTGCATTTCTATGTTTGAATTGTTGTGTTTCCTCTATGATAGAATACAAACAAGCTACGATGTATGATAAATTTTCAATATATTGTACAAACGGTGCTCTTGTTCTTGTTTGGATAACATTGTGTGATTCATTCCAAAAGCACACTGTTGAAAATCTCAGATAAGGGAATTGGAGTGCTGAGTAGATTTCTGAGAACAGATAAAAGAATTTTACATACTTGTTTTCCATTTCAACTTTCTGAAGTACTAACAAGAATTGTATTCAATGTTTAAGTATGGCTAAAGAATCTTTTGATTTTTGTAAAAAATGTATTTATTGACTCCATCAATTCTAGAATTATATTTATTGATAGTGGGATTATTTTAATTTTATTTCTCAAATCAAAATGTCAAGATACAAAAAGTAATTCTGAAATAGGATGAGAAAGAAAGACACACAGAGAGAGACAGACAGACAAGAAGGACAGACAGATGAAGGCTGGGGCCCTCATGGAGAACTCAAGGGTCTTTATTAACTGTCTCAGGAAACTTTAATAACTTTCTAAAATCATATATATCTGAGACTCCATTTCAGAGAGACATATTAAATAAGTAGGCAAATTATATTTCATTTCAAAGACCCCACAAATAACATTTTTAGTTCTTAATTTCAGTTATAAACTGTACATCCATTTTCTTATCTAAGAATTCTAATGTGGTCACACATCTTATATCCCAAATTAATCATTCTTGGAGGCTCTACATTGTAGCTAGTAAAATGACGAATACTTTCATTTCTCAAGTCTTCTTTTTAAATATGTGAACTTACTGAGTTTATGGTGCATATGTGGTTTGTCCTGTGTGCAAAGTAGAGAGGACTATGAAACCCAATCAGAAGATTTTACCTGTGGGGTACTGAAGAGAGCTTTCCTTCAAAAGAGATGGATGTTCACTTTGATCCGGCCCCATAAAAATCCCCATAATATTTTCTTGACAGAACAATAATTCAAGTTTAGAGTTTAAACCCATATACCAGTGTTTTCCATAGCTTGATGTAGTGCAAGGATGATCATGTATCAGAGAGACTTATCCACTAGTCTCAGCCAGAACTCTTATTTTTATTTCTTTTTTATTGGTTATTTTATTTATTTCTATTTCAAATGTTATCCCCCTTCCCAGTTTCCTGTCCTCAACCCTCCTATCCCATCCCCCTCACCCCTGCTTCAATGAGGAAGCTCCCCCAACCACCCACTCATGCACTCCCAGATCACCTCAACATTCCCCTATGTTGGGGGCATCAAGCCTCCACAGGACCAGGTCTCCCATTTGTTGCCAGATAAGGCCATTCTCTGCTACATAAGCAGCTGAAGCCATGGGTCCCTCCATATACACTCTTTGGTTAATGGTTTAGTCCTTGTGAGCTCTTGGAAGGTCTGGTTGGTGGGTATTGTTCTTCCTGTGGGGTTGCAAACCCCTTCAACTTCTTCAGTCCTTCCCCTAACTCCTCCACTGGGGTCCCCATGCTCAGTCCAGTTGTTGATTGTGAGCAACTCAGGCTCTGGTAGAGCCTCTCAGGGGCCAGCCATACCATCAGCCCAGAACTCATATGCTTTGAACATCTACGAACTTTGAAAAATGCTTATTCTGTGACCCTAGCAGAGTGGCCTCATGGATGAATCCAAGAATTGAGGCTGTGAGTAGCATTCCAGGTGTTTCTGCTGCAGGAAATACTATATTACTTCCAGGAGCTGGAGCTTCCAGCTAGCCAGCAAGTTTATATCATCAGAGCTGTGTAGAACCTTGTCCTTAGCCAGTGAAATAAGAACAATAGAGTTTAGTAAGGAAGCTATATTCCAAAAGCCAACCATCTTATTCCACTTTGCATCCTGACACACCACTACTTTAGACTGCTATGATGAACAAGGACCATGCCAGCTTCCCCAGATATAGTGAGAATGGCCTTTGATTTTTACCTGGTTCACAATGGCCCTCTAACCCCACCCCCTTTCCAGTGATTATGGTACATCTTAAGGATCTCTGTTCCTTTTGTCCAGTTGGGCTGTATGAAACTAGAACATAGCATATGGATGAGATTTCATTCAAAGCCTAAGAGTCTTAGAACTGCTCTCGTAGCATAATGTGAGCTTCTGTGGATTGGTTCCACATTGTGTTCTCCTTGCAGGGAAATATTTTCCCTTTCTCCAACTGCCAGCTACTTCCTGTTACATGCCCATTACACAATCTGCACTGATCAGATGGCTTTTAGATCACAGGTGAAGAGAATATGGCCCAATCAAACCTGGGTAGCCCTGTATTACAGCTCTAATTCAGGTTAACATATCAGCCTCTTCCCTAAATTTCATGATGATAGAATTCTGAGCAAGTTGGTAAGCAGGCATACTTTCAGCCTCCACCATAAACTTGAAAAGGCCATATAAATCAGTGTGAGCGGGGCTATTTAAGGTAATTTAATGAAGACTGGAATGCAGGGCTAAAGGTTAAATGTTTCATTGGCATCCTTGTTAAATGAACAAATTGTTTTTAGAATCTGTGGAGTGGATGATAGAGGGAGAGGGTAGACTGTAAGCAACATGTGACCTTGTCATTAAGGTCTGTTACAGAAGAGGCAGCATTATCTTTCTGTGTTTTATATATGATAAAACTCTTTCATGTTTTAAATAAACTACTGGAACAATATTGGAAGGGATTTCTGTGTGAATGAACACGGTTTCATCAATAGAGTCTAGATGTAGCCATGGGAATTCTACTAGTGATATGCTAAAGCTTATTAAGAGTTTCCGATCATTTTTATTATTAGATATTTTCTTTATTTACATTTCAAATGTTATCCCCTTTCTTGGTTTCCCCTCCAAAAACCCCCTATCTCCTCCCCCTGCCCCTGCTCACCAACCCACTGACTCCCACTTTCCTGTCTTGGCATTCCCCTACGCTCAGGGATCAAGCCTTCCCAGGACCAAGGGCCTCTCCACCCATTGATATCCAACAAGGCCATCCTCTGGTACATATGGAGCTAGAGCCATGAGTCCCTCTATGTGTATTCTTTGGTTGGTGGTTAAGTCCCTGAGAACTCTGGGGGTACTGGTTGATTCATATTGTTGTTCTTTCCATGGCATTGTAAACCCCTTCAGCTCCTTCAGTACTTTCTCTAGTCCCTCCATTAGGTAACTAGTGATTTGTCCAATGATTGGCTGCAAGCACCCACTTTTGTATTTGTCAGGTACTGGCAGAGACTCTCAGGAGTGACTCCTATCAGCAAGCAATTATTGGTATCTATAATAGTGTCTGGGTTTGGTAACTGTGTATGGGATGGAATTCATCTGGATTAACAAAAAACCCAGGATAGTGAAAACTATTGTCAACCATAAAAGAACTTCTGGGGAAAACACCATCTCTGAACTTAAGCAGTACTACAGAGCAACCATGACAGAAACTGCATGGTATTGGTACAGTGACAGGCAAGAAGATCAGTGGAATAGAACTGAATACCCAGAAATGAACCCACATACCTATGGTCACTCGATCTTTGACAAAGAAGCTAAAACCATCCAGTGAAAAACAGACAGAATTTTCCACAAATGGTGCTGGTTCAACTGATGGGAAGCATGTAGAAGAATGCAAATCGATCAATTCTTATCTCCTTATAGAAAGCTCAAGTCCAAGTAGATCAAGGACCTCCACATAAAACCAGATACAGTGAAACTAGTAGAAAAGAAACTGGGGAAGAGCCTCAATCACAGGGGAAAAGTTACTAAACAGAATGCCAATAGATTATGCTCTAAGATCAAGAATCAACAAATGGGATTTTGATGGCGATTGCATTGAATCTGTAGATTGCTTTTGGCAAGATGGCCATTTTTACTATATTGATCCTGCCAATCCAGGACCAAGAAATATTTTTCCATCTTCTGAGGTCTTCTTCGATTTCTTTCTTCAAGGACTTGAAGTTCCTGTCATACAGATCTTTCACTTGTTTGGTTAGAGTTACGCCAAGGTACTTTATGTTGTTTGTGGCTATTGTGAAGGGTGTTAACACCTTAAGAGATGTTCAACATGATTAGTCATCAGGGAAATGCAAATCAAAACAACCCTGAGATTCCACCTCACTCCAGTCAGAATGGCTAAGATTAAAAACTCAGGAGACAACTAGTGCTGGCGAGGATGTGGAGAAAGAGGAACACTCCTCCACTGTTGGTGGGATTGCAAAATGGTAAAACCACTCTGGAAATCAGTGTGGCGGTTCCTCAGAAAATTGGGCATGCCACTCCCAGAGGACCCTGGCATACCACTCCTGGGCATATACCCAGAGGATTCCTCTGCATACAACAAAGACACATGCTCCACTATGTTTATAGCAGCCTTGTTTATAATAGCCAGAAATTGGAAGGAGCCCAGATATCCCTCAAAAGAGGAATGGATACAGAAAATGTGGTATATTTATACAATGGAGTACTACTCAGCAATTAAAAATAATGAATTCATGCAATTTGTAGGTAAATGGTTAGATCTGGAAACTATCATCCTAAGTGAGCTAACCCAATCACAAAAGAATACACACGAAATGCAATCACTGATAAGTGGATATTAATGAGCCCAGAAGCCCTAAATACTCAAGGCACAATTAGCAAGTCAAATGACTCTCAAGAAGAAAAAAAGGAGAGGACCCTGGGCCTGTAAAGATTGGATCCAGTATTGTAGACCCAGAACAGAGAAATCGTGGGGGGGGGGGAAAGAGTGGGGAATAGCCTGGGGGGGAGAGGAATTATGGGACATATGGTGGGGGGTAACTGGGAAAGGGGAAAGCCTTTGGAATGTAAACAAAGAATATAGAAAATAATAATAAAAAAAAAGAATCAACAAATGGAACCTCAAAAAAATTGCAAACCTTCTTTAAGGCAAAGGACACTGTCAATAGGACAAAATGGCAACTAACAGATTGAGAAAAGATCTTTACCAATCCTACATCCAATAGAGGGCTAATATTAAATATATACAAAGAACTCAAGAAGTTAGACTCCAAGCCGGGCGTGGTGGCACACGCCTTTAATCCCAGCACTTGGGAGGCAGAGGCAGGCGGATTTCTGAGTTCGAGGCCAGCCTGGTCTACAGAGTGAGTTCCAGGACAGCCAGAGCTACACAGAGAAACCCTGTCTTGAAAAACCAAAAAAAAAAAAAAAATTTAAAAAGAAGTTAGACTCCAGAGAGTCAAATAACCCTATTAAAAATGGAGTACAGAGCTAAACGGAGAATTCTCAACTGAGGAAACTGGAATGGCTCTGAAGCACCTAAAGAAATGTTCAGCATCCTTGGTCATCAGGGAAATGCAAATCATAACAGCCCTGAGATTCCACCACATAGCAGTCAGAATGGCTAAGACCAAAACCTCAGGTGACAAGAGATGCTGGTGAGATGTGGAGAAAGAGGAACACTCCTCCATTGTTGAGATTGCAAGCTGGTACAAGCGTTCTGGAAATCAGTTTGGTGGTTCCTCAGAAAACTGGACATAGTACTACCTGAGGACTCAGCTATACCACTCCTGGGCATATACCCAGAATATACTCCAACATGTAATAAGGACACATGCCCCACTATGTTCATAGCAGCCTTATTTATAATAGCCAGAAGCTGGAAAGAACCCAGGTGTCCTTCAACAGAGGAATGGATACAGAAAATACAGTACATTTACACAGTGGAGTACTATTCAGCTATTAAAAACAAGGAAATCATGAAATTATTAGGCAAATGGGTGGAACTAGAAAATATACTGAGTGAGGCAACCTAGTCACAAAAGAACACACATGGTATGCACTCACTGATAAGTGGATATTAGCCCAAAAGCTTGGAATACGTAAGATACAATTCACAGACCACATAAAGTTCAAGAAGGAAGACCAAAGTGTGGGTGCTTCAGTCCTTCTTAGAAGGGGAACAAAATTCCCATGGAAGGAGATACAAAGTGTAGAGCAGAGACTGAAGGAAAGGTCACTCAGTGACTGCCCTGTCTGGGGATCCATCCCATATACAGGTACCAAAGAGTTTCCAATCTTATTTTCAAATGCAGAGTCAATATTTCTGCAGTGTGAAGAACTTAAGGTTGGAAGGGATTGAGAGCTTTGATATTGTCTCCTATCAGCCACTCAAAAGCCACACCTGTGCATTCTCAGTGTGGAAGAGAAGAGTGCTTTCTATGCCATTGTGGCTGCTTGACAAGTTGCATAATCATGCTCTCCCACTGCCGTTCACTAACCACCGGGCGTCCACTGAGACCTCTGTAGACAGAAATATAGATTGGTTTATATTTGAAGACTTGTTATTTGCATCAAGCATTATGACAAATACTCTGTGTTCAACATAAACTATGATAATTTCTCCTACTAAAATTCATTTCTATATCTAACCCATATGTGAAATAAATTTAAATAATTCATAGAATCTAGTGAAATGTCACTAAGTATATGTATCTATGTGTTTCTGCTCTGGGGTGTGTGTGTGTGTGTGTGTGTGTGTGTGTGTGTGTGTGTGTGTGGTGTGTGGTGTATGTGAATGTTACGTGTGTGTGTGTATATGGTGTGTGTCTGTGTGTTTGTGTCTGTGCATCTATGTGTATCTGTATAAGTGTGTATGGATGACCGTGTCTGTGGGTGTGGTGTGGGTTGTACATCTGTGTCTGTGTCTGTGGGTGTGGTATGGCTGAGTACATCTGTGTATGTGTCTGTGTCTGTGGATGTGGTGTGGGTGTGTACATCATTATGTATATGGTGGACTGTTTTCCTGTGCCAAAGCAGCCAATGAAAGTTATGTGTTATTTAAAAAAATTGTAAAGGTTGGGATGGCTCAGTCAGTAGAGCTTGCCACACAAGCATATGAATCTTAGTTTGATTCCCAGCACATGCATAAAGAACAGAGTGCAGTAGAGGGTGATGATAATCCCAGTGCTACATGGGAAAGGGCCAGGGGATGCTAGGGGCTTAAAAGCCAGCCAGTCTAGACAATGGTTGAGTCTCAGTTTCTGTGAGAGACCCTATCTCAAAAATAAGCAGAAAGAGAAGAAAACACTCAGTGTCAGAATCTGGCCTTCAAATGTGCACTCACAATACACACACACATACATACACACACACACACACACACACACACACACACACACACTTGTATCTACTTACTTGTGTCTACTGTGATTCTTAGTAGTCAAACCACATTTCTACAGTAAAGTGGGTATTAGAAGATAATTCCTCACTCTGTGAAAATGCTATTAATTTTTAAATTATGGAGTAATTAGACACATGCTTTTCTTTTAGCCATTACTTGTCGAAAGCAAGATGGAGGGCAGGCTAGCATCCAGGAATGCCTCCAGTATGCAGGCCCCGTGCCAGCCCTGACCCAGGCTTGCCAGATCCCCTGCCAAGATGACTGTCAATTTACCAGCTGGTCCAAGTTTTCTTCATGCAACGGAGACTGCGGTGCAGTTAGGACCAGAAAGCGTGCTATTGTTGGTAAGAATAATTGGGATGCTAAATGTAACTCTTATCACAACAGAAAAATACAATAAAGCTCAAACCAAGAGCATTCTGTGAATACATCTGTAAGTCCTTATTGTTGCTGCAGTTATACAGAATATTTCAGTATATTCAGGTATGCATTTTAATGCAAGGTAACAGTGATAGAACATATAATTTCAGAAGAAAGAAAAGAAGCTTATGCCCTAGGCAAGAAATAATAGAAGATTTTACTTATTCTTCTCTTTAAACATGCACCTTTAGGGACTTGCCCAGGAAGTTTGTAGTGTCTGAAGCAAAGAGTAGAGGCTACCCCTTTATCATCTCAGCCTGTTCTCACTACCACAGCCTGAGCTCATAGCTTATCTCCTACAATGAGAAATACAGCATTAATTCTACGCCTGAAATCTGCATTCAAACACCAAGTCACAATTGCTTTAAAAAGTTTAAACACAAAAAAGCAGTGACCAGATTAACAGTTTAGAAGACAAGAGAATACACTAAAGCAGGATGCAATTGTACACACTGTCAGGGGAAGAAAAAAACAAAATATTGATTTTATATATATGTATGTATTATGCACATATGCATAAATAAATTGTATAACATAATTAAGAAATACACTATATATGACAAATTTACAATTATATATCATGAATATTTCATATGATATTGCTAACACAATTTAGTATATAATTTTAAGTATATATGAAACATATATGAGGAATTTTTAAGAGAGAATTTCTTTTGATTCAAAACTTTCCCTAAGTTTTATCCTGATATCCAAATCTTCTTTTTGAATACTACTACTGTTGTCTGCACTAGTCATCAAGTATATCAAAATGACTGCTCTTAAGAAATTTTGAAAGATTCAAAATAATAGGCCAAGAAATTAGCCTTACACTATAATCCCATGAAACTCTGTCAGCTATTTGCAGTCAGCAGGAAAAAAAAATGTAATCCGGCAAGGTATGTATCTCTCTGCATCTTGCATCTTTGCATATATTAAAAAGAAGAGGTTAGTGCAATTGCCACAAACTCCTGCGTCAGGACAAACATGAGGATTTCAGCATTTCAAAGAGTACCAAACCCAACTGCAATCCTTTATGCAAAGCAGACTATTTTTAAATGAGAAAATAAGAAAAGTTTCACTGTACAAGGCACAAAGCACCCAATATCAGCAAAAAATTTATTTAGAAAGCACTTACAAATGAAAAGATATCACTTATTTATAGACCACTGCTGAATAAAATCCAAAGCAAAGAAAGGAATTATAAGGATGTGAAAAATCTAAGGATACTAGAAATTAATAACATATTTTCCCACATAATTCTCTCCCACAGGAAAAAGCAAAAAGAAGGAAAAATGTAAAAACTCCCACTTGTACCCTCTGATCGAGACCCAGTACTGTCCCTGTGACAAATATAATGCACAGCCAGTGGGGAACTGGTCAGACTGCATTTTACCAGAAGGGAAGGCTGAGGTGCTGTTGGGGACGAAGGTACAAGGCGACAGTAAGGAATGTGGACAAGGATATCGTTACCAAGCGATGGCGTGCTACGATCAAAATGGCAGACTTGTGGAAACGTCGAGATGCAACAGCCATGGTAACCCAATATCACTGCAGTGTTTGTATGGCTCTTTAGTAATGTGGGTAAAATATGTCTCTATCATAGAGCATATAGGAAAGCTTGCAGAAGTGTTTTCTAACCAGAATAATGTGCACGCCACAGTCTACCCTCTGTTTATAACAGGACATAAGACTCAAGAATTAGCAGATGAGCCCTAAATTGCTTAGAAGCAGCATTATGGGGTCCACAATCTTACACACAAAGGCAAGAGTAGTTATAGAACATTCTCTTGGGACTTATCAACAGACTTCATCCAATAGACCCAACAACCCCCAAATGGTATGTGAACAGAAAAGGACTGGGAATAAATACATACAAACAGCAGATTGAACTTTTAAATGAGGGAGACTTTAACAACCCAACTGACAAACTTTGCAATATGCCCAGAATGGCATTAAAGTAGCAGACAGGAAAGGCAAAACTTTCAAACATCTGTTCATAGTCCAGTTGAGGCCTAGGGGGAAAGCAAAAATTACTTCTAGGAAACTATGTCTATTTTTCTTTTATAAAATAGACTTCAGGGACAATAATTTAGTTGTCGAACGTGTGTATTTAGTGCCTACTCAGAGCCAGGGTATATAATGATTCCTTAAGTTTTGGACTGAATGTAGCAGCAGCAATATATCCCTACCATTTTTAAACTTTAATATATCTGCTTTTTAATGGGATGAAGTCATTTTATAGTGTGTTGGTCTGAGTTCCAGATGGATTTTTTGAGGGGGGGGGCACAAAATTCAGACAGTGATGTCCCACCTCGTTATAGTGACCAAGAATGGAAAAATTAAATTGCTAGGAGCAAGTACACAACAGTTAGCCTCCAACCTTGCTGAAATAACTTCTGCTATTGAAAAAAAGACTAGTCCAGTTTTAGTATACGTTCCAATGCAAGCTAATAGTACCATTTCACTTTTATAAATTCTCAAAGTATCATGCCGACATATTTCTTCCTGTCCTGTAAGCTTTCCCTAGCAAGGGAGCTTCTAGAAATCTTGTTCCTTACTTTAGCATTGCCTTATGAGGTCTTGTTTTTGCAGACCCTGAAGAATTCTCAAAGCTGAAGCTGTATATATATTTCTCAGGATGGTATGAGTCCATTGCTAAATGGAAGATTTCTGCATTTGGAGTAATCAATGTTAAGAAAAGAAGGTTTAAAGTCTTATAAAAGCTACATGATTTTATAGTCAGCAGCAAATAATTAAATTGTTATCAATTAGATTCCAAAAATAGAGACACCTTTCCTCTTTTGAGATAATATATAAAATTTTGAATTGTTATTCAATATAAAAGTGAAGATCATTTAAATTGAGTTTCTCTTGGACTGCATGATTTTCTCACATTTAATTTGTTATGTGTAATGATTCACTGAGATAATAATTTGTTTTGAACATTACCATGAGCTTTCAGAATGCCTTTCACATAGTTCGGCTTTCACTCAGGTCTACTAATTAGATGTATAAGAACTTTAGCAGTCATATTTTGGGAGTGGAAAAGAAAATAATTTAATTTTTTTGAAGTCTAGAGATCATAAGCAGAATTGTGTATGCAAGGTAAGTATCTTACCGCTGAGCTACATATAATTCCGGTGCTTATAAACAAACTTTTGGCTATCACAATTTGCTATCTAATAAATGTAACAAAGCCGCATAATTAAAAGTTTTAAAACAGAAATGTCATTGAAGTTAGCCAAAGGCAGATGTCCTACCTTAGTGTGATTAAGTTGAGGCCTGAAGAATACAGCCCTATAATCCAGAAAAGGTGCAAAAAGCAAAAGAATCCTATGAGGAGTTTGAAAGAACCTTAGAAAAGTCTTCACCTAGAAAACGATTCCATCTGTGCTCTTTTTTTTTTTTTTTTGTCATGATAAACATTTATTCATTCATAATTCTTTAATGCTCTTTACAATCCAGACTTCATCCCTTTCCTGGTCTGCCCCCTAACCGTTCCCCATCCCATCCCTCCTCCACCACCCCACCCTGCCTGTCTCCAAGAGGATGTCCCCACCCCCATCCCTTTCCCCACCCCACCAGGCCTCTCCACTTCCTGGGGCCTCAAGTCTCTTGAGGGTTAGGTGCATCTGTGACTGAAGCCAGACCCAGCAGTCCTCTGCTGTATATGTGTCAGGGGCCTCACATCAGCTGGTGTGTTGCTCGGCGTCTGAGAGATCTCGGGGGTCCAGGTCAGTTGAGACTGCTGGGCTTTCCCATGGGGCTGCCCTTCTCCTCAGCTTCTTTCAGCTTTTCCCCAATTCAGCCACAGGGATCCCCAGCTTCCATCCATTGGTTTGGTGCTAGTATCTGCATCTGACTCTTTCAGCTGCTTGTGGGGTGTCTCAGAGGGCAGCCATGCTAGGCTTCTGTCTGCCAGCACACCATAGCATCAATAACAGTCTCAGGGTCCCCGGCTTCCCCATGAGCTGGATCCCAGTTTGGGGAGATGGCTCAGAGGCTAAGAGCACTGACTGCTCTTCCAGAGGTCCTGAGTTCATTGCCCAGCAACTACATGGTGGCTCATATCCATCTGTGTTCTTCTGTGACTCTGCCATCTTTAATGATGACAGTGCCCCTGACAGCGCCCCATCTTCATCCTCATCTTCAATCTCTTTTCATTTGTACTAAGGGCATCGGGTGGGTTGTTTTAACAATTACGAACACCAGTTCTAAGGAACAGCTAAGGAAATTTCATCCCTTTGGACAGATTTCTGTTTTACATTTGTCTGTGTTATGTGCCATCAGTTTGACAGTTTGCGGATTGTCAAAGTCGGCTACACATTCTAGGCCCACTCTGAATTGATCCCCGCCTTCTCAAAGACAATCAACTTTCTAGATGTATCACAGATGTGGAGCTTCATGTGACTTGGAGAAAAACTATCTAGGTTCTTAATTTTAAGCATAAAGTTGACCCCTATTGTATGAAGTCAATGAGTTAATCTCTTATTCAATTCCCACTTGCCTTGGGGCAGTTCTGTCCAACCTCTGCTATCTATCCTGTGATTTTTGTTATCAGTAATTACAGTGCTATGCAGTTCAACTTTCCCGGGTTTAATTGCATGTTAGTTTTGTCTATTTTCCATGTGGCCAGTCCTTTTAAATTTCTTCAACTTGGAGCACAGTTTTATTACTGCAGTTTAGGCTTTCTTATGATGATAGACTCTAGGCTGAGAAAAGCTACAATTATATTCCCACAATCAGGTCTGATTTTTTGTTTTGTTTTCTTCTCTTCTTGTCTTTTAATAAGATCAGATCTTAGTGTGTAGTTTAAGATTACATAAACTTCTGTTCTTTCCATTATAAAACTTAAAACAATTATGTTAGTTTGTCTTAATATTTTAAAGAATCTTAGGGGTTACTTGGCTTATGCAAGAGATACATGCAAAATTCCATTCAAGTATATGGGAGAAAACTTTATCATGCAATGTCTATGATGACCCATCACTCTAAAAATCCCTCATTCTGTTCTTCAACTGGTATTTGTAAGACATGCATCACCCTATAAACATACCATAGCGTTTACCTAGTATATTCATTATATGTGTTTTCATCTACCATGTATAAATATAGATTTGCTAGAACATGTTAGACTCCTATACTCCCGGATATGTTCCTAACTTCTGGAAGAGTTGATGTACAGTAGACATTTACAGAATGTAGAAATGAATAAAATACTTGAGAGAAGTTTTCAATGTAAACGGGGCCGATTCCTGGTGCACTTAGAGTTGATCAGGAGCACTGTAGCACTTTCTTACCTCTACCTACACTCCCCATTTTGCATTTTTCTAGAAGACAACCACATGGATCATTGAAAATTGTGATGATCCTTAGAATAAATGAGAGGTACGTGTGCTGCAAAATGTCTAGATGATCCTGATTCAATGTCCAAGATCCAATATGTCCACTACATGGAAGGAAAAAATAGTTACACAGCAATCCTGTCCAATTAAATTATTAATACCCACATAATAAAATGTTCTTTCATTGTTAAAGTTCCCTGTTCAAAATAGTCTGATTGTATAATAACCTAACATTTGATTCCTATCAGTAATCATGATGACTTGAATTTTCCAACTATGTTTTCAAATTTAATTGAGATTTTAGGATATTGGACTCTGCGAAAGTAAGGAATAATTATTCTAACTGTTTTCCCTGAAAGATATGTTTTATAAGTAGAGATATAAAGTATAAAAAATGCCTTTAAGTTTCCAAGTCACATTAATCTTTCTAGATGATGCTCTTTAAATTTACTCTCAAGAAATTTTATTTACTATTGTGAATAGGCAGCTTAAGCCATACTGCACTAACTGTAAGTAGCCTAAGGTTAAAGTGAATTATATATATGTAATGACAAATCATTGTGAATACTAAGTAAACAATTGAGTTACTTTTTCCATGAGTCTCATTGTTAAATATGTGCAACATAAAATATAGCCATTGAAAATATCAAAGAAAATATCAAACAGCAGCAGAATATCAGGAAGCTCAATAATTGAGTATTATGTTAAATTACTTGTAACTAATGCTTTACTAAAAGGGCAGATAACAGATATTTTAGAGTTTTTGACTCTGTCATTGTTACAGCCTGTACAGTGGTAGAGAGAAAGGAGCTGTGAACAAACTGTGTGCCAATGGGCACAGTTGTGTTCCAGGTGTACTTTATTTGCAAAAACAAGGTAGCAGCTGCCCTGTTATTTAAATGTTGATCTAAATCTTATCTATACAAAAATTAGTTCAGGGAAGACAGATGAGCTGTTTTAAGTATAAAAATATCCTTCCCTGCAAATTCGAAGAGGCAGAATCTGCATTTCAATAAGATTATAGGTGGCCTCTGCTAAACACAGACTGAGAAGCACCACGCTATATCAAGTATGTCTCAAGTTGCTGAGGATAGAAAGTAATTCACAGACCACATGAAGTTCAAGAAGAAGAAAGACCAAAGTGTGGATATGTTGGTCCTTCTTAGAAGGGGGAACAAAGTACCCACAGGAGGAGATACAGAGACAAAGTGTGAAGCAGAGACCAAAGGTAATGCCATCCAAAAACTGTTCCTCCTAGGGATCCATGCCATATACAGTTATGAAACCCAGACACTATTGTGGATGACAACAAGTGCTTGCTGACGGGAGCCTGATATAACTGTCTCCTGAGAGGCTTTGTGGGTGCCTGACAAATACAGAGGTGAATGCTCTCAACCAACCATTAAACAGGATCCCCAATGGAGGAGCTAGATAAAGGATCCGAGGAGCTGAAGAGGTTTGCAGGCCCATAGGAGGAACACCAATATGAAACAATCAGCACACCTAGAGTCCCAGGGACTTAATCACCAACCAAAGAATACACTGGAAGGACCCATGGCTCCAGCTGCATGTGTAGCAGAGGATGGCCTTGTTGGATATCAATGAGAGGAGAGGCCCTTGGCCCTGTGAAGGTGCATTGCCCTAGTGTTGGGGAATGCCAGGACAGGGAAGTGGGAGTGGGTCAGTTGGTGAACAGGGGGAGGGGAGATGGGATAGAAGGTTTTTGGAGGGGAAACCAGGAAAGGGGATAACATTTGAAGTATAAATAAAGAAAATATCTAATAAAACAAACAAACAAACAAAAAAGAAAGAAAGAAAGTAATCAGGAGCAGTCAAAGAGAATCTGCCCTCCAGAACCTAAGGTAGGTACTCTGTAAGCAGCAAAACACTTTGTACCTCTACATGCCTATACATTGATAATCGGTCATGGAAAGTATGGATGGGAATGACAGTGAGCCTGTTAAAAGCAGGTTCTTTAACCCACTGAGCTATCTGCTAGCCCCTAAATGAACGTTAATCAATAAAACCATTCCAAATTTTATATCACAATACACCTTTAGCATTTTACTATGACATTTTTCATACATGAAGAAGAAAACTCTTAAAATCATAAGAATAACATATGTCTGCATATCCTTCAAAATCCACAGTATGTCTGTCAGAGCATTGAAAGGAGAAAGTGTTTTCAGCTTAGCTGCAGCGGTGAGAGTTTGCTCCAAGTTATATGCTGCTCTTCTTGTAAACAGAACACAAGTTACCTTAAAGGTGTCGGACACATTTTACTTCGAGATTTCATTAGTCAAGACGCAGTGCCACCTCCCTAACCTTCCATTGCCGTGTGACATCACAGAGGCGGTCGGATAGCTGGCATGTTTTGTAGACTGCATTGTATAGTTTCATTTTTTGTTTGTTTGTTTGTTGATTAGATTTGCTTTCTGGCACATCAAAGCTGAGGCTCTGAATGGCTTGTTTACAAGCTTCATTAGTGGGATGTTAATTTCATCTTAACGTTAATTTTGAAAGAGGGCCATTTGCATTATATCATCCCGGCTTTCGTTCTCTGCCTACTATGCTAAAAAATGATAATAACACGTAAGGGGCTACTCTGCACTGAATGGCTTTAATAGTTGATTTTGCAAGCACCTCTGGGATTCACAGCATACCCATTCAAGTTTTGATATTTTGCAAAAACTGTTGCTATGACCAAAGTTACACAAACAGAATTTGCACATAGGCAGTTTGCAGTACAAGATCAGTAACTAAAAGAAAAATAAATCCATAACATTTTTAAGTGAAACAAACTAAATATTAATACAAAGGATTTTACAATGCACAAATACCAAAATTTGAATAAATAGAATTTTAATGTGTTAATAAGTACTTTCAAATTATAAGTTATACCCTTGTGTGGTAGCATTTGTCACTATTGCTAGCACCCTAAGCATTTTCATCTCACCAGGCTTCTTCGACCTTAATACTGAAATGATTTCAAACCAGATGTAGGTTTCAATGGCCAGAGCAAAGGATTGTCAACATCAGACAATGACTTGGTCAGGATCTCCAGAGAAGGTGCCATAGGTGTGATGCTGCTTACTAAAATATGTGGAAACAGAAAGACTCATCAGCAAAACTTAGAAGAGAAAAACATGTCAGATGAGGAAAATGTTAGTTTAATACATGATTTACATAGATCCCAGTCTGAATGTTTATGCATTAGTCATGACTCAAATTCCAAACATATCTGATTAGAAAACAAATGAGATTGGGTAGAATTAAATGTTTCAGATAGTGCACATGAACACCCAGCACAGCAGAACTGAAATGTATTACTTTCCTGATGGGATTCTAAGGAGGACATAAGTTTAATACTAGAGGTTACTTAGAAATGGAATTAAGTAAAAAACTGTTTCTTTCATGGTGGATACATGTAGCACAGGAAGATCATGTTTCATTAAATCAAGAGGCAATGAAATTTTCAGTTGGTTTTATAAACAAACTGAAATGGAATTCTTATATTTTCCAAAGGCATATTCAGTTATGAGAACTTACTTAACCCATTTCAGAATTTTTAATTTCTCACTTGAGAAGGCACATGAATAGTTTCTGTTGCTTTTGTGCAGTTATTCAAAAGTACCCATCTGACTTTCTCCTGGGATAACACGATTCAAAACTGAAGAGTCAGAGAAATAGGGAATCCCAGAGGACAGTCAGCACAAAGAAAGAGCCATTGTACAGGTGCTAACTTCAGCTGGATGTGGACTCAGCTCTGTACTCCCGGGGCTCCCTGTAGCCCCATCATGGGGGCAAAGAGCAAGAGACTTGGGAAATTCCCCACAGCTACAGTTCATGGCACATGAGACAGGAAAAGCAACTGTCCTTGCTGTTTTGTTTGTGTGTGCTTGCTCCTTAGTTTCTATTGCTGTGATAAAATCCATGACCAAATCAACCTTTGGGGAAAGGGTTTACTCAGCTTCTGTTTTCACATCACAGTTCATCATCAAAGGAAATCAGGATAGAAACTCAAGCAGGGCAGGAGCTGATTTAGAGGCTATGAGGAGTACTGCTTACCGGCTTGTTCTTCATGGTTTGCCAAACCTGCTTTTTTATAGAACCCAATGCCATCAACCCATAGATGGCACCACCCAAAATAATCTGGGTGCTCCTCCATCAAGCACTAACTAAGAAACCCCTCTACAGCATCCTTTCTTGTTATCTTTGGGGGCAGAATGACCTTTTTACAGGAGTCACTTGAGACCATTGGAAATCACAGAGGTGTCTATTATGATTCATAATAGCAAAATTCCAGTTATGAAGTAGCCACAAAATAACTTTATGGTTGCAGTCACCCCCAACATAGAGTTGTCTTAAAAGGTCACAACATTAGGAAAGTTGAGAACCACTGCCTTACAGACCAACTTACAGCCTGACCTAATGCAGACATCGTTTGAGCCTCTTTTTTCTCTCTCTTGATGCCAGCTTGTGTCTAATTGACATGAAACTAGCCAGCAAATCATATCACCACACCTCAGCTCATCTCTGCTTGAAAATCTGGTTCTTAAAATGGTTCCACCGAGCTTCTCAGGCAATGATGTCCAGCGTAATTGTTAATACCCTCTTCGTGGTCAGATTGGTTTTCTGGTTTGGGGAAGAGCATATTGCACTGCTTAGAATAAATTTAACAGCTTAGAACAATTCACTCTGCTGAATAATATAAAGAGACTACAGAAACTGTCTACCCGTGCTTTCTACCATTGAATCTTAACTCTCTCTGTTAGCCTTTGACCTCTTATCACTTCTAATGTCATCCGAAGGGAGCAAAGGGACTGTCATAAGCTATATCCAGTGAAAATATGGGTGACATCCATGTTAACTAATTGATTTATTTACCTGTTTGTTTATTGTGTGTATGTGGGAGGAAGGATGTGCCATATGAATGGAGGTCAAAGGATGACTCATAAGCATGGGTTTGCTTCTTCCATTATGTGGGCTCCACATCCTTCTGGGCCAACTTCCTAACCCATGCGAGCTTTCTTATATAACTACAGAACTGTTCAGTACTTGCTATATCACAACTGTGAAATGTGTAGAATTCTTTATATGAGTCTATATACAATTCTACTTTGTTTGTACATGGATGAAGATACCCAAACCAATCGGATTATATTTGGATTTTGAGTAGACATGACATGGAAGTAACATAACAAACCCTTCAGCTTTTCTAATAATATTGTGCATACATGCATAGTAAATATGAAGAGCTGTACCTACAAATGCAGCTAAAACGAACAAATAAAATCAAAATGACATTTTTGTTATATATGCCTTCACACTTCGCTATGATAATTCGTTGTCCAATGTTGAGTCATGACTTTTCATCAAATATGAGCTTGAGTAGAACATTGAAATATTGGTGTGTGTGGGGGTATATATGTATATATGTGTGTGTATATATATGTGTGTTATAGTTTTATTTTCTATAATTTATCAAATTACCATTTTTGAATATGTCATTTACAAAATGTTATCTTCAGGATTTTTTTCATTCCCTGATAAAAGTCTACTTAAATTACCCTAGTTTTGGTTGCAGTCATTTTCAGTGTGTGTGTGTGTGTGTGTGTGTGTGTGTGTGTGTGTGTGTATAGAGAGAGAGATATTTCTTTTTAGACTAATCCAGATGTGTCAGAGACTACACTGGAGTAACTCATTCACAGAGCTGTAAATCATACTAACCAATACATTCGATGTGCTTCCAGAATGAATTATTTAATCATCTGCAGTGCACCTTTCAGGAACATACTTTACTAATTGTGAATGTTGTTGACAGCTCCTTTATCTGCATGTTCATAATTCAAATGAATGAGGAAACTGCATATGTCTCAAAGGCAGATTGTCCTGTGGCTGCCCCTTGAAGTTTCCAATAGCTTGTGTTTTTTTTTTCAAACTGAAGCAATAGTAACAACATATAAAGGCATATATAAAAGCATATGATCAGAAGTCTCAGCTTGATTTTCTTGAGTATCAGAATTGCTGTTGAATTGCTAAAAGTTTTCACACCCTAAACACCGTCATTTATTTTCTTTTAGCATTCCTCAGAAACCATAAATTGCAATAAGTTGCCAGCAATTTATTTAGCCTTAAAATGCTTGAAATGTTCCATCTCCTGTGATTGTTTGATGTTAATTGCCCTCAGAAATGATCTCAGTAGAACAGGCAAGGGAATGCTTATCTGGCATTTCCCTGGCAGCATTAGGGGTTTTAATAGTGCTAGATAAACACGACAGGCAATTATTGAATGTGGCTACACATTGGGAAATAAAAATAAGAGATTGGAAAATATATTCTGCTGTTGTTGTCTCTTTATCTTATTTTATAATTTGTGTCCTTTAAAAGTTTAATAGAGTTTTTTTTGACATGTTCTCTGGAATATACTATTGGAAAATCAGACATAAATCTTTTATACGTTCTTCTTCTTCAGTAACACAAAATAGTCGGAAGACAAACATGTTACATCTTTATAGAGCAAAGGATCTAGGCTCTGAAAGGTTTCTACCCAAAACACTAACTGTAGCTTGTTTTCCTACTCAAATCACATTTAAATTCAACATAAGGTCAATCACTTTAATTTATTAAAAGAATAACTGCACTATTTAAATTTTTGGTAAACAGTACTTTGAAGTATCCCTTCAGTTTTTTGTTAGACTTTCTTCTAGATGTATATGAATACATCGGAAACCTTCAGAATCAAGTGTATATTCAAAGCAGCACTGTCTCTGCCTGTCTGTAACAATCCACTGCTCTCAAGGGCTAACCAGGTACATGTGCTCTCCAAAAGATGATCCAGCATTTTTCTTCTGGAAATTTTTATTGTACCTCACTCTTTTTTTAATGTTTTTTTCTTTTATTACTATTTATCATTCCATTCGTTTACATCTCAAATGATATCCCACTTCCTGGTTACCCCTCCACCCCATCCCCATCCCAAATCTGCCCTCTCCTCTCCCTTTTGCCTGTATGGGAGCACTCCCCCATTGACACACACTCTCCTGCCCCACTGCTCCAGCATCCCCCAACTTTGGGGCAGCAAACCTCCCCAGGATCAAGGGCCTCCCCTCCCACTGCTATCTGGCAAATCTAACCTCTGCTACATATGTATATGGAGCCAAAAATCCCTTTATGTGTATTCCTTGATTGGTGTTCTAGTCTCTGGCAGAACTGGGTGATCAGGCCAGCCTGTTTTGTTTTTCCAATGCGGTTGTAATCCCCCATGGATCCCTCCATGTGTACTTCTTGGTTGGTGGTTTAGTCCCTAGGAGCTCTGGATGGGGGAGGGGGGTGTTCTGGCCTGTTGACACTGTTGCTCCTTCAGTGGGGCTGCAACCCCCCTTAGTTCCTTTAGTCCCTTCTCAAATTCCTCCATCTGGGACCACACCTACCCACCCCTGCTCAGTCAAATGGTTCGATACAAGCATCCACCTCTGTATTTGTCAGGCTCTGGCAGAGCCTCTCAGGAGAAAGCCATATCAGGCTTCCATCAACAAACGCTTCCCAGCATCTACAATAGGGTCGGGGATTGGTTGATGTATATGGGATGGATCCTTAGGTAGGGCAGTCTCTGGATGGCCTTTCCTTCAGTGCTGCTCCACACTTTGTCTCCATATTTCCTCCCATGGATATTTTTTCCACTTTCTGAGAAGCACTGAAGCATCCTCATTTGGTCTTCCTTCTTCGTAGATTTTGTATGGTTTGTGAATTGAATCTTGGGTATTCCAAACTTTTGGGTTAATATCCACTTATCAGTGAGTTCATACTGTGTATGTTCTTTTGTGACTGAATTACCACACTCAGGATGATACTTTCAAGTTCCATCCATTTGCCTGCTAATTTCATGACATAATTGTTTTAAATAGATGAGTGGTATTCCATTGCGTATATGTGCCATATATCTGTATCCATTTCAATGTTGAGGGACTTCTAAATGTTTCCACCTTCTGGCTATTATAAATATGGCTGCTATGAACATAGTAGAAAATGTGTGCTTGTTATATGTTGGAGCATCTTTTGGGTTTATGCAGATAAAAAGAAAGGTATAGCTGGGTCCTCAGGTAATACTATGTCCAATTTTGGAGGAACTGCCAGACAGATTTCCAGAGTTGTATCAGCTTGTAATCCCACAAGCAATGAAGGAATGTTCCTCTTTCTACACATCCTGACTAGCATCTGCTGTCACCTGAGTTTGTTATCTTAGCCATTCTGACTGTGAGGTAGAATCTCAGGGTTGTTATGATTTACATTTCCCTGATGACTAAGGATGCTAAACATTTCTTTAATTAGATATATTCTTTATTTGCATATCAAATGAGTTCCCCTTTCCTGGATCCCCCTCCCCAAAAGTCCCATAAGCCCTCTTCCCTCCCCCTGTTACCCAATCAACCTCTTCCTGTTTTCCTATCCTGGTTTTCCCCTAATCTGCTGCACTGAGCCTTTCTAGGACCAGGAGCGTCTCCTTCCTTCTTCTTGGGCATCATTTGATATGTGAATAGTTTCTTGGGGATTCTGAGCTTCTGGGCTAATATCTGCTTATCAGTGAGTGCATATCATGTGTATTCTTTTGTGATTGGGTCAACTCACTCAGGATGACATTCTCCAGTTCCACCCACTTGCCTAAGAATTTCATGAATTCATTGTTTTTAAAGCTGAGTAGTATTCCATAGTATAAATATACATTTTCTGTATCCATTCCTCCATTGAGGGACATTTGGGTTCTTTCCAGCTTCTGACTATTATAAATAGGTCTGCTATGAACATAGTGGAGCATGTGTCCCTATTACATGCTGGGGGATCCTTTGAGTATATGCCCAGTAGTTACCACTCGGTCCTCTGGCAGTATCATGCCCAGTTTTCTGAGGAACCATCAGACTGATTTCCAGAGTAGTTGTACCAGCTTGCAACCCCACCAGCAGTGGAAAAGTGTTCCTCTTTTTCTACATTCTCTCCAGCACTTGCTGTCTCCTGAGGGTTTTTTTTTGTTTTGTTTTGTTTTGTTTTGTTTTTTTAGCCATTCTGACTGGTGTGAGGTGAAATAGCAGGGTTGTTTTGATTTGTATTTCCCTCATGACTAATGATGTTGAACATTTCTTTAGGTGCTTCTCAGCCATTTGAGTTTCCTCAGTTGAAAATTCTCTGTTTAGCTCTGCACTCTACTTTTTAATAGGATATTTTGGTTTTCTGGAGTCTGCCTTCATGAGTTCATTGTATGTTTTGGATATTCGTCCTCTAGCAGAAATAAATCCGATATTGGTAAATATCTTTCTTCAATCTATGGGTTTCTGTTTTGTCCTATTGATAGTATCCTTTGCTTTACAGAACCTTTGCAATTTTATGAGGTCCCATTTGTCCACTGTTGCTTTTAAAGCATAAGACATTGGTGTTTTGTTTAGGAAGTTTTCCCCTGTGACCATGTGTTTGAGGCTTTTCCCCATTCTCTTCTGTTAGATTCAGTGTGTCTAGTTTTAGGTGGAAGTCCTTGGTCCACTTGGACTTAAGCTTTGTGCAAGGAGATAGATATGGATTGATTTGCATTCTTCTACCTGCAGACCACCAGTTGAGCCAATTGTTGAAAATGCTGTCTTTTCCACTGGATGGTTTTAGCTCCTTTGTCAAAGATCAAGTGACCATATGTGTGTGGGTTGATTTCTGTGTCTTCAGTTCTGTTCCATTCATCCACCTGCCTGCCTCTGTATCAATACCATGTGGTTATTATCACCATTGCTCTATAGTACAGCTTGAGGTCAGGGATGGTGATTGCCCTAGAAGTTTTTTATTGTTGCATATAGTTTTTGCTAGCCTAAATTTTCTGTTAGTCCAAATGAATTTGAGAATTGTTCTTTCTAACGTTATGAAAAATTGAGTTGGAAATTTGATGGGGATTGCATTGAATCTATGGATTGCCTTTGGTAAAAATGACCATTTTATACTGTATTAATCCTGCCAATCCATGAGCATGGGAGATCTCTCCATCTTCTGAGATCTTCAATTTCTTACTACAAAGACTTGAAGTTCTTGTCATATTGATCTTTCTCTTCCTTAGAGTCACACCTAGGTATTTTATATTATTTGTGACTATTGTGAAGGGTGTCATTTCTCTAATTTCTTTCTCGTCACTTTTATCCTTTGAATAGAGGAAGGCTACTTAGTTCTTTGAGTTAATTTTATATCCAGCCACTCTGCTGAAGTTGTTTATCATCTGAAGGAGCTCACTGGTAGAATTTTCGGAGTCATTTATGTCATATCACCTGCAAATAGTGATAAATTGACTTCTTCCTTCCCAATCTGTATCCCTTTTATCTCTTTTTGTCATCCAATTGTGCTAGCTAGAACTTCAAATACTATATTGAATAGGAAGGGAGAAAGTAGGCACCCTTGTCTAGTCCCTGATTTTAGTGGGATTGCTATGAGTTTCTTCCCATTTACTTTGATGTTGACTATTAGTTTGCTGTAAATTGCTTTTATTATATGTAGGTATGCACCTTGAATTCACGATCTGTCCAATACTTTTAACATGAATGGGTGTCAAATTTTATCAAAGGCTTTTTCTGCATCTAATGAAACTATCATGTGTTTATTTTTTTTGAGTTTTTTATATATTGGATTACATTGATGGATTTCTTTTCTTTTTTCTTTTTAGAAGTTGCTATGCTTTTTTAAATTGAATATATTCTTCATTTACATTTCAAGTACTATACCCTTTCCCGGTTTCTCCCCTCCCAGAAAACCCCCAACAGATCCTACCACCGCCTGCCTCTAAGAATATGCCCCTCCACTCAACTCACTCCCACCTACTGCCCCCTCAATTTCCCCATGCTAGGGCATCTGTCAAGCCTTCATAGGAAGGACCAAGGAAGGACCTCTTCTCCTACTGATGCCCAACAAGGCATTCTCTGCCATACTTTTGGCTGGAACCTGGGTACACCTTGGTTGATGGCTTAGTCCCTAGGAGACCTGGGGTGTCTGGTTGGCCGAAATCTTCATTCTTCCCATGGGGCTGCAACCCCCTTCAGCTTCTCTAGTTCTCCCTTCAACTCCTCCACTGAGGAATCTAGGCTCAGTGCAACAGTTGGCTGCTAGCATCTGCCTCTGTATCTATAAGGCTTTGGCAGGGCCTATTCAGAGACACCCATAACATGCTCCTTTTCACATGCACTTCTTGTCATCCATAATAGTTTTGAGGTTTGGTGACTGTTTATAGGATGAATCCCCAGGTAGGACAGTCTCTGAGTGGCCTTTCCTTCAGTCTCTGCTCCACATTTTGTCTCCATAATTGCTCCTGTGAGCATTCAATTCTCATTCTCAGAAAAATCAAAGCACCACCACATTGGTCTTGCTTCTTCTTGAGCTTCCTGTGGTCTGTGAATTGTAACTCGTTTATTTTGGGCTTTTGGGCTAATATCCACTTATCAGTGAGTGCATACAATATGTATTCTTTTGTTATTGGGTTACCTCACTCAGGATGACACTTTCTAGTTTCCATCCATTTGCCTAAGAAATTCATGAATTCATTGTTTTTAATAGCTGAATAGTACTCCATTATGTATGTATGTATGTATGTATGTATATGTATATGTATGTATGTAGAGATAATTTCTGTATCTATTCCTCTGTTGAAGGACATCTGTATTCTTTCCAGCCTCTGGCTATTATAAATAAGACTGCTATGAACATAGTGGATCATGCAGCCGTATTACATGTTACAGCATCTTCTGGGTATATGCTCAGGAGTGGTATAGCTGGGTTCTCAGGTAGGACTACATCTAATTTTCTCAGGAACTGCCAAACTGATTTCCAAAGTGGTTTTACCAGCTTGCAATCCCACCAGCAATGGAGCAGTGATCCTCTTTCTCCACATCCTTGCCAGCATCTCCTGTCCCCTGAGTTTTTCATCTTAGACATTTTGAGGTGGAATTTCAGGGTTGTTTTGATTTGCATTTCCCTGATAACTAAGGATGCTGAACATTTCTTTAGCTGCTTCAGAGCCACTCAAGTTTCCTCATTTGAGAATTCTGTTTAGCTCTATACCCTATTTTTTAAAGGGATATTTGACTCTCTGGAGTCCAACTTCTTGAGTTCCTTGAATACATTGGATATTAGCCCTCTATTGGATGTAGGATTGGTAAAGATCTTTTCCCAATCTGTTGGTTGCTATTTTTGTACTATTGACGACGGTGTCCTTTGCCTTACAGAAGCTTTGCGTTTTTATGAGGTCCCATTTGTCAATTTTTATTCTTAGAGCATAAGCCATTGGTGCTCTATTCAGGAAAATTTCGCCTGTGCTTTCCCCTGTGTCCAAGGCTTTTCCCCACTTTCTCATCTATAACCTTCAGTGTATCTGGTTTTATGTGGAGGTCCTTGATCCATTTGGACTTGAGCTTTGTACAGGAAGATAAGAATGGGCAGAATTGTATTTTTCAATATGTGGACCTCCAGTTGATCCAGCACCATTTGTTAAAAATGCTGTCTCTTTTCCACTAGATGTTTTTAGATCCTTTGTCAAATATCAAGGGACCGTAGGTGTGTGAGTTCATTTTTGGTTCTTCAATTCTATTCCATTTATCTTCCTGTCTGTCTCTGCACCAATACCATACAGTTTTTATCACTTATTGCTCTGTAGTAGAGCTTGAGGTCAGGGATGGTGATTCTCCCAGGAGATCTTTTGTTGTGGAGAATAGTTTTTGCTATCTTGGGTTTTGTTATTCCCAATGAATTAGCAGATTGCTCTTTCTAGCTCTATGAAGAGTTGATTAGGAATTTTGGTGTGAATTGCATTGAATCTGTAGATTGCTTTCAGCAAGATAGCCATTTTTACTATATTAATCCTGCCAATCCATGAGCATGGGAGTTCTTTCCATCTTCTGAGATCTTTAATTTCTTCAGAGGCTTGAAGTTCTTGTCTTACAGATTTTTCACTTGCTTGGTTAGAATCACATCAAGGTATGTAATTTTATTTGTGACTATTGTGAAGGGTGTCATTTCCCTAATTTCTTTCTCAGAGGAAAACTACTGATTTGTTTGAGTTAATTTTATATCCAGCCACTTTGCTGAAGTTGTTTATCAGCTTTAGGAGTTCTCTGGTAGAATTTTTGAGGTCGCTTAAGTTTATGATTAGATCATCTGTAAATAGTGATATGTTGACTTTTTCCTTTCCAATTTGTATACCTTTGACCTCCTTTTGTTGTCTAATTGCTCTGGCTAGGACTTCAAGTACTATATTGAATAGATAGGAAGAGAGTGGGCAGCCCTGTCTGGTCCATGATTTCAGTGGGATTTCTACAAGTTTCTCTCTATTTAGTTTGATGCTGGCTACTGGCTTATTGCTTTAGCTATATTTAGGTATGGGCCTTGAATTCCAGATGTCTGCAAGACTTTTATCATGAAGGGATGTTGAATTTTGTCAAAAGCATTTTCAAAATCTAATGAAATGAACATGTGGTTTTTTTCCTTTGAGTTTGTTTATGTAGTAGATTACATTGATGGATTTCTATATATTGAATCATACCTGCATCTCTGTGTTTAAGCCTATTTGACTGTGGTAAATTATAGTTTTGATGCATTCTTGGATTCAGTTGGCCAGAATTTTGTTGCATATTTTTGCATCAATGTGCATAAGGGAAATTGGTCTGAAATTATCTTTCCATGTTTGGTCTTTGTTTGGTTTAGACATAAGCATTATTATGGCTTCATAGAATGAATTGGGTAGTGTTCCTTGTGTTTCTATTTTGTGGAATAGTTTAAAGAATAATGGTATTAGCTCTTTTTTGAAGATCTGATAGAATTCCCTACTAAACCCATCTGGTCCTGAGCTTTGTTTTTGGGTTTTTTGTTTGTTTGTTGGTTGGTTGGTTGGTTGGTTGGTTGGTTGGTTGGTTGGGAAACTATTAACTATTGCTTCTATATTTTTCAGGACTTATAGGACTGTTTAGATGGTTTATCTGATCCTGTTTTAATATGGGCACCTGGTATATATCTAGAAAATTGTCTATTTCATCCAGATTTTCCAATTTGTTGAGTATAAGGTCTTATAGTAGGATCTAATGATTTTTTTGAACTTCCACAGTTTCTGTTGTTATGTCTACCTTTTCATTTCTGATTTTATTAATTTTGTTAGTGCCTCTGTGCCCTCTGGTTAGTCTGGCTAAGGGTTTATCTATCTTGATTTTCTCAAAGAACAAGCTCCTTCTTTTGTTGATTCTTCGTAGAGTTCTTTTTGTTTCTATTTGGTTAATTTTGGCCCTGAGTTTGATTATTTCCTGCTGTCTACTCCTCTTGGGTGCATTTGCTTCTTTTTGTTCTAGAGTTTTCAGGTATGTTGTCAAGCTGCTAGTATAAGCTCTCTCCATTTTCTTTTTGAAGGCACTTTGTGCTATGAGTTTTCCTCTTAGCACTGCTTTCATTGTGTCCCATAAATTTTGGTATGATATGTCCTCATTTTCATTAAATTCTACAAAGTCTTTCATTTCTTTATTTCTTCCTTGACTAAGCTATCATTTAGTAGTGCTTGTTTGACATCCATGTGTATATGTGTTTTCTCTTGTTTTTGTTTGAACCTAAGACCAGTCTTAGGCTGTGCTGATCTGATAAGGTACATGGAATTATTTCAATATTCCTGTATCTGTTGAGGCCTGTTTTGTGACCAATTATATGGTCAATTTTGGAGAAGGTACCATGAGGTGCTGAAAAGGTATATTCTTTTGCTTTAGGATGAAATGTTCTATAAATATCTGTTAGATACATTTGATCTTTAACTTCAGTTAGTTTCACTGTGTCTCTGTTTAGTTTCTGTTTCCATGATTTGTCCAGTGCTGAGAATGAGGTGTTGAAGGCTTCCACTATTATTGTGTAAGATGCAAGATGCAATGTATGCTTTGAACTTTAGTAAAGTTTCTTTTATGAATGTGGGTACCCTTGCATTTGTAGCATAGATGTTCAGAATTGAAAGTTCATCTTGTCAGATTTTTTATATATTTTTTATTCTATATTCTTTGTTTACATTCCAAAAATTCCGAAGGCTTTCCCCTTTCCCAGTTCCCCTCCACACTATATGTCCCATAAGTCCTCTCCCCCCTCCAACTATTCCCCAATCACCCCCCACCACCACCATTTCTCTGTTCTGGTACTCTCCTACAAAACTAGATCCAATCTTTTCAGGCCCAGGGTCCTCTCCTTTCTTCTTCTTGGGAATCATTTGACTTGCTAATTGTGCCTTGAGTATTCAGGGCTTCTGGGCTCATTAATATCCACTTATCAGTGATTGCATTTCATGTGTATTCTTTGTGATTGGGTTAACTCGCTTAGGGTGATATTTTCCAGATCTAACCATTTGCCTACAAATTGCATGAATTCATTATTTTTAATTGGTGAGTAGTATTCCATTGTATAAATATACCCCATTTTCTGTATCCATTCTTCCTTTGAGGGATATCTGGGCACCTTCCAACTTCTGGCTATTATAAACAAGGCTGCTATGAACATAGTAGAGCATGTGTCTTTATTGTATGCAGGGGAATCCCCTGGGTATATGCCCAGAAGTGGTATGACAGGGTCCTCTGGAAGTGTCATGCCCAATTTTCTGAGGAACCACCACTCTTATCTCCTTGTACTAAGATCAACTCCAAGTGGATCAAGGACCTCCACATAAAACCAGACACACTGAAACTAATAGAAAAGAAACTGGGGAAGACCCTGGAGGACATGGGCACAGGGGGAAAGTTCCTGAACAGAACACCAATAGCTTATGCTCTAAGATCAAGAATTGGCAAATGGGACCTCATAAAATTACAAAGTTTCTGTAAGGCAAAGGACACAGTCAGAAGGACGAAACGGCAACCAACAAAGTGGGAAAAGATCTTCACCAACCCCACATCCGACAGAGGGCTAATAGCCAATATATACAAAGAACTCAAGAAGTTAGACCCCAAAGAACCAAATAATCCTATTAAAAAATGGCGTACAGAGCTAAACAAAGAATTGTCACCAGAAGAAATTCGGATGTCTGAAAAACACCTTAAGAGATGTTCAACATCATTAGTCATCAGGGAAATGCAAATCAAAACAACCCTGAGATTCCACCTCATACCAGTCAGAATGGCTAAGATTAAAAATTCAGGAGACAACAGGTGCTGGGGAGGATGTGGAGAAAGAGGAACACTCCTCCACTGTTGGTGGGATTGCAAGATGGTCAGACTTTTTTTTTTTTGACCAGTAGGAAGGGTCCCTCCTTAACTTTTTTGACAACTTTTGGTTGAAAGTTGATTTTATCTGCCTTAAGAATGGCCACTCCAGCTTGTTTCTTGGGACCATTTGCTTGGAAAATTGTTTTCTAACCTTTGATTCTGAGGTAGTGACTGTCTTTGTCATTGAAGTGGGTTTCTTGCATGCAATAAAATATCGGGTCCTGTTTACATATCCAGTCTGTTAGTCTATGTCTTTTTATTGGGGAATTGAGACCATTGATTACAATGATATTAAGGGAAAGTGATTGTTACTTCCTATTATTTTTGTTGTTAAAGGTAGAATTCTGTTTGTGTGGCTATCTTCTTTTGGGTTTATTGAAAAAAGATTACTTTATTGCTTTTTCTATGGTATAGTTTCCCTCCTTGTGTTGGTATTTTCCACCTATTATAGAGCTGGATTTCTGGAAAGATATTGTGTAAATTTGGTTTTGTCGTGGAATATCTTTTTTTCTATGTCTATGGTAATTGAGAATTTTGCTGGGTATAGTAGCCTGGGCTGACATTTACATTCTCTTAGGGTCTGTATGACAACTGCCCAGGATCTTCTAGCTTTTATAGTTTCTGGTGTGAAGTCTGGTGTAATTCTGATAAGTCTGCCTTTATATGTTACTTGACCTTTTTCCCTTACTGTTTTTAATGTTTGGTTTTGTGTGTGTGTGTGTGTGTGTGTGTGTGTGTGTGTGTGTTTGTGTGTGTTTTCCATATTTGGTATTTTGATTATTATGTGACAGGAGGAATTTCTCTTCTGGTCCAGTCTTTTTGGAGTTCTGTAGGTTTCTTGTATGTTCATCTCTTTCTTTACGTTAGGGAGGTTTCCTTCTATAATTTTGTCGAAGATATTTACTGGCCCTTTAAGTTGTAAACCTTCACTCTCTTCTATACCTATAATCCTTATATTTGGTCTTCTCACTGTGTTCTGGATTTCCTGGATGTTTTTGGATTACAAGCTTTGTGCATTTTGCATTTTCTTTGACTGTTGAGTCCATGTTTTCTTTGGTATCTTCAGCACCTGAGATTCTTTCTTCTATCTCTTGTATTCTGTTGTTGATGCTTGTATCTACGACTCTGAATTCTTTGCAAGATTGTCTATCTCCAGAGATTTTTCCCTTTGTGATTTCTTGTTTCTACTTCCATTTTTAGATCCTGAATCGTGTTGACCCATGTTCTGTAGTTCTATAAGGGAGTTATTTATGTCCTTATTGTAGTCCTCTATAAGCATCATGAGATGTAATTTTAAATCCAGCTTTTACTTTTCTGGTGTGTCTGGGTACCCAGGATTTGTTGTTGTGGGAGAAATGGTTCAGGTGGTGCCATGTTGCCTTGGTTTCTGTTGGTAATGTTCTTGTGTTTGCCTTTTGCCATCTGATTATCTCTGGTGTTAGTTGGTCTTGCTGTCTCTGACTGTGGCTTATTTTTCCTGCAAGCCTGTATATCTATACTCCTGGGATTCCTATTCTTTCTGTGTATACAGGTATGTAAGCACTCCTGGGAGATCAGCTCTTCTGTGCTCCCAGGCCTCTCTTACTTAAAATGCCCTGAGTACAGCTGTTTCTCAAATACCCTGAGTGTAGCTGGTTCTCTAGGAAGTATCAGGAGATGGTGTTTTCACTGTGGTAGACCTGGCAAGAGTCTGCCCCAGCAGACAGAGCAGGCAATGGTGGAAAGGGGTAGAAGGAATGGAAGGGGAGTGGTATTTGGGAGAGTAGGGGTTTTGGTGGTTGCTGGGTAGAGGGCCTCCAGAGGTAGGAGGGGGTTCTTACCAAATTCCCTGAGTGTGGCTGGTTCTCTCAGGAGATGATGCCTTCACTGTGATAGATTTGGCAAGAAAACAGAAGAAAGGGAAGGTAGCAGTCTGCCTCAGCAGAAAACACAGGCGGCAATAAAAGTGATGGATTTCTGCATATTGAACCATTCCTGCATCCCTGGGATGAAGCTTACTTGATCATGGTGGATGATCTTTTTGATGTGTTCTGGGATTCAGTTTGACAGAATTTTATTGAGTATTTATTGTGTAAATATTCATAACTGAAATTGGTCTGTAGTTCTCTTTCTCTGTTGGGTCTTTTTGTGGTTTAGGTCTCAGTGTAACTATGACTACATAAACAGAATTGGGTAGTGTTCTTTTATTTGTATTTTGTGGAATAGTTTGAAGAAAGAGGTATTAGATCTTCTTTGAAGGTCTGACAGAATTCTGCACTAAAACCACTGGGCCCTGGGCTCCTTTTGGTTGGGAGACTTTTAATGACTGCATCACTTGGGGGTTATGGGGCTGTTTAGATGGTTTATCTGATCCTGATTTAACTTTGGTACCTGGTATCTGTTTAGAAAGTCATCCATTTCATCCAGGATTTCTTGGATAGACTTTTGTATTAGGGTCTGATAATTTTTTTAATTTTCTCGGTTTCTGTTATATCTCCCTTTTCATTTCTTATTTTGTTAATTTGTATACTGTCTCTGTGACCTCTGGTTAATATGGCTAAGTGTTTGCCTTCTTCATTTTCTCAAAGAATCATCTCTTAGTTTTGCTGAATCATTGTATAATTCTTTTTGTTTCTAGTTAGTTGATTTCAGCCTTGAGTTTATTTCCTGCCTTCTACTTACCTTGGGTATATGTGCTTCTTTCTGTTCTGGAGCTTTCAGGTATGCTGTTAAGCTGCTAATATATGCTCTCTCCATTTTCACTTTGGAGGAACTCAGAGCTGAGTTTTCCTCTTAGCACTGCTTTCATCATGTCCCATACATTTGGGTATATTGTGCCTTCATTGAACTTTACAAAGTCTTTAATTTCTTAATTTCTTCCCTGACTTAGTTATCATTGAGTAGATAGTTGTTCAGCTTCCACATGTATATGAGCATTCCATTGATTTTTTGCTATTAAAGAACAGCATTAGTCCATGGTGTTCTGATAGAATTCATGGGATTAATTGAATGTTCTTATATCTGTTGATGTTTCTTTTGTGTCTGAGTATATGCACAATTTTTGAGAAGATACTATGAGGTGCAGAAAAGAAGGCATATTCTTTTGTTTTAAAGTGAAGTGTTCTGTACATACTGTTAAATCCATTTGGTTCATACCTTCTTTAAGTTTCACTGTGTCTGTTTAGTTTCAGTTTCTATGATCTCTCCATTGTTGAGAGTGTGGTCTTGAAATATCCTATTATTATTGTTTGAGGCTTAGTGTCTGTTCTGAGTTTTAATAGTGTTTCTTTTACAAATTTGGGTGCCCTTGAATTTGGGGCATAGATGTTCAGAATTGAGAGTTTATCCTGGTGGATTGTTCCTTTGATAAGTATGTAGTGACCTTCTCCACCTTTTTTGATAACTTTTTATTGAAAGTCTATTTTGTTGGATATTGGAATGGCTACTCAAGTTTGTTTCTTGGGACCATTTGCTTGGGAAAAAAATCCCCTCCTTTACTTTGAAGGAATGTCTGTTTTTGACTCTGAGGTATGTTTCCTGTATGCAGCAAAAAAAAAAAATGTTTGATCCTGTTTATATATCCAGTCTGTTAGCCTATGTCTTTTTATTGGGTAATTGAGTCCATTGATGTTGAGAGATTTTAGGGAACAATTATCAATGCTTCCTGTTATTTTTTTGTTAGTGTTAGAATTATGTTTCTGTGTTTCTCTTCTTTTGGGTTTGTTGTGAAAATAATAATCTCTTGCTTTTTCTTGGATGTGGTTTCCCTCTTTGTGTTGGGCTTTTCCTTCTATTATCCTCTATTGGGCTGGATTTCTAGAAAGAAATTGTCTAAATTTGGCTTTGTCTTGGAAAACTTAGATTTCTCCAACTATGGAAATTTCAAGTTTTGCTGGGTATAGTAGCCAGGGCTGGGAATTGTGATCTCATAAGGACTACATGATATCTGCCCAGGCTCTTCGGGGTTTTATAGTCTCTAATGAGAAGTCTGGTGTAATTCTGATAGGTCTGCCTTTATATGTTACTTATCCTTTTTCCCTTACTGCTTTCAATATTATTTCTTTTTTTCTGTGTATTTGATGTTTTAATTATTATATGATGAAAGGAATTTCTTTTCTGGTTCCATCTGTTTGGTGTTTTGTAGGCTTTTGTATGTTTATGGTCATTTATTTCTTTATGTTAGGAAAGTTTTCTTCTATAATTTTTTTTTGAAGATGTTTACTGGCCCGTTGAGTTGGGAATCTTCACTCTATACCTATTATTCTCAGGTTGGGTCTTTTCATTGTGTCCTGGATTTCTTGAATGTTTTGAGATAGGAGCTTTTTGCTTTTTGTATTTTCCTTGACTGTTATGTCTATGTCTTGTGTTGTATCTCCTGCCACTGAGATTCTCTCTTCTATCTCTTCTATTCTGTTGGTGATGCTTCCTTCTAGGACTCCTGTTCTCTTTCCTAGGTTTTCCATTTTCAGGGTTATCTCCCTTTGAGTTTTCTTAAATGATTCTACTTCCATTTTTAGATCTTGGATGTTTTCTTTGAATTCTTTCACCTGTTTGTGTTCTTCTGGATTTCATTAAGAGTTTTATGTGTTTCCTCTTTAAGGGTTTCTACTTGTTTACTTCTGTTCTTCTGTATTTCTTTAAGGGAGTTATTTAAGTCCTTCTTAAAGTTCTCTCTCATCTTGATGAAATGAGAATTTAGATCTGAATCTTGTTTTAAGGGTGTGTTTGGGTATCCAGGACTTGTTATGATGGGAGAACTGGGTTCTGATGTTGCTAAATCAAATTGGTTTCTTTTGCTTATGTTCTTATGCTTGCCTCTCCCCATCTGCTTATCTCTGGTGTTATCTGACCTCCCTCTCTCTGACTGGAGCCTTTCCTTCCTGTGAGCCTGAGATCATGTGACCCTGTGATCCTGTGATCCTGGGAGGTCTAGTTGGGGAGTTTTGTCGAGCTACCACTGGTGTGTATGCTGTGTCGGATCAGATCTCTGGTCCAGGTGAGCACAGCTGGGAGCCAGAAGGTGCCCTGGTATCAGGCTGGACAGGAATCTGCTTCCCTGGGTCAAGGGGATCCTGGTATGCAGGCGTTCTGGGCAGGTTTAAGATCTCACCTGTGAAGCTGGATATGTCTGAATACCTGGGAGGGGAGAGTTAAGCTGCAACTAGGGTGTGTGCTGTGAGGGATCAGGTCCAGAGCCCAGTCTCTGCTCCTGGCTGGCACAGGTGGGAGCCTGAAGGCACCCTAGTGTCAAGTTGCTCACTCTTTTTTTAATTATTATTCTTTAATCATTTTTTACAGTGTAGTCATTATCCTGACCACCTGGCCTACTGTCTTAGTCAGGATTTCTATTCCTGCACAAACATCATGACCAAAAAGCAAGTTGGGGAGGAAAGGGTTTATTCTGCTTACACTTCCACACAGCTGTTCATCACCAAAGGAAGTCAGGACTGGAACTCAAGCAGGTCAGGAAGCAGGAGCTGATGCAGAGGCCATGGAGGGATGTTCCTTACTGGCTTGCTTCCCCTGGCTTGCTCAGCCTGCTCTCTTATAGAACCCAAGAATACCAGCCCAGAGATGGTACCACCCACAAGGGGCCTTCCTTCACTTGATCACTAATTGAGAAAATGCCCCACAGCTGGATCTCATAGGGCACTTCCCCAAGTGAAGCTCCTTTTCCTATGATAACTCCAGCCTGTGTCAAATTGACACACCAAACTAGCCAGTACACCTACCCTCTGACTTTTCCTCATCCCATATTTTTTCCCCAGTCTCCAGGAGGTTGTCCCACCTCCCACCCCCATTCCACCAGACCTCCCCACTCCATGAAGCCTCAAGTCTCTCAAGGATTAGGTGCATCTCTCACTGAGGTCAGACCAGGCTGTCCTCTGCTGTATGTGTGTCAGGGGTCTCATATCAGCTGGTGTATACTGTCTGGTTGGTGACTCGGTGTCTGAGAGATCTTGGATGTCCAGGTTTACTGAGACTACTGGTTTTCCTATTGGGTCTCCCTCCTCCTGAGCTTTTCCCAACTTTTTCCTAATTCAACCAGCTTGTGTCCATTGGTTGGGTGTACATATCTGCATCTTAATCTTTCAGCTGCTTGTTGGGCCTTTCAGAGGGCAGCCATGCTATCTGTAAGCACATCATAGCAGCAGTAATAGTGTCAGAACTTGGAGTCTCCTCTTTGAGCTAGATCCCAACTTATGCCTGTCACAGGACCTCCTTTCCCTCAAGCTCATCTCTATTTTTGTCCCTGCAGTTCTTTTAGACAAGGACAACTCTGGATCAGAGTTTTTTACTGTGGGATGGCAACCCCATCATCCCACTTAATGAACTGTCTTTCTACTGGAAATGGACTCTACACATTCCCTCTCCCCAGTGTAGGGCATTTCATCTCCTGGACCTATCTTTGACTACTGAGAGTCTCTTACCTCCCAGGTGTCCAGTACATTCTAAAGAGTCCTTCCACTCCTACCTCCCAAAGTTGCTTATATCTATTCTTTCTGACGGGCTCTTAGGGCTTCCCTTCTGTTGCCCCACCCCCAAGACCTGATCTTGTTTCCTTTATCCCTTCCCTGTCCTTTCTCCTACCTAGGTCTCTCCCTCCCTCTGCCCCCTGTGATTGATTTCCTCTCCCTCCCAAGTGGAATTGAGACATCCTTGATTGGGTCCTTCAGCTTGTTAAATGTCTTGAGTTCTATGGTATGTGTCCTTGGTATTCTGTACTTTTTTTTCTAATATCCACTTATTAGTAAGTACCTACCATGCATGTCCTTTTGGGTCTGAGTTACCTCACTCAGGATAATATTTTCTAGTTCAATCCATTTGCCTACAAAACTCATGGTGTCTTCATTAATAGCTGAGTAGTATTCTATTGTGTAAATGAACCACATTTTCTGTATCCATTCTTTTGTTTTAGGACATCTGGGTTGTTTACAGCTTCTCACTATCATAAATAAGGCTGCTATCAACATACTGGAATGCATGCCCCTGTGGCATGGGAAGGCATCTTCTGGGTATATGCCTAAGAGTGCCTAATAGTTGGGTCTTCAGGTAGATCCGTTTCCAATTTTCTGAGGAATGTGATTGTATTATTGTTTCATACCATACTTACAATAAAGTGATATACTACATATGCCCCATCACATCTGTCTCTCTCCTATGAATACATACATCAAAGTATGTATATTTAACTAACCAAAATACATGTTCTAAATAATTCATAGCAGATGTATTGATATTACCTTCCTATTTAAAACCACTTCCATGCTCTCCAATGAATAGAATGATAAATAAGATATAACACATTACCACAGGAAAATACAATGTATCATTTATAGTAAACAATCTTTTAACAGCATATAGAATATGCAGGAAGCTTACCATGCAATAGAGAGTGAAAAAGAAAACTGCAAATGAGCAAACACTATGAGTTAGTTAGCGTTCTGCTGCTGTGAAAAGGTACCCATGAAAACAAAGGAGGCTATATTTTGGCTCACAGTTTTAGAGGTGACAGTGCCTTTTTAGCTAGCTTTGTCACTTCTGTCCTGCAGTTAGGCAGACTGGGTTTGGAAAGGGAAAGTGGCTCAGTATTTACTTGATTGCAACCCAAATGGGTCCAAGAGAGCTAGATACAGAAAATGCACCTCTTGATGCAGTACCTATACCCCTGCTCCAACTTGTCATCACTGGGAACGATGAATCTATTACTAAACTGATCCATTGATGAAGTTAGAGCCAACTCAGTACAATCATTTGTCAGTGGTTGGCTCCACTAGCTGTGTGATTCTGCTCACATAGTTTTTCAAAAGTAAAAGTATTCTGCATTGTAAGATGTCAAAATGGCAAACATCATTTTAGTAATAATATTTCTGCTAAATAAAATAATAATAATTTTGCTAAATAAAACAATGTTTTGCTAAATAGAATAATATTTCCATTAGCAATAAGAGACTGTATTTAAGAATGGGACTCAAAAGAGGACTCTGGAGCCTCACTTTCATAAGTGTCTTTAAAGGACTTGCACAAACCCAAAATATTGTTGTGTAGCTGGTATTTGATAAAAATGCAAACATACGAATATCCTAACAACTTCTGAAAGCTCATGTACAGAAAGGCATGTTATAAATCTGTTCCTCTTCAAGACTTTATTGGCTTCACCACTGCTTGACCACAATGTCCCTTGCATCAGTGCTATCCATGCAAATGAGGGTACATACACCTAAGGAAACCTGAGGTAGGTCAGAAGCTCAGGGGATTAAAACAGCACTGTCAATATCTCAGCAGAAAGTGAATTCTAATTACACTAAAGCAACTGGAGAAAATATGCAATGAAATTCTGCATCTTACTTCTTAAAGCTATATATGCATCTATCATTATTTTTTTAGTTTAAAAAAACAGGGGAGTTGAATGAACACAAGAATTAATAATCAATTTAAAAAGCCAGCCTCAATGATAAACACTTTTTCCAAAGGTTTGTAGTGGAAGAAGACTATACATTTGAAAAATCCTAAAGAATTTATTAGGTAATGTTTGAAAGTATTATACAAAATATAGGCAGCATTTTATTATTACTTCAGTCTAACACTAAACATGACATTTACATTTAAAGATTACCTGATTTCCTTGCACTTGAAGATATCAATAATTATTGCTTACTTTAAAAATGTACTTAAAGTATACAGATAAAATATAAATAAATTAACAAAATTAATTTAAGACCTGAAGACTATACAAACACCAAATAGAATCATTAAAAGAAATTGCAGAGGGCCCCTAGACCAGCGGTGTAGCCGGCCCCTAGACCAGTGGTGTAGCGGCGGGCCTCCATATCGCAACCAGGACACAGCTGGAAAGGCCCAGGCTCTGTGGGACATCCCCACCCTCTGGTGAGCACCTAAGCTGCGTTCTGCAACCAGCTCGCCGGCCCCTAGACCAGCGGTGTAGCGGCGGGCCTCCATATCGCAACCAGGACACAGCTGGAAAGGCCCAGGTAAACACCCCTTCCAGGGCTACACTCACGGGGGTATCTGCTAGGGTCTCGGAGCCAAGCAGGCAGAGTCCCGCCTAGGCTCTGTGGGACATCCCCGAGCCCTCTGGTGAGCACCAAGGCTGCGTTCTGCAACCAGCTCGCCGGCCCCTGGACCAGCAGTGTAGCGGTGGGCCTCCATATTGCAACCAGGACACAGCTGGAAAGGCCCAGGCTCTGTGGGACATCCCCGCCCTCTGGTGAGCACCTAGGCTGCGTTCTGCAACCAGCTCGCCGGCCCCTAGACCAGCAGTGTAGCGGCGGGCCTCCATATCGCAACCAGGACACAGCTGGAAAGGCCCAGGCTCTGTGGGACATCCCCGCCCTCGGGTGAGCACCTAAGCTGCGTTCTGCAACCAGCTCGCCGGCCCCTAGACCAGCGGTGTAGCAGGCCCCTAGACCAGCGGTGTAGCGGCGGCCTCCATATCGCAACCAGGACACAGCTGGAAAGGCCCAGGCTCTGTGGGACATCCCTGCCCTCTGGTGAGCACCTAAGCTGTGTTCTGCAACCAGCTCGCCGGCCCCTGGACCAGCAGTGTAGCGGTGGGCCTCCATATTGCAACCAGGACACAGCTGGAAAGGCCCAGGCTCTGTGGGACATCCCCGCCCTCTGGTGAGCACCTAGGCTGCGTTCTGCAACCAGCTCGCCGGCCCCTAGACCAGCAGTGTAGCGGCGGGCCTCCATATCGCAACCAGGACACAGCTGGAAAGGCCCAGGCTCTGTGGGACATCCCCGCCCTCGGGTGAGCACCTAAGCTGCGTTCTGCAACCAGCTCGCCGGCCCCTAGACCAGCGGTGTAGCCGGCCCCTAGACCAGCGGTGTAGCGGCGGCCTCCATATCGCAACCAGGACACAGCTGGAAAGGCCCAGGCTCTGTGGGACATCCCTGCCCTCTGGTGAGCACCTAAGCTGCGTTCTGCAACCAGCTCGCCGGCCCCTAGACCAGCGGTGTAGCGGCGGGCCTCCATATTGCAACCAGGACACAGCTGGAAAGGCCCAGAGAAACAACAGGTGAGCCCAGCCTCACAGGAGATTCAAACACCAGCCACTGACAACAAGGCCAACTAAAACCAGAAATAACCAGATGGCAAAAGGAAAACGAAGGAATGTTACTAACAAAAATCAAGGCAACATGACAGCATCTGAACCCAGTTCTCCAACAACAGGAATCCCTGGATACCCTAAAACACCAGAAAAACAAGACTTGGATATAAAATCACTGGTCAGGATGCTGGTAGCTGAACACATAGAAAAATCTCGTAAAGAAATAGAGGAGAAAATGGATCAAAAGTTAGAAGCCTTTACGAGGCAAATACAAAAATCACTTCAAGAAATGCAGGAGAAGATGGATCAAAGAGAAGAAGACAATAAGGAAGAAAGACAAAAGTCACTTAAAGAACTACAGAAGAACGTGGGCCAACAAGTAGAAGCTATGAAAGAGGAAGCACAAAAATCTATTAAAGAAATTCATGAAAACACAACCAAGCAAGCGAAAGATCTGAGCACATCCATCCAGATACTAAAAACAGAAGTAGAAACAACTAAGAAATCACAGAGAGAGACAACATTGGAGATAGAAAACCTGGGGAAGAAATCAGGGGCCATAGACGCAAGTATCAACAATAGAATACAAGAGATAGAAGACAGAATCTCAGAAGCCGAAGATAACATAGGAACCATTGATTCAACAGTCAAAGAAAATACTAAATGCAAAAAGGTGGTAACCCAAAACATCCAGGAAATCCAAGACACTATGAGAAGACCAAACCTAAGGATTATAGGTATAGACGAGAGTGAAGATTTACAAGTTAAAGGGCCAGCTAATATCTTCTATAAAATTATGGAAGAAAACTTCCCCAACCTAAGGAGAGAGATGCCCATGAATATACAAGAAGCCTATAGAACCCCAAACAGACTGGACGAGAACAGAAATACATCCCGTCACATAATAATCAAAACTCCAAATGTAATAAACAAAGAAAGAATACTAAAGGCAGCAAGAGAAAAAGGCCAAGTAACATATAAAGGAAAACCTATCAGAATAACACCAGACTTCTCACCTGAGACCATGAAAGCTAGAAGAGCCTGGGCAGATATCATGCAAACTCTAAGAGAACACAAACTTCAGCCAAAACTACTTTACCCAGCAAAACTCTCAATTGCCATTGATGGAGACATCAAGGTATTCCATGACAAAACCAAATTTGCAAGATATCTCTCCACAAATCCAGCCCTACAAAGGATAATAGGGGGAAAACACCAAGACAAGGACGGAAACTACACCCGGGAAGAAGCAAGATAGAAACCTCCTTTCATCAAACCCAAAAGAAGATAACCTCTCGAATATAAAAAATAAATAAGATAAATAAATATAATTTCAAAAATGTCTGGAGGTAATAATTACTATTCCTTAATATCTCTTAACGTCAATGGACTCAATTCCCCAATAAAAAGACATAGATTAACAGACTGGATACGGAAACAGGACCCTACATTTTGCTGCATACAGGAAACACATTTCAGTGTTAAAGACAAACACTACCTTAGAGTAAAAGGCTGGAGGACAATTTTACAAGCAAATGGTCTCAGGAAACAAGCTGGAGTAGCCATTCTAATATCAGATAAAATTGACTTTCAACCTAAAATCATCCAAAGAGACTCAGAAGGTCACTTCTTGCTGGCCAAAGGGAAAATCCACCAGGAAGAGCTCTCAATACTGAACATCTATGCTCCAAATGCAAGGGCACCCTCCTTCGTAAAAGAAACCTTACTAAAGCTTAAAGCACACATTACACCTAACACAATAATTGTGGGTGACTTCAACACCCCACTCTCCTCAATGGACCGATCAGGAAAGCAGAAACTAAACAGGGACACAGTGAAACTAATTGAAACTCTGGACCAATTGGATTTAACAGATATATATAGAACATTTCATCCTAAAGCTAAAGAATATACCTTTTTCTCAGCACCGCATGGTACCTTCTCCAAAATAGACCATATAATCGGTCACAAGACAGATGTCAACAAATACAAGAAGATCGAGCTAATCCCATGCCTCTTATCAGATCACCATGGAGTAAGAGTGGTCTTCAATAGCAACAAAAACAACAGAAAGCCCACATACACATGGAAACTGAACAATACTCTACTCAATGACACCTTGGTCAAGGAAGAAATAAAAAAAGAAATCAAAGACTTTTTAGAATTCAATGAAAATGAAGGTACAACCTACCCAAATCTATGGGACACAATGAAAGCAGTGCTAAGAGGAAAACTCATAGCTCTAAGTGCATCCAAAAAGAAACTGGAGAGAGCATACACTAGCAGCTTAACGGCACACCTTAAAGCCCTGGAAGAAAAACAAGTTAATTCACCCAGGAGGAGTAGAAGACAAGAAATCATCAAACTCAGGGCTGAAATCAATCAAATAGAAACAAAGAGAACCATACAAAGAATCAACAAGACCAGGAGCTGGTTCTTTGAGAAAATCAACAAGATAGATAAACCCTTAGCCAGACTAACCAAAGGACACAGAGACAGTATACAAATTAACAAAATTAGAAATGAAAAGGGAGACATAACAACAGAAACTGAGGAAATTCAAAAGATCATCAGATCCTACTACAAAAGTCTATACTCAAAACAACTGGAGAATCTGGAGGAAATGGACGATTTCCTAGACAGATATCAAATACCAAAATTAAATCAGCATCAAGGAGACCAGCTAAATAGTCCCATAACCCCTAAAGAAATAGAAGGGGTTATAGAAAGCCTCCCAACCAAAAAAAGTACGGGACCAGATGGTTTTAGTGCAGAATTCTACCAGACCTTCAAAGAAGACCTAACACCAATACTCTCCAAACTATTCCACAAAATAGAGACAGAAGGGACACTGCCCAACTCATTCTTCGAAGCCACAATTACGCTAATACCTAAACCACAAAAAGATCCAACAAAGAAAGAGAACTTCAGGCCAATTTCTCTGATGAATATAGATGCAAAAATACTAAATAAAATTCTTGCTAACCGAATCCAAGAGCACATCAAAACGATCATCCACCATGATCAAGTAGGCTTCATCCCAGGGATGCAGGGATGGTTCAATATACGGAAATCCATCAATGTAATCCACTTCATAAACAAACTGAAAGAAAAAAACCACATGGTCATCTCATTAGATGCTGAAAAAGCATTCGACAAAATTCAGCATCCTTTCATGCTAAAAGTCTTGGAAAGAGCAGGAATTCAAGGCCCATACCTAAACATAGTAAAAGCAATCTACAGCAAACCAGTAGCCAACATCAAAATAAATGGAGAGAAACTTGAAGCATTCCCACTAAAATCAGGGACTAGACAAGGCTGCCCTCTCTCTCCATATCTATTCAATATAGTACTTGAAGTTCTAGCAAGAGCAATTAGACAACATAAGGAAGTCAAAGGGATACAAATTGGAAAGGAAGAAGTGAAACTATCATTATTTGCAGACGATATGATAGTTTACCTAAGCGACCCAAAAAACTCCACCAGAGAACTTCTACAGCTGATAAACAACTTCAGCAAAGTGGCAGGTTATAAAATTAACTCAAGCAAGTCAGTGGCCTTCTTGTACTCAAAGGACAAGCAGGCTGAGAAAGAAATTAGGGAAATAACACCCTTCACAATAGCCACAAACAACATAAAGTATCTTGGCGTAACTCTAACCAAACAAGCGAAAGATCTGTACAACAGGAACTTCAAGTCCTTGAAGAAAGAAATCGAAGAAGACCTCAGAAGATGGAAAAATATTTCTTGCTCCTGGATTGGCAGGATCAATATAGTAAAAATGGCCATCTTGCCAAAAGCAATATACAGATTCAATGCAATCCCCATCAAAATCCCAACTCAATTCTTCATAGATCTAGAAAGAGCAATTCTCAAATTCATCTGGAGCAACAAAAAACCCAGGATAGCTAAAACTATTCTCAACAATAAAAGGACTTCTGGGGGAATCAATATCCCTGACTTCAAGCAGTACTACAGAGCAATTGTGTTAAAAACTGCATGGTATTGGTATAGCAACAGGCAAACAGATCAATGGAACAGGATTGAAGACCCTGAAATTAACCCACAGACTTATGGTCACTTGATCTTTGATAAAGGAGCCACAACCATCCGATGGAATAAAGATAGCCTTTTCCACAAATGGTGCTGGTTCAACTGGAGGTCAACATGCAGAAGAATGCGAATTGACCCACTCTTATCTCTTTGCTCTAAGATCAACTCCAAGTGGATCAAGGACCTCCTCATAAAACCAGACACACTGAAACTATTAGAAAAGAAACTTGGGAAGACCCTGGAGGACTTGGGCACAGGGGAAAAGTTCCTGAACAGAACACCAATAGCTTACGCACTAAGATCAAGAATCGACAAATGGGACCTCATAAAATTACAAAGTTTCTGCAAAGCAAAGGACACTGTCCGAAGGACAAAACGGCAACCAACAAAGTGGGAAAAGATCTTTACCAACCCCACATCCGACAGAGGGCTAATATCCAATATATACAAAGAACTCAAGGAAGTTAGACCGCAAAGAACCAAATAACCGTATCAAAAAATGGGGCACAGAGCTAAACAAAGAATTTTCACCAGAAGAAATTCGGATGGCCGAGAAACACCTTAAGAGATGTTCAACATCATTAGTCATCAGGGAAATGCAAATCAAAACAACCCTGAGATTCCACCTCACACCAGTCAGAATGGCTAAGATTAAAAACTCAAGAGACAACAAGTGCTGGCGAGGATGTGGAGAAAGAGGAACACTCCTCCACTGTTGGTGGGATTGCAAAATGGTAAAACCACTCTGGAAAGCAGTTTGGCGGTTCCTCAGAAAATTGGGCATGGCACTTCCAGAGGACCCTGGCATACCACTCCTGGGCATATACCCAGAGGATTCCCCTACATGCAATAAAGACACATGCTCCACTATGTTTATAGCAGCCTTGTTTATAATAGCCAGAAATTGGAAGGAGCCCAAATATCCCTCAAAGGAGGAATGGATACAGAAAATGTGGTATATTTATACAATGGAATACTACTCAGCAATTAAAAATAATGAATTCATGCAATTTGTAGGTAAATGGTTAGACCTGGAAAATATCATCCTGAGTGAGCTATCCCAATCACAAAAGAATGCACATGAAATGCAATCACTGATAAGTGGATATTAATGAGCCCAGAAGCACTAAATACTCAAGACACAAATAGCAAGTCAAATGATTCCCAAGAAGAAGAAAGGAGAGGACCCTGGGCATGTAAAGATTGCATCCAGTTTAGTAAAGAAACTGAGGGGGGAGGGGGAATGATTGGGGAATAGTTGGGGGGGAGAAGAACTATGGGAACTATGGTGGGTGGGAACTGGGAAAGGGGAAAGCCTTTGAAATGTAAACATAGAATATAGAAAATAAAAATAACTAAAAAAAAAAAAAAACCAGAAAAAAAAAAAAAAAGAAATTGCAGAGCCCAATAAATGGAAAGAAATCACAATTACCTGGACTATTACCATGACAAGATGCTTAAGTTGAACAGTCGTGAAGTGATTCCCTTTGGAATCCCAAATGCCTTTAATTGCAGAAAATGAAGAGCTATATTAAAATGTATATTATATTATAAGTGATTCAAAACTAACCATATCTGTATTTAAAAAGAATAAGAGAAATATTCATGCTTTCTGATTTCAAAACTTTCTTTAATGTCATACTTTCAAATCAGAGTGGGACTGGCTAAGAAGAGAGACAGAGATAAAGGGAAAGAAAGCTCAGTCTCAGAAATAAGCCCTTCCTTTAATATGGAGGGCAGAAGCTTTCCAGGATGACTCAGAAAGCTGATGGCTGATGCCACGCCCATTCTGTGGTGTTATAGGTGACATCATTGACCGCATGCAAAAGATGAGGTATTCATAAGCAACTTGTAACCAAAAACAAAGTTAAAAATTATGGAACTCTCAACGAAAAATAATATAAACTTCTGTGACTTTGAATTATGCAACAATTTCCTAGACAGGGAACCAAAACACAGGGCAACATTAAAATAAAAAAAAAGTGGACATTATCAACATTTAAAGCTTTTCTTTTCTTTCAAGAGCACTAAGTTAAAAATGAGAATTGATCCACTCTTATCTCCTTGCACTAAGCTCAACTCCAAGTGGATTAAGGAACTCCACATAAAACCAGACACACTAAAACTAATAGAAAAGAAATTGGGGAAAACCCTTGAGGACATTGGCTCAGGGGGAAAATTCCTGAACAGAACACCAATTGCTTATGTTCTAAGAGCAAAAATAGACAAATGGGACCTCATAAAATTACAAAGTTTCTGTAAAACAAAAGACACTGTCAAAATGACAAATCGGCAACCAACAAATTGGGAAAAGATCTTCACCGACCCCACATCTGACAGAGGGCTAATATCCAATGTATACAAAGAACTCAAGAAGTTAGACCCCAGAAAAACAAATAACCCTATCCAAAAATGGGGTACAGAGCTAAACAAAGACTTTTCACCTGAAGAAATTCGGATGGCTGAGAAACACCTTAAAAAATGTTCAACATCATTAGTCATTAGAGAAATGCAATTCAAAACAACCCTGAGATTTCACCTCACACCAGTCAGAATGGCTAAGATTAAAAACTCAGGAGACATCAGGTGTTGGCGAGAATGTGGAGAAAGAGGAACACTTCTACATTGCTGGTGGGACTGCAAACTGGTACAACCACTCTGGAAATCAGTCTGGCGGTTCCTCAGAAAACTGTAAATGATACTTCCAGAGGACCCAGCCATACCACTCCTGGGCATATACCCAGAAGATTCCCCAGCATACAATAAGGATACATGCTCCACTATGTTCATATCAGCCTTATTTATAATAGCCAGAAGCTGGAAAGAACCCAGATGTCCCTCAATGGAAAAATGGATACAAAAAAATGTGGTATATATACACAATGGAGTACTATTCAGTCATTATAAACAATGAATTCATGAAATTCTTAGAAAAATGGATGGAGCTGGAGAACATCATACTAAGTGAAGTAACCCAGTCTCAAAAGAATACCCATGGTATGCACTCACTGATAAGCGATATTAGCCTAGAATCTTGGGACACCAAAGACACAATCCACATATCAAATTATATCCGACAAGAAGGAAGGCGTGGACACTGGTGCTGGAAAGGATCAAAACATCAATGTAGGGGAATACCAGAACAGGGAAGTGGGAAGGGATGGATGGGGAAACAGTGGAGGGGAAAAGGGCATGTGGGACCTTTGGGGGATGAGGAACCAGAAAAAGGGAAATGAAATGTAAATATAGAATATATCCAATAAAAAATAAATAAATAATAATAAAAAGAGAAAAAAAGTTGAGCACTGGAAAGTCCAGCAAGGATTCAGAGATGTTAGACCATTCATTCACACATTGCTGAGGAATGTTCAATAGTTACTTTCGGTAAGAATGATGTCTCCTTGAGGAGTTAATACAGTACATAGAATGGCCATAGGGGGAAAAAAAAAAGAATTGCCATAGGAAAGAAATATCTCACTCTTAGGCATATAGTTGCAACAAAAGAAATAACTTTTGTACACATACACTTGCATGCAAATATTGATAGCAGTGACACTAGATGAGTGTAGACACAAGCATATGACTGTTAACTGGTGAATGTCTAAACAAGTGTGGTATGCCATGTGGTAGAATACTATTCAACCTTAAAAAATGAAGGACTGCTCAAAACATCAAACTAAATGAAGCTGAGAACAATAGCAAAAGCACACACTGGTTCACTTGTTCTGCTTTATATCAACTATCGATTAAAAGACAATTCTGTAGAGTCCCATAATAAACCGAGAGCTGGCATATAAAGAGGAAGGAAACAAGTCAAATGATTCCCAAGAAGAAAGGAGACGACCCTGGGCCTGTAAAGATTGGATCCAGTTTTGTAGAGAAACCGTGGGGGGAGGGGGAATGATTGGGGAATAGTTGGGGGGAGAGGAATTATGGGACGTATGGTGGGGGTGAACTGGGAAAGGGGAAAGCCTTTGGAATGTAAACATAGAATATAGAAAATAAAAACTAAAAAAAAAATAATAAATAAATAAATAAATAAATACTGACTGATAATAATAGGGACAGTTCCAGAAAGATCTAAAAGGTGGTAACAACTGCACCACTTAGCAAATAAACAAAAAATTTCAAAACGTGACCTGATTTTTATGTTGTATAATTGATTTTAGCTCAAAACGCTTTCAATCTACCTATTCCTTCATAGCCTGAGGAATATGATAGTCACTTAGATATTATCATCTATGTCACTGATATAAAAAGATGAAGTACACTGATATGACTTCTTTCTAAAATCAGGAGGAAAACCTCTGACTAGAGTAGTTTTGCATTTCCACCTAGAGATAATTTGATATTCTGAAATATTAAGTTGATGGTGAAGAACTAATCGAAGAAAGGGCTTTCCTACTTCCCAAATCATTTAGCTCCGGAGCTGATGGAATGAGCCGGCACTGTGCCTTACCCTGCTTCTTAGACTTGTCTATCATCTCTGCATTTGTTTTCTTGTTTCTGCCTAATACATTTATAATTGCAAGAGGATCAAATGGACCCAAGGCCAGGTGTGGTTTTAATAATTACAGCGCGAGGCGTTGCTTACATAACACCCTTCAATTTCCCCCCTCAGAACTGATTTTCAAGGAAGGGGAGGGACGGAAAGGTGCCAATTCAAATGGATTCTTCTGGATGTTTGCCAAGAGGAACTGACTTTTCTTAAGGAAGAATGCTGCGAGGACTCACATCCCCGCCTGTGTGTGGCATTCACACATACGGTGTCACACAAATCTGTGTTGGATTTTTAACTGCCTTCTGGCAACTTTGAGAGTTGAGGTGGTTAGCCGACAGGCTACTGTCAATTAAACAAGAGCTGTCACTAAGCAGAAACATTGAAACACGGTGGGCAGGAATCCTGAGCCGATCATATGGCAGCTACTTAGCGGTTATTTTAACACAGCCGCAGTATAGCTGTGTCATTTCCCCTCAGAATTTAATTTGAGCCCCTAAGGACACAGACATTTCTGCTTTCGCATGCTCCCGTCAAGTCAAAAGTGGACCTTCTAAATGAGCTGGAATGGCGGGCGCGAGTCAAAGGATGACACAGGGCAAACTTGCTTCTTGTTTCATTTTCCTCTGCTCAGGTTACATTGAAGAAGCCTGTATCATCCCTTGCCCCTCAGACTGCAAGCTCAGCGAGTGGTCCAACTGGTCCCGCTGCAGCAAGTCCTGTGGCAGCGGCGTGAAGGTCCGCTCCAAGTGGCTGCGCGAAAAACCTTATAACGGAGGAAGGCCTTGCCCCAAACTGGACCATGTCAACCAGGTATTTTTTTTTACTACCATCAAACGCGTTAAGATATTTCTCAGATTCCCAAGGATCTTTTATGCTATTACTTCTCAAAGATGCACAAAATTAAATAATAGCTCCTGAAAAAAAAAGTGTGATGGATTCTATTTTCATAAGGTCTGAGGAAATTGCACTAAAATGTAAAATCTCAAATTATACCTATTACCTCTGATTTTTTTTTCCTGGGGATTCACGATTTTTTTACGCATCTGGATAGAATACAGTTCCATGCAGGCAAAATGACAGCTAAGTTGGGAGTACTGTCAAGGCACACAATTGTGTCTAGCTGCTGTGATGCAGTCACGTCATTCTTGGTTTCCCTAGACTCTCAGAAAGAGCTCAGTAACCAAGTACTCAAGAGAAAAGCAAGGAAATGACATAAATATGCTCAGAAAAAAAGGAGGGGTGTTATTTATTCATTTCAATCTAATTAGCATAAAATAAGAAGTGCAAAAAGTATCTAAAAGTGCATATACATGTATATGTATATGTGTGTGTGTATACATATATATATTAGCAGTTCAGGCACTGCTTTTTCCAGCGTTAGAGCTGCGTTAGCCTCGAAGGCACACTTCACTGGCTGCTTTCAGTGGTTGTTATCTGTATTCTGTTGCCGTTGGAGATAAAGAGTAAAATGGCTAATGACAGAATTGTGATTAACTTAAGTGTAACAGAACAGACAATTGTTATCACAGTTGATCGGCATGTAAATTAGCAGAGAATGGATTTTCCAGAGTGTGCGCAGATGTTACGTTTTGAATTTGAGCCATGATCGAATGAACCGAGTATTTAAATGTGTAAAGCTGTTTCGTGTGAACAAGGCCCGTCTCATTTTAACCTCCAATCACACGGTTATCAGCAGTTTCCTTCTGATTAAGCTAAGATTGTTGGGAACAACAGGATCATACCATATAAATAGGAAACTTTTAAGTAAGTAAAAATGAGGGCATTGAAGAATTAAATTGCATGGAAAGCACTCTCGGTCTGGTCTTCCAACATAGAAAAATGTAGGCAACGTACAGAGAATAATGCACTCCTCTACCGCCATCTCCTGGCCATTGAGCACGTTGTATTCTTAAACTGCAAGAGTTCATTTCCAAAGAAATTCACTTGCAGAGCTGGAATCCAGTGAATATGAAACCGAATAGCGAGAGTGACATACTTATGATGACGAGAATGGTTGCCTACAAGTTCAGAAATCTTGAATTTCTAATGGCAAATTCAATATTAATAAATTATGATCCATGGTCCTATCAAAGAGGAAGTACCCATATACTCAATATGTCACGTGTGTGTCTAACCCTGTGCAATTTAAACATGTCACATTTGCCTGGGCACTTTTGTTCCCATAGACACATGACCCTGTGCTAAGTTTCCTGTACTTGATACAACGTTACGTCTCCAAAATTCAAAGCAGAACTTGATAAGCACATGTATGTATTTGTTTTCAATTCATTGTGGGTATACCAACACAGTAAAAACTGAAAAATGAAAGGTAATCCAAGGAAAACCAATCAGTTAAGCATCAAGTTTTGAGCATCATGTTTTACATAAAGCTTATGGGTAGTTATTTAAAGATCAGTAAAATACTCAAAAAAAATAAAACAGGCAAAGTGCTGTGTTATTGTTTATAAAATATAAACCATGCAGATTTTTAGTATAATTAAAATTCCTCAGTAAAAATACAGCCGTGTGCTGATGCGAAAATGGTCTCAGAATGTTTTCTCACTGAAGTTAAACCCTCGATGCCCTTATCTCAGTGAAAAGGTACAAATGGATTGAGGTGGATGGAGCTGGAGGTGGGTCAATATAGAAACAGCAGTCCGTGGTTCTGTTGACTCGTACGATGTTTGCACTCCTAGTTCAGTTTGCAACGACAGGGGCTCTGAGATCCACACGAGCTTTGAACTCTTATCGCCCTGCACACGCAATCTTCCCCTTGGTTGTGTCTTTGTCTGCTCATCATACACATACATCATGAGAAATGGTTGACTTACCCTTCCTCAACACCTAAGAAATACATCCTAAGTTTTACTCAATTAACGTTTTAAATAAAAGTCTGTGTAACTGAAATGTAGAATATGAATGAGCTGTTAACATAATAACTAACGTGTTCACATTTCTCTGTTTCTTGTCCTTTGATTCCTTCCCGCCAAACACCACTCCAGGCTCAGGTGAGCATGCTTATCTTCTGTTTCTTCAGAGTTCTTTTTAAAAAATTATTGTTTTCTCCACTAGGTTTTCCCCTGCCTGTTCCCTTTATATTCCTAGCTCGGTTACTAGGGCTTCTTTATTGATAGGGTCTGAGGAGACAGGGTGAGGTGACTAGCCTACACCTATTCCACTTTAATGAGGCAACAGTACCCTTTATTTGTACTTGGAGGAGAGAGATATGGTGGACTGAAATGGTTATTTGGAGATGTTGGCAATGTCTATGAAATAATTTGCATTTATCCCCCAACCATGGGGAATGGTCATCTATCAAAGGGTTAGGACAAGCAGCAGGGCCCCTCTGTTTTGATTCTGCTATTCCCCGGGACTGGTGCAGAGCTGTTTAGCCGTGTGGTGCTAGTCCTGTGTTAGCTTATCTCCCTAGTGGGAGTGTGCTAGCTGCATCATTAACTACAGTCTTATTCCAACACTGCATATGCATTACTCTTCTTTGGGAGTTGTTCTATTTTATTTTGATTTTTTTTTATTCTGCAAGTGTGCAAAAGGATAGTTCCAAATGACTGTCTATATCTGATTCCTGGAATTGATTACCTAAATTATTTATATACTAGTGTGTGTGTGTGTGTGTGTGTGTGTGTGTGAACAGTAGGAAACGGAGTTGAATTTTCACATATTATGAAAACATTTTAAAATATTTTTCTTTAATGGTTATATTCTTGGTTGTAGTAGATTGCAGTCTATTTTTTCTGCTTATGTTTCTCATTGAGAAAACTGCACAATTGCTTCATTGTTCTAGAATTCCTAAACAAAGGCATACTGTGCTGCCTCTGGAACTGAAAGCTTCGTGGACAATAACCACAGAGTTGGCTGTGTGCTGTGAGGCCCTTGACGCTGACAGCTGTGTCTGTGGCTGTACATCATGTAAAACTAATTCAGGACCTTGTTTTCATACCTCAAGGGATTGAGGATTAGTTTCAAGATGGGCTTATTTCCATTTACATATCATTTCAGTTTCTTGTATGAAAAATGTTAATTCTTACAACTATATAGATTTATATGTAAAACTGTCTAAATTATCTTTATCTGGAAAACAGTTATGTTTATAGGATCCATCTCATTTATTCACTTGATAAATCTTGACAAAGTGTCTAGCACATGCAAGGCACACAAAACGTCTAACAAAATAGTCTAAGAGATATTAATTTAGTCTGCGAAATGTCAGTTTATGGAAATATGTCTTGATTCTGGCCCAGTGGGTTAGAACACGCCCTGTGTAAAAATAGAGAATGCAGTTCAGCCCGTCTTCCTCTTCTTGACTATACTTCTCAAGACGCTCTAGTGAGCTGATGATTGTGGTGATACAGAAGTCTTCCTTCCCCGTTCTCATCCCACTGCCTGAGAGCACCACGTGTGTGTTTCAGGTGTATGAGGTCGTCCCATGCCACAGTGACTGCAACCAGTACATATGGGTGACAGAGCCATGGAGCGTCTGCAAGGTGACTTTTGTGGACATGCGAGACAACTGTGGAGAGGGTGTACAGACCCGAAAAGTGAGGTAAGACCTAGGAGAAGGACAGAGAGGCAAACTGTCAACCATCTCCCAATTCCACATGTGACAACATGAGGTATCTCTCATCTCTGTTCTCCTGACAACCTTCATTCGTTTTGCTTGTAGGGAATCTGGGTTCTTGTAAATTAAGACCCTCTATTGCATGCAGTAGTTTGCATATTCTAATTCCTGACCTAAAACGCCTCACTTTGCAATAGTTTTTTAAATTTATATTTATATTAATTTATATATTAAAATTACATGCCTCCTTGTTTTCCTCCCTCCCTCCAGATTCTTCCCCCAAAATATCCGTCCTTGCTTTTTTGAAAATCCTTGGCCTCTTTTTTCATTAATTGTTGTTACATACATGCATGTATTATGTATAAACACAGAGATAGATAGAAATATAAATTCCCAAGTATGTAAATACAACTTGCTAGGTCTGTATGTTATCAGGGCTAACCACTGGAAATGCATGTTGAACGCAAGCTTTGTGAGTGTGGATGTTAAAACTCAGTGACCTACCTGCTAAAAGCTTCCTTGTATATATGTATTTTTGTGTATATATTCATGTTGGTGTGGAGAGCTGCGATCAACATTGGATGCTTTTCTCATTCTTTGTTTTCCTTATGTTTTGAGCTAGGGTCTCTCACTGAACACAAAACAGGACAAAAAGCCCTGGGGACCCTCCTGCCCCTGCCTCCTAAGTACTAGGTTACAGATGTCTGCTGTCAAGCCTACTAATCTTGACACATGAGTGCTGGGAATGGGACCCATGTTCCCATGCTTATGAGGCAAAGCCTTTACTTACTGAGGCATCTCCCCTGCAACGAAAGCCAAATATATTTCTGAAAACATTTTCAAATTGCAGGCTTACGTCAACCTGGCTAACACTGGAATACTCTCATCTTCAGGAAGCCTCCCCTGAGCCTCTGGCTTATCCTAGCAGAGTTGTCGTGCCTGATAACATAGCTACTGGTCATGTGTGGATATTTCATTTTCAGCTTAAAGAAATTAAAGTTTTACATGTGTAATTTATTCTCCATTCACACTATTCCTAATTGTAGACTCTCAACAGCCATACGTGGCTGCTCTGTTGGCCAGCACAGATGTAGAATATTCTTTTCACCCCAAAAGATTCTAAAACACAATAAAAATAAGTGCAGTACTTGACAACAATACTACAGTCTCATCGATAACTGATCATGTATTTTAGAATCATGTAATGTTTCCTGATCTATTTCCGCAGAAAGTTTTTTTATTAACATTACTATCAGAAAACTTTTTCATATAAAATATGTGTAACCTTGTTTCTTATTAAAAAACATTTTCTGTTTGTCTCAAATATCCATCTGAATGCTCCATTTTCCACTTCTATGTGTCATAATAAAGGTGGAATAAAGATGAAGACTGGAAGAAAGATATTAAGTGGGATAAAAATGGAAAGGGAAAATGAGAGTTCCTCTTCTTCACACTTCCGCCTCCAAATTAAAATTTTCCCTTCCAAATTTAAAAATCATTTTCTTATGTGAAGAGTCTGCTTCATTCAGTTGCTCATTTTGTTAGTGAAAAATTATGACAAAGGAATATGCATTGTACGTTTTCTTTCACTACTGGTGTACATGCTTCTTTTTTATTTGTAATTAGTAATCTTCAGCATTCCCAAGCACACTTGAAACAAAGTAACTTTCAGATCAACCTGTGTATGGAGGCTGATGCAATAGAGAGAGGGGTCAGTATTGATTGTGATCTCTGATCGTGTAATGATGTGCCTGTTGGGTCCTGATTGAGTGGTCCATGTTTCAAGCTCTATCCTCCGCTAATTAGGGTCAGTATGTCCTGCCTCCATACAAATGTGGACTGACATTTCAGAAGAGATAAGTCCATAAGAGAACAAGTTTCCATTTATGTACTTCCAGTCCTTCTTATTAGGATGGAATGGCATATGGGAAAGCGAATGGTGGAGGTGCTTCTTCCTGATAGGAATCCCTTCCTTCCCCGCTTCCTCCCCTCCTGCCATCTTTCTCCTTTCTCCCTTTCTCCTTCCTTAACTTCCTTTTTATCCTTCCTTCTATTTTTCTTTTCTTCTCCTAGAGCTAAGAATCAAGCCTGGGCCTCAAGAGAGCTAGGCAAAGAATCAGTCAAGCTGTGGCTAACCTGTTTGTCTTCATAAATTTTATGCATATGATAGCAATAAAAATAAAAAGAGAGGCATTTGTGCTTTCTGTTACTGCTGATGTTGCCTCCATAGAGAGTCTACCTTTTATTCCCTTACCTGTTATGGGTCTGCGACCTCTTCACTTCCAAAGTGGTCATGTGCAAAAAAACAAAACAAAACAAAACAAAGCAAAAAACAAACAAACAAACAAACAAAACTGTTCTTGCTCTGTGGAAACATAGAAAGGCCAAGGCTATGAAGAAAACAAATTCAAAACCTATTCCTTTTGGCTTCAGCTTGATCCAAATATTTATTCTGAATTCTGGGTGGAAAAAAAATGTTGTTAATACCAAATAAAAGAAATACACATCCTGGTCGGCAGAATTTGTTCCTATTTTATGAAATGAAAGTATGATTAAAATAATAAACTGTTTTAAAATAAATCAAGTCTGTTCAAAAAGAAGTTACCTCCAAGTGCTAGATTGGAAGTTTATTATTTATTTTGATTTTTTGAGTTATTTATACAAGTGCAAAATTAAGAAAGATTTTTCTCATAAAATTTACATGTACATAGCTACCGAAAGGGTATTGGATATCTATTCTTACCTTGGATCAATAGGCAATTTTACAAGTTAATCCTTGTGCGGCATCAGTCTCTGCTAAGAATGTGATCAATTCTACCTTTTGAACATAGAAATGCTTGTCCCATCCATGTATTCATCAGGCCACTGTCAGAAGAACATTTTAAATGCTACTGAAAGTAGACCATTTCTCCATGTAATTAAAAACTCTTTCAAGGAAATTAGTAATTTAGTTTTTCAATATTGACATCACCAAATACCTATTGATTTATTTTTATGAAATGATTTTTTAAAAAAATTACAGAGATCAGTATTTATGTATTTTTCTAAATTGCATACCCAATCAATATACAACGAATGACAGTGTTTCAATCTTTCATTGTATCTCACTTGACAGAAATTTTTTTTTCAAATTTATCATTATAAAAAGTGATTCTTTATAGTGTACTTTTAGAGACACAATGGCCTTCCTCACTGTAAATCTCTGAGAAAAGATAGGATGCCAAGTATATAACTGTGACATGATTCCACCAACTGCTTAAAACACTGCAATGGCCCTAAGAGGCCATCTTCCTTTTCATCTTCCCGTAGGCAACTCTTACCAGATGCATTAATAAGCGTGACCTTTCCTACATTATAAATTAAGGATCAAGGTTTTCTCTTCCACTTCTAAAGTTCACAGAGAGATTATTAACTACAGTAAAAGGAAGCCACATTAATTAGCTTCTCAAGAGGATTGCTTGACTGTTCATAATGGAATAGTATGAACAAAGGTTTAAATTTGCCTTAATATGAGAAAAACTAACAATTAAGAAAAGAACTAACAGGAGCCAAATAACCACAATTAGAGAAAGTGTATGGTTTTGTGTGTGTGTGTGTGTGTGTGTGTGTGTGTGTGTGTGTCTATGTGTGTTTATACATCACAGTACCCAGGTGGTCAGCAAACAATGTGCAGGAATTAGTTCTTGCTTTTCTATCCTGGGAGATTTAGGGATTGAAATTAGGTCACCAGGTTTGATTGCAAATGCCTTTACATACTGAATCATCTTGCTGGCAGCTAAAATTACTTTTTAGTGACAAACCAATCTGATAAATACCTTATCTTGGAAATCACCTTAGGAAACATTTTGTATGGACATTGCACCATCCCTCATCTATGCTCAACTGTGTCTCCCCTGAGATCCTCTTTGGACTCATTTTCTTCAGTTCAGTTTTCATATACAGGTGGAAAAGTCACTTCCCTTCCAAAGAAACAAGATAGCATTTACCAATGAACTGAAGCTGTCCAGTTAAAATATGATGACTATGCATGTGAATATATGTTTTTCTTTTAATCTTAGAGAAATACTATATGTAGGAAGACATAGTTTCTTGTAACTCTTCCCTTTGGGATAATGTTGTTCATCAGATGATGGCTTAATTAGAAACACCATACCATGTGTTGGCTGACTTGGCCTAGTTCCTTTGTTGATGTGAACGTTTTCTCTTAGATGTATGCAGAATACAGCAGATGGCCCTTCTGAACACGTGGAGGATTACCTGTGTGACCCAGAAGATATGCCCCTGGGCTCTAGAGAATGTAAACTACCATGCCCTGAGGACTGTGTGATATCAGAGTGGGGGCCGTGGACCCAGTGTGCTTTGGTAAGATTATAGACTATTTGGGTGAAATGGAGTTTGCTTAATTTTTGTGGGCCATATACACAAAGCAAAGTGTGCTTCCTTGGACATGTCCTTTGTATGGGTAAGCCATGCAAATTCAGCATGTTTCTACAACAACTTGAGTTCTTGCAAACTGTTTGCTCCTTCTCAACTGTGCTTCTAAACCAGCAAATGATTCCTTCAGCAGGCCATAGAGATTACACAGCATGTTAAAAACAGCAGTGGTCATAATTATTTCTTTTAGTTAAAATAAGGAAAAAATGAAACTCTAGTGAAGGTACTTTAATGTCAGTTTGGTATTCCTTGACTCCTATAGAATCTGACTAATGTAAATGGTAAGAACACACTTTCGCACAAGGAAGTGCTGAAGCAGGAATATTGACACCAGAATGCCAACAATCGTAAGTAAGAATCTGAAGAGGAAGAAGGTTACACATGGTGGGTCCTCGGGTATTCTTCTAAGATGATTGTGTCTAGACACTGAGAAACAGAACCAAATGATCATAGTTTCCATTCAGTGGACCTGCTGTTAGTATGCCTGTTGATAAGTATAGAAGGAGCCTCACTTCAACAACCTCCATTTTTATGATAGAATCACTCTGTAACAGAATCTGTGACAATATGGATTTCATCCACTTTTCCATAAGAAGAAAAGATCCTGTGCCAAAACTCTATCTTCCCTGAGCATCTTTTTGAAGCACTTCTCAGTGCCTGTCTCACAGTGGAGGGTGGTTACTGTCATTTCTCTTAAAGAAGAAGAAGAAGAAGAAGAAGAAGAAGAAGAAGAAGAAGAAGAAGAAGAAGAAGAAGAAGAAGAAGAAGAAGAAGAAGAAGCAGAAGAAGCAGAAGAAGCAGAAGAAGCAGAAGAAGAAGAAGAAGAAGAAGAAGAAGAAGAAGAAGAAGAAGAAGAAGAAGAAGAAGAAGAAGAAGAAGAAGAAGCTTAGCTGGGTATTAGTCAGGATTCTCTAGAGCAGTAGTTCTCTACCCATGGGGTCCAACTCCATTGGAGGTCACATATCATATATCCTACATAGCATATATTTATATGATGGTTCATAACAGTAGCTAGATTACAGTTATAACATACAAAAGAAATAATTTTATACTTAGGGGTCACCATAACATAAAGAATTGTATTAAAGGGATACAGAATTAGGAAGTTTGAGAACCACTGCTGTAGAGGTATGTAGTGTATAGAGATTGGAGGTGGAAGGGGTATTGGAATGGTTTACAGGCTATGACCCAGCTAGTCCAAAAATGTCTCTCTAACAATAAAATGTCCAAAAATCCAGTCAGTAGCTATTCAGTCCAAGAAGCTGAATGTCTCAGATTGTCTTCATTAAGTATATGCCAGAATCCCAAAGTAGACTCTAATGCCAGTGAAGGGGTGGACTTGCTAGGGACAGAAGTAACAAGCAGGCAGAGATTTGCCTTCCTCTAGGTTCTTTATATAGGCTCCCAGCAGAAGGTGTGGCCCAGATTAAAGGTGGACCTTCCCACCTTAAAAGATCTATATTAAAGGAGTATTTTCCCACTTCAAAGATCTAGAATAGAACAGTCTTCCTACTTTGAATGATTTGAGAAAAAAAATACCTCACAGGTATACTCAGCCCTTTGCATTTCAGTTAATTCTAGATGAAGGAAATTGGACAACCAAGAATAACCATCACAACCTGTTGGTCACACATAGTCTGAGCGTTTTTACTCCTAGAAAGACAGATGAGTTCAAAATCAAGCAGAATTCTAGATTTCAACAACCCTGAGGTTGCTAGCGCCCATCTAAAGGAATCACTTGAAGCAGTATGTGCAAAAGTTTCTTAGTTAAGGTTACTATTGTGCTGAAACACCATGACCAAAGGCTACTTGGGAAAGAAATGGTTTATTACACTCATAATCACACTTCCATATACCAGTTCATCATCATAAAAAAAAACAGTGAGGACAGGAACTCTTGAAGGGTGAAGGGCAGGACCCCTGGAGGCTAGAGCTGATGCAGAGGCCGTGGAGGAAAGCTGTGTAACTGGCTTGCTCCCTCTGACCTACTCATCTGGCTTTCTTATCAAACCCAAGAACAGTAGCCCAGGGAAGAACCCACAAAGAATGGGCTGGGTCCTTCCTCCATTAATTACTAAGAGAAATTCTACAAGCTTGCCTACAGCCCAATCGTCCAAAGGAATTTCTCAATTGAGTTTCCCTCCTCTCAAACTGACAGAAAGTTATTCAGTACAGTTAGCTTAATCCTGCACAACTGTGAAAAGCAATGTGAAAAATCAGAAAGGTGTGTTTAATGTGAAGGCATTAAGTAAAATACAACTTCAGGCAAGTTTAGAGTCTGGGTTTTCCAAGGTGAGTTGCTGTACTTAGCATTTTAACAAGGTTAACACACCGCTAAGTGGCAACTGACTGACTGCCCAGAAGCTAACGAGGGTCAATATATCATTTGAACAGATGTTAAAAGAAGGGTGAAGGCTCTACCCTTCATAAAGATCTGCTAATGAATTTCTGTTTTAATTCTGCAGCTGAACTACATTCTACAATTTACAGTGATGGAATTCTCATCATCAGAGATTCTGTTAAAAGAATATTCAGCTTATATAAAACAGGGACTGTTGAATTTGGGCTGCTCTTAAATTCCTTAACAGGGATTTCAATACCAGGAGCCACCAAACAGGAACTGTGTCTGTCTTAAGTTCTGTTTTAAATATCCATAAAGTAGCTATCTTAGGAAAAATATTAAGTTCTACCACGTGTAACAAGAAAGAGTTTGTGAAAAATATTTTGTTTTCTTGAGCATTTTCTAATTAGAAATTTTGGATTGAGACTAAAACTCAACTAGTTGACTAAGTGTGCCTTTTAAACTTTATACATTATCCTAAATCATCACCCAGGACACCAATAAACAAAACCCAAACATTTATGGCATGAAGAGAACTGTTAGGTTCAAAGAATACACAGATATAGAAGACAGAAGTAGTTCAATGTTCTCTGGACATGGTAGCAGGACCTTTATATAATTTGCATTCTCTAAATACAGTAAATATTCCTTCAGTGGTCTGGCCAGCACACAGTGAGAGCCAGTGAGAAAAGACAAGGCAATAACTACTTTAGGCCTAAGAAATCCAAAATTGTTTGTCCCTTTCTATTCTTAGAGTATAAATGTTTATAGAAAGATGCATCAATAAGATAATAGCCAGCCACTGTGTAGATGCTAAATTGCTTATATGAGGAACATCAAATACCTTGATATTGATTTAAATGGTTTAAATTTATATATACACATAAGCATGCATACACATATACACATTTAAATATATGTGAATCATTGCAGCATATGGAATTAGCATTCTGTGTTACTAAAAATGCCCCATATGAATGTGTTGCTATAGGTGTGAGATAATGACTTAAACATCTTCTAGCTAGGGTGGGACTTCAGACTCTCTCAATGCCTACATTTTATTTATGGGAACTTTCAACTCTGAGTCATAATGAGGTTAAGTCTTTGTTTAAATTAGTTCAATTAATTAGTACTCTAAATCCAGTTCCCAAAGCATGCTAGCTGTTGTATGGCTAAGTTTACCTTTCTGAAAAATGGTATTGTTCTCTCTAAGCCTTGCAACCCAAGTGGTTCCAGGCAAAGGTCAGCCGATCCCATCAGACAGCCTGCTGATGAGGGAAGAGCCTGCCCTGATGCTGTGGAGAAAGAGCCCTGCAACCTGAACAAAAACTGCTACCACTACGACTATAATGTCACAGGTAAAGCATTTCATCATGTCCGTATAGATTCTGAGGCTTCTTCCCATAGGAACCAGCTCCAGACATTCTCAACAGCCTAGGCCAGCTCTGCCTGTGTGCCATGTTGAAACACAGCTTATATTCTGAGAAATAATCAGTATCACATGACAGATGTAGTTATCTGTTTTATTTTTTTTCAGAAAACAACAAAATATAAAGAATAAAAGTATTGTACAGACTAAATTCTTGAAGTATGTGATAACTATTCTAACTAACCCTTTTTAAAACCTCCTCCTACTTTGGGATTATGGAAAATATTTTTTTACAAGATATTTGATTGTTACATCTATATCATTGATTCTTGGGACATAGGAATATTTGTGAACAACATTAACATGACATAAAATGTCCTTAATCTTAAAAATAAATATCAAAAGATAGACTTGTGATAAATTGCACTTATTTCTTAAATTTCATTTAATATGAAAACATACACATAAATAAGATTTTATTGGTTCATATGATTTGGTACAACATTGACACTAACTTGGATTTTTTTCCTAGTAATTTTTATGTTGAAACAAGCTCAAGGAATTGAAAAAAGACACACAGCAGTCGCACTGGCTTATGTCTATTAGTTTTCTCTACAGTTTGCTTTGATGCCACAAAGGAATTCAACGTTCTCTAGGGTACATTGTACTCACCTGGAGAAAGTTGAAAGAATTGTTTTTGTAAAAGATACGGAATAAGGGAATTTCATAAATATGCTCCAATTATCTACAAAATAAATGAGTTTATATTTTTTAAAGAATTTTAGTTATGCAAATGAGGAAGTACATAGTGTTAATGTAAGCACATAGAGTACCATCCATTAAAATTATGTTTGCTTTGCTAGAAAAGAATACATAATAGCAAATTTTAATTTCTCTTCTTCTTAAGGAAAAAGTTTTGAAATGGTATTGGTCTGGGCAGCTAAGACGCCTTTACAATATCACTAAATAGCTAGCTGTCAAGATAGTCAAGTAGACATCTGCCTCAAAATATAATCCCCACCGCTATGTGCAACCACAGCAAGTCCATTTGACCTCCTAATATGTTCAAATCTGGGGCCCATATGCCCTGCACATGGGATGATTGATTGAGGGGCTTAGGAAGCCGCTGTGAATTAGGTATGGGATTCAGGTCATGGGTGTTTCATCTGAAGTCTGTTCTATGCATTGCCTTCTGCTCTGATGGGTCTTTTTCATTCAGACTGGAGTACTTGCCAGCTGAGTGAGAAGGCAGTTTGTGGGAACGGCATTAAAACGAGGATGTTGGACTGTGTTCGCAGTGATGGAAAGTCCGTTGACCTAAAGTACTGTGAAGAGGTGGGTGAGTGTTGTTGTGTTAAATCTTTGAAGGAATTCTTCCCTAATAATTTAAATTCATATGGAGCCAAGTGACATTTGCTCCACCCGCTTGCATGGGCAACAGCTGTTTTCGCAGGCTGTCTAGTGCCCTCTCGAAAAGAGACAGTATCCACGCTGCTGATTTCCACAGATAATTTCCTGTATTTTGTTCTGCTTGGAGCCCTGAGGTATGCTAATTAGCCCATTCTGGAAGAAAAGCTTAGGAAACAATAAGCAATCAAGGTGAATAAAAGCAATAAATCTTAATCAGACCATTCATCATCTTTTGTAATTTGATGGGAATTGGGTGCAGAGCTTGGACACCTGCCAAGATCCATCATTTATTCCTTCTGTTGCTAAACATTGATCACTTGCAGTTTCATAGCAGATTTTGATATGAAGATCTGATACCCAGCTGTGAGAATGTAAGTACTTAGGTCTCAGGTCCGGATAAGAGAGGTTAATGCTCCAGCAAAGCACTGAAGTCTGTCACTAATATCTTTAAGGCTCGGAGATTGTAGTTTATAGTGAATCATCAAAGGAAAGTAATGCTGTGACTCTTAGCTCTGGCCTTCTGAGCAGCAGAGGAACTTGGCATTGAACTTCCCTTTTTCATGAAGCTACACCTTGCAGTGGTAGTAGTGACTTCTGTCTGATTTCCATACCACAAAGGCAATGATGCTCCTGTCCTTTGAATCCCTGTGCTTCTGATATGCACAGGGACATTTTTTCAGACCCAAATAAGCAAGAGCTTCAGTAGCTCTGAAACACAATTGTCTAACTCTCCAGGAAAAGCCAGCAGTGGAACTACTTGAACCCACGTAGTGCCGTTGTCAAAGAGTGTGTAACTTTAACTTCCTCACATCTCTGATTCTAGGGATGGACTTCCAGATGTTCTGAATACATCACACTGTTTAGTCAATAAATGCCTCCCTATAAAATTTTGTTTCACGAATCGATCTATTCATATGTTAAAGTAAGTTAAACTCAGCTTTAAAAAAAATACCATCTAAGCAATATAATCAACAGTAAATAACATTTTTGTGTGTGAAGATTATCACAACATTAACTTCCCAGAAAGTGGTAGGTGATCCAATTCAAGCTGATTAGTGTAGTCTTTTAGGCAAATGCCCAGTTAAATTCCCTCCATACAAGAACATGAAACGAGACCTCTGTACTAGTAGAGCCCAATGCATTCAGGACTCCTTTAAACTGCTTCCTTTACCTTGTGAATTTTGCAGGGACATTCAGATCCTAACACCCTGGCAAATGCTGTCTTCAGGGAAAACTAAGCTGCTCTCTGTGGGAATTAAACAGCTCACATACCATTTTTATACATCCCTATGTGTCCAGCTGGTTCCAGGAACAACTATGCTGTCTTTGTAAACAATGCATGGACCACCTCCCTACCAAACCCTGTGCAAACCCTGTATTCAGTTCAGCAGCAGTAGGTAGCTCTTGCTGCTTCTCTAATGGCCACAAAAAAGATGTATCATTAGAGCTCAACAAAGAGGAAAATTAGGGTTAAATTCACTAGCATTTATGCAGTGTGTTTTTCCATTTGGTATCTTTTAGATTTCTTTTTTTTTCTTTTTTTTTTTTGTTTTGTTTTGTTTTGTTTTGTTTTACTCCTTTGCTACCAAGACATTGTAGATATTCACATCAGTATGAAGAGCACGAGGCTCTGTTATGTCTCTTCTCCTTCCTGGGATCTCCTCCTTCCCTCCTGCACTGTTGCACCCTCAGGGGCTTTCATTGCTCTTTTATGTCGCATGTGTCACATGTCCCTCTCCCTCCCCTTCCTCAACATACCTTACCCCCTTCCCATGGTCTCTTGTCTAATTTCACAGTCTATATCCGTTCTCAAAACAGTACATCTATGTATCGCAGACACTAAAAATTTAAATTACTTTCTCATATAAAGCAAAAGGGCTGGCAGTTCTGAGAATTACCAGTAAAAGTTGTTATCCTCTGCTCTAATATCAATACTTTTTATCTTAATGCTGCTTCGTACCTTTGACTTCACTTTAAATGTTGGGTTAGAATGTATCACCTGTGAACTTGGAACTCTATATAGTTTTGAAACTTTAACATGTAAGTCACAATGAGAGGATCAAAATGCAAATAAAAATGGTACATGAGAGGATAAATAAATAAATAAATAAATAAATAAATGAGTTGCAGCAGTGTTGGTGAGAGAAGCCTGAGAATAGAAATTCTTCATAAACAAATGATATAAAACACATTCTTGAGGAACCACATTTCCTTTTAAGAGGAATTCTCTAACATTTCTTTGTTATTGATTTATTTACTTATTCACTTTACATCTCCATATCAGCACCCTTCTCCTCCCAGTACCCCCTCACATACATCCTCTCCCCATTCCCTCATTCCCTTTTCCTCTGAGAAGAGTGCAAGGGTATCCCTTGGGCGCTCTCTCTCTCTCTCTCTCTCTCTCTCTCTCTCTCTCTCTCTCTCTCTCACACACACACACACACACACACACACACACACACACTCCATCACCTCCAATTCTATCAGCACATCAAATCGCTGCAGGACTAGCCACACCTCGATAAAGTGGTCCTGTTAGGGGAACGGGATCCACAGACAGGCAAGAAATTCAGGGACAGCCACACTCCACTTGTTGGGGGACCAGCATGAAGACCAAGCTGTTCATCTGCTACATAAGTGCGGGGAGCCTCAGTCTGGCCCATGCCCACTCTTTGGTTGGTGTTTCAATCTCTGAGAGTCCCCAAGGATCCAGGCTAGTCAACCCAGTCCGTCTTCCTGTGGAGTCTCTATTCTCTTTGGGTCCCTCAATCCTTCCCCCAACTCCTTCTTAAGACTCTCTGAACTCTAATGTTTCACTGTGGGTCCCTGCATCTGTTTCCATTGGCTTCTGGGTGAAACTTCTCCGAGGACTGTAGGCTTAGATTTTTTTTAAACCATCTTTATTTTAATAAGGAATTTAAATGCTTTAATCTCCCATCTAGCCCACTATCCACCAGAGGTAATGGAAAGGAAAGGTTTATAGGGCAAAGGGGATTATAATAGAAATTATATGTTCAGAAATAGTTCTTAGGGGTAATTCTAATCATTGTTGTCAGGATATCAGCAGTTAACTTCACATGAATCAACAAAAATAGCTCAATCCACTCACAAGCACCATTCACAAATCAGCAATGTCAGTTTGATCCAGAAGAGACCCATGCCAAATGGCCTGAAGCCACAGGAATATCATGAGAAATTCTTTGGTGTGTTTCTTTCTACAAAGTCACAACAAACAATCATCAAGAAAGGCAGGGTGAACAATGCTACAGCATAGAACACTGTTGGGTTATACTTACACTCTTTTCAAACATCATGTATCTCCAGCAAAATATCGCATGGCCTTTTCCCAGACAGCTTCTAGAAAAACACCGCGTGTCTGTTCTCAGCAAAACATCCTCTCATATACATCCTCTCATAAGATAGTTTATAGAAAAACATCATATAACACAACTAATTCTCCAAAGAAACCAGAAATCTCCACTTCAGAGGACAATTATGCTAGGCCCTGTCTGGAAGCCCTATAGTGTCAGATATCAGTTCTTACCCATAGATGGGCCTAAATTCAGGCTAGTCATTGGTTGGCTATTCTCTCTGTCTCTGCTCTTTCTTTGTTCCTGCATATCTTGTAGGCAGGACAGATTTTGAATAGAATGTTTTGTGGATGTATTGCTGTCCTTATCCCTCTACTGGGAGTCCTGACTGGCTACAGGCAGTGGCTAGGAGTCTCAGCTAGAGTCAGCCCCGTAGACATCCTGGGGCCTCTCCCCATTCCAGGTCTCTGGCAAATCCTAGAGATGTCCTGTCCATTGCCAAGTTCCATTCTCTCCTCTGCTCACCTTACACCTGATCTCCACTGTCCCCTCCCCTCCACTTCCCTCCCTCCCTCCACCTCCAAAAATGATTCAATAATCCTCCCTTAGGCCATCCTTCTTACTTGACTTTCTTGAGTCTGTGGATTATACTCTGGTTATCTTGTACTTTCTGACTAATATCCACACCATGCATATCCTTTTGCATCTGGATTATGTCACTCAGAATAGCTTCTAGTTCCATCCATTTTCCTGCAAAATTCATAATGTCTTTGTTTTTAATAGCTGAGTAATATTCCATTGTGTAAAAGAACCATATTTTCTTTATCTATTATTCAGTGGAGGGACATATGAGTTGTTTCCAGCTTCTGGCTATTATGAATAAAGCTGCTACTAACATAGTTGAGCAAGTGTCCTTATAGATGGTGGAGCATCTTTTAGGCATATGCCCAGGAGTAGTATATAACTGGGTCTTGAGGTAGAACTTTTTCTGAGAAACCACAAAATTGATTTCCAGGGTGCTTTTACAAGTTTGCACTCGCACAAGAAATGGAGAACTGTTCCCTTTGCTCCACATTCTTGGAAGCATATGCTGTCTCCTCAATTTTTATCTTAGGCATTTATCGGATGGGTGTAAGGTAGAATCTCAGAGACATTTTGATTTTCATTTCCCTTATGACTAAAGATGCTGAACATTTCTTTTTAAAAAATGGATATTTTCTTTATTTGCATTTCAAATGGTACCCTTTCCAATCCCCCCTCAGGAAACCTCCTATCCCATGCCCCTATGAGGATGTTCCCCCACCCACCCACCTACTTCTGCTCCCAGCTCTGGCATTCCCCTACACTGGGGCATTGAGCCTTCACAGGACCAAGAGCCTCTACTCACATTGATGCCTGACAAGGCCATCCTCTGCTACATATGCAGCTGGAGCCATGGGTCCCTCCATGTGTACTCTTTGTTTAGTCCCTCGGAGCTCTGGATTGTCTGGATGGTTAATATTGTTGTTAATCCTACAGGGTTGCAAACCACTTCAGCTCCTTCAGTCCTTTCTCTGGGAGCCCATCCTCAGTCCAATGGTTGGCTGCAAGCATCCTTCATTGTGTTTGTCAGGCTCTGGCAAAGTCTTTCAGAAGATAACTATATCAGGGTCCTGTCAGCAAGCACTTCTTGGCATCCACAATATTATCTGTTTTGGTGAATGTATATGGGATGGATCCTCAGATGGGGCAGTCTCTGGATGACCTTTCCTTCAGTTTCTGCTCCATACTTTGGTCTTCCTTCTTCTTGAGCATCATGTGAATTGTATCTTGGGTATTCTGAGCTTCTGGGATAATAACCACCTATCAGTGAGTGCATACCATGTTCTTTTTTGACTGGGTCACCTCACTCAGCATGATATTTTCAAGTTCCATCATTTGCCTGTGAGTTTCATGAAGTCATTGTTTTTAATAGCTGAGTAGTACTCCATTGTGTAAATGTACCACATTTTCTGTATCCATTCCTCTCTTGAAGGACATCTGGGTTCTTTCCAGCTTCTTGCTATTATAAGACTGCTATGAACATAGTGGAGCATGTGTCCTTGTTACATGTTGGAGCATCTTTTAGGTATATGTCCAGGAGTGATATAGCTGGGTCCTTAGGTAATATTATGTCCAATTTTCTGTGGAACTGCCAGACTGATTTCCAGAGTGGTTGTACCAGCTTACAATCCCACCAGCAATGGAAGAGTGGACTCCTTTCTCCACATCCTCACCAGCATCTGCTGTCACATAAGTATTTAATCTTAGCCATTCTGACTAGTGTGTGGTAGAATCTCAGGGTGTTTTGATTTGCATTTCCCTGATGACTAAAGATGTTGAACATTTCTTTAGGTGTTTTTCGGCCATTCCATATTCCTCAGTTGAGAACTCTTTGTTTAGCCCTGTACCCCATTTTTAATAGGATTATTTGATTCTCTGGAGTCTAAATTTTTGAATTCTTTGTACTTATTGGATATTAATCCTCTATTAGATGTAGGATTGGTAAAGATCTATAAGTGCTTCTCACTCATTACAGATTGCTCTATTGAAAATTATCTGTTTAGCTCTACACCCCATTTTTAATTGGGTTATTAGGGGTTGGTGGTAGGTGTCTAACTTCTTGAGGTCTTTCTATATTTTGACTATTAGCCCTCTGTCAGATGAAGGGTTGGTGAAGATCTCTTTCTTATCTGTAGGCTGATATTTTTCCTATTCATTGTGCCGTTTGCTTTATAGAAGCTTTTCAGTTTCATGAGGCCCCATTTATTATTCTTGATCTTAGTGCCTGACCCATTGAGCAAACACACCTAGGAGTGTAGATGTAGGAAATAATCAATCTCCAGGTAGGAATAAATTAAATAGAAACAAAGAAAACAATACAAAGTATCCAAAAAAAAAGAAGAGCTGGTTCTTTGAGAAAAGCCAACAAAATAAATAAACCCTTAGCCAAACTAGCTAAAATGCAGAGAGACAATACCCAAATTATCAAAATCAGAAATGAAAGAGGAGTCATAACAACTGATACTGAAGAAATTCAAAGAATCATTAGTACTTCAAAGAGAAGCCTATCCTTCACAAAATTGGAAAATATAAATGAAATAGATGGTTTTCTAGACAGATACCTATTACCAAAGTTAAATAAACTACCTGAATAGTCCTATAAGCCCTATGGAAATAGAAACAGTCATTAAAAGTCTCCCAACCCCCCTCCCCAAAAAAAATCCCAGGGCCAGACCGGTTTAGCATAGAGTACAGACTTTCAAAGAAGAGCCAATACCACACTACTCCTCAAGCTATTCCACAAAAAAAAAAAAAAAATAGGAGAACATTGTCAAACTCATTCTATGAGACCATAGTATAGTCATGCTAATATCTAAACCACACAAAGACTCTACAAAGAAAGAGAATTTCAGACAAATTTCCCTTATGAACATTGGTAGAAAAATACTCAATAAAATTGAATCAAAGACTACATCAAAAGTATTTCCACCATGATCATGTAGGCTTCATCCCAGGAATGCAGGAGTGGTTCATTATAGGAAAATCCATCAATATAATCCACCATGTAACAATATTGAAAGAAAACAACCTCATGATCAACTCATTAAATGCTGGAAAAGACTTTGACAAAAATCCAACACCCTTTCATGTTATAAGTATTGGAGAGTTCGGGGATACAAAGTGCATACTATCTGTCTCTTCAATGTAGTCCTTGAAGTTCTAGTCAGAGCAATAAGACATCTAAAGGAGATCAAGACGATACAAATTGGAAAGGAAGAAGTTAAAGTATTGCCATTTACAGATGATATGATAGTAGACATAGGTAACCCCAAAAATTCTACCAGAAAACTCCTATGACTGATAAACACCTTCAGCAAAGTGGCTGGATATAAAATTAAATCACGGAAATGAGGATCCCTCCTTTATACAAATGATAAATAGGATAAGAATGAAATTAGGGTGAAAACACCCTTCAAAATAACCACATATCATATAAATTATCTTGGTGTAGCTCTAACAAAGCAAGTGAAAAACCTGTAATGACAAGAACTTCAAGTCACTGACATGTCCACTCATGTATGGGTGGCACAAAGTCTGTAAGTCAAGCTGAGATAGGTAGATCATAAGTTGAGCATTAGCTACAAAGTGTATTTCAGGACACTCTGGTTTACATAAAAAAACTCTACCACCAACAAACAAAAGAGTCAATTCATTCATTAATTAATGCAGTCTTTTTTGGTGTTTGAGTCTAAATTCAGAGTCTTCTAGATATTAATCATGCCCTGTTATCACTGAGCTACACTGAGCCAAACTGTTCTTTTATATATATTTTTCAGTACATTCTATCTTTAGTTTGAAATGGTAGTTTGTCTTTAAAGCCACCTGGCTATTCAGGGTAACATGTCTATACAAAAATAAATAATATCTGAAAGATAAAATTACAGATCTATTGATAAAATTGATAATAGTTTTATTTTTGAAATATTTCAAAGCAGTCTCATCTATACTTTTTTATTATTCTCGTAGAGAAATTCTACTCACTTGTAGACTAATTTTTTCACTATTTATAGAAAGTGTTAACACAGTGCATAACAGTATAGCATCAGTATGCTCCTGAATTCACCCTTGCCTCCTACTTTGATGAGTGGAACCATTTTATATTCTTAACATGTGTAACAATCGTTCTGTTTCCAATAGTTTTGCTATGCCATGCACCTTTCTCACGATCCTTTGCTTTCACCCCATGAGCCTCCCCACAATCTCTTCTCTCGAGTCACTCTGTTTCCACTGCTCTCTATATTCACATCTACCCTTTCTTCCTTGCTCTTCTCACCTGGCATTCCTTTTCCCACTGACAGTGCTAGTGGCCTTGTCTCTCTGCCCATACAAATGTATCTCTTTCTCCTCTTTCAGCTTGGGCTGGAAAAGAACTGGCAAATGAACACATCCTGCACGGTGGAATGCCCTTTGAACTGTCAGCTTTCTGACTGGTCTCCTTGGTCAGAATGTTCTCAAACATGTGGACTCACAGGTTGGTTTGTACTGCAATTGCTTTAGCCTACTAGTGGAGTCACATAAAAGAAACCATCTCTCTTGCTGTAAATTGCATTAGGTAGGCCACAGAAAAATATCTTCTTTCCAAAAACATTTGAGCCTCTCCTCCACCAGTATCTCCTGCAATACCCTCTCCCAGTGTATATCTATGTATACAACTGTGGCATCATGCTGAAGTTTCATCACTTTATATCTTTAAAGGAAAAATGATACGAAGACGAACTATAACCCAGCCCTTTCAAGGTGACGGGAGGCCCTGCCCTTCTCTGATGGAACAGTCCAAGCCTTGCCCAGTGAAGCCATGCTATCGGTGGCAATATGGCCAGTGGTCTCCATGCCAAGTCCAGGTATCAACTTTCAGGAAGCTTCGTGGTTGCAAGCATTCTTCATCTCCAGAGACTTGGTTCTAGAAGTACTTTTAAGTTAGAGATCGTCGGTTTCCTTGTAAAACATGGCAGTGACTTTAACATTTCCCAGTCCTTTAATTAGTTTTGATAGCAAGCACCTTTTTGTCCTATACTTTTAAAATCATTTGGAGACAGATCCATTTTAATGAAAATTTATTTGCCTGTCTTTGTCTAGGAAGCAAATAAATTGTTCAGTGTATGCTTTATAGCCTGTGCCCTAAAAGGCGTCTTCCCTAGGGTTTCTTATGAATGCTTCTCTAGCTATTCATAAATCAAAACCAGTGATGCAGAGATGACTGCAAACCATGAGCTCTCTAATGTATTATTTTTCTTTTTCTAATTAGCTATTTCTCCCTCTATTCCAGGAGGCCCAGTGTGGAGAAGGAACCAGGACACGGAATATTTCTTGTGTTGTGAGTGATGGCTCAGCTGATGATTTCAGCAAGGCGGTAGACGAAGAGTTCTGTGCTAACACTGAGCTCATCATAGATGGTAATAAACAAATAGTTCTGGAGGAAACCTGCACCCAGCCCTGCCCAGGTAACAATGAACAGAATTAGTATTTGGGGAATATCCTAGAAAGCTAGGACCACAGTGTTGGTTTAAAAACACAAATCCCAGACATTCGATTTTACCAAGGAAGACTCGGATACCAGATGCTAGAATGAAAACCATCTAGCTCTGAGAGGCAGAGAAAGCACCCAGATGTCCTACTCCACGAGTGTCCCAGAAGGAATATCCCCCCCTCTTCTCCTCCCTTCCATCTTAAATACCATTCAACTAAAAAAAAAAAATTAGAGTTTATTTATGTTCACTCCCTGCAGACTGGTTACTTCTTCTACCTCTTGATCTAGTATTGGCTTTATTTAACTCTTAGATTAAAGGTGTGTGCTATGGTTGGGTTACACTACAAGTACTATTTACAGTAAACAGAAAGCTCTAGGAAAATGGCTGAGCTATACCACAAATAGAAACAGCTCACCATGTCAATGTCAGAGTTTACAGTACGATCAAATATCCTGCAACACCAGAGTCAAGAAGAGGTTATGCAAAGAGTGCATGTGAAGGGTGTCACCTGTCTTATTCAGTGATATCTCTACTAACAACTACAATACCTATGGGTCAGGGGAGCACAGCATTACTGTACAGAGTGAGGTCTCTAGTATCCTTGAGCTGCATATTCAGTCCTCTACAGTGTGTCTTGAAAGCAAGACAAATCTGACATGGTAAGCTTTAAAGAGTAGACTATGAACTGGAGAATACATTTTACATCTTTGGCAGGGATCGTGCAAATTTATTATTCTAATGGATTTGTTCAAAATATGAAAGTATATTTAGTACGGAGTGCTTCACTTTCCTTTTGTTATTGAATTTTGGAAGCTTGACATTGATATTTCAAGATTATTACATAATGCACAGACTACAGAGAAATGAAATTGTTGGTTTTCTCTGAAAAATATATGATGATATCAAATAAAGATACATATATGGATTAATCCTACTTACAAAAAAGAAATTTAAATTTCATTCAATTTATAGTCACTTAGGTAAATTTATATTCCCCGTCATCAGTATTTTTTTTTAATTTTTACCCATACCAGATTAACCTGGTAAACACCAGTAAACCCAAAATATGACATCTCAGAGATAGAAGTATTTCTATAACTTTCTTAAATACTTTTCTTAGTTGCCCCTGCCTCTAGCATTTTCCAAGTGTACTAGATTTTTTTACATAATATTTTATTAATTCCTTCAGAATATTTTACAATATATTTTAATCATATTTATGCCTCTCCTCCCTGAGCTGCTACCAGATCTACTCTACCACCACCCTCTGGACCCGGCTTCTGTTCTCTGACTATCTTTCTTTCCCTCTGTCCCTCTCTCCCTCTCCCTCCCTCACATGCCTGCTCTATTTCTATCTCTAATTCTCTATCCTTCCTCTCTCCTTCTCACACCCCCCCTTTTTAAACAATTTTTAAACCATTGTCCAAACTTCATACTGGACAACTACTCTTGTGTATGAAGCCTATCCTAGAGTGTGTTCCATACACTAGAAGTCACACTATTAATGAAAACTGACTCTGACTCCCCCACCATCTATTAAATGTCAATAATTCCTGAGATAAGGTTGGTACTATGTTCCCACTACCCCATCCCTCCATGTTAGGTTTTGTCTGGCTTGACTTTGGATATGCCTTGTGTGTACAGTCACAATCACTGTGGGTTTGCATCTGTTCCTGCCCTGATTCCTTGATGTTGTCCACTAACCGTGAAGCTTCCAATCTTTCCATACCCTTTTTCTTGAGATACCTGAGACTTGAGAGGAAAAATGTAATATATATGTCTTAGTCAGGGTTTCTATTCCTGTACAAGCATCATGACCAAGAAGCAAGTTGGGGAAGAAAGGGTTTATTCAGCTTACACTTTCCACATTGCTGTTCATCACCAAAGGAAGTCAGAACTGGAACTCAAGGAGTTCAGGAAGCAGAAGCTGATGCAGAGGCCGTGGAGGGATGTTTCTTACTGGCTTGATTCCCCTGGCTTGCTCAGCCTGTTCTCTTATAGAACCTAAGAATACCAGCCCAGGATGGTACAACCCACAAGAAGCTAGGCTCTGCCCCCTTGATCACTAATTGAGAAAATGCCCCACAGCTGGATCTCATGGAGGTAATTCCCCAACTGAAGCTCCTGTGTCAAGTTGACACACACAACTGGCCAGTACAACATACGTCCTATTTAAGGCTTAGAACTCAAAAAGTCACTTATTCTCTGCACTTTACTAGTTGTGAGTCTTTATTAATAAACATTTACTTCAAGAAAACAAATCTTTGTTGAGAGAAGTACTGCTCTATGCAGAGAGCATTCAGTAATTAGGAGTCATTTTAATACTATGTCTATTTAACATAATAATAGTTATGGCCAGTTCTTATGGGTAATAGTAATATTTTCCAATTTAGTGCTATACTGTACATATATATAAATAATTTTTGGATTACCAGGATTTCTAACCCATGACACAAGAACTATTTTCATTAATCAAACCTCCTAGCAACTCTGTGTAATTTAGTCATGTCCACCATAATATGAGTCTCTAATTATTTGGGTGACAGATGAAATCCTTGAAGTGATACAAGCATTATAGGATTCATCTCTGGCAATTAGTTGGTAGTTGAATGAAAGGGGGTGTGTGAATATGTTTCACTAAACCTTCCCTACTTTCAAAATGATAAAAAAGGGTGAATACATGGGTCCTTCAAATAATTCTGTTACTTTTCATATACTCAACAAACTCATGCATGTAACATATATGTTCAACACAAGCTTGTACTTCAATATGCACAAGAGTTTCATAATTAGAATTATTGAAACATACCATGGATCTTACAAACATGAGTGATTAAAAGATGACGAATGTAAAAAGGCATATATGCTATGATTCCATGAGAGTTATGAGATTCCGAGAATGGTCTGATTAAATTGATTAAATGCTGATTACACAGATATGTAATCAGACTGTGGAAATTTGCTATGAATTGATGGTATTTGACATTTTGTTTGTACTGTGTGTTTTTCTCAGAGGGGTGTGGTTGATTAGAGATCTAGATTAGAAGAAATAGCCAGTTTTTGTTTTAATGTCAACTTCTCACTAGCCTGCCTCAGCTAGACTCCTCTGGGAAGAAGAAAAAAAATGACACTTATCAGCACTGGTTCTCTCGCCTTTAACTTCAAGCCAATTTAACTTTATAAATACCTGGAGACAAGCTCTATGTATTGTTAGGTTTAACTAGCCCCCTTTACATTAATGACTAATATCATGTTAGCTTTGACTAAATAATATCTCTTAGAAAATAATCATGATGGACAAACTTCATAATTTGTTTCATAGCAAGGAGTTACCCAGAGACTACCCAACCAGTCCAAATAACATATTTACTATATATAAAATGATAATTATTATGTTTGTCAAAATTGTATAAATATCATGCATAACTAGCATACCTGCAAACATGTATGGTTAGTATCAAAATGAGTATCTGCATCACTGTTCCTCATGGGTATAAATCACCAACCTGTTTTGTACAGGTGACTGTTATTTGAATGACTGGTCTTCGTGGAGCCTGTGTCAGCTGACCTGTGTAAATGGTGAGGATCTTGGCTTTGGTGGAATACAAGTCCGATCCAGAGCAGTGATTATTCAAGAACTGGAGAACCAACACCTGTGCCCAGAACAGATGTTAGAAACAAAATCATGTGATGGTGAGTGTGCCAATTATTTTTATTACTATTTTATTTATATACATTTCAAATGTTATTCCCCTTCTCCATCTTCCCTTCACGAATCCCCCATCCTATACCCCTCTCTTTTGCCTCTAAGAGGGTGCTGACCCACCCACCCATCGACTCCTGCCTCACCCCTTTAGCATCCCCCTTTTCTGGGGCATCAAGCTTCCACAGGACCAAAAGCATCCCCTCCCACTAGGCCAGAGAAGGCAATCCTGTTACTTATGTAGCAAGGGCCATGCAACAGCCCATGTATGCTGTTTGGTTGGGGCCGAGTCTCTGAGAGCTCTGAGGGGTCCAGTTAGTTGATACTGTTGTTCTTCCTATGGGGTTGCAATCCCCTTCAGCTCCTTCAGCCCTTCCCCTAACTCTTTCATTGGGGTCCCTGGATTCAGTCCAATATTTGGCTGTAAGTATCTGCATTTGTTTCAGTCAGATGCTGGTAGATCCTCTCAGAGAACAGCCATGGCATCAGCAATAGTGTCAGGGTTTGTTGTCTGCACCTGGGGTGGATCCCAATGTGGGCATTCTTTGGACCTTTTCTTCAGTCTCTGCTCTAATTTTTGTCCCTGCATTTACTTTAGACAAAAACAATTCGTATTCTGGGTTAAAAATGTTGAGATGGGTGGGTGGCCCCATCTCTCAACTGGAGGCCATGTCTATCTACTGGAGGTGGTCTCTTCAGGGGCTATCTTCCCACTGTTGGGCATTTCGGCTTATGTCATTTCCTTTGGGTACTGGGAGCCTCCCATATGCCTAGTGTTTTGGACTTTCTAGCGATTATCCCCCCCTTTCTCACCCTACACTGCTGCATATTTCTATTCATTCTTGTGGCCCTCTGACTTCTCTCCTGTTTTCCCCCATACATGATCCTGTCCCCCCTTTTCTCCTCCCCTTCCCCTTTCCTTCCCAAGTCCCTCCCTCCCTCTGCCTCATGTGATTATTTTGTTCCCCCTTCTAAGTAGAATTGAAGCATCCTCACTTGGGTCTTTCTTCTTGTTAAGCTTCATATGGTCTGTGAATTATGTCCTGGGTATTAACTTGTTTGGCTAATATCCATTTATCAGCAGTATATTACTATGCATGTCCTTTTTGTCTGGGTTACCTCATTTAGGATGATATTTTCTAGTTACATCCATTTGCCTGCAAAATTCATGATTTACTCATTTTTAATAACTGAATAGTATTCCATTGTATAAATGAAGTATCACTTCTGTATCCATTCTTCCCCTGAGGGACATCTGGGTTGTATCCACCTTCTGGCTATTACAAATAAGGCTGCTATGAACATAGTGGAGCATGTGTCCTTGAGGTATTGTATGGTATCTTTTGGGTATAAGCCTTCCCAGGTGTGATATGTTTGAGTCTTTAGGTATAAACATTTTCACTTTTCTAAGCAATAGCCATATTGATTTCCAAAGTGGTTGTACCAGTTTGCAACTTGAAATCTAGTCATTTAGTTCTATTGAATTTGTGTTGAATGACTGAATTTGCTAATCTCTACTTAGAGTTGAAAGTTAAATTAAAAATAAAACTTTAGGGGCTAAGAATAAGATTCATGAGTAAAGTGCTAGCCATGTAAGTATGAAGACATGAATTCAAATCTCAAGGATTGTAGGCAAAATCAGAAGCATTTCTAGAAGCTTGAGGGCCAGATAGCTTGCTGTATTCAACAGCAAACAAAAACAAAGTTCCAAATAATGTGGAAATTGATAAACAATAACCAAGGTTGTTCTATAACCTTCATACATGTGCCTCTAGACTCTATGTGTGTGTGCATGCACACACGCATGCACACATACATGTGCACGTGCACACACACATACACACACACAGGAGAGGGAGGAGGGAGATTACAAGATTCTGGTTTTAACACATGGAATATTATTTTAAAAATGTTTCCTCATTTTAAAAATCCTAGAAGCCTAAGGTAATTGGGAGCATTGATTATATATTTATAGCAGCAATGACCAAACATAAATCAAATATTTTCCATTTGTTTAAAAAAGTAACAAAATTAAAGAACTACAAAAGAATTGTAAAATTAGACTCTCAATATGGTCTTAGAAATAGGTAAATTAACACATTGGTGAGAATTAATAATTTTGATTTTACAATAATTGAACATAGAGATGATGGACATACATGTTCATGTGTCTTTTGTGTATATATATACATATATATGTGTGTGTATATATATATATACATATATATGTATATGTATAGAGAACTATTCCCTCAATATTTGCCACAAATTACATATCCAAAACTTCAGTACATTACAGTATCACAGCTTGGAGCATGGTGGTATCTGGATAACAGTAAAAATCTTGGTATGTCATGGTTAATATAAGGCTCAAATTCTTAGCTTTGTTTTGTAATAGCTAAGAAATGTGACAAATAATATACGGCACGCACAGAAAATATCACCTTACTTTGAAAACTGGAAGAGGACACCTAGAATGATGAGAAAATATAGAATGAAAACTAATGAACTAGATGATTTAACCTAATAATTGGGTAAAATTTCCAAACCTGCCAATATAATATCTTCCTACATTTACCAACCACATAAAATATTCCCTATTGTTGGGACAGAACAGCTCTGTCCCAGAGTAGTACAGAAGCTCAAGATCTGAAATTAATTAAAAAGGAGGATTCCCCAGCATGTAATAAGGACACATGCTCCATTATGTTCATAGCAGCCTGATTTATAATAGCCAGAAGCTGGAAAGAACCCAGATGTCCCTCAACAGATGAATGGATATAGAAAATGTGGTATATTTATACTATGAAATACTACTCAGCATTACAAACAATGAATTCATGAAATTCTTAGGTAAGTGAGTGGAACTAGAGAATGCCATCCTGAGTAAAGTGACCCCATTATAAAAGAACACACATGGTATACACTCACTGATAAACAGATATTAGCCCAGAAGGTTGGACTACCCAAGAATCAATTCATATATCAAATGATGCCCAAGAAGAAGGAAGGAGTGGCCCCTGGTCCTGGAAAGGCTCAATGTAGCAGTGTATGGGAATACCAAGACAGAGAAGTGGGAGGGGGTTGATTGTGGAACAGGGGGAGGGAAGAGGGCCAATGGGACTTTCGGGGAGGGGGAAACCAGGAAAGGGGAAATCATTTGAAATGTAAATAAGGAATATATCTAATTAAAAAATAGAAATTAATTAAATAAAAACCAAGGCAGGGAAATGAAGTGTCAATGCGAAATGGCAGTGAAGGAAACTTAGAAACTGATAGCACAACTGGAAAAGAAACCCTCTCTCATGGTCCTGAGCAATGTCACGCCGACGCTTGCTCTGTGTCTGCAGACGGACAGTGCTACGAGTACAAGTGGATGGCGAGTGCGTGGAAGGGCTCCTCTCGGACAGTCTGGTGTCAGAGGTCAGATGGCGTAAACGTAACAGGTAAAACCGACCACTGCTGTCGTTTCTCTAGATGCTCTCTTGGAATACATAAGGCAGCTGAATACGGAAGGACCCTCAGTTAGCAACACATTATTGGAATCAAGAAGGACACGGTGTATACATGTCTGGTGACCAGTGCTAAACTATTTTACTTTAAAATATTAAAATATCTCAAATTCTTTCTTTACTATCTCCTCTGGACAGTACCATTAGAATATATTTAACTGAAATACCACTTAATGTTAATAAATAAATATAAGTGATACTTTATAATAAATAAATCAAAGTGATACTTTAAATTTTCCATGGGGACTTTACACATTAACAAATTAGTATATGTGAAGAAAATGATAATTACTCCTCTCACTACTTTTGCTCTTGTGCTTTGAGGATGATGGAGAACACTGGAGTATGCATATATAAATATAATCTACTGAAATTAGCAAACCTAATATTAAGATATTTTATTAATTAATAGGGAAGATTTGTCAATAAATCCAATAAAAAGAAGAGAAACTTTAGACTAAGTATGTATTAAACAGCCTGAAAATTCTGTGAAAAAAAAGTCACAGTCAGAAATACAACTCTGCTTTGGACACATAAACACAAATTTAAAACATTTTCCATAATTATCATTTTTACATAGTTCTATTGTCCAGAATCTCCACTTCAGAAGCAGGAGGGGTATTGGCTGTCAGCTGCCCAGGGCACCTGCTGGCTTGGGACCCTTATTTCAACTCTTGCAAGAAAAACAAAGTTGTATGCATCAGGGTGCCCCTGAGTAAAGTCCACTTGTGATTTAACTTTCATATTTATTATGAGATCATAGGGCCTGCCAGGATCAATGTACTTCTTGGAAAACATCAACTTTTATATTGAATTTCAAGTGACCCAGGTCTATTGAAACCTAATTTCTTATTTCCACTCTATGAAAGCCAGAAGAGAATGTCAAATTATATTGTTATGAAGACAGAGTTGTGTATGTGACTAAAAGCTGTACCTAGAAGCCTTTGATAATAGCCTCTCCCAGTGGACATATACTATGTAATAGAAAAAAAACACCTACCAGGAAACTCTTTGCGGTCTGAACAGCATGATGGGGGTTGGGGGGAGGAAAACACTCAGCCATTTTAGGCAGTGGGCACAAAGAGCAGAGACGAGGCAATGTATTCAATCCAAACCAGGTGTTGGCGATGTCATTTACTTACCTCATATCCTGGAAATGAATATACTTCATTGTTTACGTGACTCAGAAGGAATTTAATAGCTTCCTAAAAGATTCTATTTGATTGAAGGTTTGGTTGATTTTTTTTCAAAAACAGATGCAAATGATATGTGCCTGTTTGTTTTCTTGTAACACTATTATTTTCCTACTGCAATTGAGACAGTTCGCCTAATGCAGAAATAAAATAAAATTTAAAGACTGACTGGTCAGTATAAATCACATTCTAAATTTCTTTTTTTATCTTTTAATAATTTTATTTATTAATTTATTTACTCAATAAGCTCTTGTAGATAAGGTATGTGTGCCAGGATTGGGTGTTTTCTTGTTATTTGATCTTTGCAGCATAGACATTTAGATATCTTTCTTGCATAGTCTTGCTTGATGGTGCATGACCATCACTTTTCTTTTGATCAAATCCTCCAATTAGAAACCAAAAGCAGAAAACAAGCAAGGTCACATTTCAGGGCTGTCCTGCCCAAGAGTTTATTCTGGAATGATCCTTAAAGGGCAAAAAGCCCAAAGTTCCTAATGAAATTGTTAGCCAGCCATTTCACGAATTTAGTACTTGTTAGAATTTCCAAAAGGATTCAGACTTCAAAGACAAGTGTGTATTTTTATCACAGCAAAAGAAGACATTTATTAAAATATGATTTTCTCTTCTGCAGGGGGCTGCCTGGTAGTAAGCCAGCCCGATGCCGACAGGTCTTGTAATCCACCCTGTAGTCAACCCCACTCATATTGTAGTGAGGTAAGTACACATTCATTACAAAGGACAAGCCACTTCAGTCATCCCACTGTCTCCGTTACTACCCCTTTTCCCAGTCCCCAAAGAGCCATGACTGGAGGCAGAAACCATCAGCTTCATAGCATCATTTTTTGTTTTAGATTAATTGAACAGTTCTTAATCCACTTGACTTATTTACCTTTAAAAAGACTTATCATGGGGGCAGGGGCGGGGGCAGAGTTAATGTAGCTAAGGCAACCATTAGACAAGCAAGGGGTCCCCAAGGAAAGAGTTAGGGAAAGGCTTGAAGGAGCTGAAGAGGTTTGCAACCCCATAGGAGGAACAACATCATGGACCAACCAGATGCCCCAGAGCTCCCAGGGACTAAGTCACCAACCAAGAAGTACACATGGTGGGACCCATGGCTCGAGCCACATATGTAGCAGAGGATGGCCTTGTAGGACTTCAATAGAAGGAGAGGCCCTTGGTCCTGTGACAGCTGTATGCCCCAGAGTAGGGGAATGCCAGGGCAGGGGTAGGGACTGGAAAAGGGGATAACATTTGAAATGTAAATAAAGAAGATATCTAATAAGGAAAATTTAAAAACAAAAAGGAAATTGCATGCGGTAAATTGTCTTTAAGATGCTTCCTGATGCTCTTTTCTCTGAGTAAGCCTAGTTGTCCTTTCTAAGACCACCTTGCATGTGTAGTGTATGCCTCCCTGTCCTCCTGCAGATGAAGGCATGCCGCTGTGAAGAAGGGTACACTGAAGTCATGTCCTCCAACAGCACCCTCGAGCAGTGCACACTTATCCCTGTGGTGGTGATTCCCACAGTAGAGGATAAAAGAGGAGACGTGAAAACCAGTCGGGCAGTTCACCCAACCCAAGCCTCCAGTAACCCAGCAGGACGGGGCAGGACATGGTTTCTACAGCCATTTGGGCCAGGTGAAGCAACCAGACACTGAACTCAAAATTGTTTACTTAGACATTCCACAAATACTGCAGTATATTATTTTAATAACCAAGGATTTTTTTCGTATAAATTATCATTTCTTAATCCATGGACTCATTTTTAACACTGCAGCTATCTTTATGTCTTTTTATTTTCATTGTAAACACAAGTATCCATGCCAAAATTCATATAAATAAAACTACTTGCTTCAAAAAAAAAAGATACCACTTTTCTCAAACCCATTCCTAAACTTGTAAGTATAATAAATATACACTGCACAAAGAAATGTCATAATGAAAATAATTAGAAAAATATGATGTCACTTAGAGATAAATAGGAGTGTAAAGGCATTCGGCATTCTCAGTATAATAATGCAGAGTGAGTGGTATGAACCTTTCATAAGGAGTGTGAGAAATGCAGGCCCGTGCCCAGAGCACTCGGCTGTTAGGGCAATAAATAGCATCCTCAGTTCCCTCAGAGGCTATGCTAGGGCCAAATATACAGAGGCAGTGGTGGAGCCTTCCTCTAATGATGTAATGACCCTGAGAGGCTGACCAGTCCATCGTTGTATTACAAAAGATACTCTTAGTATATAGCCAGGATTGAATTTGAACCCAGTGTAGGAATAAGACTGCAAGCTTGAAGGACTACTCTCTACTTTGCAGACGTTCCCTGCCTAACTGGGATAGGACACACTGTCTCCAGGTACAGAAACTGTCCTACCAGCGTTCCATAAGCAACACACATTCTGCCTCAGTCCCTCTCACTATGGAGGAATTCCATACAAATCCAGACATCACCAACTTCATAATTTCATCAGAAATGAGAAATAAGGAAAATTGGCATAGCTAGCATACCTCGATGGATGGCCATTAAGTAAAATCATTTTCCTTATACGAGAACCAAAATTGAATTTTTAAGGTGTTTTAAAAATGTGGGTGATTACCATTATCCATAATCACTCCTTTTATTAGATTCTTAGCCACACATACAATTGAGTTTGAAAAGCAGATTTGTCTGTAAAAATGTAAGAAACTCTCCTCTCGAAGTTAGGAGATCAAATTACCATTAGAAACTTGGAACTTATATCCAACCATCTCTGCACAAACAAGAACACCTTTTCTCAAGTTAAATAATTCTCTCCATTTTGTTTAATAATGTCCCCAAACATTTTTTGAATATTTGTCAAATAATTTTAACAGAAAAGTACAGCAGAAAAGATACCAGTAGTAGAATAGCTCTTTTGATTCTGAACTCATTTCAAAAAAGAAGGAAAAGAGAAGAGTAGTAGAAAAGAAGAAAAAAAGAAAATGAAAGAAAAGAAAAGAAAAGAAAAGAAAAGAAAAGAAAAGAAAAAAGAAAAGGGGAAAACGCTTTTTAAATCTCTAGGTTTAAAATGAAGTGATATTTAGAATATTCTCTGAACTTATTTCCAGCAAATGAGACTCTAACGAACAAAATACCTAGAACTAATTCTATCTGACACTTTTCAAATATTGGATAACTCTCCACAGGGTCTTTTTTGTCCACATTTCATTTTCATGCTCACACCGTATTGTGATATGAGTATTGCCCACATACATATCTGTACATACTGCCTGCATACTTCCATATTGGCTGCAGACAGTGTATGCTAATGTGAGCATCAAAGGAAGTAGGCAACATCATCCTAAACAACACGTTCAAAGTGTTGGACTTAGAGCATAGTCCTTCAAGGACAAAGAAGCCCCAAAGCTTCTAGAATAGTGAACTAGAATAGTGCCTGTCACAGGGATTGCACATCCCAGGAACGTTAGAAAAGACATATTCAAAAGTCCTGTGCTATGTTATTTTATGTGATTATCTCTGAAAATTCTCTTATTGTCGAAGCATACTCTAAGACTAGATAAAAGATTGTAATTGCCAAACAAAAAAGTTAGCATGTTACAAAACTGTTAAAATAAAAGTCAATGGTCAAATACTTATCTGCATTGATTCCTAGTTTCATGAATTTCTCGAAAGCTGTATTGTTTTGCATCTTTGATATATTATATGCCATTCCTGAAGTAGGTGGGAAAGTCAAGGTATATGTGCACAGAACAATACACATACTGAATTTGAGGTTGGAGTTCATATACAAAATTCAGACAGGAACTCAGTATCTGAATGCAAACACAATTTGTTGCTTTTTGACTCTTTCCATTGCTAATTCCCCTAGAATGCAGTGCTTTCTAACTCCTCCTGGATGCTTTACATTATTGGTAACTGCTTAGAAACAATGAGTTTGAGTCTTGAAGAGACCTGATCATAAGTTCAAGGAGTCATGTATGTTCCAGACTAATGTGAACTAATATCTTTTCTTCTTAGATGGGAGACTAAAGACTTGGGTCTATGGTGTCGCGGCCGGGGCATTTGTGCTGTTAGTCTTCGTTGTCTCCATGATTTATCTAGCGTGGTGAGTGTTTAAATATTTCAGAGTCTAAAGGGAGATGTAAGACAGTTATTTCAAAGAAAATTCTTTCAGTTGCCAGTAGCATAGGGACAGACTAGTGTGTGAAATATTGTGCTACATTTACTTCATCTTCACATAAAGTTCTAAATTAAAAAAAAAAACTTGAATATTAGAAAGCCTAAAATCTGTCTACCATATATAAGTCATTCAGATTGTGGAAATGAGTCACAACTGTTCTGGGTCATTTTTTCAAGATTTTTCTCATAAAGAAATGCCATAGAATGTTGGTTTCATGAATGTATCTATATATACATTCATACATACATACATACATACATACATACATACAAATATACATGTACTTTTTCTTTGGGAAAATGTTACAATAATTCTTAATCTTATTTAACTGTATTTGTAAATGTGCATTATTTATAAAATTTCTGAGACAAACACAAAATATACTATAAAATCACTTCTATCATGTCAACTAAGAAATTGGATAATTTGGCTTTTTATGAAATAATTAAATACCTTAAGACATCTTGAAAGTGTGAAACTGAAAGATCTTGAGGTCCTATTCTAAAAGGCACTGGGAAATGTAGGTGGGCAATTTAGATCTACCGTTTTGTTTTGCTTTGCTCTTTTCTTTAAAACAATAATATTTAAAATGAACGACTGACTTTTTTTTTCAAATTTTCCTGAATTTCCTACAGCAAAAAGCCAAAGAAACCCCAAAGACGGCAGAACAACCGCCTCAAACCTTTAACCTTAGCATACGATGGAGACGCTGATATGTAACATTGTCTATTCCTGGACACAACCAGACTTGGCCTTTTCCCTTCATAGTAGACACCCAGAGGCCAGAGTACCAGTATTCAAATGTGTGAGTTATAATTAACTTTAACTGTTATGAACACGATCATTAAGAAAAAAGAGAAAATCCTACTCCCTCTGGGAATATTCGCGACAGTACCACTGACACATAGAGTCAGCTCTGAGAATTCTAAGAGATGCAGTGGAATGCATGCTGTGTCCTGAGAGTTTTGTGGCATTGTTTCTGAAATCTACCCAATTACAAAAAGAAAAACAAAAACAAAAACAAAACTCACTTTGATCTCTAAATTATAGTGAGGAAATAGGCCAACTGGGAAGCCAGATGCAAGACTGCTTGCAGCACTAACCTACCGAACTTTCTAGCATGAAGAGTTCATACCTGAAGGCTTTGCAAATCTACACCTAACCATAACAACATGTATACTCGATTGAATGACTTACATTATGATGTCACCTTCTATACTCGCAACTTTTAACAGTGAAGAAGATGTAAGGCCTATGCTAGGCAGAAAACCCATCGAACAACTTAGCATCTTCATGGTTGATGGTAGCTTTTATTGGCCTGCATTTCAGAGACAAACTCTTTTATAAGACTTTACTCTTGTCTCTCTCTAATGTGTAAATGCTGGACTTGCTCTAGCCTTAGAAGAAGGGTTGTCAAGTTCAGTATTTTATAGTGGTTATTGTCTGGGAAACAAATATGCTTGTGTTAATACCTTTCTACTTTCCCTGGTTACACACTGGTTGCCTACACCTTTTTTGCTATATGGAAGGCACATTTTGCACTATATTAGTGCAGCGAGATAGGCACTTAACCAGTATTGCCATAGAAACTGCCTCTTTTCATATGAGATGAAGACAACTGTGCCAAGAGTGCTGTGGAGACATTTGCAAGCTTTTGTCCACTGAAGAGAATTAGTTTCAGAGAATTGGTAATGGGATCAAATCTTCTGTTACACGTCCTGTTGACGCTCTTCCCTCCTGCTACAGCTGCCATGAAATTGACAACATGGCAATAATACAAGTGTTGAAGTCCCTAGCCCAGACCCGAACATCCAAAATGGAGAACCCCTCGGTTGGGTTGCGGTTGTTCTTGGAAGGCTGTTTATGACAAGATTTATATATTTGTTATCTTTGTTTTAAAAAAAAAAAAAAAGAAGAAGAAGAAGAAAAGCAAAGAAAAAAAGGACTGGTTGTCTTCCTAATTTTGAGTAGATGGAGAAAATAGTGTATCAATGATTTTTCTAACAAAAAGTAATCAAAATTATTTGTTAGCTTTCCTGTCTCCCTGATTTGCTTTCTCGGTGTGAGGTAGGCATTCCGTCTTTCAGGCAGTATTTCATACTCATGCCCTTTTGCCCTTCTCATGGTTGAAATCTGAATTAGTGTGATTTATTAAAATATAAGATATAAGAAGAAAAGAGTGAATGATCTTGTCTAGAGCTTGCTTAAAAAAATCTAGAGCAATGGTCATAAGCCTTAAAAGCAAAAGACCAAACTGGAAATGTTTTCAGTCAGGTCTTTAGTTCAGCTCAGAACACTGCCTCTGCGCAATGCTTCCAGAGAAGTCAGCAGGAAAACACCATTTTCCGATAGAACTTAACTTCCACAGGAAGACAGCCAGCTACATTTACATGTCTTAGTTTGCTGACCTGCCTTATACTCTAGATATGGCTTTAGAGCTAGCTCTACATTATATCATCATTAGCTTCCAGTCACTTACTCTCTGTCTATTGAGTGTGTTTAATTTCACAGGTGACAATTCATAGTCATTAACTTATGATTGTTGGGAAATGAACTCTGTGTTCACTGGTGAAACCCAGGAAATGCCACCATGGAATATTGCTCACCTCTTCAGAAAAGGGAAGCTAATCTGTGTCATGAGAAAGCACTCACATATTTCTGGCAATAAATATATTAGCCTCTGGGAGAATGGGGACCATCATGCTTTTCAATCTTTTAAACACGGTAAACGTGATTTTTTTATTCATTTCATTTTATTATTATTTTTTTAACCTGAAACATGCCTGTATTGCTGGAACTGTAGTTTTGTTAGTGAGGTATTGGCCTTCACCGGCTGTGTTTGAGCTCCCTCTGCTGTTCATTAGAACAGCCTTTTCTGCCAAGATTAGAAATGAATTCTGAATAAGAGGATATGGTAATCTCCCAAATGAAAACTCTGTATATATAATTCAATATGAACACAACATGATGAATGCTTCTTACTTACGCTAAATGTAATGCACTAAATGATTATGCCATTTCAAAGAGAGCAGATCGCCAAGGATTTTGTTGAAGTAAAGCATTAAAGAGGAAGGAAAAATAATATTGATATTCTGAAACTGTAATCTCTCTCCCTCCCTCTCTCTCTCTCTCTCTCTCTCTCTCACACACACACACACACACACACACACACATACACACACACACACACACACACACACACACAATCAGTCTTCCAAATAATCTTCAACTTGAGCTCTTTGAATAAAATAAGCTCAGTCTGTCCAAAATAGTTGAATCACGATCTCTGTGGGCAGTTGAAAGTTTTTAATAATCTGATGAGGTATGAGCAACACTTAGCAATCTTGAGATAGGAAATAAAATAGGATAATTTTTCTTAACCAAACTACACTTAAGGCATTTTATAAAATGTGATTAAATATAAAAACAAATTAATATTCTCCTATCCAGGATATGGTAACGAAATCAATTAAGAAATCAAAAATTTTAAAAATTTTGTGAAGATAGAAAATGTTTATGAATAATTAATTATATTTAAAATACTATATTCATGTGGGAGAAACATATTTGATATTCATTATTAGGATAAATTAATACTGCGTCATCTGTTGCTAGAAAAGTGGGGAAAAGAATGTATACATTTGGATAATTAGGACAAGTGGAAGGTTATCGTATTCATATACAGATCTCTCTATTGAGTTTATAGGGAAATAAATGCTGGAATTTTCCCAGAACTTCATTGTCAGGAGGGAAATCCTGGAAACCTGTTAGATGATTCTTTTTCCTTTCCAAAGCAGTCTGTGGGCAGGAAGAAAACAAGGAGGCAGGGAGGGAGGGAGGGAAAGAAGGAGAGACACAAGGAACAATGGACGAAGGAAGGAAGAAAGGAAGGAAGGAAGGGAAATTTTCTACTTGGTTTTAAAGAGAGTGAACAAAAGCAGACATTTAGAGAATGTGGCTGGATTGTCCCATGGCTGATTCCCCTCAAAAGGGACCCATTTGCCTATTCATCAGTGCCCATCCAATATGCTGACTATAATAAACTCTGTTTCGAAGCCTACATTCTTTGAATGTAGCTTAAGCCAATTAAAAAGGAGTATGTTAAAGCATGTCTTTAAATTATATAATAAAGCACAAATTGCTTATAACAAGGCATATGCATTACATTTTACATGGAAGACACCTTTCAGGGCACTTAAAATTAGTAACGGCTTTTGTATACACAGGTCGCTAAGACATCCAAAAGAAGAAAAGCATGCTTTGTGAAAGCTACTTGCCCTGGTATACATCACTATAGATTCTTTATAAGTGTGCTTAGAACTTTTCCACAGGGACTTTAAGTGTCAGGATATGCTGTGAAGAGTAGCAGTACTTACTGTGGCTTAATCAGAACCATTAGGTTCCTGAGTATTTCAAGATCAAGCCATTGCTTATGAAGAAAGAGAGCATCTTCCCACACATGTGTCCATGTCCTCTAGCGTACCGTATCCTTGGTCCTGGGTGACACTTTCTCTGCCTAGCCTCTCAAATTCTATTCTGATTGTTTATGGCCTTGGCTGCCTTGCTCCAAACCACCTTCCACTAAACATGCCCAAAAACTTATAAGGAAAACTGCAGTATAATTATTAACTCATAATTATACTGCAGTTTACCTTCTGGTCTAGGCAGACAGTAAACCTAGAAATATCTAAAGCAAGCAACCTTGCCACTGGCAAAAACCTGCTTTAAACTACTGTACCTGGCTATAAGTTTTATTGTTCGTTTTTGTAGCTGTTTAGCTTTCTTTTATTTCTATAGGTAATAATTTGTGTTTTTATCGAATTCTGAGCTTCAATAAGCTCCCAGGCTATTTTTCTATAATCTGTGTTTATTTTTAAAAGTAAACATTTAGATTCCATTTCTGGTACTTGTTCCTGCCAATTTTTTTTTTCACTGAAATATGAGGAAAGCAGGATCTATTGCTGTAAAATATAATTATTCCTATTGAAATAAAACCATCAGTTATAATGTAAATATTTTTATTTAAATGGGATATGCTTGTCAAAGCAATGACTAAAGAATAAAGAAGAGTCATGCACATGACATGTCAAAGGAAGACTAAAACTAAAATCTTTGGTATGAAAATGTCAAATCTTATTAGCCAATATCCTCTTTTTTTTCTTTTTTTATTATTATTTATTTTCTCTCATTTTTCTACACTCCAGATTTTAGGTCCCTCCAGGTCCACCCTCTGACTGTTCCACATCCCTTATCTCCTCCCTGCCCCCCGTCTTCACAAGGATGTCCCCACCCCTTACATATCAGCACAAAAGCCTGTATCTATCAGTAGTGAACAGAAGAGAGAACCTCTTTCTAGGAAGATTTAGAGTCAGAATAGATTTGCAAAATCATGCTTGCCTAATGTCCTGGAATCTTGTTATTTGTAAGTGTTTTCTAGTTCAAATGCCTTCTGTCCAGTTCCCCTTGTAGGACTGAGGATGAGACAGACCAGGAGCCCTTCAAAGTCTATAAGAACTCCTGCAGAGCATACCTAAGCCCTCTGAGTCTAGTTTGGGCTTGAGAACAGAACTCCCTGTTCTTTATGTCATAATTTCCCCCCTGGTCCTACCTTCAGATGTCTTGGCTGATGTCCACAGGAAGTATGGACCCAGCAACTGGTTCATCTTTGTTTTATTCATTTTTTTTGTTTGCTTAGTGGTTTTGTTTTGTTTTGTTTTGTCAGCAAGATATTTTGCAGTGTGATAAAATCGTTCTTTTTAATGGAGACAGTGAGAAGTGGTTATCTACAATGTTAAATGAAAAAAAATGTTAAACAGATAGTGTTAAATTTGCATTTTTTATTCTGCTCTGGAATAACACCTGGAAATGTCTGAAGGAAGCAACCTTGCCAGTGGGCAAAAGCCTCCTTTACTTACACTATAAATGTCGATCAGTTTTATTGTTCTGTTTTGTAGTTGTTTTGGGTTCCTTTCCTTTATGTAGGTAATAATTTATATTTTATCTAATTCTGAGCCTCAATAAGCTCTCTGGCTATTTTTTGTATACTGTGTGTTTATTATTTTTAATTAAACACTTAGATTTAATTTCTGGTACTTTTTCCTGCCCGTTTTTATTCACAGAAATTTGAAGTTATCAGTATGTACGACTGTAAAATTTAATTTTGTCAAGTTTATAATCTATTGTTCTTTAAATTTAAATTATGTTGCTCTAAGTGAGCACTCTTTTATTAATTTATCTACCTGAATATTTATTTTGTTGGAGTAAGGAGCTAACTGTCTGTGAATCTTTTGTTAATATTTCTTTGTAAATTGTATAATGTAATTTATTATTTTAAATTATGCATACTTCTTTTCTAATGCACAAAATATCTATGTACGAGGAACTGCAGGTTGGCAAATACTGTCACTAAGCTTATGCAGCTAACGTGGACGGCGTGTGGAGATGTAATGTGCTTTTCTACATTTTCATATGGGTTATTTGTAAATATCTATATTGCTGACAGACATAAATCCAGAAGTCATTTTCATTCTAACTGTGTGTGGCTCTGTGTTTCATTTGTGTCACCTACTTCTTGTGCGTGGATAAAAACACTTATTTGGTGAGTACCCATATCCTACCTTTCATTGTTTTCTTTTTGTGATCGGTTTGCAATTCCAATACAGAAAGTTTGGGAAATTCAGATTTCTCTTAAAAGGTCAGCTGTTGAGCCAGCTGAGACCAGACGACGTGTCATGGTCCCTAGGCCTCTCTGTATTTGGTCAGCTAACAGGATGGGTAATCAGGACAGCACACAGAACAGCTCTTCCTTCTGCACAGACTAAGCTGTGTCTGTCCACAAAACAAACGAACAAAACCCCTGACAGGCAGGCTACTTCCTGTGTGCTATGTATTTCCTATATGGCTCACTTGCCTCTATGATGTGCTCACCCTGGAGCACGGCACTACAGGGGCTATTAAAACCCACTAAATCCCAGATGCCCCGCCCCTTACCGCCTCTCCCTAGAACTATTCCTGCACGTCTCCAGTCAGATGCCACCTCTTCTGAGAAGTTTGCTGTGACTGTACTCTCTCTACTCTCACGCTTCCCTTACTTTGCTTTAGTCAGTGTTTATTTTCTTTTTACTTTGCTTGCTGGTGCCCCTACCTCTACTTCTACACATGGGAGAGGCCAGTTCCTCATCTGTTTTATACCTTGCTAGGAATGATGAGCCACACATAGTAAGAATAATAAATTAGCAAATACCTGATTGATGGAAACGGAAAGAACAGTGAGCTGCAGAGCTAAGGGATAGCGTGTGGCTGAGCACAAACATCAGAGCAAGAAATAAAGAGGACCCTAGGGACAGGAGAGGATAATACATCCAAAACTACGAGGTATCGGCGCTCCCGTGCAAGAAGGTAACAAGGGTTCAGAGACCAGAGAATTCCTTCAAAGTTCCAAGTTTTTTATACTCTACTGTCTGGAATACTGTACATTTTCCATTTTTATTTGCCAAGGGTATATAATATAACACTTACTTGCGGCATAGAGAGAACAGAAGCAGATCGAGCTAGCATGGCTGAGGTTGGCACTACAGAGCTATGGGGAGTTAAGCGTATTCCAGTGTCACTGGTTTGCTAAACAACGCTGAAAACACAGTCTGTAGAAGAGCGCTACTGTACTTACCTCTGGGGTTTAACTCAAAAGCATGGCTAAGTCCACTGTGACTGGATCAGAGCCCTCAGATTATTGGAAAATGAATGAAGGTGCAATTGAAAATCTCATAAAAGAAAAGCCTTTATTCCAGACTACAAAAGAAGTCTGATTGTACTATTCAGTTTCAAAATAATTTATTTTTATGTTAGTGGTAATTAAATTATGTGATATTTGTTTCAATGAAAAAGACAGTAGAAAAAAACAAACAAACAAAACACTGCCAATCAAAGTGATTCCCAAACCCCCCCCAAAAAAATTGCTTCGGAAGTATAGAGGGGGATATTCAATACCTACAAAGTGCACCAATCCACCAAGGAATAACTCCATCCTATGTTATGAAAGCAATGGTGTGACTTCTTTGAGAAGTAAAATGAGTTTCGAAATGGGAATCAGCTGCTAAGTCCAGAGGGCGAGGTGAAAGACAAAGCACCCGTGTCAAGGGAGAGGGCGGGCCCACGTCTGTTTCTCATAACCACAACTCGTTGACAGAGAACCCTGTCAACCACATCCCCAGTGACCCGCCTCCTGACAGCCGATGCCTCGCTGTTCACTTCACAGCTTTTCGTTATGAAAGAGCCCCCTTGTTCCTCCTGGCCCCTGGGTTTCTTTTTTACACTATTTATCACATTGTGATAAATTTCTTCACCTAAGAGTTCCAGCCCTTTCCTCTGATGACCCTTTGCTGCGTGGGTGGGGTGTGGCTTGAATGGGGAGATCAACAATGAAGCATCCTGGATGGAGAGGGAGGCTGGGTGAGCATAGGAAGACCTGTCATTCCAAGAGGGTGAGGAGATCACAGGAAAATCAAATTAAAAATTGCTCCATATAATGATGGATAAATGGACAGTCTGAGACTGGATCAGGCAGTGATCCTGACAGAATTACATACTGCAAGATCATGTGGAAACATTTGTTCATCAAGAAAAACTAACAAAGTCTTTGGTGCAATTCCCTTCAATCTAGACATCATGTGGCTTTCACAAAGGATTACTGAGCAGAAACAGTTGAATGCAATTACAGACTCATATTCAAAGCACATGTAGCAATAGCTTAATACAATATCCATTTTTTATTGCAAAGCCATGTGGAGGGACAACCCGTTGGTGTGCGAGTAATGAGAGTAACAGGAACACCGGAAGCTTCCTATCTAACCAGGTCTGTTATGAAAAGGAAACAGAGGACAGCAAAGGCAATTGATTTGGTGAGGAGATGACCCAATAGATTAGAAAACAAATGTTAATCATCTCTTACCTTGCAAACATAAGAAGTTTAAATTTCATGTTTTAATGGCAAAAGAAGTATTAATCAGCTTAAGTCAGGAAGAAACAGTGTCAACACTATATTTATTTAAAAATATAGCCTTTGACGTACTAATTCCACTTCTTAAATCTTCTAATCCATACAAATATATGACGATAAAAGGACACATGAGAAAAAGGGGAGGAGAAACGGCGTTAGCAGGATAACACACCGTGTATCTGTATTTGTACATTACGTGTGCGAGCGTGTGAGAGAGAGGAGAGGTGAGTGGATGGTGGTGTGGAACGTCCACACGGTGATAGCGCTAGCATGATAATTATTGTAGCAAGTTTATTGCTGCCGAATTGTAAAAGCCTAGGAAGAGGCAGACATAACAAAAGGTTTTGGTGCACAATCACAAGTAAGGAATGAACTGGGAGAGAGTGGAAAGGAGCCACTGGGGAAGGGCCAAGGTTGGGGTGGGGCTGCAGAGAGCTGCAGGGGAGAGGAGTGGGTAAGAACACAGCGTGACACATTTGTGTGACTGTGCATGATGAATCCAACACTTCATGCTAGCCCGGGATTTTAGGTCAAAATTAAATATGGTATACCAATAATACAAGATCTTGGACATAAGGATCATTTACCTTCTGTCTTTACCTGAAAGAACGGTTCATGAGAATTCCCAGAACACACACTAACAAATTCTCAGTTATGCTTTGTTAATGATGATGAAGACATTTAGCTTCTAATTTATAATCTATATGTGTATACATATACATATATGTATACACTATATACGTATACATACACTAACTTAATTCTGTGGTGTGGGCGATGAAACCTTTCTTCCCAACTTATGCCCATATCACTTACTGTAAATAGAAGAACCACTGATTGGAAACTCACCCAAAGAGTTTTGACATAGGATGAAATTCAAGAATATTTCCTTGTAAAGCTGACTTTAAAAGCAATCATAACTGAGGGTCCTTCAATATGAATAAAGGAAAAATGTTGACTCTCAGTCTTTGGAGTAAGAAACATTTTTCAACCTCAGTCCTTATTTATAATAATAGCCAGACGCTGGAAAGAACCCAGATGTCCCTCAACAGAGTAATGGATACAGAAAATGTGGTACATTTACACAATGGAATACTACTCAGCTATTAAAAAACAATGAATTCACAAAATTCTTAGACAAATGGATGGAACTAGAAAATATCATCCTGAATGAGGTAACCCAATCACAAAAGAACACACATGGTGTGCACTCACTGATAAGTGGATATTAGCCCAGAAGCTCAGAATACCCAAGATACAATTCACAGATCACATAAAACTCAAGGAGGAAGAAGACCAAAGTGTAGATGCTTAGATCCTTCTAAGAAGGGGGTGCAAAATACCCATGGGTGGAGATACAGAGACAAAGTGTGGAGCAGATGCTGAAGGAAAGGTCATCCAGAGCCTGCCCCACCTGGGGATCCATCCCATATACAGTCCCCAAACCCAGACACTATTGCGGATATCAAGAGGGCTTGCTGAGAGGAGGCTGATATAGCTGCCTCCTGAGAGGCTCTGCGAGGACCTGATAAATATAGAAGTGGATGCTCACAGCTATCCATTTTACTGAGCCCAGGCTCTCCAATGGAGGAGCTAGAGAAAGGACCCAAAGAGCTGAAGTGGTTTTTAGCCCCTTAGGAGGAACAACAATATGAATTAACCAATAACCCCAGAGCTCCCAGGAACTAAACCACCAACCAAAAAGTACTCATGGAGGGACTCATGGCTCCAGCAGCATACGTAGCAGAGGATGGCCTTGTTGGACATCAATGAGAGGAGAGGCCCTTGGTCCTGTGAAGGCTTGATGCCCCAGTGTGGAGGTATGCCAGGACAGGGAAGAGGGAGTATGTGGGTTAGTGAGGAGGGGGAGGGGGCTGGAATAGGGGGGTTTCAGAGGGGAAACAAGGAAAGGGGATAACATTTGAAATGTAATAAAAGAAAACATCTAATTAAAAACAGCCAAAAAAAGATATTAGGATTTAAATATAGATTTTTGGATATTATATGCACATATGTGTATGGAAACACAAAAATACATATACTTTCTAGTATTAAACTACAGGTGAAGAGAAGATGAAAGAGAAAAAACTGATGGACTTTATTAATAATTTAGGCAATTCTCTTATATACTGAGTATCAAATTATAGTATTATTAATATAAAAACTATTACAACTGGACAGCCATTGAAATGGTGCAGAGGGTAAAGAACCTTTATCCCAAAGCCTAATGTCCTGATCCACGTAGTAGAAGGAGACAGCTGATTCCTGAATATTGATTTATAATCTCCATGTGTGTGGTGTGATATGTGTGTGGGTACATAGACCCACATATACAAAACACACAAGCGAAAACCAAACAATAAATACATACATGTAAAAATTTATTTTAAAATTATATCAGTTAATATTTTAATTGATACAGAACAGGAGCTAAGAGTCATATTTCCCTTTCATTTCTTCTTCCTTAGAATTTTAATTAATTATTTATATCACTTTTGTTTTATTACAGCCTTTTTTATCCATACTTTGTTTTCATTGATTTTCCTGCAATTTTGCCTACAGTCCTGACTTTGCCATTTTCCACTGTATACTTTTGGTCTTTAGTATTCCTATATCTCACATACTCCAGATCTTAGGAGGTGTAGGATTTCTGGACTAATATAAAATAATGAAAGGCAGCATGAGTTGCTTTTAATACCTTCTGAAAAATAGTGTGCAGTTCTTTTTGGCTTTTTTTTTTTACCATACCTTTAAAAAAGAAAATTAAAACTAGCTGGCTCATTGTTGCAAATGAGAGAGCCAACTTTCAACATGTCAAAAGAATAGCAACACCAAAGAGGAGGTACCTGGCAAAGTGGCAGTTGCCTGAGGTTAAACTTAATGGGCTGAAAAAGAAGGCTTCTGTGCCATTAGGGAGAGCAACTGGGGAAAGGCAGCTCTTTCTGTCTGTGATGGTCAGTGCTTACCAGAAAATGAACAGCTTGTCTGGACTCAAGGAAACACCAAGATGGACACAGAGGCCTGATAATTGTCTTCCTGATTACAGATCCATTTTCAATGATTGAAACTAATCAAAAAGGTGGGGAAAGGGGTCCAGGAATTTGCATCAAGCCCTCAAAGGAAAAGTGACAAAAATTCTTATCTATGTATCTCACACTGCACTCTATTATAACTTGACTATTACAGGCAAGAGCAGTAAGTACATGAGCAGTTTCTGTCTTCCACCCAGAACTATCTAGAAGAAGTTGAGAAATAATGAGCCACCTGATGTTTATGGTTGGTCAGTCGAGTGCAGATGAAGTTAGGATGCTATTCACCAGATGAAAATGAATTAGCATGGGCTGGAGAGTTGGCTCATTGGTTAAGAGCACTGACTGCTCTTCCAGAGGTCCTGCGTTCAATTCTCAGCCACCACAGGGTGGCTCACAACCATCTGTAATGGGACCTGATGACCTCTTCTGGTGTGTCTGAAGATAGCAACAGTATACTCACATACATGAAATAAATAAATTAATAAATACATTTAAAAAATAGGTGATCCTATTTGGAGAGATGGCTCAGTGGTTAAGAGCACTGACTGACTGCTCTTCCCAAAGGTCCTGAGTTCAATTTCCACATGGTGGCTCACAACCATCTGTAATGGGATCTTATGCCCTCTGCTGGTGTGTCTGAAGACAGCAACAATGTACTTACATATAAAATAAATAAACCTTTAGGGACAGGCAGTGGCACACGCCTTTAATCCCAGCACTTGTGAAGCAGAGACAGGCAGAACTTCTGAGTTCAAACCAGCCTGGTCTACAGAGTGAGTTTCAGGACACCCAGGATTATACAGAGAAACCCTGTCTTAAAAAAAAAAGAGGTAATAAAGAAAATGAATTAGCTTTAACATTTCCCAATTGATTCAATAATATGATAGCCCTGAATAAGTTGTTTATAGCATCAAAGAGATTACAGAGAATTAAATATAAGTAAGCACTTGATCAAAGCCATGTGGTTGATGACATATCAGAAAATCTAAACCACATTAATAGATGTGGTGTAATTACTTATTGGGCACAGACAATAGAATGTACTGTCTAACTCTCTACCTTGCTGTTTATTGTAAATAATAGTTGGCCCTGATAAGTACCAGGAAAAACAGACGTTGAAGACATAGCAGGAAAGAAACAATATATGAAACCTGATTTCATGGAGCATACATTCTAATAAGGGGAATTTGACAAATAAGTAAAGGCATAAAGGAATGCATTGTGCTGACTGGTGAAATACCATCAGGGAAAGTGAAGTATGGTAAAAGTCATAATAACTGCTAGAATGTGGAGACAGGTCACATGATACAGATATATTGAGAAAAATATTGGTTGAGAGAAATAGAAATGTTTGTACAAAAACAGAGAGGAAACATGATTTACTCACTAGAGACTTGCACAGCCTAACGTGAAGGAAAAAATTCTGCCAACCATCAATGGTTGGTTGTTCAATGAGGAAGCATCCCCCACCATCTTCTTTGACATATGTTGTATGATGCTATTCCTATCAGAAACTTTGTGGAGAAGGGCTACACTGAGAGAGGCAAAAGTTCAGGATCCAAATCACCCCAGCCTTCTAACACCATAGAAATCTCCTTTGTCTTCTTTAGACACATATTTCTCCTGATATATTTGCAGAGATATATGTGCAGCAGCATGCTTGTCACCACACAATTCCATATGTTAGAAATCCTGAACGAATACTCCAGCATTGGTAAGTTCTATAAACCTGATTGTGACATCACAGACAGTGCTCAAAATACATGTGAAATCATTTCAGCACATTCAAAGAAATATGCAAAATTCACACAAGGCAAATTATAAAGGTTTTCAACATGACTGTAATGCAGACTGTTTTTTTTTTAAGCTCAAGGACACTCTTAATCAGAATATCAGAATTTGAAGAAAAATCCCATGGCAAGCAAGCTGTAAATCTTGGCTGCTGCTTGAAGGAGGAAGTCAGAGAAGAGAAAGAAAATAACATGTCTTTTGAGTTAAGTTGACATGGAGATCAGTCATCTGACATGCTACTTTATGGAAAGAGTGGAGGGCAAGGGGTTAGGGGATCCCCAAGTGTTAGTAAAAGCATTCTGAGAAAAGGGGTATAATAAAGAAAAGAAAAAAGTACACTTTTCTGATGAACCAGAAACTTGAACAGATTCAAGAAGTGTCCTGGTTGTAGCTCTATAAGATGCTGCCAGTGAAGAACTGTTGACAGTGAAAATACCCAGTGAAGGCATAAGTTTTTTGCAACCTACTTTTAATGATGGTTCAGCCTCTCTGCTAGCCCACCACCTAGCAGAGGTAGTAGAAGAGAAAAGTTATTAGGATATGGGGGAAGTGAACCTGTTTCACAATAGTTCTTTGGGGACAAGATAAGTCTTCTTTCTCAGCAGTTCAGTACTGTAGCAAACACCAAATATGACTCAGTAGCTGCAGATCAGTGCTCTAGGCAGGCAGACACCACATAGGAACCAGCAGCTATAGTCCAGCCCTTTAGGCAGGCAGACACCTGGTAGGAACCAGCAACTGTAGTTCAATCCTGAAGATACCGCAAGGCTTCCCAGCTGGCCTGAGGGCACTGATACTGCAAACTAAGGCAAGAACCCTACAAGCAGTTCTTGGGTAAGTTTCTCTTGATGGCATCATTACTACAAGTTGATCCCCACAATGCAATACTATGTAAGGTGAACCAATACATATGAGTGGTCAGCAAAGAGTAGCAAGGCAGAGCAAACCAAAGCAAGGCTCAGTGCTCCTCTCTATCAAGCATTCTTTCATGTGTTTGCTATATCAAAACAGCCTTTTACCTGTGTCTGCTTCAGGAATACATTCTTTCCACAGTTTGCTCCAGCAAAACATCATTTGATACAACTCTCCAAAGAAACCTTAACTTTCCTCTTCAACCGAGGCTACCAAACAGTTGGCACAGTAAAACAGACTGTGGAGTGGCCTCATAGCAGAGCAGAATATACAAGGAAACTTAAAGAGATGGTGGGGTTTGGATAGTCTCCTAAAAGCAAGGCGCCCTTGTCCCCCTGGTGTAATATATGGTTTCTCTTCTAAAAGGCAGAAAACAATGAGACTCCCTTCTTCATTTTTTACAAAAGTACAAATTAAATACTATGCATGCACTTAATATATTCTGTAAATATAACTATTGGTCTGATATCCTACTAAACAGAGACATCGATATTGCTTGGGAAATATTAATATTATATCATAGAGTTTGATCTTAAAGAGCTACAAGCTGAAAATTATTCAGCAGCCCTGGAGACTCGAAACTATTTCACTGATTTGGGAGATATGAAAATGAGTCAAAAATAAAAGAAAAAAATAACAAGTGTAGAAAGAATAAGATAATGTCTCCACAGAGGTTAGCATGATCACAGCATGACTTTTCTTCCTTCCTCTCTCCCTCCTTTCTTCCCTCCTTCCTTCCTTCATTCCTTCCTTTCTTTTTGTTTCCTTCCTTCCTTTCTTCCTTCCTTGCTTACTTATTTTCTTTCTTTCTTTCTTTCTTTCTTTCTTTCTTTCTTTCTTTCTTTCTTTTATCCCCACCTCACTCCATAAAATGGTTTTAGAAAAAGAAATCTCTAATGAGGCTAACTTTGACAGTGTGATCCTCCTGCCTCAGTTTCTCAGGTGCTAAGATTACAGCATGTAACACTACACACTGCCTACTGACAATTTAATTAGCATGTGACACTATGTGGTTTTCGAACTGGCTAACAGGAGCTATCTAAAATAGCTTCCCAGTAGCAAGGTGTCACACACAGGCAATAATTTATTCCCAAGTTTCTGATGTACAGAAATTTCAAAGCAATAATAATTTAACATAGAAAGAGAGAAAAAGGAGCAATTAGATGAGAATATAATTAGCTGCTCTCACTCCAAATTAAGGGGTTATAAAATAGGATCTATCAAGAAAGTTCTAGAGATTAATTAACCCTGGAGTAGAAGTGTCTGAGAAGATGTGCCAAATAGCACTGAGTATATCACCCAGAGTTTTTCTCCACTGACAGAACAATAAAACTTATGCTTAAATAGAAATAGGGAAAAGACATGCTTAACAACAACAAAAAAAACCACCTAGAGATGGAGTTCAAATTAGAAGATGCAAGAGCTTGTGTAAATTAGCCAAGGTTGCTTTGGGGGAATACTGACAAGATCCCCAAAGATCAAGCTGACCCAGTCTTCACTCTTGTTTTCAGCCTTAAGTCATTCTGACACAAGTTCATTAAGTGATGGTGGCTGTGTTCTATGGTACACAGCAGGGAGACAAGACCATCGCTGAGACAAGACCACTGCAGGATTGATTGGAACACTGACTCATTTACATCATCAGAAATTTAAGTTCTTGGACCTCTTTGATTTTGTTCTGAAGGCAGGACCTGGTATGGATTGGGCCCTCACCCATGCTAGACAAGTGTCTAACCACAGAGCTACAATTTCAGCCCTGTGGCTGTTATGTTTTGAATATGCCTATATTACATCAAAGAGACTGTATTTATAACAATACCTTACTACATGATAGCCTGAAAAGTATATTGATATCTCAGAAAGAAGAGCAAATTATATATTAGAGATAGAAAGAATAGCACAACAAATAAATGGCAGAAGCAAAACTAACAAAAAAAACAAACAAATTAAAACAAAAACAAAAAACAAAATAATAACAAAAACTATCTCAGGTCCTATTGGTTTGGTGCTCTCTCAGGCTAGCTGAAGTAAAAAACAAGAAGTCATAGAGATATTTGGGTAAACCTGTGCCTTAGTAATTTAGCTATATAAATTTGTCAGAAAAGTCAGTAAGAATGAGAGTATAAACTAGTGTCCCACCAGGAAGCCTCCCTGTGTCATTTTAGTGCATCAGCAACCATGTTGGATGAAATCTGTGTGCTCTTTGTATGATCCCCTTGCATGTAGAGAATCCTTCATTCTACATAGACCGCACTAAGCAAACTCAGGTGGACTTTGAGAAGAATTAAGGAGGAATCAAGAAACTACATCTTTTTTCTTTGACCCTTATCTACTTATTTACACTGATCCATGAAGATCCTGTGAAGCCACCTAAGCTAAAAGCACATAACCCTTCTAGAAGCTAAGATCGGACATTTGCATTTGACCTCCAGCTTATATACCAATACCTAGCTATCCAACAGCTGGTGCTGTCTGTTGTCAACATGTAGCATTGTGACATGATGTGACTCTAAAGGGGAAGGTAGGGAGCCATGATTAGCTCTAATGTGTACAGGTAGTCCCCTCCTAGCCTCCCTCCTCAGTGAATAACGTCAACATCTTACACATCTAGGCCAGCCGTGATGGTTCTGTACATTGCATCTTTAAACTACATCTTGTTTGAGTTATTCTTTTCATTTCCATTTAATGGTTAAATGCAAAATATATTATGAATATAAGATATTATCTATATTCAGAAATGTTAATAACATGAAACACTTAATGGCCATTTCCCCCAAAGAAAGGGGGACATGCCATGCTTTATCATTTTTAAAGAAAATGGACAACTCCAAGTGGATCAAGGACCTCCACATAAAACCAGACACACTGAAACTATTAGAAAAGAAACTTGGGAAGACCCTGGAGGACATGGGCACAGGGGTAAAGTTCCTGAACAGAACACCAATAGCTTATGCTCTAAGATCAAGAATTGACAAATGGGACCTCATAAAATTACAAAGTTTCTGTAAGGCAAAGGACACTGTCAGAAGGACAAAACGGCAACCAACAACGTGGGAAATGATCTTCACCAACCCCACATCTGACAGAGGGCTAATATCCAATATATACAAAGAACTCAAGAAGTTAGACCCCAAAGAACCAAATAACCCTATCAAAAAATGGGGTACAGAGCTAAACAAAGAATTTTCACCAGAAGAAATTCGGATGGCCGAGAAACACCTTAAGAGATGTTCAACATCATTAGTCATCAGGGAAATGCAAATCAAAACAACCCTGAGATTCCACCTCACTCCAGTCAGAATGGCTAAGATTAAAAACTCGAGAGACAACAAGTGCTGGCGAGGATGTGGAGAAAGAGGAACACTCCTCCACTGTTGGTGGGATTGCAAAATGGTAAAACCACTCTGGAAATCAGTGTGGCGGTTCCTCAGAAAATTGGGCATGCCACTCCCAGAGGACCCTTGCATACCACTCCTGGGCATATACCCAGAGGATTCCTCTGCATACAACAAAGACACATGCTCCACTATGTTTATAGCAGCCTTGTTTATAATAGCCAGAAATTGGAAGGAGCCCAGATATCCCTCAAAGGAGGAATGGATACAGAAAATGTGGTATATTTATACAATGGAGTACTACTCAGCAATTAAAAATAATGAATTCATGCAATTTGTAGGTAAATGGTTAGATCTGGAAACTATCATCCTAAGTGAGCTAACCCAATCACAAAAGAATACACACGAAATGCTATCACTGATAAGTGGATATTAATGAGCCCAGAAGCCCTAAATACTCAAGGCACAATTAGCAAGTCAAATGACTCTCAAGAAGAAAAAAAGGAGAGGACCCTGGGCCTGTAAAGATTGGATCCAGTATTGTAGACCCAGAACAGAGAAATCGTGGGGGGGGGGAAGAGTGGGGACTAGCATGGGGCGGGAGAGGAATTATGGGACATATGGTGGGGGGGAACTGGGAAAGGGGAAAGCCTTTGGAATGTAAACAAAGAATATAGAAAATTAAAAAAAGAAAAAAAAAGAAAAAAAAAGAAAAAAAAGAAAATGGAAAGCATATGAGGTGGTTCATCAGAGAACATCACTTGATACCAAACATGAGAACCCAAGTTCAAACCTTGGAACCCACATAGTGGAAAAAGAAACCCAACTCCTACAAGTCGTTATCTTACTTGCATATGTTCAACAAGATGCAAGAATGCACACACATACACAATAAAGGATAGATAGATAGATAGATAGATAGATAGATAGATGATAGATAGATAGATAGATAGATAGATAGATAGATGTAGACAGATGGTAATTGATGATAGATAGATAGATAGATAGATAGATATAGACAGATGGTAATTGATGATAGATAGATAGATAGATAGATAGATAGATAGATAGATAGATATAGAGAGATAGATGATAGACAGATGGTAATTGATGATTAATTGATGATAGATAGATAGATGATAGATAGATAGATAGATAGATAGATAGATGATAGATGTTATAGTATAAATATATAGATTAATAGATACATAATGATAGACAAATTGGTTGATTGATAGAAAGAGAGAAAGGAAAAAAGAAAGAAAGAAAGAAAGAAAGAAAAGAAAGAAAGAAAGAAAGAAAGAAAGAAAGAAGGAAGGAAGGAAGGGAAGGAAGGAAGGAAGATGGATGGATAGGTGGGTGGATGGATGAATTGATAGAAAGACAGATAGATAGATAGATAGATAGATAGATAGATAGATAGACAGATAGAAGATATAGAGATAGAGAGATAAATGATAAATAGATGACAGACAGACAAATAGAATTTAAGATTACAAAAATTTAGGGGAACATAATCATTTATTTCACCCAAACTATCCCTAAAAGATAGCTAATTCTTTGTCATTATTCTAATTGTTAATACCTATACCTGGTCCTTGTCAAAATCAAAATTACTGAGTGAACCCTACAGATTCACTCAGTGTTGCTGCCATAGTTTGATTCCTAGGAAATAAAGTTCTCTTAAAATAAAGTTAGTTAGGCAGTAACACAACCCACACACAAATACACACACACACACACACACACACACACACACAAACAATAAGTGTCTCAAATTTATCTAGTCTCCTTAACACAGTAACAAACCCTGGGGGTTTTAGTATTGAAGTGTGTGATGGATAACGCTAGGCAGCTCCAAGCAAGTTACTTATTATACAATGTTGAACTTCAAGTACCTGAAGTCAGGTGGGAGGGCAGCTGCATCCAGGAAACTCCCGAGAATGTCATGTGCATCATAGACAGAAATTGCACAGGATTTACCTCAAGTTGCTACACAAGGCAGCCCAGCAGGTATTTTTCTTGCTGTCTCTAAAATTAGACCTGAACATGACACAAGAGTTTCACTGCTGTGGTTGCGAATGACAACATCCTAATGAAAAAAATATATATAGTTGTCAGTCTAATAGCTATGTTTCCTAATAAAAAGCCACATCCCAAAGCCCCAAATACTGGTGCTTTCCAGTTCATACAAGAGGCCATACTTAAGCTTTCACTATCCTGTCAAAATGAACCTTTTCTGTTGGAAATTCACCCCTTAGGGGTGAGCTTTGCTTCTGTTTGGTTCCCTGGGGGTTGGCTTGTAATATATTGTGGGGCTTAGAAGCTTCTCACTTTCTCTACCTGTCATAGCCTCACTTTGCACCTGCTTCTGCTCCTCAGCTTACAGTGGGTACAGATTTGAGTTTGAGTCTGCGAACCTGCAATGGCAGATACCTCTGCACTTCTGGCTGCTTGTGCACTATATCTCCACTGATGAGCTGTAAGTCAAGGCCAAAGCCAGGATAGTTAAACCCAGACATATTCTTTCCCACCCCTATCTAGTGGATGAAAGACCAATGGAAAAGCTCGTCAAATGTCAAATGTCACATCAAGAAATCATGCAAAAAGTATACAACTTCCCAAGGTTGCCTGGGAAGCTGGGGTTCTGGGCTTCAGATATTCAGTGATGCTCCCTTAGAATGGCCTATAAACACAGTCAATTTGTATAATCAACATCAATATAGTATCACATATGAGACTTATCTGCTCCTCAATGGTCCTACAATGGATCCGTGCAGAGCTTTGAATCCCATACTCTGGCTAAAAAGCGTCTCTACTGAAGAAGACCAGAAGATCAGCCTCCAGGGGAAGCCAGCATCATGTCTTGAAGCTTCTCCAGCATAAAGCACCAAGAGAGGATCACAGAGATAGGAGAGGTCACTGAAGGTGATGTGACTGTTTGCTCCATAGTCCCAGAGTAACACCTTCCCCAGTGCTGTACCCCCAAAAAAACCACATTGAGATTCCAGGTTTCTGAAGAGGAGCCCAGCATAATCCGAGCTTTATGGTACCCATATTTGTATGTCTATCCTTCTCTTCATTCTCTCAATGGTTCTAGTGATGATTCCTGGAACCAAACTGCACAGTACACAGAAGACCCCATCATAAATAAATGAACATTTTTATTCTTTTGCCTGACAAATGTGCTCTGAACGGAGGGAAAGGGAAAGGCAACCCCTACCCCATCCTTTCAGTATCCTAACACTGCCAAAATAGACTGATACAAACTAGTAGCTCAAAACATTATACTTTTTTGTTTTGTTGTTTATTTTTTTCTTTTTTTATTTGTTTTTCTCCCATAGCCTGGAGGATAAGTCTAAAATCAGGGTATGAGGAAGACAACCCAGCCTTCCTCTGGGATCTTTCTTTGCCTGTTTATTTCTGGGGGTCACTGCTGTCTGCCTTCCCTTCTCTATTCAAACCATTTGGTTCTGATGTCACTTCTACCACTAACCCTCATCCTTACATATCTGCCTCCCTTTGTGACTATACTGGGCCAACACAGAAAACCAAGAATAATCTCCCCATCCCCAATTCCCCTCTATTGTCATATATGTAATATGCAATTATCAGACAGGGCGGAAAGATCATGAAATGAGTATGAACTGAATACCCATGACCCACTTTTTCATAGACCCACTTAGTTACATCTATAAAGTCCTCGTTTGCTGTGTACAATAACACATTTCCAGGTTTCACAGATTAAGACATGTCTTCCCATTCTATCTGTATATAAAATATGCTCTACTACAAAGCTGCCAGAATACTAAATATGTTTCAAATTCCAAAGTGGAAAAGTATACAGTAATAGTTTATTTATAAAGGGCTATAAAAGACCATTGATTTTCTGTCTCGGGTATTATTTTTTAAAAACAGCTAAATAATCTTGGATTTGAAGCCAGTTAAACTGTAGGTTTTATAAGTGTAGACATGAAAATATAAAATGTAGGTATACAAGTGCTGTAAATATTTTGTGATCGCTGTAATTGTCACAGGTTCTCCTTTTGTAGAATCTTGATCTTGTTTATAAAGCAATTTAAAAACTGACACAGAAAGGAAACCAAGGGCAATTTACTAGAAATACAGGAAGCAATGCCCAGAACATCAGGATAAAGCAATCGGGGAGAAGGCAGAACTAGAAAGTTATATTCCTAATAAAATAGGAATAAAAAGCTCTGTCTTGGAAAGCATGGTAGAAACATCAGGAAAAGAAAATGAACTGAACCCCAGGACCCATGTGTTCATAGTTGTTATTGGATAGGTACAAAACTGACCTCATGCCAGGAAGACATAAGACTTGGGGCAATCAAGGAGGCACAATTTGACCTTAATATTACATGGTTTAACCTGTAGTCAGATAACAGTTGCTTATGTGACCCAGAAATCAAATTGTATCTAGGACAGAAAAGAATCATACTTAAATGCACTTATTGTGTGATTTGTAACTTTTAGCTCACTGGTGTTAGGCCAGGAAGGGATAGCTCCTATTTACCGCCATCAGCTTACACTTTAGCTCTGTGGCCAAGTTAACACCTGCTAACTTTTCCATTAGCCATACGCATCCCAGGGGGATTTACCATTTACTGTGCTAGTAAATAGTGCTAGGCTATTTTCAGTGTAAAATTTGGAAGCCAGTTTGAGAATGAGTGACAAGCAACTTGGAGATTTTCTGATATAGAGCATGAACTTCTCACTCTGCCGTAATGGGCTCAGCAGTGAAGGTCTACAGACACCACCTTTAGGACTGCTGCTTCATAGAATACAAAGTACCTATTTCCTCGTGGGAAGTTTTTTTTTTCTCATTTTCTTCTCACAGACTCATGTGTACCATATTTCTTTTTATCTTTTGCTTTTCAATTTGCACATTTTAGGTTATAAAACAGAACTTTCTCTTTAAGAAGAAGAACCCTGCCTCCAAGGAGATCCCCCCAACCCCTGCCTCACCTGATCTGCACCAGAAAGTCACCCACTGTTTACTATTGTAAGGGAGTTTCTGACCACAGTCAATGTCATCTATAAAATCGAAGCATCAAGGAACAAAAACCAATCAGTAAACGGGCTGTGGATCAGAACAGAGGGATCCGTGAAAGAAGAGACACAGCTGGCATATAAACACGTTTCAAGTGTTCAATATCTTTAGCCCTGAGAGAAATACTAGTTAAAACACTGAGATTCCATCTCACTCCAATCCGGTTGGCTGCCATCAAACATCAAATGATTCCTTTATCCTCTGCCATCAAAGGGTGAAGAGTGTTCAGCAGTAGTGTCTTACAATGAAGATGCACTGAATAAACAAAGTGTCTTAGTTAGAAGTGATGGCGAGGATGTGGAGAAAGAGGAACACTCCTCCACTGTTGGTGGGGTTGCAAAATGGTAAAACCGCTCTGGAAATCAGTGTGGCGGTTCCTCAGAAAATTGGGCATGTCACTTCCAGAAGACCCAGGCATACCACTCCTGGGCATATACCCAGAGGATTCCCCTGCATACAATAAAGACACATGCTCCACTATGTTTATAGCAGCCTTGTTTATAATAGCCAGAAATTGGAAGGAGCCCAGATATCCCTCAAAAGAGGAATGGATACAGAAAATGTGGTATATTTATACAATGGAGTACTACTCAGCAATTAAAAATAATGAACTCATGCAATTTGTAGGTAAATGGTTAGATCTGGAAAATATCATCCTAAGTGAGCTAACCCAATCACAAAAGAATGCACATGAAATGCAATCACTGATAAGCCCAGAAGCCCTAAATGCTCAAGGCACAATTAGCAAGTCAAATGACTCCCAAGAAGAAGAAAGGAGAGGACCCTGGGCCTGTAAAGATTGGATCCAGTTTTGTAGACCCAGAACAGAGAAATCGTGGCAGGGGGGGGATGATTGGGGAATAGTTGGGGGGGAGAGGAATTATGGGACATATGGGTAGGGGAACTGGGAAAGGGGAAAGCCTTTGGAATGTAAATATAGAATATAGAAATTTTAAAAAAAAGAAATTAAAGAAGCACAGAAGGTCAAAAAAAAGTGTCTTAGTTAGGGTTTCATTACTGTGAAGAGATATGACCAAGGCAAGTCTCATGAAGGAAAACATTTAACTGGGGCTGGCTTACTGATTTAGGCCATTATCTTCATGGCAGAAAGCATGGCGGCATGCAGGCAGAGAGGGTCCTGGAGGAGCCAAGAGTTCTACATCTTGATCCACGGGCAATAGGAGACTGTTCCACACTGAGCAGAGCTTGAATATAGGGGTGTACAGAGAATATCTTGTGTATTATATGGATGTATCACCTGTCAATTTAAAAGCCTATGGTCCATGACTTAGGCAGGAAATAGAACTGTGACATCCAGGAGACAGAAAGGATTCTGGGATAGAGCCAGGGTGGGTAGATCCATCTGGAAAGATGTGAGCAGACAGACAAAAGGTATCAGCCATGTGACAAGAATGTAGATTAAAATAAATGGGATCTAGCCAGAGAAGAACCTAGCTATATGACTAAGCTATGTGCAAATATATTTTGAGTCCGGGTCTTATTCCTGGGAGCATGGGTTAAGAAGATGAACCAGGGATTAACTTCAACAAAATGGCACTCAACTTGCAGCAATTAGAAACTAAGCTTACAAACGAAAAAGTCCCAGATAAAAATCAGGGAAAAGTCAGACTAGTCAGAAAAAAATCTGTTCTCTTTTTTAAAAAGAAAGGAAAGAAGAAGGGAGGGAGGGAAGGAGAGAGGGAGAGAGGAAGAATGAATAGACCAAAGCCAAAGTTTTCAAGAACTACAAAAGACGAATGGCTGGAAAGGACATTTCCTAGCCAAGGAGCAGAAAGAAACCAACAGAGAGATAGTATGGTTTATACCCCACTCTCTGCCATATTTCCAGTCACCCTCTGGGAAAATCCTTCCCCCTTGCCCGCATACCCTTCTCCTCTGAGCAGGTCTGGGTGGGGAGAGGGGATGGCACTTCAAGTCTCTCCAAGGCAAGCCTAGTGCTTCGTCTCCCACTGAGGCCACACAAGGCAGCCCAGCTAAAAGAACATATTCCACATTTAGGCAACAGCTTTTTAGGTAGCCCATGCTCCAGTTGTTTGGGAACCACATAAAGACCAAGCTGCACATCTACTACATATGTTCAGGGAGGCCTAGGTCTGTTCCTTGGTTGGTGGTTCTCTAAGAGTCCCAAGAGTGCAGGTTACTTGATTCTGTTGGTCTTCCTGTAGAGCTCCTATCTCCTTAGAGGCTCAATTCTTTCTCTTATCCTTCTATTAAGAGTCCCCAAACTCCATCAACTGTTTGGCTATGAATGTCTGCCTCTGTCTGAGTAGGTTGGTGGGTCCTCTCAGAGGACAGCCATGCTAGATTCTTTTTTTTTCTATATTCTTTGTTTACATTCCAAATGATTTTCCCTTTCCCTGTTCCCCCCTCCCCAAAAGTCCCATAAGTCCTCTTCTCTCCACCAGATCCCCAATCAACCCCCTCCCACTCCTCTGTCCTGGCAATCCCCTACAATGCTGCACCAAGCCTTTCCAGAACCGGGGCCCTCTCCTTCCTTCTTCTTGGGAATCATTTGATATGTGGGTTGTGTTTTGGGTATTCTGAGCGTCTGGGCTAGTATCCAATTATCAGTGACTGCATTCCATCTGTGTTCTTTTGTGAATGAGTTACCTTACTTAGTATGATATTTTCCAGTTCTGACCATTTGCCTAAGAATTTGATGAATTCATTGTTTTTAATTGCCGAGTAGTATTCCATTGTGTAAATATACCACATATTCTGTATCCATTCCTCCACTGAGGGACATCTGGGTTCTTTCCAGCTTCTGGCTATTATAAATAGGGCTGCTCTGAACATAGCGGAACACGTGTCCTTATTGCATGCTGGGTAATCCTCTGGGTATATGCCTAGGAGTTACCACTGGTATAGCAGGGTCCTCCAGAAGTATCATGCCCAGTTTTCTGAGGAACCACCAGACTGATTTCCCGAGAGGTGGTACCAGCTTGCAGTCCCACCAGCAGTGGAGGAGTGTTCCTCTTTCTCCACATCCTCTCCAACACCTGCTGTCTCCTGTTTTTAATCTTAGCCATTCTGACTGGTATGAGATAACAGAATATCATTAATAGTGCAAGGGATTGGTACTTGCCCCTGCAATTTGTCTCAAATTGGGCCAGTTATTGGTTCACCATTTCCTCAGTCTCTGCTCCATTCCCAATGCCTGCATTTCTTGTAGACAGGATAAATTTTGGGTCAAAGTTTTGTAGCTGGGTTGGTATCACTATCACTCCACTGGGGTTCTTACCTGGCCACAGGAGGCAGCCTCCCCAGACTCCATATCCCCGATGCTGTGAGTTACAACTGAGGTCACTTCCACTGATTTTTAGGTGTGTCCCCTATCTCAGGTCTCTATATCTTCCTGGAGGTGCCCTATACCATCCTGCCCCTGTCGGTTACAGATTTCCATTCATTCTCATAGCCATCTGGCCATTTCCCCTTCCCCTACCCACACCCAACTCTGAACTCTCCCCCAGTTCTCCTAGTGATCCCCTCTGCCACCCAGTTCCCTCCCTTCATCTGCCTTCCAGGACCATTCCATTCCCCATACAAGAAGCTAAACACCAACAGCCCAAATAACCCAATTAAAAATGAGGCACAGAGCTAAACAGAGAATTTTCAACAGAGGGATCTCTATTGAGAGTCTCCCAAAGACCACCGGATTAAGTGTTTCTCCTTGGTGTTCTAGTTACAATCAAAGTCAAGCAAACAGAGCACTGCCCTCCTGTGTCTCCAGAAGAGCAGTGCCATTTGATTTTAAGTATTATGCCTTAATTAATTAAAGAGATTTGCATATGTGGGTGTCTGTGAGAGCACATGCCATGTGTGTGCAGGTGTCCACTAAGGCAGAACAGGATGTCAGATCACCTGTAGGTGAAGTTTTAAATGGTTCATTGTGGGTATTGGGAACCAAACTTGGGATATTTTTGGAGAGCAACAGCTTCACTAAAACCCTTAACATCTACTAAGTCTACTTAGTGATTCCCATATATATGTGGGTTTGGGGCCATATATGAACAGGAGCTACATTTTCCAGCAATGATTTTTCTCTCCTCCAGCAAGTGTCCATTGCTAATAGCTCCTTGGTGAGGGTGGCACTTGGAGTTTATCCACCCACCTATGCTAGAGTTTTGCCTGGCTTGATCATATGTAGGTATTATGAAGGTAATATCAAGTGTTTTGAGTTCAGGAGTATGAGAGTTTTTCCATGCCCAGAAGACAGAATTTCATAAAAGTTGTCCTTATCACCCCAGCCCCAGGTGTAATAATGCATGCTAGTTGAGCATATGGGCACAGGGGAAAAGTTCCTGAACAGAACACCAATGGCTTATGCTCTAAGAAAAAGAATTGACAAATTGGACCTCATAAAACTGCAAAGTTTCTGTAAGGCAAAGGACACAGTCAATAGGACAAAACGGCAACCAACAAAATTGGGAAGAGATCTTTACCAACCCTACATCCTATAGAGGGCTAATATCCAATGTATACAAAGAACTCAAGAAGTTAGTCTCCAGAGAGTCAAATAACCCTATTAAAAATGTACAAAGCTAAAGAGGGAATTCTCAACTAAGGAAACTTGAATGCCTCTAAAGCACCTAAAGAAATGTTCAGCATCCTTAGTTATCAGGGAAATGCAAATCAAAACAACACTGAAATTCCACCTTACACCACTTAGAATGGCTAAGATGAAAAACTCAGGGGACAGCAGATGCTAGAGAGGATGTGGGGAAAGAGGAACACTTCTACATTGTTAGTGGGATTGCAAGCTGGTAAAAACCATTCTGGAAATCAGTTTGGCAATTCCTCAGAAAATTAGACATAGTACTACCAGCAGACGCAGCTATACCACTCCTGGGCATATACCCAAAAGATGCTCTTACACGTAATAAGGACACATGCTCCACTGTGTTCATAGCTACCTTATTTATAATAGCCAGAAGATGGAAAGAACCCAGATGTCCCTCAACAGAGGAATGGATACAGAAACTATGGTATATATACACAATGGAGTACTATTCAGCTATTAAAAACAGTGAACTCATGAAATTCTTAGGCAAATCGATGGAACTAGAAAGTGTCATCCTGAGTAAGGCAACCTGATCACAAAAGAACACACATGGCATGCACTCAATGATAAGTGGATGTTAGCCCAAAAGCTCAAGATAAGCAAGTTACAATTCACCCAGCACAGGAAGCTCAAGAAGAAGGAGGACTTAAGTGAGGATGCTTTGGTTCCTCTAAGAAAGGGAACAAAATGTTCACAGGAGCAATAAAGGAGACAATGTGTGGACCAGAGACTGAAGTAAAGACCACCCAGAGACTGCCTTGCCTAGAGATTCATCCTATAAACAGTCACCAAACCCCAACACTTTTATGGATGACAAGAAGTGCATACCAAAGGAGCATGCCATGGTTGTCTCCAGAGCCCCCCCCAGAGTGTTAGAAATACAGAGGCAGATGCTAGCAGGCAACCATTGGACTGGGCATGGGGTCCCCAATGGAGCTAGAGGATGGTCTAGAGGAGCTAAAGGGGCTTAAAGGCCCATGGGAAGAACAATGATTTTGGCCACCCAGATGCCCTAAGACTCCCAGGGATTGAACCATCAACCAAGGGGCACACATGGTTCCAGCCAAAAATGTGGCAGAAGAAGGCCTTGTTGGGCATCAGTGGGAGGAGTGGTCCTTGGTCAGGTAAAGGCTCAACAGAGGCCCCAACAAAGGGAAACCGAGGGGGGCAGGGAGTGTGTTGGGTGGAGGGACATATACGTGGAGGCAGGGGGAAGGAGGAGGGAGAGAGGTTGGGGGGTCTTATGGGAGGGGGGATATCAGGAAAGGTTTTACCATTGGCAATGTAAATGAAGATGATATTCAATAAAAAAAAAATGCATGCTAGTAATACCAGCAGCACACTGGAGGTGGAGATCTTGGCTATATAGGAAGTTCAAGGCCAGTCTGAGATAAATGAGATCTTGCCTCAAACAAAACAAAAACAAAGAAAAATAAAACAAAGCAAAACTCCTCACCATCATTTCACCACAGTTGTCAGAATAATGATCAATAGGAATACAAATCACAACACAGGTTGGTATGGATGTGGGAAAATGAGAACTCTTATACATTATTGGTGGGAACATAAGCCAATGCAACCATCTTGGAAGTCCTCCTGGAGATTTTTCAAAAACTAAAGCAAACAAACACATTAGAAATACTACTGCTATCACTCTTGGGCATGAACCCAATGTACTTTATGTCCTAGTACAGATATCCATGTCCATCTCTGTGAATTTCTGCTCTATTCACACTAGCTAAGAAACAGAATCAACTTGGATGTCCATCAACAGATAAATGAATGAAAACACTGTGGTACACAGTAGAATATTACTCTCCTATAAAGAAATATAATATTATGAAATTTGAAGATAAAAAGATGGAACTGAAAATATTTGTTTTATTTCTTTAAAATGGTCGATTTCAACACATTTATATCTAATTATGATATTTGATATTTAGTTCATTTTGTTGTTAGCACAAGAGTATGATTTTTAAACAATTTTACCTGATTGGAAGGTCAGTTCTTTGAGTTTGGCTTCTGTTTCCATATTATCAGAAGTTCCTCCCTGTTCTTTCAGTTCACAGAAGTGTTGCTTCCTTTCACCTGTAACTTGAAATACATTACCTATCCCAATTTCTCACTCCTTTTGGGAAGTTGTAGGGTGAAAAGTGTTGACTCCCCAAGCACATAGACATGCTTCATGATCATACCATGATCATAGCTGAGTGATTCGACATTTCCGGCTGAGGTCAGCAGTCATATGAAGAGCCTGCCCATAGCTTTAGTATATGTAAAAATTAAAAGAAAAGAAAAATCAACCAAACAAACAAATCCTTCAGCCTTTTTAAATATTACTGAGCACAGTTGCCTTTCTCTTGGACAAGGTTGTTTGCATAGATGTTTCTCAAGAGAGAAAGCCAAGACATTAATTTACCTCTGCCATCATGATTGACTGTGGAGCAGCTGTCAGGCAACTGAAGCGCCTCCAGTCTCCATCGCAAATTACTCTAAATGGTTCTGAAGGTAAATTTGCCAAGCCTGTTATGCCTAGCAACCCTGACAGGAGAACGTGCAATTGACTTAAATGAGAAACAAGAGGATCCATTTGGGGTCTTCGTAATAAAACTGCATGCTGCCTGTGTTGGTGCGCTGGGAGCTGCAGACATATCAAGTGCAACGAGAAAACGAAGGGTCTGCTTTGTGCACAGTTCTAATGAATTTATGACTTAACAATAGACCAGTGAGCTTGTCCAGCAATGGGCAACAATGAATTAAGACCTCAACCTCAGAAAATCTGAGCTATAAATTCAGTCTCTGTCAATTGCGTTCACGACCATGATAAAAAAAAAAAAAAAAAAAATACAACTGGGCTAGCAAAATGACTCAGTTATATAAAGGTCTTGAGCAAAATGATAAAATATCAACATTAGTTAAATACAAGGAATGGGCTCAGCAAATGTCCACATGACTTTTTCTATACTTTCAAATAATACCTAACTTTGAAAATGAAAGCAGCAAATTGATCTTCAATTGGAATTCCAAGCTTTTGGTTCTCCTGACAGATTTAAAAAGTCACAAAGGAAAACACTGGGTGCCTGGAAGTCCAGAAGGGTGGATCAGCATGGAAGGGGAAGATGTGAAAACACAATTTCCTATGCTGCACAATAATGAGGAGAAAATTTATTTCTGCAGTTTCCAGCTTTGTATAAGAACTGACATTACTAACTTACGCTGCAAGAAACACAAATCTCTGTCCTTCCTGTTTGTTTACCTTGATTTTCCATTTCCAGGATTCCCTCTGTTTGTGTTTTCCTTAATGATTCTATTTCCATTTTCAGGTCCTGATGAGTTTTATCCATTTCCTTCCCTCTTTTATTTGTTTCTTGGCTTTCTTTAATGAGTTTATCTATTTTCTCTCATTGTTTGTGTTTTCCTGGGTTTCTTCAAGGGATTTATTTATTTCCTCCCTAAGGACCTCTATCATATTCCTAAAGTTGGTTTTAAGGTAGGTTTTTGGGGGGAGTGGGAGGGTTTGTTGGTTGGTTGGTTAGTTGGTTGGTTAGTTAGTTAGTTAGTTAGTTAGTAGTTAGTTAGCTTGCTTGCTTTTGTCCTTCAGCTGTGTTTGAATCTTTAGGGCTTGCTGTAGTTGGGTAGCTGGGCTCTGGTAGTGCCACGTTACACCGGATGTTGCTGATTATGTTCTTACACTGACACACAGGCATCTGGGTTTGAGATGAGTATAGATAGAGGTGCCTACCTCTGCACTTGTCCTTGTTGGATGGGTGTTTTGTTCCATGGTTTGTTTCCTCTTGGTTTGTTTCCTATATAGTCTTCTGGTCTTTGTGATTTGTGTATTGGCAGTCAATGTGACTTTTGGTCCAGCAGAGAGTCTCCTTCTGAATAGAGGGGCTGGACTTCTGGTAGGTATCATGGCCTTTCATGACATGCAGCAGAGTGTCACTTTTCTTCTGATTGGCATGGTCTGCACCCGAGCAGTGGCTATCTGTCAGTGTAGGGACAGGAAAATGGCAGCCACAGGCAGGGAGTGAACCAACAGGGATATCAGTAGCTTGGGTTTTTCAGATCTGAATGATGGGCACCAGAAGGTTCTGAGGGCAGATTGACCTCCTACCTATTCTTCTGACTGGCAGGTGGGGATACGAATAGGAGGGATCAGGTGAGGTCAAAGGAGGGAGAGAGCATTGAGATTGAAAACTAGAATTGGGAGGACAGTTGAGGGGCAAGATAGAAGGTTAGGGCAATGGAAATGCCCTGGAATCTATGCAAGTTACCCTGGCTAACATTCCTAGTAATGGTGGATTAGGGGCCTGAACCAGCCACCTTCTGTAACCAGGCAAACCTTCCAGTAGAGGAACTGGGACACAAACCCAGCCACGAAACCTTCAACCCACACTCTGTCCTGCCTGCAAGATGTGCTGGGATAAAGGTGACACAGAACTTGTGGGAGTGGCCAACCACTGAGTGGTCCAATTAGAGATGATGCCACAAGTGGGATCCTATGCCTGACCAGAGGCTGAATAGCCCAAAAATCTTAAGGGAAATTAAACAAGGTCAATGAAAGGATTCCTAATGATACTCTCCTAGACTGGATCCTAGCATAATCATCAGCGAGGCTTCCCCCAGCAACTGATGGGAGCAGATAACAGAGACCCGCACCCAAACATTGGTGGAGCTTGGGAAATCATGCTGAAGAGGGGGAGAAGAAATTGTAGGAGCCAGAGGGAACAAGGATGCCACAAGAAGTCGGCCCACAGAATCAACTAACCTAGGCTCATAGGGGCTCACTGGGACTGAACCAACAATCAGGAAGCCTGTGTGTGTGTGTGAGATCTAGGTCCTCTGTATATATGTTATGACTCTGTAGCTTGTTGTTCCTGTGTGATTCCTAATGGTAGGAGTGGGGGCATCTTGTCCAGACCTAATGTGATGGGAGGTATCTAGTTTTATTTTAACTCGATATGTCATGTTTGGTTGATAGCCCCAGGAGGCCTGCCCATTTCTGAAGGGAAACCAAAGAAGAATGAGTGGATGTGGGGGAGGAGGGAGATGGAGGAGGGGCGGGTAGGCAATTGGAGGAAAGGAAGGAGGGAAAACTGCTATTTGCATGTAATATATAAGAGAAGAGTAAATAAAAATAAATAAACACAAATCTCACTTAACGTTTGCAAAATTTCTGGCAATAGTTGGATGGTAGATTCAAACTATAATTAAGTCATTTGTACAAGAGCAACGCAAAATATAGACTCACAGAGGAATTCAGCTCTAAATACTCTATTAATAGACCTCAAATAAACTCTGCTGTTGAGAACAGTAAGGTGTAAATATAGTCTGGCACAAACTCTGGCTGTATTATTGCACTTCACCCGTGGACACGAGCTTGAAATGCCACACTGCTTTATTTCATCTATCTGACACTTCAACAAGTAGAGGTTGAGGAAACATGAGACGCTTTGTTTTAGTAGTTGCTGAGCAATTTATTGGTGTGTACGTACACTTGTGGGTGTGGACGTGGGTGTGCATGTGCCGTGGCATCCATGTGGAGGGCGGTGATATTCCTCATCTTCTGTCTTGTTTGATATAAGATCTGCTTTTCTGTTTTCTCTTGCTTGTCTGCTGCACAGGATGCCATCTTGTCTGATGCCAGGATGGGTGGTCCAGGACTCTCCTGTCTGCCCTCATTTTCCCTTTTGAAGGTCCAGTGTTACAACCCAAATGCTACTGTATAACATTTCCGTGAGTTCTCGGGATTTGAACTGAAGTCCTCATAGTTGCACTAACACTTCACTCCACCTCCCACAAGCCAAGTCTCCAACTCAAGGGAAATATTTAAAGGATCAAATTCTCAGCCTCTCTAAGTTTCCTTGGTTCAATATCCACAGTCGAGCTGTCTAAAACAAATTAACTTGATCGCTAGGGACACGAGCCTCTATGTGTCAGAATCAGACACAAACATGTCAGCTCATCTTCCCTTCCAAAACTTCCAGCCTTCTCCCTCGCCTCTCTTCCCTAGTCCTTAAATGGATCAAGGATTTAAATCAGTGCGTGGCTTTGATGCTGCTTATCAAGGCATTCACCCCCCACTATTGCCGTAGTGTCATAATAGAAATTTATCAAAAATAGAATAAGAAGGTTAAAAAGCCTTCACAATACTAGGAATAAACTAATAATAACTTCTACGACTGAAAGGAGACATTTGCTAATTATCGTCTGTGCTGCAATGCTGTTTCTCTTTTCTCAAAGGCGAGGTGTAAACATTACACCAGGAAGCAAGTTAATAAGAGAACACAAATGATTTCCATTTCTGAAGGATATCTTCAGAAAGGTACAAAAAGGCTTGGCCTCCATTGAAACGGAAACAGAAAAGCATGAGAAAGAGGCAGAGATGAAGGTGTGCGCGGACAGGGTTATTTCTGAACATGAAAGCTGAAAATGGAGAGTAAAGCAAGCCCTGACGCATCTCACCCCGCAGAAAACTTAAAAGTCACAAACCAAACAAAGCGCACGGAGCACGCCGTGTAGAATGACTAATAGGACTGCCACAGTAAACAACTCTAATAAATCAACACAGAGAAACGCCACGAGAAAAAGATGTTCAAATAATGACACAAAATGCAATTCCTAGTACACACAAAGTAACTGTTAATAATGAAAGACAGACAGCCATTGTCCCAGGAGACATTCTTTGCATGTTCACTCAGTCAGATGGAAATGACCGTGTCACCCAGGGCGAGAGCAAAGGACCTTCCCACAGGATCCCACAAGCATCCTGACCACAATCAATCATTCCAGACTCATAGAAGATAACTTTGTCATTTAAAACAAAATTCCTGAATACTCTTGAATTTCAAGGTAATTTGCCCTTGTGAAATAAGCTGTTCTCGTCCATGTATATATGTCAAGAGTTTACTAGAAAATATTTTTTAAAAGCTACACTTTCCATAGTTAGAGAAGCTTACCCATAATTATAAAATGCTTTTACTAACTGCTAAAATTTGTGTTCGTGAGTCATATAAGGATCGTATTCATCCTGTAATTATGAAAGTAGAAGAAAAGTGATCAGAATCATGTCACATTAAAGTCACAACCCATTGTATCACAAAGAGATTAGCCACCGAGAGGAGATACACAGATATGGACTCAAAAGCCATTTCTCCTATCCTTGCCATTCCCAGGTTACCCATAATTCACTGTCTGAGGTTGAGGTCACACAACGCTCCCTCCATGCTGGCACGTGCTGTGGTTTACTATCACTGTTCAAGTCTTGCCTGGGCAGCCATGTTCATGGTGTTCACATCTCCAATTGGCTATCTCATGCCAAGTAGTCAACAGTGAGATCATACGCACGCAGTAAACATCACACAGAATGAGAAGGATGCATTTATGCATTTATGAAATATACGTCAATACACAGGTGTGGTGGTTGGGATGAGAATATTTGCATGCTTCATCCCAGCTGGTGAACAGCCTGAGAAGATTAGCGATGTGACCTTGTAGGAGGAGGCAGATCACTGGGGGAGGGTTCTGAGGTTTCAAAGACCCAAGCCAGGCCCAGTGTCTCTCTGCCTGCTGCTTGCAGATCAGGATGTAAAGTTCTCAGCTACATATGTGGATGTGTGTGTGTGTGTGTGTGTGTGTGTCTATGAACAATTTGAAAATGGGAGCTATAGATTTGTGAAAGAGCAAGGGTTTGCGGGATAGTTTTACGTCACCTTGGCATAGGCTAACGTCATTTGAGAGGAGGGAACTTCAATTAGGAAAATGCCTCCATGAGCTCAGGAGGTCAGCCTGGACATAGGCCTGCAGGGCCTCTTCATAGTTAAAGATTGATATGGAGGGGGCCAGGGGCAGGCAGCCCATTGAGCGTGGTGCTGTCCTTGGGATAGTGGTCCAGGGTTCAATAAAAAGGGCCTGGGCAAGCCAGTCAGCATCACCCTTCCGTGGCCTCTGCATCAGCTCCTAACCTCCGGGTTCCTGCCTTGTTTGAGTTCTTGTCCTGACTTTCTTTGATGAGAGATATGGAAGCATAAACCAAATAAACCCTTTCCTCCCCAACTAGCTTTGCTCCTGGTGTTCGTCACAACCTAGCTAAGACAAAGGGGGGTACATGGGAAGGTGGGAGGTGGTGGTAAGAGTGATGGGAATTGTATTATAACTTAAGAAAAATTTTTAAACTTGTATTTAAAGAAATTGTTTCTAGGGATCAATTATAGGTGATTAATCGAGCCTTTATCTCTTAATTTTTGTTATACTTATAATGAATTTACATAACCATCATGATCAGGCTATACATTTCAAAATAAGATTCACTAGTTTAAAAAAAGAACATCAGTTTATAGTAATATATTCAACTATGCAGAAAAAATATGAACAAGCGATATAAACAAGCTATCGGCTACTGTATTGTTTGTCCCACAGTAACAGGCCTGAGTTCCTCTTGCTTCCAGAGACATGTAGCACAGCTCAACCGCACCTAATACAGAAGCTTAAGAATGTGTTGGAACTTTTTTTTATTAAATATATTCTTCATTTACATTTTGAATTATGTCCCCTTTCCTGGTCCCACCCCCCCAAAAAATCTCATAAGCCATCTCCCCTTCCCCAATCAACCCTCCCCTGCTTCCCTGTCCTGGTATTCCCCTACACTACGGGGCATCAAGTCTTTCCAGGACCAAGGGCCTCTCCTCCCTTTGGTGTCTAACAAGACCATCCTCTGCTGCAGATGTGTCTGGAGCCATGGGTACTCTTTGGTTGGTGGTTTTGTTCCTGGGAGCTCTGGGAGTACTGGGTGACTCATATCGTTGTTCCTCCCGGGGCTCTGCAAACCCCTTCAGCTTCTTGGGTCTTTTCTGTAGCTCCCCCATTTGGGGACCCTGCACTCAGTATCCCCCTCTGTATTTGGAATTGGAACTTTCTAATTACGGGATAAAAGGCTCTTCACCCTTTGAAGGTACCTGTAGAAGACCCCTACCCTTAATCTCTGTCTCTCTCCCCAAGTTACCTAAACTGCCACACGTCCATAGCAAACACTAGCTTAGATACTCAACTATTCAAGAGCTCTGTGAAGTTCACAGTAATGACCACAACCAACACAGTGGCTCATCTAGAATACATCTGAGACAATTAAATGAAATTTACAGTTGCACTACTCAAGTTTGGGAAATTGAAGACCAGGTATCTTTGAAGTCTGATGAAAGGAGTCATCTCTACCCAACGCAGCCAGGTGTCTGACTTCTGAAATGATTTCTGGGGGAAAAAAAGGAAAAGAAAACTCTCTTGATCGTTCTCTTCCACTAGATGGCAGACTTGAGACGCTGTAGGAGACAAATCAGGACTTCCTGGGCTTCAACCAAGAGAAAAACCAAAGCCGGGAGAAGGTGAAATGATGTTTTAAAATGCTAAAATAAGAAAATATAAACAAGCAGAGGGGAAATATTTAGAAGTCGCAGCTGGGACTGATAATGGAAAGTACTGCCTTTGCTCTCCCATCTGTGCTGAGCGGATCTTCAGTGTGGCGCTCGCTCCCTTCCCTGGGCTGTGTTTCTTTGTTCAGTCAGCCAGCCCGCCTCAGTGAGTGAGCCAGATTCAGCCTGACCTTGCCAGGGTCACCGCTCTGGTGTCAGCATCAGCCTTGCTCAGCAGAGCACACAGGCCTTGGGATCATGGTCTGTGTGAGACCTTTTGATGCCCGAAGTGCATGGGAAAGAGAGGGTAAACAAAGGCACGACAAGGGTTTGCCACTCAGAGGCCAGACTCTGCATGCCTCTTTCTGGTTTCTCTCCCTCCATGTCACCCCTTTGTGCTAACAGAAGGATTCTTCTCATTCTAGCAAACGCAATGCTTTGAATCAGAATGAGGCCATTTAGAACACCTAGAGTTGAAACCAGGTCACGGATTGCGGTCAACTGCTGTAAAAGCTGGCAGGACAGTGCGCTTTGCAGAGACTCACCACCTCACTACGGAGGAACACGCCACAGCACAGCCACCTGTCAAGACACTGTTGGCCAGCAGGTTACTGCCAGGTACAGCCTCGGTGCTTTTCATCATGGGACTCTTCCCTTTGCCAGCGCTGGCTTTGTAATCAAGTCTCTGGTTATTTCAGAACACTTCGTAAGAACCCAGCAACCCTAAACCATCAGTGCAAGCCGAGACAACAGGCTGTCTCTGCCTTTCTGGTAATGGTTGTTTCTACTCTCACTTGGGGCATCATTAACCCGGGACTCTGGCAGAAGCCTCCTAAGGGTATCCATTGGTTACATCAAGGATAGTTGTTACTCATTCCTACAAACCACTGTAATTCTATTATTACTCTCGTTGACGATTCCTCTAGCACAGCGTGTGCCCATAGTTTTATTAATAAGTCAGAGACATGCCAGGACATGGGTGCTCTGCGGTTACTGCCTTATCATGAAGACTCATCATGAATATCACAACGAATTATGGGACACATGAAGTTTTAACTCAAGCACATAGCCTGATGGTTCAAAATGCCTTCAGAAGTCATAACTGTCAAAATGTTCAGAAGAAAACATTGTTGCTGAAAATAAGTATTCTCTTTAACATCCAAATTATTGATTAATGTTATACTCAATGTGAACCTGAATGTTTACTCCTCAAGAATTTCTGTTTATTGCATTTTTAAGTTGACCTAAAATAAACCACTGTAAAATAAATCTGTGCTATGATACTTAGGCACTAGAGCAGGGTAATCTACATAGCGGCCACATCAGTGGGAGGGGCAAACACTGAATTATAAAGACTCATGAAGAAAATATGTTTGCAGCAGGAGACAGGGTCTCTCTCTCTCTCTCTCTCTCTCTCTCTCTCTCTCTCTCTCCTCATTGTTTTTCAAGACAAAGCTTTTTCTGTATAATTCTGGCTGTCCTCAAATTCAATCTGTAACCCAGGCTGGCCTTGAACTAGGATATCTGCCTACCTCTGCTTCCTGAAGGTTAAGACTAAAGGCAAAATTAAAGGAAAAGATTCTAATTTTCACAGCAACAAAATTTAAAGCCAAGCAGAGTCATTCATGTCTGTAATCTCAGGCAGGACCATGGCAGTCCTCAGGCAGGACTATGAACTCAAGGGTAGCCCAAGTTACTGGGTGAAACCCTGCCTCAAGCAAACCATACCAAAACAAAACAAAACAAAACAAAACAAAACAAAACAAAAACTTTGCAAAGAACACAGTTTTTGAAGAGTTGCAAACATGGAACTAAAATACAAGTAATAGGTTGAACCAAACTATTTCCATTATGAACAAAAGAGGAAAATCAGAATCTACACATGTATAAGCACTACAAATTACCCAACAGAAGTTGTAAAAGAATACGCATAGCGATTGTCAGAGAGTGGAGAGCACAGTGGTGCCTCCGCACCTCACTTGAATAGCAAGAGTTGGTATGCCAAGGCTGAGACAGGCACCACAGAGAAGGGAGGCAGCCATGTGGGGGAAGACAGGTTCATATTTCCATCTCACTCTTCTGGGTTCTCTTTCACGGTTGGCTTCAGTTGTGTCTTCAGTTTTTATTTACAATTACTCCAACTTCTGTACATGAGTTACCATTTTTTAAAAGCAGTGAACTCCTGAAACGTCTAGATTTCTCCACGTTATTTTACAGAGTAGGCTATAAATGTTCTCGTGATAATCCAACACTGGGTAGAAGAACGGGAGAACGCTGACGGAAGAGAATAAGCAACTCTGTGGGGGAAATGTGAATTCACAATATTGTGCACACAAAACAGACAAATAGAATTGGTGTGGACTTAGCTCTCTGTATCGGAAAGTTGGTGGAAAGATTAAACACTTTATCGAAACCATAAGAATGCTCAGATACTTGTTCTGATTGTAAAAAGACCAATCAGGTTTTACTCAATCTACGTAGAGCATGTCAATACTATGCTTGGCCACCAGAGGATAGCATAGCCTCAGTTTTGATAAGTACATTGCTGGGATTTGTTTCCATTTTAATTCTTAATTTCCTTTCTGTTTCTCTGTGTCTCTCTGTCTGTCTCTGTCTCTCTCTCTCTCTCTCTCTCTCTCACTCACACACACACACACACACACACACACACACACCTGCTTCATGCCTCCAGTTGCTAAGTACAAACACATTTCATTTGATCTAGGAACAGTGATGTGAGATAATGCACTCCTCCCCTCTGTAGACACGGGTGACGTTTATGTGGACACATAGTGTCCTTTTGCAGGAACGCTGCCCTGACATGGCATTAGGTGTTGGTCAAGATGAGGCAGCTCACTCTACACAAGCTGAATGCATCTCCTTCCCAAGGGACTGCTGCCCTGCAAGCAATCACCACCCTCTCTTCTGTGAGTCGACAATCACTGAGACTGACTGTGATGCTTACTAATCATATAAAAATGCAATGGACAAAACATTCAGATTTCTGCCTTAATAAACATTTCTACAGTCTCTCCTGGAACTTGCTCTGAAGCCAACTACTACTGTGAACATTTCGATCTTTCCTAAGCATCACAAAGAAATGAGGCTCTATGCAGCCTATGCAAATGGAGAGTGTTAGAAGCATGAAGACTCACTTTTATTAATTTTTTAAAATTTAATGCGCAAAAAGAAACCCAATACGACACTGCAGTGGATATATTCTCTGATTTGTTAGAAATTGTTTTTCCCCCTACACGTTGTGATTTAAAAGAGAAAAGGTCCTTTAAATTCCATAGGCTACCAGCACATTTTGTAATTTAGGTAATTATGACTTAATGGAACATCAAAGAACATACAAGGAAAAAAATCCGCAGGCTTCTTTTATCCTCATTAAGTATGAAACAGATTGGTGCTGTGGGGTTTTGCTTTTGTTTTAAATTCCCCGAAGCTTGGGCTGTTTCCCCCCGAGCGAATTCCTCACCAATGCATATCACCCTCTGCATCGAAGCCTTCCCATCACAGCATTGGCATCCACTAAACGATAATAACCCGAGAACTCGGTGTGCAGAAAAGCAATCTAAAGGGCTGAAGAATGAATTACTTGTTCTACAGATAATTGTGTCTCTGCACAAAAGAAACAAGGGAAGGACGGCTGCTCTCTTTTGATAACAAATAATAGAGGCTCTCCCTTATTTTCTCCCGCGCGGGGCTCCAGGAATGAAGATGGAAATTTCGAGCCCGGCGCCCTCGTCCTTTCGCACCATGATTCTGTGAAAGTCCTGCCATTTAGGAAACCCCGTCTCTATTTCCGTGGAGATGAAGCAGGAAGGCCAGGCTGGGCTTTAATCAAGGTATCTCCCCGCTGGGGAAAGCAGCCTTCCCCTCCTCTCAGGTAGAGACCTTTAATTTAGCTGCTGTTTTTAAGGAATCCTGAAGCCACATCAGGGCCTGACAGTGGCCGCTGTTCACTTAATCCCCGGAAGCCCAGAGCTGGGGGCACTGATGTTGTCATTGACAATTTACTCTTGCTGTATTTTTCTGCTAAACTGAGGAGGATTTTGTCACCGGTGTGCTATCAAAAATACATGAAGGACTTGCCCTTATTAAGAGATGCCATGTCAGTTGAATTCACATTTTAGACGGTCACCCTAGCAACCAACGGCCCCCATCTCTCACAGGAAACAAGTAGAAGAGGAGAACTCTTAAGTCACCGAGTTCTGTGAATTAGGCAGAACTCAGCCTGGGGACAATGAATGGCGCTGTCACTCCACTGCATTCAAAGGCTGTCAACTCCTCGACATCTCATCCCTCACTCTGCCCTCCAGAATCCCCCACTGCTCAGGACACCCCTGCACTGCTGTGGCAATCTCTGCCCCTTTTGTTTCATTCAGAGACAATCCTTTTGCTCTTCCAGTATAGTCTGGTATTGTACCATACTTCAATCCTTTGAAGAGACCTAGGAGTCACGTAGTGAAAGCCAGTCACGAATGTGGAACTGGCCGTGGCACCTATCGGTACTACATAAAGATACCGTAAAGTATTCCACGTTAAATAATAATGGCTGATTGCTTCTTGCCTTGAGATAAGTCCAGCAGTGCTTGGGCTCTCTCTCCTCAAAGATTTGACACTTGGTGTGCCAGCAAAGTTTGTTTCTGCAGGGCCAGAGACTCCCAGGTCCCGCTACTGTCGCGGATGAGATGCATTAACAGCAGACCTTGATTTCTAGTCATCAAATTCCAAAGGATCGGCGGTTTCTGCCCTTGTGCATTAGACATACGAAATGGTTTTCAGTGGCATGGCCGCTCCCTGGAAGAATCATCTCATTGTTCCTGGCCGCCCTGTGCCCTTGTCAGGCATCCCTCAAGTGTGGTTCTTACTCTATCCTTTCTCGCGCGCGGACTCTCTGCAGCCTGCTACAGGCCTCTTCATAGAATGGAGCCATTCCTAATGAGGTTTGCGATTGAAAAGTGACAACCAGAAGGGTTTGCCCGGGGAACGCTGCCGATCTGAGGGAAATCACCTAAGCCAACCCAAGGATGGTTATGCAGGATCCAAGATTTTCAAGCGTGACAAGGTTGCCTAGTGGTCGGTTTCCGTGGTGGAACACTTGCCCAGCGTTCAGGAGTGTCTGATCGTGGTGCCACGAAGGGAGATGTGTGGCTAAAATCTTCCCGATGGCCTCTCTGTCCCTCTTCTTAGTAGCCTTGTTCTTAGCAAAATGCCTGTCATTTGGCCAAGGTAGCTTGAACTGTAGAAGGTTCAAGAGCTAACACATGGTGCCTCAGGAGGTACATTCAACAGTTATCTCAACGTCACAAGCATTTGTTTCTCAACTTCGGTTGTAAATATGGCCTGCTCCCTCAACAGGACACCAAAGTCTCTGCAAACCGCTCATGTGTGACACCACAGCAGAGTGTCCTGGACGCTCGCCATCATGACCCAGTAGGAGTTTGTAGGGAATGTCACACAAAATAAAGGAATGGTTAACCATCAGGGCAAGGCACAGGCAGAGGTAGAGGCAGGCCTCGGTCTTCTTCCCCACCTCCACTTTGTGTTCCTTAATCATTTTCTCACTCTCTAACAGACTCCGTCTCCCTCCCTTCTTCCTTTCCTCTCTTCCCTCCCCTCTCCTTCCCCTCTCCTCTCCTTGCCTCACTTCCCTTCCCCTCTCCTCTCTGCCCACCCCAGCCCTCTCCCCTCCTCTCCTCTCCTCTCTTTTCCTATCCACTCTCAGAATAATTTTCTGTGCTCCGGAGAGCAGGAAAGCCCAACTGAGGGCTCTGCCTATTTCTTCGCAGATCCCTCCATCTGAAAACCATCAGAATCATCTCCATGGGAAGAGGGTTCAAATGCTTTCCATGACCACGTAAATCCCTTATGCTTGCAACTCCGAGACCAGAAGACGACCTCGGGTAGGTACACCAGGCCATGGTACCACGTCACTTTTTTTTTTGTTTTGTTTTGTTTTTGTTTTTTTTTGTTTTGTTTTGTTTTGTTTTGTTTTTGTTTTTGTTTTTTTTTTATCAGATATAAGTGTTCGTGCCAGCTGATCTCAGCAACCTTGATTCCCACCTCAATGGCAAAAGTGACTTCACAGGTTCAATTAGGAATCTTAAGGTTAAGAGATTATTTGGGAGACCATTCATACCAACTCAAGTGTCTCCATTACAGGCCAGCAGAGTGAGAACCTATTTTAGAACAGAAGGCAGTAAAAGATGGAGCAGAAATGGAGGGAGACATTTCTAGAATGGAGACCGGGTGCCTGAACCCAGGATGCAGGCAGCCACTAAAGGCTTAGTTCACAAGGAGCATCTAAGGAGCTCCTGAAGAGAGTTCAGCCCTGCGGGCACCTTGCTTTCAGCCTAGCAGAAAACATTCAGGCTCCAGTCCTCAGGAACCTGAAAGAGAATCCTTTTGTCATTTAAGCTGGCCAGTCAGAAGTATTTTACTACAGGCATCAGAGTACAGTACACGTACACAGAGCACCATAGTTCTTTTTTTTTAATTGAATACAATCTTCATTTACATTTACAGTGGTAAAACATTTCCCAGTCTCCCCCTCCCTGAAAACCCTCAACCCATCCTCCCATGCCCTGCCTCCATGTATATGCCCCTCACCCGACCCACTCCCACCCCACCCCCCCCCCATTTCCCTTTGTTGGGGCCTCTATTGAGCCTTCACCTGACCAAGGACCATTCTTCCCACTGATGCCCAACAAGACCTTCCTCTGCCACATTTTTGGCTGGAACCATGTGTGCCCCTTGGTTGATGGATTAGTCCCTGGGAGACCTAGGGCTGGGTGGCTGACATCGTTGTTCTTCCCATGGGAATATAAATTCCTTCAGATCCTCTGGACCACCCTCCAGCTCCTACATTGGGGACCCCATGCCCAGTGGAATGGTTGGCTGCTAGCATCTGCCTCTGTGTTTGTAAGGCTCTGGCAGGGCCCCTCTGGAGACGACCATGGCATGTTCTTTTTGGTATACACTTCTTGTTCATAGTAGTATCAGGGTTTGTTGACTGTTTATAGGGTGAATCCCCAGGTAGGGCAGTCTCTGGGTGGCCTTTCCTTCAGTCTCTGCTCCACACTTTGTCTCTCTTATTGCTCCTGTGAGTATTTTGTTCCCTTTCTCAGAGGGACCAAAGCCCCCTCACTTAAGATAGGCACAGCGTGCCCTGCAAGGAATTCTTGGTAAAGTTTTGAGCTTCTCCACAGCAGAGAAGCCCTGCAAGAGGCTAGACCATAATAGCCCATAGGATCCATGCAAACAAAAGATATCAAACTCCAGCAGCTAGATGCAAATCCTCGCAGAGTACCTTGAGAAAAAGAAGAAGAAGAAGAAGAAGAAGAAGAAGAAGAAGAAGAAGAAGAAGAAGAAGAAGAAGAAGAAGAAGAAAAAACAAAACAAAAAAAAACAAAAACAAAAACAGGTGCTGTCAGTAAATGCCCTGGATGGAGATGTAAAAGGTGAGGAGCATAAAAGGAAACCTCGTTAAAAAGGGAAAGACATAAACAAAGAAACAGAAATAAGTGGGAAGCTGCAGAAGAGCCCAGAACCAGAAAAGGATCTGTTCCCAGATACCCAGCCCAGTCCCCAGCAAGGCAGGTCAATCACCAGCAAGCCTTTATCCCAGCATGAGGGTTTGTCAACAAGATGCCTGTATTTCCAGGACTCAGTGATATTCAAACCTCTGTTGAAAGTTGGGTTGGATTGTATATGACAGCTCCCGGGGCTCTTGAAGTTTACATTTCTGCACTTTAACACAGGTGATATTTGACATGTGAAAAATCATAACTCAAAACGAGGCTATGACACGGAGGATTCTTCAGTAATAGAACAAGACAGAGCCCTTGAGTCACCCCTGGTAAATGCCTGCCCAGAAGACACACGGGTGCTTGCAACGGTGTTTGTGAATATTTCTGCTGGGATCTGAAGACAGCTCCACATAGCTGAAGGTAAAATGCACATTTACTAGCAATACTAGAAGGAAGAAGAGATTCCCAGATGGGGAACAATTTACTAGTAGCAGGAAGGATAGATAGCACGATCCAAAAAGTAAGGTGATTTCTACATTTGGGGAGGTGAATAAAAGTGCACCCACATTGCTCTTTTAATTCTAAACATATGTTGTCTTTGGTAGCAAAATATAACAACCTTATCAACAATTATTCCTTATTTGAATTTTTATAATAAAAAGCATAGCTCTCTGTGTGCTTTAGTGATTCTCCAGCAACCTTTATAGTTCTCTTAGTCAAAGATGTTTTTATTCTATTCCTAAACTATCATAAAAGGAAGACACACAAGACGGGCATGGTGAGCTTAGTCTTGCTTTTACTTGCATGTTACAGAACCTTTGCTATAATGCTGTCATCAAGAAAAGCGAGCTATTATCATATTAAAGTCCACAAGGAGGCGAACCAGGGCTTGGGTTTGTCTGAGGGCTATGCCATGACATCAGAGTCTCAGTTCCACATTCCTGCTCTGTCATCCCTAGCAAATGGCTGCCCTTCACACTGCGGATCCACAGTGCAGGGCAGCCATGCCCACGTCAACTCTCCAAATCACATTCTGTGCAGGGAATGGAAGCAAATGCCAAGGCCAGTGCTTATCATTTCCTTCCAAAAGCTTTCCTTAAAGTGACATGGACTCATACGTCGGGCGATGTCCTTGTTTATCTACCCCAAACACCCCGTCACCTCCCCCCCACACACTGTACCATTTTTTTCCTTTTAAAATGAATGTCTTGCTGTCCTAAAGAACAACCAAGAATTTTTTTAGAAATAAAATAGAGAGGAATTAACATTGTATGGTAAACTATAATCTCCTAGAAACCTTTAAAAACATATCAAATATTTCATTTACCTCAGTTGAAAGGTGAGTAATATCAGGACTCAATCTATTAAGGCTATCAAATAAAAAAACAAAAACAAAAAGCAAAAAACAGAAGACCCAAGGAGAAAGAGACAGGCAGACCACTGGGACTCATCGGTCACCAAATCTAACTAACTAGTTAGTTTCAGGTTCAGTGAGGATCTCGGTCTCAAAATAGAAGGTAGAAAACAATTGTGGAAGACCCTCATATAGACCTCCACCCCTACACATGCATGACTGCTTGACTGTACATATGTACACATGCACACACAAACATGCACACTCTCTCTCTCTCTCTCTCTCTCTCTCTCTCTCTCTCTCTCTCTCTCTCAAAGGCCCTTATTAATAGTACGTATTCATCAAAAACAGTTTTGGGTGTAAGCAACTGAAACAGTTGACAAGCTTAAACTGAAAGGGGAGAGGAGAGGAAGGTAGTTGGACATACAGTAGGGTGTCTCAAATACAAAACTTGAACAATCTGCACTCGGGAAGAAAAGAAATCAGAAATGCTCCAGGGACACCTTGGACATTTTATTCCACAAATCTGCCAATCACAGGAGCACATAGTGCATTTTATAAAATGACATTCTAAAAATTTCAAGATGTTAACTGTCAGTGCCTGTCACAGCTGGGTATATGTAAGGTCACTGGATCATCCTCTAGGGCCAACATCTTCTAATGATGGAGTGTATGATAGTATCCATTCATCCTTTGGGTATCAGCCCATTACCTTGCTATGCTACTGTGAAGTGAATTTGGAAGTGATATATTCATTATGATGGTATATATGAAATTCTGAAAACTCATAGATAGTGGTGTAAAGAAATAACAGACAAAAAGATAATCCAAAGTCATCCTGTGCACAACTGTTCTGACTGAAGAAAGACTCTAATTTAATCTCTGATTCTATGACTCCAACTTAGCTGATATTATTACTAAGTCTCTATAAAGCACCCCTGAAGTTTGTTGTCAAAGCAGGCTTTGGGACTGGTACTTCTCCTTGAAAAATTCATCCAGATGGGAAACTCATGCAGTTGAGCTCATAGCAAACCTAGTCTCTGTCTCTACCACCTTGCCTCTTGTGCTCTTGAATCTACCAATTAAATACCATACTAGCTAACAGAGGAAATCAACTCACAGGTATAGACTTCCCTGGGTACCCAATGGCAAAGAATTTCTTCTACTGCATGAGAAACAGTCTTTTCAGCCTTTAAACAACCTTCTTGAAAACCTATCTACACCCACCCATGGCTTACTTCCTTGTCACCAGTGCTCTAATGTGGTGCTTTCAGAACTAGGGCTAACCAATGACTTCTGCCTGGCAATCAGTGCACAGCCTGGTTCCAAGTCATACTTTGTCTCAGGCAAAGTAAACAGCAAATTGCAACTTTTTCAGCCATAGTCTTCTCTGGTATCTTCAGGGGTGCTGCTTAGAGCTGTAACACTGAACTGAATGCTTTAGTTAATGCCAGCCTTTCACAGTGAACCAAGCATGCGGTTTAATCAATGAAATGAACTCAGAAAACCATCTCTCAGGCCACTAGTAGACATGAACTTACAGACACCCATTGATGCTAAGAAAGGGAGTGAGTATGATCAGATTGTCCAAGACATTTACACATTCTGTGCCTAGACTGAGGATGGAATGGGTGGAGTCCCAGCCAGTTTTTTAGACACTTATTAGACACATAAGTAGTCTATGAGTAGTTTGAAGACAAGTTGTCCAAGATCTGATCTACTGAATTCACCAAACTTTATACAAAGTAGGCACACATTCTGAAAAGGGTAAATGGTCCAAAGTAATATGGCTTTTCCTCATACTCCATTGACCAGCTCCAGAGTGTAGCAGGAGAGACAGTCATTTCTCCAAGGCATCATCATATGGCGCCTCTAGAACTTTAGGTTATAAGGTCTGGAAAAGGAGAACGGTGCATTTGTTTCATAGAAAAACAAACAAACAATGCTGAGCTTCTTTGATCCTGAGAGGTTTTTCAGATGCACCAAGAGAATACTTTGCTCTCTTTTCTTGTCATGGTCGACTGGGCAAAGGGCTCACTTTCACATTCCATAGTCTTTGGGTTTTACTGCCATGCTGGCTTTGATCAGAGCAATATGGTGAACTTAATTATATTTCAGATTGTTAAGAAAAATTAAAGAGAAAATATGTTTGAAAGTGAACTCACACATTCCAGCCCTTCACCAAATCATCACGTACACAAAGGGACATTTCTCAGGTGGACCCTGAAATAAGAAGACTCATGGAGTATATCTAAACCCTTCCTGCAGTTGGTAGAACTGCAGGGTCACTGTGCAATGCCCGGAAAAGAGAAATGAATGCTTGTTTTGGTGAGCAACTGAGATGTTTGATGGTGAAACAGCAAAAATTAATGATGGCTGATAATGTTCCAGGTAAAAAGGCCAGAGACTGTACAACACGCTCCTTCATGGTGTGATATAGTCTACCTTCTCCATGATAGATAGAGTACATCGGGTGTAGAAATATGTCCATTACTTTGGAAATGATGTCTCAACATACTCTACATCATTAAAGGACTAGAGCCTGTACCTTAGCCAACTCCAGCAGCAGTCATCTCCTACCCCTTGATTCAAATTGTCTTGGCACATCTTATTCCCTGTTCTTCCAGATCCATCGCTAGTCAGCATCTGTGTACCGAAAGCACATGGTACATACTCTTGGGGACTCACCTGAAATGTGACCAAGCCCAGCTGCTCTGTGCTGCCTGCTGGTTCCTCGCAGCTGTGGCTTTGTCCAAGGCTATAGGCAAGAAGAGATTTATTTAACAGAGGCCTTAATATCACATAATGCTAGTTCATATTCAAATAAGCAAGGATGTGCCTATATTCACATTCTCATGACTAATTCCAAATGCCTAGCCTCCGAATCCCCTGAGAGCCCTCTGGCCTGCATCCTCACAGCGCAATAGCTATGCTAACTGGAGTGTCAAGTTTGTGGGCGACAGAAACACATTCTCAATGACCCAATCAAAAACATTACTGGAAGAGTGTAAGACTGGCTTACAAACAACCATGTGTGTTGAATGGTGAAGTTTTGAGATGTGAAGAATTCGTGGAACTCTGAGAACCTTGCAGCAGAGATTTAAGACCTTCACTTGCTCATGCTCATTCTCAGGCTTGGCTGCACACTATAATCATGAGTTCATTATAAAATCCTCTTCCTGATACCCAAGCTTTAATACCCTTTAAATTCTAGGGTGACACTAATTGGTAGTCATAGCTGAAACCTTAGCTGCATCAGAAACACCTGGAAAGCTAGTTTAAACACAGATCACTGGACTCGATCTTCAGATCCTCTGATTTACATAAATCAGTTAGAGACCATTTGCATTTATATCAAGTTTGCAGAAGATGGACTGGATGTCCAATAATGCCTGAGACTCTATAATCCCAACAAGTCATTTTTGTGACCTCAAATCCCACCTACAGCAGCAAAGTTCTAGAATGTTCCTTTCAAAATCTAACATGGGTGCAAAGCTTCAAACTTTGTGAAACATGAATTCCTGGACTCCAACTGCAAACTCTGATTCAAGTAGTCCAGCAAGCACACATTTCTGCATCACTTCTCTGAAGCAATGCCTAAGTCAGGTGACTGTGTTTTATTGTCATACTGCAGTAAATGGGATATTGCTGTAATCTGGTGATATAATCTGTGTCTCAGTCAGGGTTTCTATTCTTGCACAAACATCATGACCAAGCAGCAAGTTGGGGAGGAAAGGGTTTATTCAGCTTACATTTCTACATTGCTGTTCATCATTAAAGGAAGTCAGGACTGGAACTCAAGTATGCCAGGAAGCAGGAGCTGATGTAGAAGCCATGAAGGGATGCTTCTTACCGGCTTGCTTCCCCTGGCTTGCTCAGCTTGCTTTCTTATAGAATCTAAGACTATCAGCCCAGAAATGGTACCACCACAAGGGGCCCTCCCCCTTTGATCACTAATTGAGAAATTACCCCACATGGAGGATCTTATGGAGGCATTTCCCCAACTGAAGCTCCTTTATCTATGATAACTCTAGCCTGTGTCAAGTTGATACCTAAAACCAGGCAGTACAGTCTGTAGCTATTAAACATTACTTCCAATGAGAAAGGCCACAAATCACAGGAAAGTTTGAAGAACACAGATGAAAGATGCATGACTCTGAAGTCTCTCCCTAAGCTTATGAAGCAGTGTTAACAGTTGCTGGGCAGAAGGAGACTCTTTAGTGGAGCTGCCTGCAAGAGGTAGAGAGCACTTTTCTAAGTTGCCGCTCATCCTTGGGTTGGAGATTTTAGCAATTCAGCTGTCTTGAGTTATCCATGCTTCTGTAAATCACTCCTCACCCAGGATGCTGTAAGTAACCACACTAAACTCACTGATCCACCAAGCTAGGCTTGGGTAGACTCCTGTCTTTATCACAGGAGTGCTTTCTAGGGTGAATAGGTATCTGCTCATGTGTCCCATTGAAAACAAAGTGATATAATGAACCAAAGACAGGGATATGACTACACTTTCCACATTACAGCTACCATGGCAATGGTGTGGTGTTGAGGTTGAGCAACAAGGATGCTTCACCCCAATTCCTGTTTTAAAAAAAAAAAGAAAGAAGAACAGAGACAGAAAGAGAGAAGAGAAGAGAAGAGAAGAGAAGAGAAGAGAAGAGAAGAGAAGAGAAGAGAAGAGAAGAGAGGAGAGGAGAGGAGAGGAGAGGAGAGGAGAGGAGAGGAGAGGAGAGGAGAGGAGAGGAGAAGAGAAGAGAAGAGAAGAGAAGAGAAGAGAAGAGAAGAGAAGAGAAGAGAAGAGAAGAGAAGAGAAGAGAAGAGGAGTGGAGAGGAGAGGAGAGGAGAGGAGAGGAGAGGAGAGGAGAGGAGAGGAGAGGAGAGGAGAGAAGAGAAGAGAAGAGAAGAGAAGAGAAGAGAAGAGAAGAGAAGAGAAGAGAAGAGAAGAGAAGAGAAGAGAAGAGAAAAGAGGCACTGTCCCTTGCTAATGGGAGATATCCATCCTCTGATCAATCAGTTCTGCAACCTAGCAGAGACTTTATGGCACGAAGCCAATGGTTGGAAACCAGCTCTGGGAGAGAAGCCACTGCCGATGGTCAGTGAACTATTGGAATAGAAGAGACTCAGGGAAAGGTATAATGAGCTGGGACAGCTGTGCTCTCTAGATCCACAGCACCATGGGGAGAAGGCAACATTCTCTGAGAGATAAAACGATGAGCTTTCAGACCTGCTGCAGTGGTTGGACATGCTTCTGTTGTCCTCACAGCTGCGAGAATCATTCCAGGCTGTTGAAGGTCAGGGCAGCTGCAGAGTGTCCTGTGTTTAATCCTGTCCTGCTTTTGCTTGAAATAAACCCTTGTTCATGCTGTAACTAAGCCTATTTCTTTGCCTCAAAAAAAACTGAACTCTTCATGTACACAGTCAAGTATATGTGCGTAAGTATGTGCCAGTTCACACTGGGATCAGTGTTGCCTCAACATGAATTTTCAATCCGTCCCACACAGGACATGGCAAAACATAGAAACCAGCTGACCTGTCCAGTGCCATGGGGTCACTGCGTCGTTAGTTACCCAGCACCGCCTCAGCACTAACTTCTCTACAGTATTCAAATCTTCTAGAGATGGTACTTAATGACCTCCTTAATTGGATGCTTATTTAGACTTGTCATTCTGAATGTCTCCCAAGACAGCAATAGATTGAGTTATATACACACATACATATAAAAATAAACACATGTAGATGTAGTGAGATATCTGCCAAAGGAGACCACTCAGACATGACTTTAAGCCCAAAGAAAGTTTTTCTTCATCATCAGGCAACTATGCTGGGTGTTGGGAAGCTACGTGCAGTCGGAAGCTGACCTCAGGGTGGGAGTTTAAGGATAAAAACCCATCCCAGATTAACATGCCTCAGTCATGAAGAACAGTTAGACAAAATGAGAACTTCAGAATCCAGGGAGCATGGTTAGTACATTTAGGGACTTTTCCAGAACTATAGGTTTTAGTGGATTAAGTCTTTGTTCTTGTTTTTGGTAAGTGTTGCTACCTACATGCTGGGTTCCAAGGTCTCAGTGGAAGTTGTATCATAAGATCAGTTGTGTCTGCAAGCCTATTGCATATACGCTATCTATTTCAATCTTCATGAGAGTTTTAAATAGTGCAAATTATCATCAGTGAAGAAAACTCAGGTTAGACAGCCTACCTAAAGAAATGCATCTCACGACTGTAGAACTGGAGCACAAATCCAGGTGTGCACTTAACCGTGACCTATTCCCTTTTGCCCCATCCCTCTTTCTAACCAGCTAACCTGTTCTGTAAGTGGATTCTGTCTGCATTCCAAGGATGTATAAGTTAAATAAGGTTGGTTAGAACCTAAATCTGTAAGTGGAAATTTTACGCACACATGTGAGCAGAACCCGGCCAGAAACCCTGTTCTCAGTAGACCTATTTTAAATAAACTTTTCACTTTATCATAGTTTGAGAGAGAGTTCCCTGTGGGTCTCATCCACTTTGCCTCCTTATGATTTCAAACAGATGGTACACTAAGCTTGGAATGAGCAAGCCCTTATTGCAACCTATTTCAGGACAGATACTGCCCAGGAACCTGTGACTACAACCAGTTCTCTGTAGGTCAGCAGACAGCATGCTGTCAGATCAGCCCAGCTGGAATGGACCCCGGTGTCAAAGAATGTCCCAGGAATGTCCCAATGCTTTGTGAGATTCAGATCTGGCCCTTTGCTGGCTGTTACAACAGAGGGTAACTCAGTGGAGTATGCCCGCATCATGCCAGTTCCTCCAAAGATTGTGTCTCACTTAGATCATCAAAACCATTGGCCAGACATCCTGTTCTCCCCCGTGTTTTGCACAATGCCAAGTATACTACAGATGGTTTCCCAAGTGCTAAATAATAACACTGTCTAGCTTTCACAGGCTATTTGCTGTACAGCCATTCTTTATATGCATTCTATTAACTGCTGTAGACTCTGCTCTTGGTAAGAGAGAGTGTTATGGATGACAAGATGGACATTCAGCTAAAAGACATTTTCAGAAATAGATCTTGCTCTCAATCACTTTAGATTCTTACAGCATGTAGCTGGAGCAGAGCATTAAAAGTTTTAACGCCTCGTCCTTTATGCTAGGCGCGAAATTTACAACCTCCGCTCTACCTGCATCTTCTCTGAGACCCGATCTGCCTTTGAGGACTAACATGACATAATTCTAGTCTGCTGCTGTAATAATATAATGGGGGAAGAGGAATTTTCTGCTTGGAAGGGACCACCTCATTTCAATATGCAGTGACATCTTTTGGAAACCAATATCCTCTATAATGGGGAATGGCTGCAGATCAAGGGCAATCATTTCTGTGATTTATGAGCGGTGCAAGCAGATGGTTTTTTGAATATTTGGCCTTTTACCAAAAGTCTCATGCAAGCTAAGCTGTTGTATCTTATTGCATGAGAAGCCTCTGCTTCCAGGTGAGGGATGGGCTGATTCAGAATCTGCCTTTGAACTTGAAAGCAGGGGCCAAGATGCTGCTTAACATAAGATGAGACAACTTTTTTATTTTAATTTCCTCCAGCTAACAGCAATCGTACGCACAGACCAAGCAAGCCATGCCGGCCAAGAAGATAGGGAGCCAGATACGTGGCCTGGGCAGCGAGGTTGTCTCACTTTGCTGTGGCTATTAGATTATCAATTTTCTCCCCTCAAGACCTGTGTGATTCGCGGGGAACACTATTAGCCTGGCAAGAATTAATTACAGCTGAAGCAAAGGTGACCTTCCCAACAAAGGCACAAAGACAAACCAGTCCTTATGTGAGCAACTAGGAAGGCTGGAAGGTTGGTTAGGGTTCTAAACAGGATCTTGTGATCGAGCTACTTGAAGGGATCATGCCAATTGCTTCCAGTGGGAGGCAAGAGTAATCGCGCCTTTAGGCTGCATAAGATCCTACTGGAAATATGAATTCTGTGTATTATTCAATATTTTGATGCAAGAAGCTTTTCTTTCAATTTACTTAATCTTTCCACAGGCCAAAAATAAGGCCAGAAGCTTCTGAGGACTGAGAACTGACAATAGGAAAAGAGGTATCGTTTTGTCTCGTTTTAACATAGAGCATGTAGGGTGCAATACATTGTCTTGCCCTCTACAAGATTCTCTAACATAATCCCAGAAGGTGAACAAATTTTGAACAATAAAGATTTTTTTTTCACAATGCAAGAGGCTAAAAAGTACAAAATCAGGCACCCACAGACTTTGTACTTGATGAATGTTCACTTTGGGGTTCTCAACTAGAACTTTGGGCACCCTTTCACAGAAATGCTTAATCCAGCAGTTCTCCACCTCTGGGTCAAAACCTCTTGCACATTGTCCAAGACTATGGGAAAACCCAAATATTTGTTATGATTTATAACAATAGCAAAATTGCAGTTATGAAGCAGCAATGAATACAACACGAGAAATGATTTAAAGGGCCACAGTCTTAAGAGGTAGAGAACCACTGCCTCGATCTTACCTATGAGGGTTCTGTCCTTAAGATCAATTACTTACAAAATGCCTACTTACTGATACCATCAAACATTATCCCATTCATGATTAGTTGTCAGCATATGAATCTGAGAGAGAGAGAGAGAGAGAGAGAGAGAGAGAGAGAGAGAGAGAGAGAGTGTAAGAAAGCCAATCACAACAACCTGACCTATGACTCTCCCCTCCAAAGAAAGCTCATATCAGTGCAGTCAACGTAGCCAACAAGTGTCCTTAACTTTAGATTCAGCTTGTTTATCTGTCTTTCTTTTCTAGAAAATTACTACAAGGAAGATACATGAAGTTTTTGCTATGGTTTGAATATTAAATATCCCAGCTCATTTATTTAAATATGTGATCTCCGGCTGTTTTTTTTGGGGGGCGGGGGTTGTGGAACTTTTAGAAAATGGAATCTTGCTGGAGGACGTGGGTGATGGAGACATGCCTTAAAGTGCTAGAGGCTGTCCTTGCTTCCTGTGCATGTGCTGATTCCTGAGTGTGGATGCAATGCTCCTGTCACTGTGATTTCCCTGCCTGTTGTCATATCTTCTCTACCATGATAAACTATACCCCTCTGGAACTCTAAGCTGGGTAACCTCTTCTTTTTTTTAAGTTGCTTTTATCAGTGTTTTTCATCACAGCAAGTAGAGGATATCTAAGACAGGAGGAAACGATTGAATAACATGGTTATGACCCTGCAGGAACAACAAGTAGAAGGTTATGTCTTGAAAGTGATGTGCTTGGGTGAAAGTTGACGAGGGGCAAAGATGTGATGGATAATATTGTGGAACTGAGAATCTAGAGTCATCTGGAAGATTGGCCTCCAGACATGCCTGCAGAGGATTGTGTTGATTGTGTAAAATTGAGGCTCATTTTTATTCGGGGGGCGGGGGGAGACCACTTTCTGGGCAGAAGATTTGGAACTGTCTAAAATGGGAAAAGTGAGCCCAGCACTGGCTCAGCCAATGAATCTCAAACTCTTGCCACGGTGACTCCCCTTCCCATAATGGACTGGACCCTGTGAACTGTGAACTGAAATAAACCCATCCCCCCTCAAGTTGCTTCTGTCAAGGTATTTTATCACAGTAACAGAAGAAACCAATGCATCAACAGGAGAAGCCTTTCATTATTCACACAAATGTCCTCAGTTTTCAGAGGTACATAGAAAGCCCATAGTATACACAACTGCATATCCATGGAATATTTTCCCTTAGGAATGAGTCTGAGAGCAAAACAAAGCAAAACCACTTTATTCCCACTATCTGCTTATTTTTGAGTTGAACTGGAAAGCATCCTCAGCACTTGTTGAAATAATTTTAGAGTAAACAGTAACAGAGAGGAGGAGTGACTTTGTTGTTTTGCTTTGGTTTGTTTCGGTCTTTTGGCAATAAATTGTCAGAGGTTCAGCTTCCCTTTTGTTCTGATAAGCCCAGAGTTAACTTGATTTCATGTTCCTACAACCAATAAGTATTTGTATTTATCTATTCATTTTCATAGCATTTTCAGAGGCCAAAGAGCCCAATTCTTCTTAAGAATGTAGCAATTTTCATTTAATTCCAGGAATCTGTACATTTTCTCCTTGATTTCTTTGTTGACCTATTCATTATTCAGTAGTGTACTGTTTAGTCTCCAGGAGTTGATGTAATTACTACACCTTATTTTATGTTTTATTTTAAGCTATATTTCACTGTGGTCAGATAAAATACATGAAGCTATTCCAATTTGTCTATACTGCTTGAGATTTGATTTGTGCCGCAGTATGTAGTCTTTGAGAAAAGTCCTGCTGAATACAATGAAGATTCTCGGGGTTTGGGTAGAATATTCTCTAGATATCTGTCAGGTCTATTTGATGTGCCATTGATTGCATGCAATTTGGAGATGGCGGGATATTAAAATAACCCGCAATTACTGAAGTGGAGTTAATCTGTGTCTTTCATTCCAGTAGTTCTCCTTTTATGAAATTGAAATTGGGTATGCCAGAGTATGTTTAGGATTGAACAGTGTCCGTCTTTAGCCTTTCTTATTAGTTTTATTGTAAAATCTATTCCTACAGCTGTTAGTGTAGAGATCATTCCTGGTTTCCTTTCTTATCTCACTCACAAGGAAGGCTCCCATCTGTCTTGACACTCTACAGTCATGCCTCTCTTTGAAGGCACTATGAATTTCTTGGAAGCAACAAAGCCATAGAGTTTTGGTTTTGGCCCATTTGATTAAATTGTATCTTTTGATAGGAAAGTTGAGGTCATCAATATTTAAAGTTAGTATTGAGAGGTGCAAATTGATTGCTGTCTTGTTCTTGTTTGTTCTTATTTCATGTTTCATGCAATTGTGCTTGCATTTGTTTTCCTTCTACAGAATTTGGTTTGACTTGTTTCTCTCTAGTCTGAAGTATTGCTTCCTTGTTTTTCCCTTTATGGCTGGTTTGGGGAACATGAATTGTTAGCCTGTTATATCATAAAAGTTTTCCTTTCTTCTTCAACAATGGTCTTTACCTGATACATTTTACAACTGGGCTTTTGAGTTTTCAATTCCTCTCATTTCAGCTTTTCTACCTGATCCTAGACCTCCTGAGACACCATTACAGGAAGAGATAGAGATTGCTAGAATTCCTTCTACACTCCACCCCACAGTTGCCTGGTTTACTAAAAAGAGGGCTATTTGCCCCCCCTCACTCTTTTACATTCTTCCTCTCTTCCTCTTGTTCTCTCTTCCTCTATTGCTCTCTGCCATGTCTCCCCTCTGACCCATTTCTCCCCTTCCCTCTCCCCACTCTCTCTCCACTTGTTCCTGACCAGCCTCTGCTCCTCCTCCTCCTCCTCCTCCTCCTCCTCCTCCTCCTCCTCCTCCTCCTTCTTCTCTCTCTCTCTCTCTCTCTCTCTCTCTCTCTCTCTCTCTCTCTCTCTCTCTCACCTTCCCCAACAACACCCTTTCTCATGCCCTAAATAAACTCTATTCTATACTAAACCCATCATATGGCTGATACATCGGGGGAAGAGACACCCTCTTCCATCTCACCGTACCTGGGTATATGAAAAATACCCTAGCCTCCATCTCTGTTTTTATAAAACACAACAGAGATGTCTCATTCTTTCCATAAAGAGCTAAAAGTTCCAGGGCCCACTGAATGCAACTGTTGGGGATAAAAGAATGATTACTGTGCAGACTGTATAAAACATTATTCCAAGGGAGGAGATGGGTATTTTCCCACATTGATGAGTCCTCCTCACCCTGTGTTAGTGTGGGCATGAGTAGAATTTATATAGGTATGACTAGAGTATGGTATTTCTTTATCCAAAACGTGTTTGCATATTGTGGGGATTATTTATTAGGTTTTTATCTTTCTGTGTAGTTTCTTTCTTTCTTGGTTGAGATGGTCAATTTCTGTTGTGAACTTGATGGATTAAGAAACCCCTGGGGCTTTATACTTTTAGATGTGTCTATGATGACTTTTTAAAGAATGCTTTTAAAATATTACCCATTCTGAATTTGGCTGGCACCATCCCTTGGCCTGAGTTTCTAGGCAGGCTAAGGACAGAATAAGTGAAAAGCTACCTGAGGTTTTTTGTTTTGCCTTCTCTGAGTTCTGATCCCTGGAGATATGAGCAACCAGACTGTTTTCACCATGAACAACCATTCATCTATGCATTCTCTGCCATGATGGAATATACCTTTTTTAAAAGAATTATTTATTTTATGTATATGAGTACACTGGAGCTCCCTTCAGATATACTGGAAGAGGGCGTTGGATTACATTAGAGATGGTTCTGAGCCACCATCTTTAGTTGCTGGGAACTAAACTGAGGATCTCTGGAAGAGCAGTCAGTGCTCTTAACTGCTGCTGAACTATCTCTCCAGCCCAATGGAATACATCTTTAATCAGTGAGCTAAAGTAAACGTTTCCTCCTAAAGTTGCATTTTGACAGGTATTTGATCAATGCAATGAGAAAAAAATAACAAAACATTGATATTTTGGCTACAATATTCTCTTTGGACTACTTGTATAGATATATAATCCTTGCTCTTTTTTATCTGAGCTACTTTCTTCTTTAAGTCCAAGTCTGGGATTCACATTTGGCAAATGGAAGAAGCAGGAGACTTACAAAGGTGTCATTTCTTGATCCAAAATTCCTTCGGAAAACTAATCTACCAGCTTTTCTCCTCCATTTAGCATCTCCCTGCATTGCATTGTTTATAATATAATGCAGGATTTCATTCTTCATTCCACGAAGGATTTGTGCTATTCCTTTTCCATTCAGTTTGACCTTTTCGGCTGGTTCTATTCTAGAAGTAGTTCTGAAATTGAAATTAATTTTTTTTTCTTCTCATGCTACAATCTTCTTTCTTATCAACTCTCCAAATTCTGGGAGGTTTGTTAAAAAGATATACTTTAACTCACAAATAACTTTGCTGAAGATGTGATTTCAGCAGTATTTCCAGTATTTCTATCATGAATGTTAATTTTACTTAATTATGTTATTATTTTTTAAAAAAACATTTTGTATTTGTAAGCATGTGAGGCATGGTATACACGTGGAAGACCCAAGACAACTTGGTCCTGTTCTTCCATCTTTATGAGGATTCCAGGCACCAAAATCACATTGCCAGGATTATCCAACAAATATCTTATCCTCTGCACCTTCTCAGTGAAACATTTTAAAATTTAAGCTGCCTCACAAACTCCCTTCAAACATATAGCCATGGAAAAACTCAATCCTGATTTCATCATCTTTTTTTCCTCTGACTCAGAGATTTTATATTTTCTTACTGCTTAATGTTCAATTAAGATATAATCATGTTCTATTTCCCAAATGTTTTCCAGCTTAATAAATAATATGTATATGCAAAAATTAATCAACTATGATCCAGAAGCAAGTTTCCTTATGATAATGTATATTCTCCCTTTTTGTAATCAAGCATTATTAATAGTTCATATTACATCTAAAAACATCCTTCATCTAAAAACATCCTATGTGCATTTACAGAACTATATATTCATTCTTTATTTTTAATATAAAGGGATCATTACAGGCACTGATTTTATCCCTTAATGTATCTTAAAGATCATTTTACACAAGAATTTAACAAATGAATCTATCCTCATTTATGTGTCTGTTGTCTCTGTAAAAACATTTTTTAAATTTTTTTAAATTTTTATTTTCTATATTCTATGTTTACATTCCAAAGGCTTTCCCCTTTCCTAGTTCCCCCCCACCATACGTCCCATAATTCCTCTCCCCCCCCAAATATTCCCCAATCATTCCCCCCCACACACGATTTCTCTGTTCTGGGTCTACAAAACTGGATCCAATCTTTACAGGCCCAGGGTCTGTAAACACATTTTTTGTTAAAATTTTAATAATTAGAAATACTTTGAAGCCGGGCGGTGGTGGTGAATGCCTTTAATTCCAGCACTTGGGATGCAGGGGCAGGTGGATTCCTGAGTTTGAGGCCAGCCTGGTCTACAGAGTGAGTTCCAGGAGAGCCAGGACTACACAAAGAAACCCTGTCTCAAAAAAAAAAAAAAAACAAGAAAAAAACCTTTGAAACTCAGTTTTTTTTTCTTAGCCCTATGACTTTTGTAAAAGAATGTCATGTTTTTCTTTCTTATTTTTTAAAGTTTCTTTGTTTGTTTGTTGTAGAAATAGTTGACTTATGAGAGATATCCAGATATGGTATTTATTAATAAGATGGCTTCAGGCCCTTTCTATCATTTCACCTTTCCTATTTTTGTGCAGTTTGTATCCCCTTTGCTAGATATAAAATTACTATGCTGACAGCTTTATATGATTTTGAAGGATCACACACCAAAGTGTGTACAGTATATGTGAGTGATTGAAATAAAGGACATTTTTACTTTCACACCTTTTATTAGCTCTAATACCATATTCATTGAGTTAGAAAGAGAAATTTTCAAATTCATCTGGAATAACAAAAAACCCAGGATAGCTAAAACTATTCTTAACAGTAAAAGAACTTCAGGGGGAATCAGTATCCCAGACTTCAAGCAGTACTACAGAGCAATAGTGTTAAAAACTGCATGGTATTGGTACAGTGACAGGCAGATAGATCAATGGAATAGAATTGAAGACCCAGAAATGAACCCACACACCTATGGTCACTTGATCTTTGACAGAGGAGCTACAACCATCCAGTGGAAAAAAATATAGCCTTTTCAAAAAATGGTGCTGGTTAAAATGGAGGTCAGCATGCAAAAGAATGCAAATCGATCCATTTTTTCTTTTTATTTTCTTTTTCTATATTTTTTTGTTTATATTCTAAATGATTTTCCTATTCCTGGTTTCCCCCCTCCTCCTAAGTGCCATAAGTCCTCTTCCCTTCGCCAGTTCCCCAATCAACCCCCTCCCACTCCTCTCTCCTGGCAATCACCTACAATGCTGCATCAAGACTTTCCAGGACCCTCTCCTTCCTTCATCTTGGGCATGATTTAATATGTGGGTTGTGTTTTGGGTGTTATGAGCTTTTGGGCTAATATCCACTTATCAGAGACTGTATTTTATGTGTGTTCTTTTGTGAATGAGTTACCTCACTTAGGATGATATTTTCCAGTTCCAACCATTTGCCTAAGAATTTCATGAATTCATTGTTTTTAATTGCTGAGTAGTATTCCATTGTGTAAATATACCACATTTTCTGTATCCATTTCTCCATTGAGGGACATCTGGGTTCTTTCCAGCTTCTGCCTATTATAAATAAAACTGCTATGAACATAGTGGAGCATGTGTCCTTATTGCATGCCGGGAAATCCTCGGGGTATATGCCTAGGAGTGGTATAGCAGGGTCTTCCAGAAGTGCCGTGCCCAGTTTTCATTGACTAAGATTAAAAACTCAGGAGGTAGCAGGTGTTGGCGAGGATGTGGATAAAGAGGAACACTCCTCCACTGCTGGTGGAATTGCAAGCTGGTACAACCCCTCTGGAAATCAGTATGGCTATTCCTCGGAAATCGATCCAGTCTTATCTCCTTGTACTAAGCTCAAGTCCAAGTGGATCAAGGACCTCCACGTAAAACCAGACATAGTGAAACTAATAGAAAAAAACTGGGGAATAGCCTTGAGCACATGGGCACAGGGGAAAATTTCCTGAACAGAACACCAATAGCTTATGCTCTACGATCAAGATTTGACAAATGGAACCTCATAAAATTACAAAGTTTCTGTAAGGCAAAGGACACTGTCAAAAGGACAAAACGGCAACCAACAAATTGGGAAGAGATCTTTACCAACCCTACATCTGACAGAGGGTTAATATCTAAGATATACAAAGAACTCAAGAAGGTAGACTCCAGAGAGCCAAAAAACTCTATTTAAAAAATGGGGTACAGAGCTAAAAATGAATTTTTACCTGAGGAATATTGAATGGCCGAGAAGCACCTAAAGAAATGTTCAACATCCTTAGTCATCAGGGAAATGCAAATCAAAACAACACTAATATTTCACCTCACACCAGTCTAAGAAGGCTAAGATCAAAAACTCAGGAGAAAACAGGTGCTGGTGAGGATGTGGAGAAAGAAAACACTACTCCACTGCGGGCGGGATTGCAAGCTGGTCCAACTACTCTGGAAATAAGTCTGGCAGTTCTTCAGAAAACTGGGCATGATACTATGGGAGGACCCCATTATACCACTCCTGGGCATATACCCAGTGGATTCCCCAGCATGTAATAAGGACACATGCTTCACTATGTTCATAGCAGACCTATTTATGATGGCCAGAAGCTGGAAAGAACACAGATGTCCCTCAACGGAAGAATGGATACAGAAAATGGGGTATATTTATACTATGGAATACTACTCAGCTATTAAAAACAATGAATTCATGAAATTCTTAGGCAAATGGGTGTAACGGGAAAATATCATCCTATGTAAGGTAACCCAATCACAAAACAACACACATGGTACGCACTCACTGATAAGTGGATATTAGCCCAGAAGCTTGGAATACCCAAGAAACAATTCACATATCAAATGATGCCCAAGAAGAAGGAAGGAGATGCCCTTGGTCCAGGAAAGGCTCAATACAGCAGAGTAAGGGAATACCAGGACAGGGAAATGGAAAGGGGTGGATTGGGGAACAGGGGGAGGGAAGAGGGCTTATGGGACTTTTGGGTAGGGGTGAGCCAGGAAAAGTGAAATCATCTGAAATGTAAATAAATAATATATCTAATAAAAATGTTATGAAAAGAAATAAATAATATAATAAGTGTTGTGTATATGAAGTCAGCAAGTAGTTGACCAATTCAAAATATGGGAGCAAGAGTCACTGAGACTGAAGTTTATGCCATATCACAATTGTCTTGAAGCTAGTGGCAAGCTTTCTCTATTGGCCCTGGCTCACATCATGATCCCCACCCAAAATGTCACCTTCCTACTTAGTGCAAACAACAAATGGAACAGTTTGCTTGTATAGAAAATGCAAGAAAAAAAAACAAAGATTTGATAGATAACAGTTTAATGATTGGTTTGCTTAATATAGTTTAAGGAGATTCTCTGAATTCACAGAGGTCTAAAAACTACTCAAGTCTCAAAGAAAAAGTTTTGAGGCTCTGAAAGCCAATGGAGAGTTGTGGCATCAGGAAATGCCCTGGCAGTAGCTCTGATGCTTGATATAAAGAAAATGGCAATTCAAATACAAATGTAATTACAGAATGGAAGCAGAACCACTCAACAGGAATTACAGACAAAAAGGTGAGGTGCAATAACATCAGGAGGGAGGGAACCACAGAATACAAAGACCCCCCTAACCATTCTACTACCTTCTGGTTTCCTATGATGTCTCTACTTACTGAAACTTAATAGGAAGTCAAATAAAAGATGCCTGGGTGATTTAGGCTCAGGGTTTAAGTACCTGTGGTCTGGAATTAGGCTGAAAAGAAAAATGGGAGTTCCAGTTTCTATTGTTCTACCTTTCCCATCCTGGCCATTGCTTTAGAAACCAACAACCCCAGCAGAACCTTGACTTAGCTATAAACAGCTTCTCCCTCTGATTCTGCCCTCTCTGAAATGAGATGCCTAACTAAGGCCAGCCTACTCATCTATCCTCAGTATGTCCAACCTGTGTGTGCAAGAAAATCTGCGGTGTATGGAACAACCCTAAGCCAAATAGAATTGCATATTAATAGAGAAATATACTCCTTTCCATTGTCAGAGCTAAGAAATCTGATGCAAGTCCTTTATGGTTGTGCAAAGACTGCTCAGCAAACTTGTACTGCACTTCCCTTAAGAACAGCTAACATTCAATCTCAATAACTTTCCTCACGGATTAGCTTTACCACCTCCTTTGATTTTCTTCTCTGGTTCCCCGAAAATATTTTCCAAAATGCCTGCCTATATACTTTTTCAAAACATCTTGTTTTTAATAAAATAGACATATAAAATAAGCCTAGGGCTGGGGAGATGGCTTAGTGGCTAAGGACACTTACTCTTTCAGAAGACCAAGGTTCAATTCCTAGTACCCATACTGAAGCTCAAACCCAACTTTAAACACAATTACAAGAGACCAGATACCCTCCTCTAACCTTGGGGGCTTTCTGCATGCACATATGCACATATATGCACTCAGCCATGCACATGTATACAAGTAAATTAAATAAATAAATTTAAAAATGAAGCAAATAATGGGACATTCTAGAGAGGCAAGAGGAGGATTACTGTATAGACAGTCAGATATCGACTTTTTCTCCCAAGTAATGCAAAAACAAGTAACTCCATTCCAAATCCATGTGGACACTTATTAGGCTAATGATAGTTTACAAGTGGCTATGTGACCGCTTTTAGAGAGCTATAAGACAGGAAAATAATATTATTATATTATTAGTATATAAGAGCAAACTACAGCATAAAAGAAATTTTTAAGATTGTGCCAGATCCTGTTATAAAATACCCCAAGGAAAAGCAACTGGAGGGAGAAAGGGTTTACTTAGCATAAGTTGAGGTTAAAGACCATCACTGAGGGGGGCATCAAGACATCAGAAATTTAAAACAATTGGTTGTATAACAGCCAGAGTCAAAAGCAGAGATCAATGAATCAGTGCCTACAAGTCAGTGTGCAGCTCCTTCTCCACTCTTACACGGTTAAGATGCTAACTAAGCATAGGAAACGGAGATGCTGGCTTTAAGACTGGGTCTTTCCATCACAATTAACACAAGTAAGATAATTTATTGTAGGCTTTGCTAGAGATCTCCCAAACCAGTGATTTTATATCCTGTCAAGTTGACAGTTAGTGCTAACTGTCACAACTCAACTACTGTATGGAGTGGCTGGCCTCAAATGTTCTTCCGGGCTCTCTCAATTCTGCACCTCCTATGCCTTCAAAAGCAAAACTGTATGAATGATGTTCCCAAGTTCTGCTACCAGCTTAGGATGTCGCCCAGCTTTCTTAGACCACAGCTGTAACAGCTTCTTTGTGCAGATTCTGAGAGGAAACTCTTCTATTACTCTAGTGCAAAATATCAGGTTTCTCTATATTGGGATTCATCTTTATATCTATTTTGTTGCCTTCACTCTCCTTGCCCAAAACTTTAAGGTTGCTCACAAAGACTTTCTTGATCAAACAAGTTAGCCTATTATTTTGATATTCAACTTGTGTCAAGTTTTCGGGTAGAATAAAGCCAGCATCTTGGCCAAAACACCAGGAAAATGACTTCTGACACAGGGAATAAGACCTTTTTCTACTTGGAAACCTCATGTGGTTCTCCACTACCTGTAATTCTGCCAGCATCCTTCCAAACATCTATAAGAATATCCTACTAATCTTGCCTACACCCAGAGCCAGATCAGTTTGGTGGGCGGTCTCTGCACTGACCAGCGTGAGCAACAACCTGCTCGTGGGTCTGTGCCTGGAGTACAGCCAGAGGCTGGCATCTTGCTTTAGGACACCACAGACAGCTAACTAGACAGAGCCCTACAGACTGAGAGCGCCACCATCTAGGTTCCAGCAGTCCAACCAGGGAACCTCCTATCCTGCAGGGAATCCTGTGGTTAGACAGAGCCCTGAAACCTGCCACCATCTTGGAGCTGGTGGCCTGAACAGGTCACCAAAGAGAACCAACAGAGGAACCCAGGTCACCATAAAGATCTAACAGAGGAGCCCAAATCGGTAGGGAAAAAAATGATCTGATTCTTAAGAGCTGGCAACTAGACAGGCCAGGAGGAGACCGCGGGAGGCCAATTGCAGGTCCAGCAACAAGCCTGGGGAAGACTTGGGTCTGTCCCAGCAGAGCTGAGGAGGTAATTTGGAGCCCAGTAGCAGAAACCTCCCGGTCTCCACCTCGGGAGCATGGATGCCCTCTACAACAGCAGCACCAAACGCCAGGCTCACAGGAGCTTCAAACTCCAACCAGTAACGATAAGACCAACTAAGCAGATGGCAAAAGGCAAATGTGGGAACGTTACTAACAGAAATCAAGGCAATATGGCAGCATCTGACCTGAATTTTCCAACCACAGCAAGTCCTGGATACCCCAACACACCAGAAAAACAAGAGCTGGATTTAAAAGCACTGGTCATGATGCTGCTAGAGGAACACACAAAAAAAGACATAAACAAATCTCTTAAAGAAATGCAGGGGAACATGAATAGAGTAGAAGCCCTTACAATGCAAACACAAAAATCACTTAAAGAATTCCAGGAGAATATGGATCAACAGACACAAGCCAATGAGGAGGAAATGAGAAAATAACTTAGAGAAATGCAGGAGAAATTGAATCAACAGGCAGAAGTCATGAAAGAGGAAATACAAAAATCTCTTAAAGAATTGCAAGAAAAGGAAAACATCATCGCTGGGATCTTTCTGAACTACCAAGCAGCCTTACCATGTGACTCATCAAGAACTATTTATTAAATTGTAAAGGAAAATAAAACACTGCCCAGTTTAAAGAAGAAGAAGAAGAAGAAGAAGAAGAAGAAGAAGAAGAAGAAGAAGAAGAATTGCAAGAAAACACAAACAAGTGAAGGAACTGATCAAACCCATCCAAGATCTGAACACAGAGGTAGAAACAACTAAGAAATCACAAAGGGAGACAACTTTGGAGATAGAAAACCTTGGGAAGAAATCAGGGGTCGTAGATGCAAATATCAACAACAGAATACAAGAGATAGAGGTAAGAATCTCAGATGCTGAAGATACCATAGTAACCATTGACTCCACAGTCAAAGGAAATGCAAAATGCAAAAGGCTTGTAACCCAAAACATCTGGGAAATCCAGGACACAATGAGAAGAGCAAACCTAAGGATTATAGGTATAGATGAGAGTGAAGATCTACAATTTAAAGGGCCAGCAAATATCTTCAACAAAATTATGGAAGAAAACTTCCCTAACTTAAAGAGAGAGATGCCCATGAATATACAAGAAGCTTACAGAACTCCAAACAGATGGACCAGAACAGAAATACCTCCCATCACATAATAATCAAAACCCCAAATGTACTAAACAAAGAAAGAATATTAAAGGCAGTAAGAGAAAAAGGCCAAGTAACATATAAAGGAAGACCTATCAGAATCACACCAGACTTCTCTCCAGAAACCATGAGAGCTAGAAGATCCTGGGCGGATCTCATGCAGACTCTAAGAGGACACAATTGTAAGCCAAGACTACTACACCCAGCAAAACTCTGAATCAACATAGATGGAGAAATCAAAATATTCCATGACAATACCAAATTTACACAATATCTTTCCACTAACACAGCTATACAAAGGATAATAGGAGGAAAACTCCAATACAAGGAGGGAAACTGCACCCTAGAAAAAGCAAGATAGTAACCTTCTTCCATCAAATTCAAAAGAAGATAACCACTCAAAAACAAAAATAACATCAAAAATGACAGGAAGAAATAATCACTATTCCTTAATATCACTTAACATCAATGGACCCAATTCCCCAATAAAAATGCATATACTAACAGACTAGATATGGAAACAGGACCCTACATTTTGCTGCATATAGGAAACACATCTCAGGGTCAAAGACAAACACTACCTTAGAGTAAAAGGCTGGAGGACAATTTTGCAAGCAAATGGTCACAGGAAGCAAGCTGGAATAGCCATACTAATATCAGATAAAATTGACTTTCAACCTAAAGTCATCAAAAGAGACACAGAAGGTCACTTCTTGCTGGTGAAAGGAAAAAGCCACCAAGAAGAACTCACAATTCTAAACATCTATGCTCCAAATGCAAGGGCACCCTCATTCATAAAAGAAACTTTACTAAAGCTCAAAGCACACATTGCACCTAACACAATAATTGTGGGGGACCTCAACACTCCACTATCCTCAATGGACTGATCAGGAAAACAGAAACTAAACAGGGACACAGGGGAACTCATTGAAACTTTGGACTAATTGGATCTAAAACACACACACACACACACACACACACACACACACACATATATATATATATAAACCATATATATATATATATATATATATATATATATAAACCACACATATATATATATATATATATATATAAACCTTTCATCCTAAAGCAAAGGATTATACCTTTTTCTCAGCACCTCATGGTACCTTCTCCAAAATCGACCATATAATTGGTCACAAGACAGACCTCAACAAATATAAAAATATCAAACTAATCCCCATGCCTCCTATCTGATCACCATGGAGTAAGAGTGTTCTTCAATAGCAACAAAAACAACAGAAAATCCTCATATACATGGAGACCGAACAATATTCTACTCAATGATACCTTAGTCAAGGAAGAAATAAAGAAAGAAATCAAAGACTTTTTAGAATTTAATGAAAATGAAGGCACAACATACCCAAATCTATGGGACTCAATGAAAGCAGTGCTAAGAGGAGAACTCATAGCTCTGAGTGCCTCCAAAAAGAAACAGGAAAGAGCATATAATAACAACTTAACAGCACACCTGAAAGCTTTGGAACAAAAAGAAGCTATTTAACCCAGGAGGAGTAGAAGACAGGAAATCATCAAACTCTGGGCTGAAATCAATCAAGTTGAAACAAAGAGAACCATACAAAAAATCAACAAAACCAGGAGCTGGTTCTTTGAGAAAATCAACAAGATAGATAAACCCCTAGCCAGAATTACCAAAGGGCAGAGAGACAGTATTCAAATCAACAAAATTAGAAAGGAAAAGGGAGATATAACATCAGAAACTGAGGAAATTCAAAAAATCATCAGATCCTACTACAAAAGTCTATACTCAACACAACTGGAGAATCTGGAGGAAATGGACAATTTCCTAGACAGGATCAAAATACCAAAATCAAATCAGGATCAAATAGATCACCTAAACAGGCCCATAGCCCCCAAAGAAATACAAGAGGTCATAGAAAGTCTTCCAACCAAAAAAAGCACAGGACCAGATGGTTTTAGTGCAGAATTCTATCAGACCTTCAAAGAAGACCTAATACCAATACTCTTCAAACTATTCCACAAAATAGAAACAGAAGGAACACTATCCAACTCATTCTACGAAGCCATAATTATCAATACCAAAACCACACAAAGACCCAACTAAGAAAGAGAACCTCAGACCAATCTCCCTTATGAACATCGATGCAAAAATACTCAATTAAATTCTTGCCAATCAAATCCAAAAACACATCAAAATGATTATTCACCATGATCAAGTTGTCTTCATCGCAGGGATGCGGGGATGGTTCAATATACAGAAATCCATCAGCATAATCCACTACATAAGCAAACTCATAGAAGAAAACCACATGGTCATCTCATTGGATGCTGAAAAAGCATTTGACAAAATTCAGCATCCTTTCATGCTAAAAGTCTTGGAAAGAACAGGAATTCAAGGCCCATACCTAAACATAGTAAAAGCAATTTATAACAGACCAATAGCCAACATCAAAGTAAACAGAGAGAAACTTGAAGCAATCCCACTAAAATCAGGGACTAGACAATGCTGCCCCCTCTCACCATATCTCTTCAATATAGTACTTGAGGTACTAGCAAGAGCAATTCGACAACATAAGAAAGTCAAAGGGATACAAATTGGAAAGGAAGAAGTCAAACTATTACTATTCACAGATGATATAATAGTATATCTAAGTGACCCCCCCAAAAAAAAACTCCACCAGAGAACTCCTACAGCTGATAAACAACTTCAGCAAAGTGGCTGGTTATAAAATCAACTCAAGCAAATCAGTAGTCTTCCTATACACAAAGGATAAGCAGGTTGAGAAAGAAATTAGGGAAATGACACCCTTCACAATAGCCACAAACAATATAAAGTATCTTGGTGTGACTCTAACCAAACAAGTGAAAGATTTATATAACAAAAACTTCAGGTCTCTGAAGAAGGAAATTGAAGAAGACCTCAGAAAATGGAAAAATCTTCCATGCTCGTGGGTTGGCAGGATTAATATAGTTAAAATGGCAATCTTGCCAAAAGCAATATACAGATTCAATGCAATCCCCATCAAAATCCCAACTCAGTTCTTCATAGAGTTAGAAAGAACAATTCTCAAATTCATCTGGAATAACAAAAAAAAAAAAAAAACAGGATAGCTAAAACTATCATCAACAGTAAAAGAACTTCTGGGGGAATCAATATCCCAGACTTCAAGCAATACTACAGAGCAGTAGTGTTAAAAACTTCATGGTATTGGTACAGTGACAGGGAGGTGGATCAATGGAATAGGATCGAAGACCCAGAATTGAACCCACACATCTATGGCCAATTGATCTTTGACAAAGGAGCTGAAATCATCCAGTAGATAAAAGATAGCCTTTTCAACAAATGGTGCTGGCTCAACTGGAGGTCAACATGCAGAAGAATGAGAATTGATCCACTCTTATCTCCTTGCACTAAGCTCAACTCCAAGTGGATCAAGGACCTCCACATAAAACCAGACACACTAAAACTAATAGAAAAGAAACTGGGGAAGACCCTTGAGGACATTGGCTCATGGGGAAAATTCCTGAACAGAACACCAATTGCTTATGCTCTAAGAGCAAGAATAGACAAATGGGACCTCATAAAATTACAAAGTTTCCATTAGGAAAAAGACACTGTCAAAAGGTCAAATCGACAACCAACAAATTAGGAAAAGATCTTCACCAACCCCACATCTGACAGAGGGCTAATATCCAATCTATACAATGAACTCAAGAAGATAGACCCCAGAAAATCAAATAACCCTATCCAAAAATGGAGTACAAAGCTAAACAAAGACTTTTCACCTGAAGAAATTCGGATGGCTGAGAAACACCTTTAAAAATGTTCAACATCATTAGAGATGATGCATTAGATATCATTAGAGAAATGCAAATCAAAACAACCCTGAGATTTCACCTCATACCAGTCAGAATGGCTAAGATTAAAAACTCAGGAGACAAAAAAAAAAAAACCTCAGGAGACATCAGGTGTTGACGAGGATGTGGAGAAAGAGGAACACTCCTCCACTGCTGGTGGGAATGCAAGCTGGTACAACCACTCTGGAAATCAGTCTGGCGGTTCCTCAGAAAACTGGACATGATACTTCTGGAGGACCTAGCCATACCATTCCTGGGCATATACCCAGAAGATTCCCCAGCATGCAATAAGGATACATGTTCCACTATGTTCATAGCAGCCTTATTTATAATAACCAGAAGCTGGAAAAACCCAGATGTCCCTCAACGTAGGAATGGATACAAAAAATGTGGTATATATACACAATGGATTAGAAACAATGAATTCATTAAATTCTTAGAGAAATGGATAGAGCTGGAGGACATCATACTAAGTGAGGTGACCCAGTCTCAAAAGAATACCCATGATATGCACTCACTGATAAGTGGATATTAGCCTAGAAACTTCGGACACCAAAGACACCATCTACATATCAAATGATAGCTGACAAGAAGGAAGGAGAGGACACTAATGCTGGAAAGGATCAAAACATCAGTGTAGGGGAATACCAGAACAGGGAATTGGGAAGGGTTGGATGGGGGAACAGGGGGATGGAAAAGGACATGTGGGACCTTTGGGGGATGGGGAACCAGAAAAAGGGAAATGAAATATAAATATAGAATATATCCAATAAAAAGTTTAAAAAAAGAATATCCCACTAAGCTCTGCCCTCATCACTGAATGATTTTTTTCAGCTCAAAAGTATCAAATATTTCTACAGTCTTTCCACAAAAAAGTCCAAAAACTTAAATTACACATGGTCAGGCTTTCCATAGTAACATCAATACTTCATGGTACCACAATCTGTATTAGTCAGGGTTCTCTAGATGGTTATAACTAACGGAATACAGATATACTACATATTAAAAGAGTGGCATAGTGCGGTGGGAGTGAGAGCCTTAGCAGGCTCATGCTGAGACACCACCACCCCCTCCTGACCAGAGGTATCAGCCATAGGATGGGTCTAGTTTAAAATGAAGTTTATTTGGAGCCATGGGAAGGGGGTGAGAAGGGAGTAAAGGCAGAGAAGGAAAGGAGACAGAGGACAGAAAGAGAGAAAGAAGGACAGGGAGGGAGTTGAAGGAAGGGGAAGAGGGGCGAGAAAGGAGAGAGAGAGAGAGAGAGAGAGAGAGAGAGAGAGAGAGAGAGAGAGAGAGAGAGAATTTTTATAGCAAACCAGGTTCCTACCTGGCTGTTCCTAGATAACTGTTGGGCAGAGCCTAGAAGAAATGCTAACAGTATTGCCATAGGCAATCTTGGTGTTGCAACCATGCCTGTCTTCACAGTAGAGAGGCTTAGAGCATGGTAGCTGCTCAATTGATCAAGGTCTGTGCTCCAGCAGTTTCATCCCAATGAAAAGTGGCTAGAAGACTCCTGGAGAGCCACATAGGACAGCTGAAGATGCCTGATTCTGACACCACTAAAGAAAGGCAGGAGTACATGAACAGGGTAGATGAACTCAGCAGCAAGGCCCGAGAGTGAACCAGGCAGAGCATTTGACAGCATGGCTAAGGCAGTACAAGAGACAGTAGGAAAGAAAAATCAAAGCTTTTCCTGTTGGACACATTTTTATTTTGCTACCACCAAAAGGGAGCCCACAAATCAACAACCAAGATTAACCATCACAGTAGGAAACAAGCATCAATCATCACACTTTAGTATGAAGCTTCCAAACAAAGAAACAACCCCCTCACTACAAGGATTTAAATAATACACACCTTGGGCCAGGCATGATGTCACACAACTATGACCACCAACACTGGGAAGACTGAGTCCTGGAAGATCATGAGTTAGAGCATCACATGGGAAAGCTACATAGTGAATTTTCTCAAACAAATCAGACTACAAGAACCACGATCACAATACTGTCTATCAAACCCAGATGCCACAGTCCCAGACCAAAACAGGGGCCGAGCAAGCTGGGAAATAGATGCTGTCCTTTGTACTCATCACAAGTCTTGGGCTAGAGTCCAAGGGATGCAAAGGTCTTAGGATAAACTGTTTTCCATGTATGAGAACTGTTATTCCTTTGTTAACTGTGCAAAATTATCTCTGGTTCCACACCATAAAGGTAATGATGTGGATCATGGATTAATAATTTTTTTCCTACAAAGAGACAGAGAGTAAGTATTTTAAGTTTTACCGACTACATGTCTGCACAAATCAGCCACAGGACATGCATATCTACACAGGCTTGGCAGTCCACTGGGAATATTTTTGTTTACAGAAACATGTCATAAACCTGAGTTATCCTTTGAGAGGTCATTTCTGACCCACATGTAAACACAGCTGACTCCTGTTGCTTCTACACAAAGATCTAGTTTCACCTCAGTATATATGTATTACCTCCAAGTTGTGAAATCATCACAAGTAAACAGAAAAGCTATCTATTGGCTCTTTTGAAAATTTTTATTTTCTGTTACTTAAGAATCCCAGATTAGCAAATTACTATCTCATTGATCACATCTAATTTTCCCATATTATGAAAAAATAAAAGTACTTTCAATTTTAACTAAAACCTCTACTCCCACATACACCAAGTGAAATTTAAACATAAGGCCTAAAACTCTACTAGGAAAGTGTATCCATTTAAAACACATCAAGCAGAGCTGAAGAAACATGTCTTTGTTCAGAGACAATTGAATAACTAAACCAAAAACTAGTCTCCTGGCGATAACCACAGGTTAAAAGGTTCTTGCGTTTTCTTGAGAGCTTTTTCTGCTGAAATTTCTAAGAGCCCACTGGTTGTACACAGTAGCAGAATGCCAGCATTTTAGGAACGCCCAGGCAAACTTACATAACAAAGGTAAGCTAGGACTGACCATATTTCTTACTCAAGGGTAAAGTAATCTTCAATTGCACAAATTAAAATTTGATTCGAATCCAGATGCTAATTGCAATACTGGGCACTGTACTCAAGGCTTAATTTGTAGTGAATAGAGACGAGGCTTGCAGTATCAAGCTCTCAACTCTGTGTTTGAACGCTGTAGCTTTTCCTCCAGCAAAATAACACACTGCAACATCATTGTTCGGCAGCACCATAGGTGTCTCTGTGGGACTTCTGTAACAAATTACTGACGAGAGTTGGCCTATTTAATCCATAATCGTGAATGCCATCAATGCCTACGGTTAGAAGGCTATAAAGCCAAAGAATAGCACACACTTGGGTCTTGTTCAGACTAAATTACTACAGAACAGGGGCCAAATAACAAAGTAACCACAACTACATCTTTAGATTGTCCTCCTGAAATTAGTTTTTTGTCCTGAAAATTAAATTGAAAAAAATACATAATTTCTTTTCAAAGGTAGGATTTCTTTTTTTTTTCAATCTGGTAAATATTTAACTTCCCATCCAGTGGTGATTTGCTTTTCTGATTAGCATGCACACTTTGCATTAAAAAAAACAGAATTCAGCAATTTATATTAGTGTTCTATAAAGTAAACCGAATTATCACTTGAAAAACAGGTATTGATACCCGGTAGTAAATTTGACAGCTGCATAAAGCTGTCATGCTTTGAACAGATGCATAAAGAGCATAAAAGCTACCAACAAAAGCATGAGACAATTTAGCAGTGGTGAGCAAGGGACACTGGTTACACTTCTGTGTTTAGGTGAGGTGTAAGAGATAGGACTCCCTGTATTATCTTTTGTGATAACTTGTCTTTCACATATGGTGAAACAGAACTTTGCAAAAGGAAGTCTGGCTCGAAGACTTGAGAGCTGTAAGACAGATAAAACATGAGGAAGAACTGAGAAGGGAAAGGTTCAATGTAAAGCATCTTTATGATGCTTAAATTTTCAGAAACCAGGGTGGAGTAACAAAAACTGAAGCATAAGAGAAATGCTCTGGCTGTCAAAAGTTAACAGTGAAACACAAGAGACATGATGGAGTCACACTAGGGGTGTGACTAAATAATGGAGAGGATGGTACATACCAAAAGGCGCATGCCATGGTTGTCTCCGGCCCTGCCAGAGCCTTACACATACAGAGGCAGATGCTAGCAGCCAACCATTGGTCTGGGTGTGGGGTCCCCAGTGGAGGAGTTGGAGGGTGGTCTGGAGGAACTGAAGGGGTTTACAACCCCATGGGAAGAACCATGATGTTGGCCACCCAGACACCCCAAGATTCCCAGGGACTAAGCCATCAACCAAGGGGTGCATGCACATGGTTCCAGCCAAAAGTGTGGTGGATGAATGCCTTGTCGGGCATCAGTGGGAGGAGTGATTCTTGGTCAGGTGAAGGCTCGATGGATGCCCCAACAGGGGGAAATGGGGTGGGGGGAGTGAGAGTGGGTTGGGTAGAGGGGAGTATACTTGGAGGCAGGAGGCCAGGGGTGGGAGGAGAGGTTGGAGGTTTTCAGGGAGGAAGGAAACCAGGAAAGGTTTTTGCATTTGAAATGTAAATGAAGATTAATTCAATAAAAAAAAAATAAAAAGACCTGCCATTCTCAGTGACTTACTAAGTATGCCACAGACATCAATTCACTTCAAGTCCTGTGAGAGTCCTATGTCCTATCCAATTTCCAATAAGGAATTTCAAGGACAGATGACTCATCTGTCTGTTTAGCTCAGATCTGGGAGAACACACAGCACAGCATTCTCAGGTCTTTTCCCTGTTCTTCTAACAGTATCTCCCTTCTACTTTAGCCCTCTAGTCCTAAGGAATGAAGCTGCAAGATGTCACAGTACAAACACTGTGGGAACGAAGGTGTAACAACTTCAAAGTCAGGTTAAAGGTGTTTCACTTCCCCAGGCCTGGTCACTCACAAACCATGAGAACACATTCCTAACTATGACCCACGCACCACCAATCTCACTCTACTTTCATCACACACAATCTTGCAAACAACTCCAGCGTCTTCTGAGATTTGCAGCATCAGTCCAGACATTCTCACAAGCTGTTTCTTCTCAGGCTCATAGTGTGTCTTTTCAGTGATTGCCGCTGCACTTTACAAATATTTCACTACCACACACTAATTGTATATAATAATGTTTCATATGGCATTTTCACAACTGTATATGGTATCTGTGTTTATATCTGCTTCAACTGTGTTAAGCACCAACACCCCCTCTTGTCCACTTCACACTCCCATGATCCTCCTTCCTTCCATTGAGCCCTGCTCTCTTTTCCTGTCTTTGCGCATAGCCTGATAGTTTGGTTAGTGTTCCTTAAAGAAGTTAATTGAAGAAGACTGGCCACCTAACCAGTGGCTCTATATCAAGGTCCTCCTCCAACAACCAACAACTGTCTATAAATCTCAACAAGGGATGAGGCCTCCTGGATGTGCCTCCCTTTCAGGATAAGATGATTATAGACTGTGTCTTGGGCAGGTAAATCATAGATGCTATAAAAGAATGTCGTGGCCATGTCACCACCAGGATAAAGAATTCCACAGCACTCAATTCAATCCTCACGTTCTTAGACTCTTTTTTATCTTCTCTTCTGCAGTGTTTCCTGAGACTAGGAGGGGTCTTTATTGATACTCCATTTAAGTTTTTAAAATTTATTGAGGGTACAGATGGTTGCAGGGGATATCAGTGGATATCAGAGTATCCACGTGGAGTTCAGAAGTTATCTCTCCGCCCTTCTAACTTTACAAGGGGTCCAGAAATCAAATTTTGGTCACCAAGATCGCAAGCCTTTTCCTACTGAGCTGCCTCACCAGCTCTAGATGTCTAGTTTAGAACTTAGAATTCACCTGTCATTTATTATCAGCACTTTAACAAGTTGTGAATCTCTGTACTACTGCACAATGCACAAGAAGCCATTCTGACTAAAGCTGAGAGCGACATTAGTCTATGGGTTAAACGTATTCATTTAGAAGGCAATTTGACTTAAAAAAAATCATATTCCTCTAACAAAATGGCAGCTGCAGCTTTGCCACTAAGTAACATCTACCATCTTAAAGCCACTAACAGGCCGCTCCTCTTAGTGCCACTACCATAGCAGCCTGCTTAGAAAGCAATAAGCACATAGAACAACTCCATCCCTGTTAATGTCCTCTAGAGTTTCCAGACTGCTCAACCTGGCATTCAAAAATTCTCCACCTTTGATTCAGAGAATCAGTGAGAGGATCAGAGCTATGTTGCTATCTTCAGCTGAACCTTCCTCTTAGGTGAGGCTCTAATGAATCCAAAGTCTCCTCCACATTCATGCTTTAAAAGTTTGTATCCCCCCCCAAAAAAAGTTTGTATCCCAGCTGTCATAGATACTTGGTAATTGCTGCGAGGATCTATTTAATTTGAGATTGGCTACAGGCTTGCTGTACATCATTTCCTTGATTATGTTTGAATATGACTCTTGTATCCATGATCTCGACTGTTATCACAAAGGGGTGTTAGATTTTGTCATGGTCTCTTTTTAGCATAGATGATCATGTGGTTTATTTTGATTTCAATTTGTTTACATAGTGGATTACACTGAGAGATTTTCATGTGTTGAACCATCCCTACACCTAGGGAATGAATCCTACTTGATCATGGTGGATGATCTTTTTGATGTATTTGGATTCAGTTTACAAGTATTTTATTGAGTATTTTTGCATCAATGTTTATAAGGAAAAAAGTCTGTGATTCTTTCTTTGTTGAGTCTTATGTGGTTTGAGTACTACATATTTTATGAGGCTGTGGCCTCATAAAATAAATTTGACAATGTTCTTTCTGTTTCTATTTTGTGGAGTTATTTGACAAGTATTGGTATTAGATCATCTTTGAAAGTCTGTCAAAATTTGGCACTAAAACCATATGGCCCTGGGCTTTGGGGGAAGAGTTGGGAGAATATTAATATCTATCTATCTCCTTAGGAGTTATATGTCTGTTTATGTTGTTAGGAATATTCTATCTCCTTAGGAGTTATATGTCTATTTATGTTGTTTTTATCTGATCTTGATTTAACTTTGATAAATGGTATCTATTGAGAAAATTGTCTATTTCTTTGAGATTTTCTTATTTTGTGGAGTATAGATTTTTGAAGTATGACCTATGATTCCTTAAATTTCCTCAATGTCTGTTGTTATGTCTCACTTGTTTCTGGTGTTGTTAATTTGGATATTCTCTTTGTTTCTTTTAGTTAGCTTGGATAAGGGTTTGTCAATGTTGATTTTCTCACAAAACTAATCCTTTGTTTTATTGATTCTTTTATTGTTCTCTTGGTTTCTATTTTATTGACTTCAGCCCTCAGTTTTATGACTTGCTGCCATCTACTCCTCTTGGGTGTGTTTGGTTCTTTTTATTCTAGAGCTTTCAAGTATGTTGTTAAGTTGACAGAACAACAGCTCTCCAATTTCTTTATGAAGGTATTTAGCATTATGAACTTTCCTCTTAGTGTGCTTTTATTGTATCCCATAAGTTTGGTTATGTTGTACATTCATTTTCATTGAATTCTTGGAAATTTTTAATTTATTTCATTATTTCTGCCTTGACCTCAGCTGTCCCTCAGAAGGAGAAATAGATTTCTCAGGTGAGGTAAGGAACAGGAGAGATTAGGTGAGGTAGGGGGGAGATAATACTGAGAGAAATTGCTGGAATTGGGAACCATTTTGTGGGTAATGTGGAAAACCATGCACTGGAAACTCCATGGAATCTATAAGAGTAACCTTAACAAGACTCCTAGTAATAGGAGAGACAAAGACTGAACTGGGCATCTTTTATAACCAGGCAAGGACTCAAGTGAAGGTGTTGGAACCCCAACCTACCCCAAAACCTTCCACCTATAGTTTTTCTTTCCTGCATAGTGTTCTGGGACCAAAGACTAGGGAAATCATTATCAAAAAGACCTGAGAGGCTTCATCCAGGAGGTGCAGAGTACCACAGGCAAGCCTTAGGCAGAGATCCAGAAGTCCTGCTGAGGAAGGAGAGGAACCAGAGTGGTCAGGGACACACCACCAGGGAAAAAAACCTACAATCATGACTAGATTCAGGAGAACTCACTGAGATCAAGGATCCTGTAGGGGTCTCATATAGATGGAGAGAGACTGCGGAGGGAAAGGAGGGAAAACAATGATCAGGCTGTAATATGTAAGAAAAGAATAATGAGTAAAAAAATAAATGTCAGGAGTTTAAGAAGATGATTAGCACGAGTTGGAAATATGAGTGGTAAACTTTATACTAAGTAGTAAAAAGAGTTACAGTGATTGCATCTGTCAACGCCCAATTGGTTGCTGTTGCAAAATTATGTCTAAGTGATGGGGTCTGTGTCAGAAGTGGAGAACATGCATTCAAAATATGAAAGCAGAGAGAAGCCATGCAAAGCAAAATAGTGATATTATCTAAATGCCACCTTTATTCTGAGATAATGTTAACTGGTGGTATTGGTGCTTATAATCAGTGTTCTTTTTTGGATTTCTTGATACAGTTTTTTGCATGTTTTTTTTCTTGTGTATTCCAGCTGCTCATTAGCTAAATAGAAAATTCTCAATTATGGAACATTTCTGTCTGACATGAACACTTAATATCAGAGTAATTTTTATCACACATCAACTGCAGGGCAGGAAGGACAGCACCACTGAATAGCATACTTAATTGGATATTATGTGTTGCTATTATCTGCTCTCTTTGGCATCATGTGTGAATGTGATTTAGTTTTTCCACATAGCAGTCCCCATGCAATTAACCATTATTTACTTGTGGCTCAATACTCTGAGCATGAACAGATAGAAATTTTTCTTTTTTTCATTCCTATAAAGATCCCAGTACCAGAAACCTGTGTCAAACATAGACCTACCATGGAAGACATAATCCTTTCTCTCCAATCACCAGGAACATAGGAGAGGAGGAGAGATCTCCAGAGAGGAGTCAGATGTTTCTCAGCTCTTCCCCTCCAATCCCAGGTTGGTAAGGGAGCAGCTGGGCTCAATCATTGTTAGAAATCAAGCAAATTGGCCTGGCAGTACAGGGCCGCTTAATTTCTGGAGGGCATTCAACCTTCCTGGTATAAAAGTCATAGACAATTAACAACAGCAAAAGAAGATTGTGGAGCATGAGATATTGTAAACACGTGGATAAGTCACCAAACACTCTCAGATCCTAAGAGCTTTTCATATCGGCAACAAGGTAATTGTCCTTTTATGATTGTCATTGGTATTGTTCTGAAAATGTAAAGGTAAAAGTGCTATGTGTCAAAGGTTTTATGATTTCATGTATGCATGTTGATATATGTACTCATATGTGCGCAAATTCACGTGTGGAGAAACTGAATGATAGTATTGGGTATTGCTTCTTGGATGATTCTGCTTTTCTTTCTTGGGCCATGTTATTTCTTCGGGCCTTCGACTTACAAGCAGGCTAGGCTGAGTAGCCAACCAGCCCCAGTGACGTCTGGAGCCTGCCTCTCAGCTCTGGAATTAGAAGCACATACTACCACATCTGATTTCACTTTATGTTTTTGTAGCATGGATTCTTAGTAACAGACATAGCTCCTCCTCACACTTGTTTGGCAAATGCTTTAAAGACAGATCTATCTCTCTAGCCACATTAGGACTCTTGAGCAAGGAAAATAAAGAAGGCCAATGACCAATTGCTTAGTCCCCAAGTCAAGGAGAAAACTGACAAAGCAGGTTGACCTAGCATTTTTGAGCTCTAGCAAACACTCATTTTCTCTCCACCTGCAATAATAATTGGGTATCTACTACCCAATACCTAATAATATCCAATAAAGATTCCAGAAACGGCTTATCATTACTATTCCACTTATGTTGTGCACAAACTGTCCTACTTACCCAGGATATTGCTTATCTTCCCAGCTCTTTCCTATATGCTAAACATGAAACTTATGAATGCATCACGTTTGAGACAATCTATAACGATTTCTAAAATCACTCATTATAAAGCTCTTATTTAAGCCCAGACAGATATAAAAACTAAGAGCATGGTGCCCCTTGACTTACACTGCTTTATTCTACCCTGCTAGCCGTGATTCACCTCTCTGATTATGTCATCAAAAAGAGAAAAAGCCAATTATATAAGAACAACCATTTACAGGATCTATTGGTATTGTGTGGATTGCACTACTCATCAAAACAAATGGAGAGCAAACTTCTCCGTGATTTTCAAATCTAACACTCTTGGGACTGTGTCAAGAAGAATATAAACAGGCAGCCACTCATCCTCCAACTGCCCAAATGTATCCTGAGCTGTAGCAAGAGCCTCAGATGATGAAACCTGCAATAAGTAATCAGAATCACAGGATTCTGGTTCCCATTAAAAATGAAGCACTGTACTATGCTTCTTTTCTACGGCAATAATGCTATTTTTCTGAGGGGAGCATGGAGATATTTCAATGCTTTGAGTGAAAGGGCTGGCTTTTTTTTTTTTTCAAAATATACCTGAGACCAGAACAATGCTACTCCCTGCCACTCCTCCACCATTGTTCCTTTTATTTTCACCAAGAGAATTGCCTGTGAGCTTCTTTTTTATCAAATTTTACTTTTACTTTGAGAGTCTCCACATTAAAATTCCCTTGGTGTGCCCTGCTGCTCCAGTCAGAGCACTAAGAATTATGGCTCTGGCCTATCTGAAAAGTCAGTGTGTTGGCACAGACACCAGCCAGCTTCCCTACAAAGGAGTCTTATGAATCATGAATCAAATGAACAGCATCATAAAGGCACACACCTCTGGAAGTATCCATCTAATGTGTTTAGGGAGCCAGGAAGAAAGAATACTTATTCTCTCATTTCTGAATCTATAGAAGCTTCTCTCTCTCTCTCTCTCTCTCTCTCTCTCTCTCTCTCTCTCTCTCTCAATCATTCCATCCGTTGACATCTCAAGTAGTACACCACTTTCCAGTTACCCCTCCGCTCCAACAACCCCCATCTCATGATATCACACTTCCAGGTTACCCCTCCACCAACCTCACATCCTACATCTGCCCTCTTCCCCCTCCCCTTTGCCTACATGAGGGTTCTCCCCCACCCGCCCACATTATCCCACCCCAACGCTCCAGCATCCCCCTACACTGGGGCATCCAAAAGTAAGTTTTAAAAGGTTTATATTTATCCAATTCTATAATTCTTTTTGTCTCTTATGTTTCTTGGGGCATTCCTCATTTACAATGTTTTTTTCCATAAGATAACTGGTGAATGCAGAATCTTGTTTCCCCAATACTCCCCAAAACAAAAACGGGGAGCACAGAAATACACACTACTGCAAGCCCCCATGAGAGAAATAACTCAGTGTTGTTAATGACCTAAACCCAATGGAGGTATTTGGACATGCTCACAGGCACAATGGCTAAAAGCAATGGTGCTGATCCCACAGGGCACTCAGTGGATATTCCAAAGTGTTTCCTTATAATAAACGTCTTGAATTAGTGACATGTTTAGCATAATGACAGCTTTATTTAAAAGTCCCATTCTTCTTATTTTCCCATCTCTTTTGCCACTATAATTCATTAAAACTGAAATTAGGCAATGAGGAATTTAAGAAAATACTTAATCAGAGCAAAGATATCCTCATAGTTGTGCACAAATTATCAGCAGCAGCATGAATGGGGGACATTTACTCCTGTGCAGCCCGGCCCAGGGGCCACTGCCAACACTTTTGCCTTCCGTCCCTTCCACCATGGCCTGCTCTAAAAGCTATGAAGCCCATGTTTAGTTTCCAGTGCTTGACTTTTTGACCATAGAGAAGGCCAGTTACAAATGTACAACTTACATACAACTGGAAAGGGCTGAAGAAGGTGTCACTAGAATAGATGCCCCCTAACCCCACCACCACCAGGAGCTGGGCAAAAGAGAAATCAGAAAAAGCTCAAGCATCAAGGAAAAGCTATGTCCTCAGCTTCTGTCCATGTGGCAACCCAGAAAGGACCTGTCTTTGGTCTCACTAATCTACCTCTAATTTTCCACTGACTTTGTATTCCTCCACCCTCAGCCTGATGTCATTCTGTCCTTGGGGAAGCTTCACTTGGATGATGATGGTGGTGGTGGTGATGATGATGATGATGATGATGATGATGCATATTTCTCAAAGTGCTGGAGAAATAGGTATTCCAGAGGCAACTTCACCCCTAAAGTCTTCGTATACTTCCAACCACTCTTCTTTCTCTGTGCTTTTCATTGCTTCTGCTTCTTTTTGTTATAGCCTTCGTGTGACCATGAAGTCATCATAAAGATGAAAGCCAGAAAGCCAGGACAGAAAGACAGAGCCCAAGGAATTCATATCAATTCCAGCCTGGAACACTTCTTCATAAGTTGACTGATCCATCTTCTGTTAAGGCCCCCCCTCCCCCAAGTAGCTAACTCCAGTTCTTAACGAACACATCAGCTGTTGTCCTTCGTGTCCATGAGAGCATAGGGTAGTTGCATCTTTCTTGATTCTCTTTCTATTCTGCTGTCATAGTCCTACGTCAGGGCCTGTGTCTTTCAGACTCTTCCCTTTTATTTCTCAAGTGACCATTTCCCTTTCAATCAAACTCAGCTTTTAAAAAGGCAGATTTTTGTCTTGTGAAAATATCGATTTCTGGTGCGTGCTTCAAGAGCTAGTCTGGGAAGTAAAAAACTGAATAGCTATTGATTTTTTTCCCTCTTTGCACTGCAATTATACCAATCTTAACTTTCCTAAATAACAATCTTAACTTTCCTCAAGGCAATATGAGAAAGTATTAACTATTGGAGGAATAATCATTCAATGGAAATTGTAGATAGTTTTAAAATTTGAGATATTTTATTAAGTAACAAGGGGACAAAGAAACCGATCTGCAAATAAATCTTATTTCTTCTAAAGCTCAAGTTATTCTTATTTTGGTCAGCATAATATTTTGATTTTTCTATAATTCAGGTTGCATAGTTCTCTTGGAGAGAGGGGATGCCTGAATTTATTCTCATAACTAAAGAATGGGGTCTTACAGATTTGGTGTTGGCTTCCAAGATAATAAGAAACTAAACTTGAAGACACTTGCAAACTAAGATTGCAGTTGCATGCTGTGAACTTTCAGAAAGCACCCTGAACTACAGACAGGCTGGAGTTCAGATTCTTGACACAGTGTCTAATGGGCCAGTTATTCTCTGGAGAACTAAAAAGTTCAGCAAAGTTCTTGAAAAGAAAAATATATATATAGTGTTTATATAGTGTGTGTATATATATATATATATATATATATATATAGTTTTAAAATTTGAGATATTTTATTAAGTAACAAGGGGACAAAGAAACCGATCTGCAAATAAATCTTATTTCTTCTAAAGCTCAAGTTATTCTTATTTTGGTCAGCATAATATTTTGATTTTTCTATAATTCAGGTTGCATAGTTCTCTTGGAGAGAGGGGATGCCTGTAACTATATATGTATATATATATATATATATATATATATATATATATGTATGTATATACTGCTACTAGAAACAACTCCTTCTGCATCAGTGGTTCTCGTTCTCCACAACGAACCCATTAATACAGGTCTTCATGTGGGGACACCTAACCATAAAATTGTTTTCGTTGCTTCTTCACAACTATAATTTTGCTACTCTTATGAGTGGCATGTAATCACAAGGTAAATATTTTTGGAGCTAGAGGTTTGCCAAAGGGGTTGTGACCCACGGGTTGAGAACTACTGTTCTGAAGACAAAATAATAAAAAGGAAAGAGATTTCAAGACTATAAATTAGCAGCTTAGAAACGAGACAAACAAAACTCACTCTCCCAAATGAGCTGACAGCTGATTCATCTGTTGGCAGCCGACCCAGAGTTTGAGAATAAACTCCTCATTCCAAAAGTAGAATTTTGGCAGCAAACTATGATTTTAAAATAAACACCTGTTTTATATATGTAACCCTGTTACATGTTAAGTAACCTCATTTCATCCTTGAAAAAAAAATAGTCCTTTTGTTAGTTAGCTTTTTCTCACTGTAACAAACATCTTAGACACATCCACTTAAAGGACAAAACCCAACTGTCTCACAGATTTGGAGGACTTAGCCTGTGCTTCTTTAGCCCCATCACCATGGGCCTGTGGGAGAACAGACATGCTTGCCTCATGGGAGCTCAGAAGCAGAAGGAACACTGGGGTCTAGAATGAGGTATTCCCGCAAAGGTAAACCTCAGTGATCGTACCTCTTTCACGTGGATCTCCCTCCTAATATCACCCCCCATTCAGCTATGAAATCATCAATGGATTAATCCACGAATGATGGATTAATAGCCAAGAATGTTTCAATGGTACCACAGGCTGGACGCCAAATCTTCAATATGTAAGCTTTTTATATACGCTTCTGTGTGTGTGTGTGTGTGTGTGTGTGTGTGTGTGTGTGTGTTCTGATTCCTACTCATTCACTATCCTGTCTATCTCCAATCCTGTAAGTGCCTTCATGATTTTAAAACTACTACTTAAGTCACTTCTTAAGTATGTGAAAAATTCCAACATGTTGGATATTTTTAATGTTCCATTTACAACATTAAAATTCTAGTGTTCTGATCCTTTTAGGCAGTTCAGAAAAATTGCAGTCGAAAGATATTTTTCTATAGCTCATTTACAAATTCTTATCTAAGTAGCTGATTATAATTAACAACAAAAAAAAAGTATGTGAAGAATAAGGATTAACTAACAATAAATAGGAGACTTACCTGGGGAACATTTTGGTTCATAACACTTTAGAAGGTTATTGTGCGTATTAAATGAAGTTTAAGTATCTTAAAGAACATAATGTCTTAAACATTAATACATGATGCTATTAATTTTTAATTACTCTAGTAATAATTTAATTAATAGATTATAAATTAATTAAAAGATAAAGTAATCCATCCTCTTAGCATTATCCAATACAATGTCAGAAAATTAACAATTAATCCCTAATAATTAATATTATGCTTATGATTGTTAGTTTTGTTCATGTATAAGCTAAAATTACCTTGAAAGAGAATCTCAATGTAGAAGTGACTATATTAAGTTGACCTGTAGACATATCTATAAGGCATTATACAAATTATGTTACATGATATGGGAAGACCCAGTCTACTGTGGGTGGCAACGTTCACTGGATTTGGGTCCTGAACCATATGAGAATGGATAAAACAAACTGAGGGGTAGGCATGCATATATTCACTTTCTCTGACCTGGGCTGTGCATGTGACTAGCTGCTTCAAGTTTTTTGCTGTCTTGAGATCCCCACGATGATAGACAATAGCCTAGATTGTAAGCTAAAATAGCCCCTTTCACAGAACTTGCTTTGTCAGATTATAACGGCAACAGAAGCAGAACTAGAACAGTGGTTTTCTAAACATTTCCTAAAATTTAGTCACTATTTATTGGTCTTTGAAGGTGCTGCAATGCTCCAGGTAATATTCTATTTATTTTCTGAAGAGTGCCTTCCATTCAGCCAGTAAATGGATTAGGTGGAAGTCTGAATTTAATGCCTATTTTTGTGAATGCCTACTACTCGTATTATTCTATATTTCAAATTCTTAAAATTTTAGTGCACATGAAATATGTATGAAATAATTGCTACTGCCATATATGGCTTATTTTTATTTTACAGTGATGGAGATTACATCCAGGGCAGTGGGTACAAAAGGGGGCACTGTACCATTGCGTTAATACCCAGCCCAATAGTGTTAGTTCCCTAAAGAAAGGCTATTCCTTTTCTACCTCAGGCAGATAAATTTAAAACTTTGCCACTTAAGCCAAAACAGAGACTAAGCTGAGTAAGGTCTAGAATCTATGACTTGCCCAAATGTTCCTTGAGCGTATCATGCTCAAATATGGCTCAGTTTCTTGACGGACTGTATCTTATAAATCCTGAAAATCTATTGATGACTCAATCCTGCTCTTATACTTGATCTTATCTCTGTAGTTTTCTGATTCAAATATGTCAAATATATTAATTAGATTTTAAAACCCTATTATTTGTAGATGTAAATTAATGTGTGTGTGTGTGTGTGTGTGTGTGTGTGTGTGTGTGTGTGTATGTGTGTGTGTGTTCACACATGAACATGCAGGTCAGAGGGAAACTTGCAGAAGTCAGTTCTCTCTTCCTGTCATGTGAATTCTAGAAATCAAAGTCACTCATCAGGGTTATTGGTACGTGACTTTATGCACTGAGACATATTTCTGGCCTTTGAATAAATATTTGATGTAGAAATCAGACCTGTCAAATTTCTCCCAAACTAAAGAAACCAAAAGCAATTTCATCCTTCCTTTAAAGTCATGACCAAGTCCCCAACCTAACGCTCTAGAAGAAAATAATGATAATTTTGACTACCTCATGGATTCAATTGTATTGCTAGGCTTCACAATTACCTAAGGTTAGGCTATTATATTAATAAAATTCTTCTCTGAAATGAGACCAATATTCCTCTTAGAGTGTGGTAATAGACTTAATAACCAAAAGTAGTTCGCTCTAGGTATTATAGCATCTGGTATCTCTATTTTTTAAGTTATTTCCCCAACATCTTTAAAACAAAATTTTTGATTCACTTTACTTTTAAAGTTGGTACTGTATTTGTGAGATTATTGCTTTCCCAAGGTTTTGTGATCTCCTTCACCATTCCTGTGAGCAAATTTTAATTCCATTACATTTAAAGAGACATAATTTTAATGTGGAGTTTTTCACTTATAATGATAAAAAATATAAAAAATAGTGGTGACATTCTAAAAGCACAAAATCATTAGATTTGCCAACTTACCTAAGATGTAGCCACACTTCAAAATATATCAGTAAGAGCAACACACACATTTATCATGTACAAGTTGCGTATAATAAGAGTGAACACATATGTCAACTTTCCCTATGCAATCCCTGTCTTAAACTACACTCATAAATACATCACACATAAAGGATAAATCAGCAGATCTCACTTAGGTTTGAACTGGAACGTCAGGTATGTGTATAATAATCTTGTTTTACTGGACCTTCCTCCCAGTCAATGTCTGTCTAGATCATTAGCATACCAGAATGTTGGGAATTCTGAACCATCCCTGTTATATTATATGCCCACAGCCAGAGCAAAATAAAAGACTCATAATATAAATATTCCTTAATAGTCCACACTTTAGTTTTAGAAGTGTGTGTGTGTGTGTGTGTGTGTCTGTGTGTGTGTGTGTGTGTGTGTGTGTGTGTGTGTGTGATGTATGCTCATTTCTGTGTGGAGGACAGTGTCAGTTTTGCTCTCTCACTCTCTGCCATACTGTATTGAGACAGGATGTCTTTCTGAACCTGGAACCATTCTAGCTGACTGCCAGAAAAAAAACAAAAACCACCTTGCTCCATCCCCACCACAACCCACAGCACTGAGGATCTAAGGGTATGAAACCATATGTGGGTTTTACATGGAGGCTGGGATTTGAATTCAGATATGCACACATGTGGCAAGTGCTCTTACGTGCTGAGTCATTTCCCAGACCCCATAGAAGTCTTTCTTGTCTATGATTTTAATCTGTTTACATCTTTAAGGAAAAAAGCTAAGAAAAGCTGTTTAGATCACCTTAAACCACTGAAAGTAAAAGCTGCTGAATTCAGTCTCATTAAAATAGTTTCAGGTCTGAGCACGAAGTCTGTGCTGTTTTGAAACACATAGATTGGGTTGTTTGTTTTCCTCCTCAAGCCTAAAGTAATAAATACTTGAAATCAGAGCCAGAAAGCAGCTTTGGCATTTTTGCCATTATTGCAAATATCAAGCAAACATGTTTAGTTCAATTCTCCATGGAGTGAAGCTTGGGGCAAAGGTTGAATTATTTGTAGAAGACAAATTTCAAACCCTGAAACACAGAGATCTTGTTGGTTAAATCATTTGAGCCATCAAGTTTTTCTTAAAGTGTCTCGATATGCTTTTGACTGATACCATCTGTTCCCTGCTGAAAAAAACTATTTTACCTTGGAAGGTATTCATCAAATTATAGGTGACATATTTGTTTGAGAATATACTAGACCATCTGGTGCTATAAAACTGTTTCTAAAAAATACTGCCACCCTGTCTCAGCTATCCATCCACATTTTTCAGAAGCTCTTTTTGTTGCTCCCAAAACAGAAACATGTGATATTTTTGGCTCCCAACTAAAGAAGCAAAGAAAAACATTTACAAAGAAGTGATTTTTTTCTAAACACTATGGTATTTTACAGCTCTTCACTGAAGAAATAAGTAGGTGTCCAGAAGAATGGAGTGTATAGAAGAAAAGAAGGAAGCAAGGTGGGCTCAAGGAATATTTCATACTCAGAAGAAAAAAAGCTACCAGAATAAAAGGCCCCAGAAACCCTTCCTGGTGTTCAGGGATCTTAACAGCTAGGTATGTTATCCTATTTGTAATCATGGAAGCTAAATTTTCAGTACAAACATACTATCATTGGATTTCGAATTCTACAGTTGATGCTTGGTATTGTTAGAAAGTTATCTTTTTCTTTAGGCTGATGTTCTTTTATTTAAAAAGTGGAGGAAGCTCCAAGAATATAATCTCTCATGTATTCTTCATTTGCTCTTAATAAATTTGCAAAGGAACAAGTTTTCTCCAATTGTGGTAGTTTCTCACCAAAATAGGGTTTCTCTATTTCAGTCCAAATATTATTCTTGTGTATCTTGAGTTAGAGCAAGGACTTTAAGTATTCACACCTCATTTTTCCAGTCTTAGCAAATGCGTCACTGTAAAGGGAAGAAGAATCTCAATTTTCCTATCAAGGATTCTTGTGTATTTTACCATATTTTACTGGTATAGTGTTGATTTATTCATTTAAGGCATTCACTATTCATTTACTTTGTGGCCATCATAGGAACCTCTAAGTATGTATTGGTGAACAAAACCATCCACAGACTCTCCCACAGGGACCATGTACTTTACTATGTGAGATCATTGTTGAAATAATAATTCAACAAATTTTATTTTTTAAAAATCTACATTTGTAATTATAAGAAGAATTAAAGGTTGGAGAGTGAATAATATCAAAAAGCTATTGGGCAACATTGTCAAGAATTAAACATGAAGGTCATAGTAGGCATCTGTGAGGATCAAGATATGGGATATAAAGCAGGAGTAGCTAAGAGTATATGAGTAAGAAAGGCAGAAGACAGAATTAAAAATCAAAGTCAAGACTTCTATAACCACTGACTTATTAAACCAGAACAATCCCTAAAAGCAATCTATATATTTTTGTCCTTATACCCACATGTAAGTGTAGACTTCCCTCCACATCAAGGAAAGTTTTCTTTGCGACAGATAGAGACCACTAAAGAAAACCACAGCCAACCAAAATGCAGAGCATGGAGTCCAATCCCAACAGATATATCTACAACGAAACTAACTTCTATGCCTAAAACATTGCAGAAGAGCAAGCATAAAGATCATGGAGGATAGAGTAAGATTTTGTCTTTTAGCAATATCAGAACCTATGCCCATCCAGTCATATCAACATGACTGCCCAAACATGTTCTGAACATGGACAACACCAATAAACATGCTAAAGTGGGTGGGAACGAGCCGAGGAGGCTTCAACTTTTCAGGAGAACCTATGGGCAACTGAGGATGGTTAGGAGTGGGAGAGATTGTCTTTCTTATGGAAGAACACACCACTGGTTGCCCAGTGCCAAGAAAAAATCCCTGGAAACATACATACAGGTAGCATTATGTGGACTGAACATGTTATATTTAGGAATGTATTAAAGTGTGTACATGCAATAATACTTAATGAAAAGAAAGGCATGTATGTGAAGGAGACTGGGAAAGGGAATTTGTGAGAGTTTAGAGGAAGGAAAGCAAAGAAAAATTATTGTAATTACATTAACCACAAAAAATGCCCCTCAATTATAGGAAAAATGTAATGAAATATTGATAGTCTCAAAATTAATGTCAGAAAATATTTCAGGATAGTTTCCAATGACCTATCAGGAGCAGTTTTCACTCCACAAATCAACAGAAAATAAGAGGCCTAATAGTGGGAATGCAAAATGAGAAGATCCTTTGTGTCATCCAAACTACTGTGGTACTTCTACTGAAAGATTTTACTCAGATTTGAAAGCCTGGACCCATTCTGAGAGTTGATATGTCAAGGTTGAAATTTCATTGCTGCCCTCAGATTATCATAAATTAGCATCTCAAAAATAGTATGTTTTCATGAATTTTTAAAAATAATATGTACTTGTTCTTTCTTGAGTTTTTAATCTTAGCCATTCTGACTGGTGTGAGGTGGAATCTCAGGGTTGTTTTGATTTGCATTTCCCTGATGACTAATGATGTTGAACATCTCTTAAGGTGTTTCTCAGCCATCCGAATTTCTTCTGGTAAAAATTCTTTGTTTAGCTCTGTACCCCATTTTTTTGATAGGGTTATTTGGTTCCTTGCGATCTAACTTCTTGAGTTATTTGTATATATTGGATATTAGCCCTCTGTCAGATGTGGGGTTGGTGAAGATCTTTTCCCACTTTGTTGGTTGCTGTTTTGTCCTTCTGACAGTGTCCTTTGCCTTACAGAAACTTTGTAATTTTATGAGGTCCCATTTGTCAAATCTTGATCTTAGAGCAGAAGCTATTGGTGTTCTGTTCAGGAACTTTCCCCCTGTGCCCATGTCCTCCAGGGTCTTCCCAAGTTTCTTTTCTAATAGTTTCAGTGTGTCTGGTTTTATGTGGAGGTCCTTGATCCACTTTGAGTTGATCTTAGTGTAAGGAGATAAGAGTGGGTCAATTCGCATTCTTCTGCATGTTGACCTCCAGTTGAACCAGCACCATTTGTTGAAAAGGCTATCTTTTTTCCACTGGATGGTTGTGGCTCCTTTATCAAAGATCAAGTGACCATAAGTCTGTGGGTTCATTTCTGGGTCTTCAATCCTATTCCATTGATCTACTTGCCTGTTGCTGTACTAATACCATGCAGTTTTTAACACAATTGCTCTGTAGTACTGCTTGAGGTCAGGGATATTGATTCCCCCAGAAGTCCTTTTATTGTTGAGAATAGTTTTAGCTATCCTGGGTTTTTTGTTGCTCCAGATGAATTTGAGAATTGCTCTTTCTAGATCTATGAAGAATTGAGTTGGGATTTTGATGGGGATTGCATTGAATCTGTAGATTGCTTTTGGCAAGATGGCCATTTTTACTATATTGATCCTGCCAATCCAGGAGCAAGAAATATTTTTTCATCTTCTGAGGTCTTTTTCGATTTCTTTCTTCAAGGACTTGAAGTTCCTGTCATACAGATCTTTCGCTTGTTTGATTAGAGTTACGCCAAGGTACTTTATGTTGTTTGTGGCTATTGTGAAGGGTGTTATTTCCCTAACTTCTTTCTCAGCCTGCTTGTCCTTTGAGTACAAGAAGGCTACTGATTTGCTTGAGTTAATTTTATAACCAGCCACTTTGCTGAAGTTGTTTATCAGCTGTAGAAGTTCTCTGGTGGAGTTTTTTGGGTCGCTTAAGTAAACTATCATATCATCTGCAAATGATAGTTTGGCTTCTTCCTTTCCAATTTGTATCCCTTTGACTTCCTTATGTTGTCTAATTGCTCTTACTAGAACTTCAAGTACTATATTGAAAAGATATGGAGAGAGAGGGCAGCCTTGTCTAGACCCTGATTTTAGTGGGATTGCTTCAAGTTTCTCTCCATTTATTTTGATGTGGAGAAAGAGGAACACTCCTCTACTGTTGGTGGGATTGCAAAATGGTAAAACTGCTCTGGAAATCAATTTGGTGGTTCCTCAGAAAATTGGGCATGTTACTTCCAGAGGACCCTGGCATATCACTCCTGGGCATATACCCAGAGGATTCCCCTGCATACAATAAAGGCACATGCTCCACTATGTTTATAGCAGCCTTGTTTATAATAGCCAGAAATTGGAAGGAGCCCAAATATCCCTCAAAGGAGGAATGGATACAGAAAATGTGGTATATTTATACAATGGAATACTACTCAGCAATTAAAAATAATGAATTCATGCAATTTGTAGGTAAATGGTTAGACCTGGAAAATATCATCCTGAGTGAGTTAACCCAATCACTCAATAGAGTGATTCAAAAAGAATACACATGAAATGCAATCACTGATAAGTGGATATTAATGAGCCCAGAAGCCCTAAATACTCAAGGCACAATTAGCAAGTCAAATGATTCCCAAGAAGAAGAAAGGAGAGGACCTTGGGCCTGTAAAGATTGGATCCAGTTTTGTAGATCCAGAACAGAGAAATCGTGTGTGGGGGGGAATGGTTGGGGAATAGTTGGGGGGGGGAGAGGAATTATGGGACGTATGGTAGGGGGGTACTGGGAAAGGGGAAAGCCTTTGGAAAATAAACATAGAATATAGAAAATAAATTTTTTTTAAAAATCACGTTTTATAACACTCAAAAAATAATAATATGTACAATTACTGAGTAAATGAGATGACTCAGAGGTTTCAAGCACCCACCCACTTACTGGGCAAGCCTGATGTCCTCAGTTCAATCACTAAACACATAAAAGCTAGATGCATAATCCCAGCACTCCCAAAGTGGGATGGAGACAGACAGGAGAATCACCTGGAAAACTCTCAGGCTAACCAAGTATACATGTTTCAATAGAAACAGTAACAGAGAAACAAGATGAAGATAAACAACTCCTTAACAGTGTCTCTACACACACACACACTCTCTCTCTCACACACACTCACTCGCTCACACACACACACACGCACACACACACACACACACACACACACACACACACGCACACACATGCACACACACATACACACACCACCACCAACACCACCACTACCACCACCACTACTACCGTACACATATAGTACCATCATTATCATAAAATAATTAGGCCAATGACTTTGTGACTTTGTTAGAGAATGAAGTCCAGTCTAAAACCAAGAAGTTGAGCTTCAGTTTTCCTTAAAGGCTTTGGAAATGGAATCTCTAAGTTCATTACAATTGCTGACCAATTTCAGTTCACTGGATGATGGAACTTAAGAGACTGTCCTTAAATATCATCCTAAGTGAGTTAACCCAATCACAAAAGAATACACATGAAATGCAATCACTGATGAGTGGATATTAATGAGCCCAAAAGCTCTGAATACTCATGGCACAATTAGCAAATCAAAAGATTCCCAAGAAGAAGGAAGGAGAGGACCCTGGTCCTGAAAAGACTGGATCCAGTTTTGTAGGAGAGTATCAGAACAGAGAAAAGGGGGGGGTGTTTGGGGAACAGGTGGAGGGAAGAGGACTTATGGGACATATGGTGAGGGGAGAACTGGGAAAGGGGAAAGCCTTTGGAATGTAAACAAAAAATATAGAAAATAAAAAAATATATATCAAAAGAGAGAGAGAGAGAGAGAGAGAGAGAGAGAGAGAGAGAGACTGTCCTTGTTCATTATCCACTAGAATTTCTCTCAGCTCTGTTATTCTGGTTAGCACACTCCAGTTCTGCTGCTTACCCCTCTTTTTTTTATTAGATTCTTTTTTAATTATTATAAAGTGTTTTCAGTATTATTCAAACAAATAGCTAAGAGCAGTCAAGGTTTAACAGTTCAGATATACCTTATATAAGTAGTCCTCAAAAACATCAGAAATCCACAGAATCATTTCATTGTTATTATATTTTTGACTAAGAGACATGTCATCTTTTTTTTTGAAGCACTTCATAATTCAATTTTATTATTGTTACGGTATCCCTTTTTTGAGTGCATATCTAACCCACCTATCCATTGGCTACATTTTTTTATTTTTTTATTTTTTTTTATTTACTGGATATATTCTATATTTACAATTCATTTCCCTTTTTCTGGTTCCCCACCCCCAAAGGTCCCACATGCCCTTTTTCCTCCCCCTGCTCCCTCATCCACCCCCTCCCACCTCACTGTTCTTGTACTCCCCCACAATGATGTTTTGGTCCATTCTAGCACCAGTGTCCACTCCTTTCTTCTTGTGAGACATCACTTGATATGTAATTTATGTCTTTGGTGTTTCAAGCTTCTAGGCTAATATCCACTTATCAGTGACTGTATACCATGGGTATTCTTTTGAGACTGGGTCACCTCACTTAGTATGACGTTCTCCAGCTCCATCCATTTCTCTAAAAATTTCATGAATTCATTGTTTCTAATGGCTGAATAGTACTCCATTGTGTATATATACCACATTTTTTGTATCCATTCCTCTGTTGAGGGACATCTGGGTTCTTTCCAGCTTCTGGCTATTATATATAAGGCTGCTATGAACATAGTGGAGCATGTATCCTTATTGCATGCTGGGGAATCTTCTGGGTATATTCCCAGGAGTGGTATGGCTGGGTTCTCTGGAAGTATCACGTCCAGTTTTCTGAGGAACCGCCAGACTGATTTCCAGAGTGGTTATAACATCTTGCAATCCCACCAGCAGTAGAGGAGTGTTCCTCTTTCTCCACATCCTTGCCAACTCCTGCTGTCTCTTGAGTTTTTAATCTTAGCCATCCTGACTGGTGTGAGGTGGAATCTCAGGGTTGTTTTGATTTGCATTTCCTTGATGACTAATGATTTTGAACATCTCTTAAGATGCTTCTCAGCCATCCAAATTTCTTCAGGTGAAAATTCTTTGTTTAGCTCTGTACCCCATTTTTAATAGGGTTATTTGGTTCTCTGGGGTCTAACTTCTTGAGTTCTTTGTATATATTGGATATTAGTCCTCTGTCGGATGTGAGGTTGGTGAAGATCTTTTCCCAATTAGTTGGTTTCTATTTTGTCCTTCTGATGATGTCCTCTGCTTTACAAAAACTTTATAATTTTATGAGGTCCCATTTGTCAATTCTTGATCTTAGAGCATAAGCTATTGGTGTTCTGTTCATGAACATTCCCCCTGTACCCATGTCCTCCAGGGTCTTCCCCAGTTTCTTGTCTATTAGGTTAGTGTGTCTGGTTTTATGTGGAGGTCCTTGATCCACTTGGAGTTGATCTTAGTACAAGGAGATAAGAGTGGATCCCAGAGCACCCTGTCATACCACTCCTGGGCATATACCCAGAGGATTCCCCACAGGCAACAAAGACACATGCGCCACTATGTTCATAGCAGCCTTATTTATAATAGCCAGAAGCTGGAAAGAACCCAGATGTCCCTCAATGGAGGAATGGATACAGAAAATGTGATATATTTATACAATGGAATACTACTCAGCAATTAAAAACAATGAATTCATGAAATTTGTAGGCAAATGGTTGGATCTGGAAAATATCATACTAAGTGAGGTAACCCAATCACAAAAGAATACACATGAAATGCAATCACTGATAAGTGGATATTAATTAGCCCAGAAGCTCTGAATACTCAAGACACAATTAGCAAATCATATGATTCCCAAGAAGGATGGAGAGGGCCCTGGTCCTGAAAAGACTTGATCCAGTATTGTAGGGGAGTACCAGAACAAAGAAATGGGGGGAGGGGTGATTGAGGAATTGGCAGAGGGAAGAGGACTTATGGGACATATGGAGAAGGAGAAACTGGGAAAGGGGAAAGTATTTGGAATGTAAACAAAAATATAGAAAATTAAAAAAAATACTACTACAAGCAAAACAAAAAAGGATACTTTGTATGAAACTTGAGAGTGACAGAATCAAGTAACTAAGTCTGGTTATATCATTAACTTGGATATCATTCTGACAGCCTTGATCCTAATATAACAATGCGAAAATTGGCAACTTAGGAGAAAGCTAAAGTTAATCAAGGAAGAGACACTTTGGATGTGACTCAAAGGAGTCACATTTGGTTTAGGAAATCTAACAGTTAAGGAGATTCATGTAAATGTGGAAGTCTCAGAGATATCTTGATTAGTCCACATTTTATTCAAAGTTCCCAGGAAATATCAGAAATATTACATATGTTTTCATATTTGTGAAATAATGGATCCTTGGGAAAATAAATGCCTAAGTAAAAATAATACCCTCTAGATGACTTCTGTTCTAGGGAGACATTCATGATTGGCTCTGAAAGTAGCATCGCTCCCCTTCCAGAGGAATGGTGGTCTTAAATGGGTAACAAGTGCATTTCAGTTAGCAGGTTATAGATCGGTTACTATGATCAAAAACAAAGAGATACCAAGCTGCCCTTTAAAAATCTGTTATAATGTTTTACAGTTGTTTATATTTAATTTTAGTATACCAAATAATCAAATTACTGATATAGCTTCTAGAAATAGTCTATGTAACATGACAATATTCAACACTAAATTACAGTAAATATTAGAGCAAATTGAATATCACAATGTGGAAAAACACAAACATTTTAGTTCATGTGTGACTAATTCATATTGGGAGAGGGGGCCTAATTAATCGGTAACAACTTATGCCATGTACATCAGATAAGTAATTATTAGTTACACTGAAATTGTGAGATTTTTGGCATCTGGAAATATGTAAAGCCATATCGAATTAAATTAATGAAAATAATTAGACATATGGCTATGAGCTTTAGGCAACATTACACATTACCTAAAACCAGTTCCCTTATTGACTTGTTCTGAGTAAAAGTATAGGTTAAATGTTTCATCCTAAGTAGATGTACTGTTCTTTAATGCCAACTTAAATTGTATTGTAAGCCCCTTAATTAACTGTAAGACTTTAGACTTAATTAACTTTAAGACCCAAGGCTTGAAAATGTCCCAGTAATTAAAATAAATAGAAACTGATCCTTGTAACAGAGGATGAACTACTTAGAAATTAGGAGCATGAGCAATAATATCAAGCAAAAGTAGTTGGGCAACACACAACAAATTTTACTGACACGTTCTTACTTATGAACACATTTTCCTTCTGAATATTGACTTGGAGAGGATAAAATTCGTATAGTGGCAGTACAGCCTTAAAGCATGCTTGGAAAGGGTAACTGAGGGTTAACTCAAAGAAGCACTATATATGTATTTGAAGGAAACCCATTGTTTTGCATAATTAATACAAGTTAATAGATAAGAATAAAAGAAAATCAATTACTCCGTGTGAAAAACAAATTTTATACTAGTAATTTAAGCTTACATAATGTTGCTTTACTATTATTTGATATAGCTCTATTTTGAAAGTATACATTTTCAAAAGTATTAATATTAAATAAAAATAAAATGTATGGCTTCTTCAACAAGAGCAGTTAGACCACAAGGGTAAGTAGTCTTCATGTGCACAGCCTGCCTAGGACATAAACTTCTTCAGAAACATTCTTGTGTGTCTCATGGTCTATCTACCCCATTTGTATATTTGTAGGGTGTTTGCCTAACTACCAATGTTCCAGCTTTATAGAATTTTGAGCTACTTTCTAATACTTTATAACTACAATCAGCTACCTGAAAACAACCAACTATCAGTAAATAGTCATTTTTACACATCTGATGTGCCTTCAGGACATAGGAGGGTACAGGACAATGTTGTTACTAATCTCTTGTTTGTGGATACCTGTGGTTTCATCCAAAGGCATTTATCATTATATTCTAAGAATAAACCCCAAGTTTGTATGAAACTGGGAAGATGTTAAATGTTTGTAATCAATTTGGATACTCCCTTGAAATACAGACTTTCTCTGGCAATGGAGACGATAGCCCTTGACAGGGACAGAAACCAGTGGGAAGAGAAATTTTCCATCTACTTGAGAATCTACTAGGGAGAAAATAAGAAAGGTTAAAAGGGGCTCAATTAAACCTAGATTAATTTTATTCATGGAGAGAGTTCTAAATTAGAGTGCAACCTAGTCACTATATAATACTTCTTGTTGAATAGTCTTGTTGAATGCCCAGACTCAGTGACTGTAAGGCAATTGAACACCAGGAAAATTTTATACCTAGATTGTAATTACATGAATCAAGCCTCCTCCTTCTGTCCAAAATGAAGACACAGAAACTGGAGTTTCATTCCTGCCTGAAACAATCTAAAGAAACAAAATATGTAAGGGGTTTTCATGACTGCAGATTTCAGCAAGGAAAGACAATGATCCTTGAGAAATGGCAAATAAATGATGTGACCCATGACTGTCTATAGTCACTTCTCTGACAGGGTGTGTAAGCCTGGGGCGCAGAGGTCAGAATTAGTAAATTCAACATGTTAGAAGAAAGTGGACAAATCCCTTGAAAGGCACAAACTAGTAAAACTCACACATAACCTGTGTGACCCTGTAAGTATTAAAGAGATTAAATTTGTACTTGAAAACATGACAAAGAAAATTCTAAGCCCAGACATCTTCAAAGTACTTGCAAAAAAATTAAAAAGAAAGCAGATTCCCCAAAGCATTCCAATGGAAAAAGAACCATCCATACATTAACACCTAATAAAAATTTAACAAGCAGAAAAAAATGCAGAAATGAAACATGTTTCAGAACTATGCATGGGTACAAAATGTTAATCTAAATTAAAAATTGAATCCAAAAGTATATAAATATATAGTATATTTCAGTTTTTAATCTTACTACTTTTTTCTTTTTGCATATGTTTGAGTTTGTGTGTGTGTGTGTGTGTGTGTGTGTGTGTGTGTGTGTGATTGCAAGTGCATGCTTGATAGGTCAGAAGTTGAATTCAGGTATCATCTGCAATTGTTCTCTATTTACTAAGGCAGGGTCTCTTGCTAAATCTAAGCTTGCAAATTTCCCTATTGAAGTTAGCTAGCTTGCCTTAGGGATCCCCAGTCCCTGATATCTGAGCACTGGGGTAGCAGGGCAGCTATCATGCCTGCTTGCCTTTTGATATGAGTATTGTGGATCCACACTAATGCTCACACGTGTGAAGCAAGTGCTTTATCCACTAATCTGTCTCCCTAGCTCCTCACCACTCTTTTTCCTATGGATATTTCCCTCAAGAGAAATCATCAAAATGACCTCCTGTTTAAAAAGCCTATAAAATTCTTGGTCTCTGAGCATAACTAATTACTCCGTGTTATAAACTAGCAGTTTTACAAAAGAAGCTTTTACTTTAAATATTTTACTGTCATTAAAAAAAAAAGAAAGGCAATGTTAAAGTACTAAAGAAATGGCTCAGTGGTTAAGTGCACTTGCTGATGCTTTTCCAGAGGATCCGGAGTGATCAAAAACCATAACAGGCAGCACACAACTGTAACTAGCTATGGCTCAGATGATCCAATACATTCTTCTAACCTCCAGGGACACCCACATGCATGGCATGTGCACACATATACACATGCACACCCTGAAACTAATATAAAAACGAAAATGCTGAAGATAAATTGTCCTTCCTAAGGAAAAAATACACACCAAAATAACTATTATAGTAGTTGCTGGTTTCAAGGGAAGATAATTCCAAGGTTATTTATAAAATGTCATGTGGCATGACAAATACACTTTAAATGTTCTAGAATGCAATTGAGCAGCTGGGAAACGGATGAGAAAACTGGATCATGTCTACTGAACAAAAAGAATTGGGAAAATGGTAGGTGTTTAAGGTTCCAAGAGAAACTAGATATCATAGACAGACTCCCCTGTATTACATGGACACAGAGGTTGAGAGGGAGCTGCAAGTAATCAGCCTATCTGTTGCTATTCTGTCTTGCACAGTAAAGAACTATGGTTCATCTCAAGAGCTTAATGGCAGCCTATTTTATTTATTAAGTATTCAGCTACCCATAACCATTCCTACATATTATAGAAATCTATTTAAATGTCAGTATCTAAAATTGTTATGCAACATTTTTTTAAATGAAAAGATACCTGATATAACAAAGGAAACCAGATATCTGGAACTATTCAAAGCCATACAGGAAAAGATGATTTAACAAATGAAAATTTGTAATCTACTCTCAAAGCATGTGGATTTGTAGAAGACCTTCCAAGATGGCATGTCATTTTCCCCACTCAGTGTGAAAACATATTTTTTAAAAAAGAAAGAAAGAGGGGGGAGGGAGGGAAAGAGGAAGGAAGGAAGGAAGGAAGAAAGGAGGAAGAAAGGATGAAAAGTTTTCTTTTTAATTTTTTTCCATTTTTTACCTCCCAAATCTAATTACTTGATGTTTATATTGTCACAAAACAGGCCTCAACAGATACAAGAAGATTGAAATAATCCCATGCATCCTATCAGATCATCATAGATTAAGGCTGATCATCAATGACATCAAAAACAACAGAAAGTCCACATATACATAGAAGCTGAACAACACTCTACTCAGTGATAACTTGGACAAGGAAGAAATGAAATTAAAGATGTTTTAGAATTTAATGAAAATGAAGCCACAACATACCCAAACCTTTGGGACAAAATAAAAGCAGTCCTGAGAGAAAACTCTAAGTGCCTACAAAAAGAAACTGGAGAAAACATAAATTAGATTCTTGAGAGCATATCTGAAAGCTCTAGAGCAAGAGAAGCAAACACACCCAAGAGGAGTAGAAAGCAGGAAATAATCAAAATCAGGGCTGAAATCAACCAAGTAGAAACAAAAAGAATTACACAAAGAATCAACCAAACCAGGAGCTGGTTCTTTGCAAAAATCAACAAGATAGATAAACTCTTAGCCAGACTAACCTGAGGGCACAGAGACAGTATCCAAGTCAAGAAAATCAGAAATGAAAAGGGAGACATAACAACAGAAACCGAGGAAATCCAAAAAATCATCAGATCCTACTACAAAAGCCTTTATTCAACAAAACTCAAAAATCTGGATTAAATGGACAATTTCCTAGACCAAAGTTAAATCAGGATCAGATAAATGATCTAAACAGCCCCATAACCCCTAATGAAATAGAAGTCCCCCATCCAAGTCAATAGTCTCCATCAATCAGAGCCACCAATAGCCTCCCAACCAAGAAAAGCCCAGGACCATATGAGTTTAGTGCAGAGTTCTGTTAGACCTTCAAAGAAGACCTAATACCAATATTCTCCAAACTATTCCACAAAATAGAAACAGAAGGAACACTACCCAATTAGTTCTATGAAGCCACAATTACTCTGATACCTAAATCACACAAAGACCCTACAAAGAAGAACTTCAGACCAATTTCACTTATGAATATCAATGCAAAAATACACAATAAATGTCTTGCAAACCAAATACAAGAACACATCAAAACAATCATCCATCACGATCAAGCATGCTTCATCCCAGGGATGCAGGGATGGTTCAATATAAGAAAATCCATCAACAAAATCCATTACATAAACAAACTCAAAGAAAAAAAACCACATGGTCATCTTATTAGATTCTGAAAAAGCACTTTACAGAATTCTACAGCCCTTCATGATAAAAAGCCTTAGAAGCATCAGAAATTCAAAGCCCATACCTAAACACAGTAAAAGCAATATACAGCAAACCAGTTGCCAATGTCAAACTAAATGGAGAGAAACTTGAAGCAATCCCACTGAAATCAGGGACTAGACAATGCTGTCCACTTTTTCCAGACCCATTCAATATACTACTCGAAGTCCTAGACAGAGCAAGTAAACAACAAAAAGAGGTCAAAGGGATATACATTGGAAAGGAAGAAGTCAAAATATCACTATTTACAGATGATATGATAGTATATTTAAGAGAACACCCAAAATACCACCAGAGAACTCCTAAACATGATAAACAACTTCAGCAAAGTGGCTGGATATAAAATTAACTCAAATCAGTAGCCTTCCTCTACTCAAAGGATAAACAGGATGAGAAAGAAATTAGAGAAACAACTCCCTTCACAATATTCACAAATGATATAAAATATCTTGTTGTGACTCTAACAAGTGAAAGATATGTATAACAAAAACTTCAAGTATCTGAAGAAAGAAATTGAAGATCTCAGAAGATGGAAAGATCTCCCATACTCATGGATTGGCAGGATTAATATAGTAAAACTGGCCATCTTGCCAAAAGCAATCTACAGATTCAATGCAATTCCCATCAAAATTCCAACTCAATTCTTCGTAGAGCTAAAAAAAGCAATTTGCAAATTCTTCTGCAGTAACAAAAATCCCAGGATATGGAAAACTATTCTCAACAATAAAAGAACATGTGGGAGAATCACCATCCCTGACCTCAAGCTGTACTACAGAGCAATCATGATAAAGACTGCATGGTATTGGTACAGTGACAGTCAGGTAGATCAATGAAACAGAATTGAAGACCGAGAAATGAACCCACACACCTATGATTACTTGATCTTTGACAAAGGAGATAGAATCATCCAGTGGAAAAATGACAGCACTTTCAATGAATGGTGCTGGTTAAACTAGTGGTTAGAATGTAGGAGAATGCAAATCAATCCACTCTTATCCCCTTGTACAAAGCTCAAGTCCAAATGGATCAAGGATCTCCACATAAAACCAGAATCACGAAAACTAATAGAAAAGGAAGTGTGGAAGATCCACGAGCACATGGGCACAGGGGAAAAGTTCCTGAACAGAACACCAGTAGCTTATGCTCTAAGATTAAGAATTGACAAATGGGGCCTCATAAAATTGCAAAGCTTCTGTAAGGCAAAGGACACTGTCAATAGGCCAAAATGGCAATGCACAGATTGGGAAAAGATCTTTACCAATCCAACATCCAAGAGAGGACTAATATCCAGTATATATAAAGAACTCAAGAAGTTAGACTCCAGAGAACCAAATAACCCTATTTAAAAAATGGGGCACAGAGCTAAACAAAGAATTCTCAACTCAGGAATACTGAATGGTTAAGAAGCACGTAAAGAAATGTTCAACATCCTTAATAATCAGGGAAACGCAAATCAAAACAACCTTGAGATTCTACCTCATGCCAGTCAGAATGGCTAAGATCAAAAACTCAGGTGACAGCAGATGCTGTAGAGGATATACTCCTCCGTTGCTGGTGGGATTGCAAACTGGTAAAACCACTCTGGAAAGCAGTTTAATGGTACATGAGAAAATGGTATTACTAGAGGCCCCAGCCATACTGCTCTTGGACATATACCCAGAAGATGCTCCAACATGTAATAAGGACACATTCTCCACTATGTTCATAACAGCCTTATTCATAATATCAAGAAGCTGGAAAGAACCCAGATGTCCCTCAACAGAAAAATAGATACAGAAAAAGTGGTACATTTACACAATGGAGTACTATTCAGTTATTAAAAACAATGAATTCATGAAATTCTTAGGCAAATGGATGGAACTAGAAAATATCATCCTGAGTAAGGTAACCCAATCATAAAAGAACACACATGGTATGCACTCACTGATAAGTGGATATTAGCCCACAAGCTTGGAATACCCAAGATACAATTCATAGACCACATGAAACTTAAGAAGGAAGTCCAAAGTATGGATATTTCAGTCCTTCTTAGAAGGGGATACAAAATATCCACAGAAGGAAATACAGACACAAAGTGTGGAGCAGAGACTGAACGAAAGACCATCCAGAAACTGCCCTGTCTGGGGATCCATCCCATATGCAATTACCAAACCCAGACACTATTGTAGATGCCAACAAGTGCTTGCTGACAGGAGCCTGGTATAGCTGTTTCCATAGAGGCCCTACCAGTGCCTGACAAATAGAGGGGGTACTCTCAGCCAACCATTGAACTAAGCACAGGGTCCCCAACAGAGGAACTAGAGAAAAGACCCAAGGGGCTGAAGTGGTTTACAGCCCCATAGGAGGAACAACAACATGAACCAGCCAGTACACTCAGAGCTCCCAGGGATTTAACCACCAACCAAAGAGTACACATGGAGGGACCCCTGGCTCTAGCTACATGGGTAGCAGGGGATGGCCTTCTCAGACATCAAAGAGAGGAGTGGCCCTTGGACCTGTGAAGGCTTGTTGCTGCAGTGTAGTGAAATGCCAGGACAGGAAAGCAAGAGTGGGTGAGTTAGTGAGCAGGGGAAGAGGGCATAGGATAGGGCGTTTTCAGAGGGGAAAGGACAAAAGGGGATAGCATCTGAAATGTAAATAAAGAAAATATCTAATAAAAAAAAGTAGCCACACTCACAGAGGCCTGACAGCTTTTCCAGCTTGAGATCAGGCTGGGGGAGGGGAAGCTCAAAGGACCCTCTGGTGTGGACAAAGCATCAGTTTGAGAAAAGAGGTGTACACAGAGGGGTTACTATGACCTGGCTCATGTGGCCAGTAGAAACTGCTGGCACAGATACAAAGTTCCAAAACACAAGCACCAGAGTGGACAGCAGACAGGAAAATGAGACAGTGCCAGCCCAAAGATGCTGTAATGAAACCCACACTCTGGGTGTTAAAGAGCCATCTCATCTCAGAGAAGAGAGGCAGAATTTGAGACTGCTAACTACCCAAAGTGGCATGAACGCGGCTGAAGCTCCTTTGCTTTACACAAGAATTTCACATTTTCAAATATGACAGGTTCAAAGGGGAAGAGAATAGCTATGGTGCAGAAAAGCCAATTACAATACAATTCTGTGTATCCGAATTTGTGGATTTGTTTTTCCCTCTGAATTCTGCTATCCTATCTCTGTTCCCGTGTCTGGCTGGATGTGTGCTTTTGGCATGTGCCTCTTGGAGATTCCAGACGACCAAGACTTCTTATTCAAACTGGGCTTCTGGGAAGAAGGTGACCTAGCAAAGGGCATTGCACTCAGTCCTAGGAAAATGCACTAGCTGCACACACATACTTTTTTATTATTATTATTTTATTATTACATATATTCTTTATTTACATTTCAAATGATTTCCCCTTTCCTGGTCCCCCCCATGGAAAATTCTAAGCCATCTATCTCCCCTCCCCCTGTTCTCCCAATCCCTGTCCTGGTATTCCCCCTACACTGGGATATCAAGTCTTTCCAGGACCAAGGGCCTCTCCTCCCTTTGATGTCTAACAAGGCAATCCTCTGCTGCCTATGCATCTGGAGCCATGGGTAACACCATTTGTGCTGGTTGATGGCTTTGTCCCTCAGAGCTCTGGGAGTACTGGGTGGCTCATATCCTTTTTCCTCCTATGGCGCTGCAAACCCCTTCAGCTTCTTGGGTCCTTTCTCTAGCTCTTCCATTGGGGACCCTGTGCTCAATTCAATTGTTGGCTGAGAGTGTCCCCCTCTGTATTTGTCATGCACTAGCAGAGCCTCCCAGGTAACAGCTATATCTGGCTTCGGTCAGCCAATACTTGTGGGCATCGATAATAGTGTCTGGATTTTGTAACTGTTTATGGGATGAATCACTAGGTGAGGTAATCTCTGGATGGTCTTTCCCTCAGACTCTGCTCCATACGTTGTCTCTGTATCTCCTTCTGTGGGTATTTTGTTAACCCTTCTAGGAACGACCAGAGTATCAATACTTTGTTCTCCCTTCTTGGGCATCATTTGATATGTGAATTGTGTCTTGGATATCCCAAGCTTCTGGGCTAATATCCACTTATCAGTGAGTGCATACTGTGTGTGTTCTTTTGTGATTGGGCTACCTCACTTAGGATGATATTTTCCAGTTCCACCCATTTGCCTAGAAATTTCATGAATTTTGGGTTTGGTTTTTTGTTTGTTTGTTTGTTTGTTTGGGTTTTTTGTTGTTGGGTTTTTTTTGGTGTTTTTGGTGTTTTTGGTGTTTTTGGATTTGGGTTTTGTTTTGTTTTGTTTTGTTTTGTTTTGTTTTGTTTTGTTTTTTGAGACAGGGTTTTTCTGTATAGCCCTGGCTGTCCTGGATCTCACTCTGTAGACCAGGCTGGCCTCAAACTCAGAAATCCACCTGCCTCTGCTTCCCAAATGCTGGGATTACAGGTGTGTGCCACCACCGCCTAGCTGAATTCATTGTTTTTAATAGCTGAGTAGCATTCCATTGTGTAAATATACCACATCTTCCATATCTATTCCTCCATTGAGGGATATCTGGGTTCTTTCCAGCTTCTGACTATTATAAATATGGCTGCTGTGAACATAGTGGAGCATGTGTCCTTATTACATGCTGGGGAATCCTCTGGGTATATGCCCAGGAGTGGTATAACAGGGTCCTCTGGTAGTTTCATGCCCAGTTTTCTGAGGAATGCACACACACTTCTTACACACACCATGTACTTTTGAGTCTACCATTTTCTATTTTCTTTAAATCTTATGAATCTTTAGTATTTCTGTTTGCTTGCTTGCTTGCTTCACTTCTTAAATTCTGCCAGACTACTTCACAGTTCCAAAGTCAGAAAGAAGAGGATTGACTTCCTTATAAATATGTTCAATTATTTGAAGTTTCTGAATTACCCAAAAGCTATATATGGATAAATGGCTTTAAATATGTATGTATGTATATATGTATGTATGTATGTATGTATGTATGTATGAGTATATGTGAATTCATCTCTTCCCTGTGTGTGTATGTGCTCTACATGCTTGTAGGAGGAGGCCAGAGAGGGTAACTGGAGTTACAGAGGGTTGTGACTAGCCATATAGGTGCTGGAAACCAAACCTGAGTTCTCTGCAAGAGAAGCCTGTATAGTTAATTACAACCAATCTTTCCTTATATTAAAGACAATCAACTGGAAACAACCTGGATTACACGACAAAACAACTCCCTTTTCCCCACCTGAGTGCTAACATTTCCAGGTAAAAACATTTTTGATATCCCAGGATATAAAATGCAATGCAGATACTACTGATAGATGGTAGGTAGGAAAGGATGTGAACAGTAGATTTCTGAGCAGATCAATTTTAAGAAAGAGTACATAATAGATGCTGGACCAGAGGAAGATTTCTCTTAAAACTGTCAATGTTTATGTTCCCCATGGAGTATTTGTACAGCACTTTAAACACTAATGATATATCACTGTAAAGCAGAAGATAGATTACTGAATTAGAGCTCAAAGCAATTTTATCTACAGATTAAACACAGAATAAAGATTACTTCCTTAGTTACCTAAGCACATAAACAAAGAAGATCATTTAACGTAATGGTAAGTATTCAAGTATTTTAAAAGGAGTAAAAATCTAGTCAATAAAAGATTCTCTCTGCAAGGATGACTTTTAACTGACCTGAAATACGTGATAGGGATAGCGACTCCAGAGAACCAAATAACCCTATGAAAATTTGGGAAACAGAGCTAAACAGAGAATTATCAACTGAAGAAGTTTGAATGGCTGAGAAGCACTTAAAGAAATGTTCAATATCCTTAGTAATCAGAAATGCAAATCAAAACAACCCTGGGATTCCACCTCATATTAGTCAGAATAATATCAAAAACTCAGGTGACAGTAGATACTGTAGAGGATGTGGAGAAAGAGGAATACTCCTCCATTATTGGTGGGATTGCAAGTTGGTACAACCACTCTGGAAATCTGTCTGATGATTCCTCAGAAAATTGGATATAGTACTGTCCAACAACCCAGCTATACCACTCCTAGGTATATACCCAGAAGATGTTCCAACATGTAATAAAGATACATGCTCCACTATGTTCACAGCAGCCATATTTATAATAGCCAGATGCTGGAAAGAACCCAGATGTCCCTCAAAGAGGAATGGATACAGAAAATGTGGTATATTTACACAATGGAGTACACTACTCAGCTATTCAAAACAATGACTTTGTGAAATTCACAGGCAAATCCATGGAACTAGTAAATAATCATCCTAAGTGAAGTAACTCAGTCACAAAACAACACAAACAATATGCACACTCACTGATAAGTGGATATTTGAAAAGTTCGGTTAGAGTTACACCAAGATACTTTATATTATTTGTGGCTATTGTAAAGGGTATCATTTCCATAATTTCTTTCTCCGCTTGCTTATTCTTTGACTATAGGAAGGCTACTGATTTACTTGAGTTGATTTTATAGCCGGCCACTTTGCTGAAGTTGTTTATCAGCTGTAGGAGTTCTCTGGTGGAGGTTATTGGGTCACTTAAGTATACTATCATATATATCATCTGCACATGGAAAGGAAGGTTGACTTCTTCCTTTCCAATATGCATCCCTCTGAGCTCCTTATGTTGTCTAATAGCTCTAACTAGAACTTCAAGTACTATATTGAAAAGATATGGAGAGAGGGGACGGCCTTGTCTAGTCTCTGATTATAGTGGGATTGCTTCAAGTTTCTCTCCATTTAGTTTGATGTTGACTACCAGTTTGCTGTATATTGCTTTTGCAAGCTGGTACAACCACTCTGGAAATCACTCTGGTGTTTCCTCAGAAAACTGGGCATGACATTACCAGAGGACCCTGTTGTACCACTCCTGGGCATATACCCAGAGGATTCCCTGGCATGCATTAAGGACACATGTTCCACTATGTTCATAGCAGCCTTATTTATAATAGCCAGAAGCTGGAAAGAACCCAGATGTCCCTCAATTGAGAAATGGATACAGAAAATGTGGTATATTTACACAATGGGATACTACTCAACAATTAAAAACAATGAATTCATGAAATTCTTAGGCAAATGTTTGGAACTGGAAAATATTATCCTAAGTGAGGTAACCCAATCACAAAAGAACACACATGGAATGCAGTCACTGATAAGTGGATATTAGTCCAGAAGCTCTGAATACCCAAGACACAATTCATATATCAAATGATTCCCAAGAAGGAAGAAGAGGGCCCTGGTCCTGGAAAGGCTTGATGTAGCAATGTAGGGGATTACCAGGACAGAGAAGTGGGAGGGGGTTGATTGGGGAATGGACGGAGGGACTAATGGAGAGGGGGGAACTGGGAAAGGGGAAATCATTTGGAATGTAAACAATGAATATAGAAAAAAATAAAGAATAGTTTTAGCTATCCTGGGTTTTTTGTTGCTCCAGATGAATTTGAGAATTGCTCTTTCTAGATCTATGAAGAATTGAGTTGGGATTTTGATGGGGATTGCATTGAATCTGTATATTGCTTTTGGTAAGATGGCCATTTTTACTATATTGATCCTGCCAATCCAGGAGCAAGAAATATTTTTCCATCTTCTGAGGTCTTCTTCGATTTCTTTCTTCAAGGACTTGAAGTTCTTGTTGTACAGATCTTTCGCTTGTTTGGTTAGAGTTACGCCAAGATACTTTATGTTGTTTGTGGCTATTGTGACGGGTGTTATTTCCCTAATTTCTTTCTCAGTCTGCTTGTCCTTTGAGTACAAGAAGGCCACTGACTTGCTTGAGTTAATTTTATAACCTGCCACTTTGCTGAAGTTGTTTATCAGCTGCAGAAGTTCTCTGGTGGAGTTTTTTGGGTCGCTTAGGTAAACTATCATATCGTCTGCAAATAATGATAGTTTCACTTCTTCTTTTCCAATTTGTATCCCTTTGACTTCCTTATGTTGTCTAATTGCTCTTGCTAGAACTTCAAGTACTCAACAATAAAAGGACTTCTGGGGTAATCAATATCCCTGACCTCAAGCAGTACTACAGAGCAATTGTGTTAAAAACTGCATGGTATTGGTATAGCAACAGGCAAGCAGATCAATGGAACAGGATTGAAGACCCAGAAATTAACCCACAGACTTATGGTCACTTGATCTTTGATAAAGGAGCCACAACCATCCGGTGGAATAAAGATAGCCTTTTCAACAAATGGTGCTGGTTCAACTGGAGGTCAACATGCAGAAGAATGCGAATTGACCCACTCTTATCTCTTTGCACTAAGATCAACTCCAAGTGGATCAAGGACCTCCACATAAAACCAGACACACGGAAACTATTAGAAAAGAAACTTGGGAAGACCCTGGAGGACTTGGGCACAGGGGAAAAGTTCCTGAACAGAACACCAATAGCGTACGCACTAAGATCAAGGATCGACAAATGGGACCTCATAAAATTACAAAGTTTCTGCAAAGCAAAGGACACTGTCAGAAGGACAAAACGGCAACCAACAAAGTGGGAAAAGATCTTCACCAACCCCACATCCGACAGAGGGCTAATATCCAATATATACAAAGAACTCAAGAAGTTAGACCCCAAAGAACCAAATAACCCTATCAAAAAATGGGGCACAGAGCTAAACAAAGAATTTTCACCAGAAGAAATTCGGATGGCCGAGAAACACCTTAAAAGATGTTCAACATCATTAGTCATCAGGGAAATGCAAATCAAAACAACCCTGAGATTCCACCTCACACCAGTCAGAATGACTAAGATTAAAAACTCAAGAGACAACAAGTGCTGGAGAGGATGTGGAGAAAGAGGAACACTCCTCCATTGTTGGTGGGATTGCAAAATGGTAAAACCGCTCTGGAAATCAGTTTGGAGGTTCCTCAGAAAATTGGGCATGTCACTCCCAGAGGACCCTGGCATACCACTCCTGGGCATATACCCAGAGGATTCCCCTGCATGCAATAAAGACACATGCTCCACTATGTTTATAGCAGCCTTGTTTATAATAGCCAGAAATTGGAAGGAGCCCAAATATCCCTCAAAGGAGGAATGGATACAGAAAATGTGGTATATTTATACAATGGAATACTACTCAGCAATTAAAAATAATGAATTCATGCAATTTGTAGGTAAATGGTTAGACCTGGAAAATATCATCCTGAGTGAGCTAACCCAATCACAAAAGAATGCACATGAAATGCAATCACTGATAAGTGGATATTAATGAGCCCAGAAGCACTAAATACTCAAGACACGAATAGCAAGTCAAATGATTCCCAAGAAGAAGAAAGGAGAGGACCCTGGGCATGTAAAGATTGCATCCAGTTTAGTAAAGAAACTGAGGGGGGAGGGGGAATGATTGGGGAATAGTTGGGGGGGAGAGGAACTATGGGAACTATGGTGGGTGGGAACTGGGAAAGGGGAAAGCCCTTGGAATGTAAACATAGAATATAGAAAATAAAAATTAAAAAAAAAAAGAAAAAAATAAAGAAAGAAAAGAAAAGTTTGGAATAACTAAGATTCATTCCACAGACCATATAAAGCCCAGAAAAAAGGAAGACCAAAATGTGGATGCTTCAGTGCTTCTTATAAGGGTGAACAAAATACTCATAGAAAGAAATATGGAGACATAGTGTGGAGAAGAGACAAGACAGAAGGGAAGGGCATCCAGAGATTGTCCCACCTGAGCATCCATCCATATATACCCACCAAACCTGGATATTTTGGATGCCAGGCAGTGCTTGTTGACTGAAGTCTGATATGACTGTCCCCTAAGAGGCTCTGCCAGAACCTGACAGATACAGAGGAGGATGCTCACAGCAGACCATTGGACTGAGCATGGGGTCTCTGATGGAAAAGTAGTGAGGGACTGAAGGGCTGAGGGGGTTTGCAGCCCCATGGAGGGAGCAAGTGTCAACTGGCCAGACCTCCTGGAGTTCCTGGTGACTGGACCACCAACTGAAGAGTACACATGGAGGAACCCATGGCTCTGGCCACATTTGTGGCAGAGGATGGCCTTGTTGGATATCAGTGGTAGGAGAGGCCCTTGGGTCTGAGAGTATTTGATGCCCCAATATATGGGAATGCCAGGGAGTAAAGAAAGGAGTAGGTGTGTGTATGTGTGTGTGTTGGTGGGGGGAGTGACCACCCTCATAGAGGCAGGGGGAGGGGGCATGGAATAGGGGGTTCTGAAGGAAATCCTGGAAAGTGGAAAATATTTGACATGTAAATAAAGACAATATCCAAAAAAAGGAAAAGAAAAGAAAAAGAAAGAGAAAAAAGAAAGAGAAAAAGAAAAAGAAAGAGAAAAAGAAAAAGAAAAAGAAAAAGAAAAAGAAAAAGAAAAAGAAAAGGAAGAAAAGGATGTTCCAGGCAGGGGAAAACAATAATGGTCCCATATTAGGGGAAAGAAAGGAATAAGAAAAGAACATGGTTAAAGGAAAGGGAGCAAGCAACATGCAATGAAGTTGGGAAATAAGCAGCACACCTGTAGTCTCTGATCACACTCAGGAGATGGACTTTCCTCTTAGTCCGTCAAAGGGCTGTAGCAGGAAATCCATGTACCTTAGTGTGTTCCCTGAAGACTAGTTAGCATGGAAGAGATTGTAGAGGAGCTGATTAGGGAGATTTGGATTATTAGAATATTTGTACAAAAAAAATGTGGTATATATACACAATGAAGTACTATTCGGCCATTAGAAACAATGAATTCATGGAATTCTTAGACAAATGAATGGAGCTGGAAAACATCATCCTAAGTGAGGTAATACAGTCTAAAAGAACACTCATGGTCTGCACTCACTGATAAACAGATATTAGCCAAGAGGCTTGGAATACCCAAGACACAATCAACATATCAAATGATGCCCAAGAAGAAGGAAGGAGTGGCCCCTGGTTCTGGAAAGCTCAGTGCAACAGTGTAGGGGAATACCAGAACAGGGAAGAGGGAAGGGGTGGATGGAGAAACAGGGGGAGGGAAAAGGGCTTATGGGACTTTCAGGGAGGGGGGATCTAGGAAAGGGGAAATCATCTGAAATGTAAACAAAGAATATATTGAATAAAAAACAAAGAAGCGGGGGGGGGGGATGAGATAGGGGATTCCAGAGATGGGAATGGGAAAGGGAATCATATTTGAAATGTAAATAAAGAAAATATCCAATAAAAATTTTTTTAAAAAGGATATTTGTATCAGCCCAGGTAAGACTTCATAGGAGTCCATGTGAAAGTTAATAGAAAAAAATTAACTGCTTGAAAATAGCTCAAAAACAAGGAAGTGAAAATGTTATTAAGATACCACTCAAAATAAATAAGGCACAAATCCACATGTGTAGCAGAGGATGGCCTTGTTGGACATCAATGAGAGGAGAGGCCCTTGGTCCTGGGAAGACTCGATGCCCCAGGGTAGGAGAATGCCAGGGTGGGGAGGTGGGAGTGGGTGGGTGGGCAGGTGGGTGGGTGAGCACCCTCATAGAAGCAGGGGGAGGGAGGATGGGATAGAAGGTTTCTGGAAGTAAAATTTGGAAAAGGATAACATTTGAAATGTAAATAAATAAATTATTCATCAAAATAAAATAAAAACAAGAAAAACCCAGCAAATAAGTACTCACCAAATGTGAATTGAGTGATTTCTCTTATTTAAAAATTATTATATCCTTTTTTCTATAAATCAAACTTTAAAAGTAACCACAGTAGGCTTTTTTCCCCTCACAGACTGTTTCAAGACCCTAGTGGATAAAGGAAACTAGAGATGATAACATTTGTTCAAGAACAGTACAATTGTGTCTTGTTAACTGTTCTAATATCTAAAGACAAGAGCATGAATAAATTGTATTAAATTGTAATATAGAAAAACTGAGAAAAGTTGATGTAACAAAATGCATATATATAAAATGTATTTTTAAAAAGCTAAATATGAAAGATGGCACATGTTTCCATTTACATTAAGCTCTAAAATTGGACCAAATAATTTTGATGGAAAAAAACCAACAAAATAATAGCTGACTATCTGAGAGTTGACTACAACAGAACACATTTTGAGTTAATAACTATATTTTTAATCATCATAAGTGTTTTTAATTTTAATTTCTAGTATATTATATGTTAAAAACTAAACATACGAGCTGCGGGTGCAGACTAGCAGCCGGGACCAGCTCTCCGAGCGGACTAGCAGCGAGGGGCCACCGGGCGGGCCGCCTCAGGCACAGCTCGGCACTCTAGCAGCTGGAGTCAGGGGCCTGGACTCAGAGCGAGCACAGTCCAGCACAGACAACGCAGCCAGAAGGGAGCAGCAGAGCTGGGTACGAGCAGCTCAGCCAAGGACACGCGGTGCTTTCAGCAGGGGCAGCCATCTTGCCCCAGACCCCCACGCGCAAACAGCGGGCACACTGGACGCAGTGAGCGGCTGGAATCAGGTGCGTGGCCAGGGTTATAGCTTAGCTTAGCTCTGCAGGAGATCTGGGCACAGAAAGCTCAGCTGCGGGTGCAGACTACCGGCCGGGACCAGCTCTCTGAGCAGACTAGCAGCGAGGGGCCACCGGGCCCCCTCAGGGCACAGCTCAGAACTCTAGCAGCTGGAGTCAGGGACCTGGACTCAGAGCGTACATAGTGCAGCACAGACAAGCTGCCAGAAGGGATCTGTCTCCTGGGGACAGGCGTGCTGTGCTTTCAGCAGGGCGCCATCTACAATAAGACCAACTAACGCCAGAGATAAAGAGATGGCAAAAGGCAAACGTAGGAACGTTATTAACAGAAATCAAGGCAACATGGCACCATCTGAACCCAATTCGCCAACCACAGCAAGTCCAGGATACCCCAGCACACCAGAAAAACAAGAGTTAGATATAAAAGCACAGGTCATGATGCTCCTAGAGGAACACAAAAAAGACATAAACAAATCTCTTAAAGAAATGCAGGGGAACATCAATAGAGTAGAAGCTCTTACAATCCAAACACAAAAAACACTTAAAGAACTCCAGGAGAATATGGGCCATCAGACAGAAACCAATAAAGAGGAAGTGAGAAAATCAGTTAAAGAAATGCAGGAGAACTTGAAACAACAGGCAGAAGTCATGAAAGAGGGAGCACAAAAATATATTAAAGAATTACATGAAAACACAAACAAACAAATGATGGAACTGAGCAAAACCATCCAAGATCTGAACACAGAGGTAGAAACAACTAAGAAATCACAAAAGGAGGCAACCTTGGAGATAGAAAACCTTGGGATGAAAACAGGGGTCGTAGATGCAAACATAAACAACAGAATACAAGAGATAGAAATAAGAATCTCTGATGCTGAAGATAACATAGTAACCATTGACTCCACAGTCAAAGAAAATGCGAAATCCAAAAGGCTTGTAACCCAAAACATCCAGGAAATCCAGGACACAATGAGAAGACCAAACCTAAGGATTATAGGGATAGATGAGAGTGAAGATATACAACTTAAAGGGCCAGCAAATATCTTTAACAAAATTATGGAAGAAAACTTTCCTAACTTAAAGAGAGAGATGCCCATGAATGTACAAGAAGCCTACAGAACTCCAAACAGACTGGACCAGAACAGAAACACCTCCCGTCACATAATAATCAAAACCTCAAATGTACTAAACAAAGAAAGAATATTAAAGGCAGTAAGAGAAAAGGGCCAAGTAACATATAAAGGAAGACCTATCAGAATCACACCAGACTTCTCTCCAGAAACCATGAAAGCTAGAAGATCCTGGGCAGACATCATGCAGACCCTAAGAGAAAACAAATGTCAGCCAAGACTACTATACCCAGCAAAACTCTCAATCAACATAGATGGAGAAATCAAAATATTCCATGACAGGACCAAATTTACACAATATCTTTCCACTAACCCAGCTCTACAAAGGATAATAGGAGGAAAACTCCAACACAAGGAAGGAAATGGCACCCAAGAAAAGGCAAGACAGTAAACTTCTTCCATCAAACTCAAAGGAAGATAACTACTCAAAAACAAAAATAACATCAAAAATGTCAGGAAGTAATAATCTCTATTCCTTAATATCTCTTAACATCAATGGACTCAACTCCCCAATAAAAAGACATAGACTAACAGACTGGATACGGAAACAGGACCCTACATTTTGCTGCTTCCAGGAAACACACCTCAGAGTCAAAGACAAACACTACCTTAGAGTAAAAGGATGGAAGACAATTTTGCAAGCAAATGGTCACAGGAAGCAAGCTGGAGTAGCCATTTTAATATCAGATAAAATTGACTTTCAACCCAAAGTCATCAAAAGAGACACAGAAGGTCACTTCCTGCTAGTCAAAGGAAGAATCTACCAAGAGGAACTCACAATTCTAAACATCTACGCTCCAAATGTAAGGGCACCCTCATTTGTAAGAGAAACCTTACTAAAGCTCAAAGCACACATTGCACCTAACACAATGATTGTGGGGGACCTCAATACTCCACTATCTACAGTGGACCGACCAGGAAAACAGAAACTAAACAGAGACACGGAGAAACTCATCGAAACTTTGGAGCAATTGGATCTAACAGATATATATAGAACATTTCACCCTAAAGCAAAAGACTATACCTTCTTCTCAGCCCCTCATGGTACCTTCTCCAAAATCGACCATATAATTGGACACAAGACAGATCTCAACAAATATAAAAAGATCGAACTAATCCCATGCCTCTTATCAGATCACCATGGAGTAAGAGTGTTCTTCAATAGCAACAAAAACAACAGAAAATCCCCATACGCTTGGAGGCTGAACAATATTCTACTCAATGATACCTTAGTCCAGGAAGAAATAAAGAAGGAAATCAAAGAATTCTTAGAACTTAATGAAAATGAAGGCACAACATACCCAAATCTATGGGACACAATGAAAGCAGTGCTTAGAGGAAAACTCATAGCCCTGAGTGTCTCCAAAAAGAAACAGGAGAGAGCATATACCAGCAACTTAATGGCGCACTTGAAAGCTCTGGAACAAAAAGAAGCAATTTCACCCAGGAGGAGTAGAAGACAGGAAATCATCAAACTCAGGGCTGAAATCAATCAAGTTGAAACAAAGGGAACCATACAAAAATCAACAAAACCAGGAGCTGGTTCTTTGAGAAGATCAACAAGATAGATAAACCCCTAGCCAGACTTACTAAAGGGCACAGAGACAGTATTCAAATTAACAAAATTAGAAATGAAAAGGGAGATATAACAACAGAAACTGAGGAAATTCAAAAAAATCATCAGATCCTACTACAAAAACCTATACTCAACACAACTGGAGAATCTGGAGGAAATGGACAATTTCCTCAACAGTTACCAAATACCAAAATTAAACCAGGATCAAATAGATCGTCTAAACAGACCCATAACCCCCAAAGAAATAGAAGGGGTCATAGACAGTCTTCCAACCAAAAAGAGCACAGGACCAGACGGTTTTAGTGCAGAATTCTATCAGACCTTCAAAGAAGTCCTGATACCGATACTCTTCAAATTATTCCACAAAATAGAAACAGAAGGAACACTACCCAACTCATTCTATGAAGCCACAATTACCCTGATACCAAAACCACACAGAGATCCAACTAAGAAAGAGAACTACAGGCCAATTTCTCTTATGAATATCGATGCAAAAATACTAAACAAAATACTTGCCAACCGAATCCAAGAACACATCAAAACGATCATTCACCATGATCAAGTTGGCTTCATCCCAGGGATGCAGGGATGGTTCAATATACGGAAATCCATCAACGTAATCCACTACATAAACAAACTCAAAGAAAAAAACCACATGGTCATCTCATTGGATGCTGAAAAAGCATTTGACAAAATTCAGCATCCTTTCATGCTAAAGGTCCTAGAAAGAACAGGAATTCAAGGCCCATATCTAAACATAGTAAAAGCAATATACAGTAGACCAGTAGCCAACATCAAGGTAAACGGAGAAAAACTCGAAGCAATCCCTCTAAAATCAGGGACTAGACAAGGCTGTCCCCTCTCGCCATATCTCTTCAATATAGTACTTGAGGTACTAGCTAGAGCAATTCGACAACAGAGGGAAGTCAAAGGGATACAAATCGGGAAGGAAGAAGTCAAACTATCACTATTTGCAGATGATATGATAGTTTACTTAAGTGACCCAAAAACCTCCACCAGAGAACTCCTGCAACTGATAAACAACTTCAGCAAAGTGGCTGGCTATAAAATCAACTCAAGTAAATCAGTAGCCTTCCTATACGCGAAGGATAAGCAGGCTGAGAAAGAAATTAGGGAAATGACACCCTTCACAATAGCCACAAATGATATAAAGTATCTTGGAGTGATGCTAACCAAACATGTGAAAGATTTATACGACAAAAACTTCAGGTCTCTGAAGAGGGAAATTGAAGAAGACATCAGAAAATGGGAAAATCTTCCATGCTCGTGGGTTGGCAGGACTAATATAGTCAAAATGGCAATCTTGCCCAAAGCAATATACAGATTCAATGCAATTCCCATCAAAATCCCAACTCAGTTCTTCATAGAGCTAGAAAGAGCAATTCTCAAATTCATCTGGAATAACAAAAAACCCAGGATAGCTAAAACTATCATCAACAGCAAAAGAACTTCTGGGGGAATCAATATCCCGGACCTCAAGCAATATTACAGAGCAGTGGTATTAAAAACTGCATGGTATTGGTTCAGTGACAGGGAAGCGGATCAATGGAATAGGATCGAAGACCCAGAATTGAACCCACACATCTATGGCCAATTGATCTTCAACAAAGGAGCTGAAAACATCCAGTGGAAAAAAGATAGCCTTTTCAACAGATGGTGCTGGTTCAACTGGAGGTCAACATGCAGAAGAATGAGAATTGATCCACTCTTATCTCCTTGCACTAAGCTCAACTCCAAGTGGATCAAAGACCTCCACATAAAACCAGACACACTAAAACTAATAGAAAAGAAACTGGGGAAGACCCTTGAGGACATTGGCTCAGGGGAAAAATTCCTGAACAGAACACCAATTGCTTATGCTCTAAGAGCAAGAATAGACAAATGGGACCTCATAAAACTACAAAGTTTCTGTAAGGCAAAAGACACTGTCAAAAGGATAAATCGGCAACCAACAAATTGGGAAAAAATCTTCACCAACCCCACATCCGACAGAGGGCTAATCTCCAATGTATACAAAGAACTCAAGAGGTTAGACCCCAGAAAACCAAATAACCCTATCCAAAAATGGGGTACAGAGCTAAACAGAGTCTTTTCACCTGAAGAAATTCGGATGGCTGAGAAACACCTTAAAAAATGTTCAACATCACTAGTCATTAGGGAAATGCAAATTAAAACAACCCTGAGATTTCACCTCACACCAGTCAGAATGGCTAAGATTAAAAACTCAGAAGACATCAGGTGTTGGCGAGGATGTGGAGAAAGAGGAACACTCCTCCACTGCTGGTGGGAATGCAAGCTGGTACAACCACTCTGGAAATCAGTATGGCGGTTCCTCAGAAAACTGGGCGTGATACTTCCGGAGGACCCTCCATACCACTCCTGGGAATATACCCAGAAGATTCCCCAGCATGCAATAAAGATACATGCTCCACTATGTTCATAGCAGCTTTATTTATAATAGCCAGAAGCTGGAAAGAACCCAGATGTCCCTCAACAGAGGAATGGATACAAAAAATGTGGTATATATACACAATGGAGTACTATACAGCCATTAGAAACAATGAATTCATGAAATTCTTAGAGAAATGGATGGAGCTGGAGAATGTCATCCTAAGTGAGGTGACCCAGTCTCAAAAGAATACCCATGGTATACAGTCACTGATAAGTGGATATTAGCCTAGAAGCTTGGAACACCAAAGACACAAATCACATATCAAGTGATGTCTCACAAGAAGAAAGGAGTGGACACTGGTGCTAGAATGGACCAAAACATCATTGTGGGAGAGTACAAGAACAGTAAAGTGGGAGGGGGTGGATGCGGGAGCAGGGGGAGGGAAAAGGACATGTGGGGCCTTTGGGGGTGGGGAACCAGAAAAAGGGAAATGAATTGTAAATATAGAATATATACAATAAAAAAAATAAAAAAAAAATTAAACATACTATTATAATTTATTCATTGCATCATATATAAATTATAAAAGAACAAAGCAATAAACATGCCAAATTTCAGATAATGATAGTCATGATGAAATATTTGGAGGAACTGTGTAGAGTTTGAAATCCACTTCTAAAAGCATCAAGTGAAAGATCAGATGCTGGATAAAGAGAGGCAGTGACAGCCACAAGATAGCAATTTTGATAAGTGGATGGTTGTATTATTCCAAATTTCACTGTTGGGGAAAACAGTTTACAAGTAGGAAAGATGTCATGGCTTGAGTACTCACAGGTTTCTGTTTGTTTTCAAGCCTGTGGGAAAGCAAAATATAATAGCAGAAGGGAACTGCAGGAACAAGAGCTGCTTGTGTCATGGGGTCCAAAAAGGCAAGAAAAAGCTGACACTTGCCTTCAGAGGCACACCCCCAATGACCAGCTTCCTCCGTCTCAGCTCCACTTCTGAATTATTGCACAGTATTGCAATAATGTAGTCAAATTATGAATGCATTCCTGGATTAAGCCATTGATTGGTGATATATACCAATCCAACCAGTGGCCTTTCAATGATTGTAGCACAATTCAATAACTGCTTACTAAAAGCTTAAGTGATAAAATCAAAATCATATAAACTGCTAGGCGTGGTGGCACACACCTGTTATCCCAGCACCTGGGAGGCAGAGGCAGGTGGATTTCTGAGTTTGAGGCCAGCCTGGTCTACAGAGTGAGTTCCAGGACAGCCAGGACTACACAGAGAAACCCTGTCTCAAAAAAAAAAACCCAAAATATCAATATAAATTTCAAGTTACCAAAAAATTAAAAAGTTTATAAAAGTGGTCATTGTTGTCTCTAAGATCCTAGGAAATTGTATGTAGAATGAAAATATTCATGAAATTGAAGTAGAAGACTTAAAGCTATTTTACAGGTTTGATGGCATCATTGTGTACTTTAGAATCTATAGATACACAATACAAAGTAAAATTGGAATATCTCTAAAATAAAGATAATATGATAGGTTAACTAGATGTTGCATGCATAAGCAAAATAATTTCCTTTTGTCTATCACCAGAATTTATAAATGAATATGGAAAGAAATACTTCATTTATAATACTTTCAAGTGACAAAGTACATAGAAGCTAATCATATTTAATAATTTGTATTTCTAAAACAAAAAATGGGCCAATTCACAAATTATGAAACAATGGAAATCGTATCAAACAACATTTGAAGCAAGGAAAATCGTAGTGCATTGTTGAATAAGTGCTACATCATAAAATAGGTAGAACATTATATGCACTCAAGAAGAGTTTAAAGTAAAAGCCACCACATAAATAAAAGCAGCTTTTCATCCTGATAAAATGCTGTTGTCAACATGTATTTTATAAAGTACAAATCATGGTTCATACCTTTAATCCCAGCGTTCAGTAGGCTGTGTCAAAATGTTTGACGTTCATGGCCATTCTTGGCTACAGAGTGAATTCTACGTGAGACTAGACTCCAGAATGAAAGCCTGTCATGAAAAAAACATTTTTAATTTTTTAAACTAATAAATGCCTTCAAAGTATAAAGTTAAGACTTATGGGATTTCAGAAAAATATAAAAATAAAAATCTTAGAAACATGTACTTTTCAAGGTACCTCTTACCTCTTCCATAAGAATGGGTTCTATTGACTGAGAAAGAAAGCATAATAGTAAACTCTTTTGCAAAGTACATGAGAACCTCTTTCATAAGAATAAGGTCTAATGACTGAGAAACAATGCTTAAGAGTCTGGGATAAATGTAATAATCTGTGAGATTTGGGTGAGGTCAGACAGTACAGAGAACAAAGATCACCAGGTTATAAATTACATCCATTTCCAGCTGCCCAGGTGGAAACATGTGCACATCACCTCCACTGAATAGAAAACATTGTGTGTTGTACATTCTGGTTTCCCTAGTGTTATCTGAGAACATAATGGCCTCCTGCCCTCTACAAGCATAGTAGCTAAATAACTACCTTACTAAGTAAGAAAGAGATTGAACAGACACTAACCAAGAATATATATATATATATTGGAATTAGATAGCAAATGAACAAGTCTAATCTCACCAGGTTATCTGAAAAATCTTAACCCTGATTAGAGGACATCCATTCCTTTTGAGAAAAAAAAAAATCAAACATTCACAATTATTGGCCAGGACATTTACATCAACAAAATGTAAGGCACGGGAGCCAAATATACATAAAAATGTAGAAAGGAGAGGACCCTGGGCCTGTAAAGATTGCATCCAGTTTAGTAAAGAAACCGAGGGGGGAGGGGGAATGATTGGGGAATAGTTGGGGGGGGGAGAGGAACTATGGGAAGTATGGTGGGTGGGAACTGGGAAAGGGGAAAGCCTTTGGAATGTAAACATAGAATATAGAAAATTAAAAAAAATTCAAAAAAAAAATGTCGCCCAAAGTATTTCAATGAAATTTAAATTTTAAATGATTTCTGATTTAAAACAAAACCACAATTGTAACATAGTAACTCATTCAAAACCCTATAATAAGACTTAATATGTGTTCAGATATTAACAAAATTCCCCGAGAGATGCTTGGGGAAAAAAAGGAAAATATATTTACCAGAACAACAGGAAGGACCTTATAATATATGAAGAATTAGAAACATTTGCACTAGAATCAGGAAAGATATGAATGCCCACACCCATTACTATGTCACCTCAGTGTATCAAAATACAGAGTTTATTTCCAAACCTATTATTTTCAAAAATAATATAATTATTCCTTTTTAACACCCTCTGGCCTTGCACCAAGGCAGCTGGGAGCAGCCTGCCTGCGTGCGGTCCCTTAGAGCAGCGGTCGCAGTAAGCCTCCATATTGCTACCAGGACACAGCTAGAGAGGCCCAGGTAGACAGACTCCAGCCGGGGCTAGGATCGCCCAGGTGGATACGCCAGGCTCTCACCACCAGGCAGGGCCAGGACCTAGGCTCTGCAGGACTTCTCCACGCCCTCCGGCCTTGCACCAAGGCAGCTGGGGGCAGACTGCTGGTGGTCCCTTACAGCAGTGGTCGCGGTAGGTCTCCATATTGCTACCAGGACACAGCTAGAGAGGCCCAGGTAGACAGATTCAATCAGGGGCTACCATCACTCGGGAGGATCCTCCAGGCACACCCCACTAACCAGGGCAAGGGCGGCAGCTGGAGAGACATTTCCACGCCCCTTTTAAAAAGTAGTATAATAATGTTTTGGAAATGTAGACAGATTAAATACAAACTGAATAGTTTTCTTATATATTAGCAATAGCTTCTTTGAACTATAACCTCAATTACCCTATTTAAAATAGCAGCTTTAAATAATCCGGGAAATACCTAACTCTAAAACTGTAAGACTCAAGTTAAAAAAAAAATATTGAAACATAAATAAAAACAACTAACTAAATAGAGATACAATTGAAAATGTTTGTGCTAGTGAGGACTTGCATATTTCCAGATAATCTGGTTGAATGTACTCCCCAAAAGCATGTGTGCCCATCAACAGATGAATAGTAGTCTGGAGAGATGGTTCAGAGGTTGAGAGTGTGTATTGCTTTTGCAGCTACTGGAGTTCAGTTCCCAGTGCCTAAGTCTGGCTGTAACTCTAGCTATTAAGGATCTGGTGGCCTCTTCTGGCCTCTGAGGGTACCACATGCACAAGTACACATAAAATTCACAATGAAGCTGGGCGTGGTGGCACACGCCTGTAATCCCAGCACTTGGGAGGCAGAGGCAGGCGGATTTCTGAGTTCGAGGCCAGCCTGGTCTACAGAGTGAGTTCCAGGACCACACAGAGAAACCCTGTCTCGAAAAACCAAAAAAAAAAAAAAAAAAAAATTCACAATGAATACACATTATTTAAAAAAAGAAAATAATGTAAATATAGAATATATTCAATAAAAAAAGAAAAAAAGAAAAGAAAACTTTAAATTTTAAAATGATGAATAAATAATGAAAATGTTATCCATGTACATAGTGGAATTTTACTCAGTTGTGAAGAACAATAGATTAGGAAAATAGATGGAGCTGGGAAATACTACTGTATTTAGTAGAAGAGAACAAAACTCAGAAAAACAAGAAATGCATGTTTTCTCTCATATACAGTGCCTGGTTTGTAACATATATATATATATATATATATATATATATATATATATATATACACACACATACATATACATATATACACATACATACATACATACATATATACATAAATGGGTATAAGCACAGGTAATCATCTGGAATGGAGACTGAGAAATAGCAAGAGGAAGAGATAAGAGCAGTGAGAGGCAGAGAACACTTGTAAGGAAAAGTAAAAAGTCAGACTGGGAAGGTTATATGAGAATGACAGAGGAGAGGAGCAAGGGGAAGATGAGTGGGAGCTGCAACCAAAACACTTTATATAAAAATGTCAATCTGATACTGCCTTAATCGTTGTTTTATTGCTGTGAAGAGACACTTTGACCTCAGCAACTTTTATAAAGAACAATACTTGACTGGGTCTGCCTTACAGTTTAGAGGTTTAGTCCATTATCGTCATGGAGTAAGTATAATAGCATAAAGGCAGATATGGTGCTGGGGAGTATCTGAGAATTCTACATTCAGATGGACAGGTAGCAGGCAAGGAAAGTGACACCAGACCTGGCTTGACCATGGCTTGAAACCTCAAAACCCATCCCCAATGACACACTTTCTCCAGTAAGATCACATCCACTCCAACAAGCCACACTTCCTAATGTTACCACTTCCTCATGACCGAGTACTCAAATCCATGAGTCTGAGGAGGCCACTTTTGTTCGACCCACCATAGAAACCTAATATTTTGTCGGCCTATGAATCTACAGTTTCTAAGTATAACAGATGCAGGAAGTATGGTGGAATCTGAAAAGAGCTCCAAGAATTCTGTGTACATTTTCTTATCAGTGCTCATCCAACAATGGAAAGAACAAAAGTAGATCTCTCAAAAAACCACTCTCATGGCTAAAACTATTGAACTGAATGAATTTCACATAAAGGCACATGCCTTACGACAATCTACTACTACATTCACTCTGAAGCAGATCTACATGATCTGCTTGAGATCATACATAAAAGATCTACATGAAAGAACTACCTCTAGTTGCAGAGAATTCAGACTAGGGACACATGCTCAGGGAGCCCAAATGGTTCCACTAAAAATCCTGTCCCCCATTCAGGCATCACTTCAAAACAGATCACAGTTATGAGGAAATTTAGAATAAATACTGGATAAGCTGTAAGTAGATGAGTAAAAAGTTTCCAAATTTATATGTCCCAAAGATTATTGATAATTATTCAAGAGTCACAGCATGTTCCAGCATGAACTAATCTTAGGTTTGTTACCAAGTTTGTATTCTCAACATCTTGTGTTAACAATAGCCAGTCTGCCCATTTGCCTGGCCATCAACCTCAAAATCATTTTCAAATCACTGCCCATGCCTGTTGAGGATTGGTTCTAATGCTTTGAATTAATTCGACCCCCAAAATCAGAAATCTGCATGTCCAAATGCTGAAGGTCCTTGTTCCCAGTTGGTTTTTGATTGATCAATAAAGAACCCATGGTCAATAACTGGGTGGTAAACTAAGGCAGGACCTTTGGATTTGTGCAGGCTTGGAACTGGAAGAAAGGAAGGAAAAATCGCCATGATTTGGAGTGAGACAGAGAAGATTTAGAGATGCAGAAGGAAAATCATTGGAAATGTAAGTAAGAAGAAATGTGGTCCCCAGAAGGGATGCCCAGAAGCCTCTTAAACAGCAAACACTAGGGCAACAAAAATAAAATACAGAATTAGAGAGTGTTAAGCCAGAATTGCAAGAGGGAAATATGTGCTAGCCTCGGGAAGGATTAGAACTGCCCAGGCTTTGAGCTAGCTAGGTCATTTTAACATTAGCTGGTGAGTGTGTGTGTGTGTGTGTGTGTGTGTGTGTGTGTGTGTTATTTGAGAATTCAGATAGCTCCTGAACAGGTACGAGTGTGCAACCAGCCAGGAACCAAAGTGATGTAGACAAGTACTGCTACACATGCCCACTTTTCTCCATCATCTATCAGTGCTACACATGCCCACTTTTCTCCATCATCTATCAGTTCTATTGGTGTTGCTGCTTTCACCAAGGATGGCTATCAATCATTGAAACAATAAGAGTCAGAGCCTCTTCAACCCCTTGCATCAGACAGTGTAACAATATTTTCATTGATTCTACTTCTTCAGTACTTCTCCCCACTGACCTTAAGCAATTATTCTAAAACACAAATCTTGTCACAACAATCTGCCAATTGATATTCTTGAGAAATTCCGTTACTGATTGGAATAAACTCCAGACTCCTTAGCAGGGCACATAAAACCCTGGATTGGTCTGATGTACAACTTCAGCTTAACCTCCTCCAAACCCATTCTTTCCCTAGATATCCCATACTCAACATTCAGTACCTGGCTCAATAATTATCTTCTCTGGAATTCATTTGTGATACTCTGGTCTGAATCAAGGTCCTTCACCATAGCACCTTGAAGTTCCTTCAATATAAATACTTTCCTTAGCATAGTACAAGAGCTTGGGCATAAATCCTCATGGCCACCATTCTGTGAACAACTTAAAGAAGGAGCCATAGATTTGCTCTCCATTTTCAGAAAAGACTGCACATGGTCACTAGACTAACTAATGGGGAAAAAATAAAGGACATTTTCAAGAAGAAGAAGAAGTAGAGGAGGAGAAAGAGGGGGAGAGGATAAGGAGGAGGAGAAGAGAAGAGAAGAGAAGAGAAGAGAAGAGAAGAGAAGAGAAGAGAAGAGAGAAGAGAAGAGAAGAGAAGAGAAGAGAAGAGAAGAGAAGAGAAGAGAAGAGAAGAGAAGAGAAGAGAAAAGACAGATCAGCCAATTATGTGATTCTAAATTGTTTTTAGCTTTATAATTCTGTCCCCATTTTTATATTTGTTTGGACTAGACCTTCATATAAATGCATCCTCTATGGGAGGAAAAAAAACTTTCTAAGTTATTTTTTCTCTGACCTGGGAAGTGTCTTTCTTAACCCATTTTATCACACCATCATGGAAGCTTTAAGCTGAGAGAGAGCTATGAATTATAAAGTGTAGGGATTGTTAAGAGAAATAGATCTCAGGTTGTTTACCACACAACTGTACTTTATTCAAAAGCAACTTTACCAGAGAACCAGTGGGTTGTTCTTTTCCTGTGTGGGTCAGCACAGCTAAGTAGCTGGGAAATGAAATGTCTCTGCTCCCCAAAGAGCAGTGGAGGGGTTCCCATGTCTTAAAGCAATGGCAGGTGGGCCTATTCATTCAAAAGGCCTTTCTTAATATGAGTTTCTCATATGTGCACCTTGTCAGTAATAATAAAAACCAAGAAGCTGCACATTTACCTGCCACTTCACTCTTATGGAGCTTTGTGGATAGCTAACAAATTGATAGGAGAGTGAGCTTACCTTGTGAGTTGTGTTGTGAGCTATACAGTCCTTTTCTCTGACTCGAAAGCTTTATGTCTTTTGCTATCATGTAGGAAGCAGCAACAGGATCATTCATTAACCAATAAACTAGGATGAAATCTCAACCCATTCATGTTCTTGATAGTATAGTGTCCACTCACACAGTTTATGTGCATATTTACTTCTGATCATGAATTCCTTAAAAGCAAGGATTACACCTGGTCTAGTGGCACATATCTGCAATCTCAGCTATTTAGGGGGCTAAGGCAGGAGGATTGTAAACTTAATAACTATCTGGGCTACAGAATGAGTGAAAGTCCCCCTTGTGCAGTTTAGTGAAACCCTGTTTCAAAATAAGAAGTAAAAAGAAGCCTGGGAATATTGCTGTGGAGGTATGAATATGCTTGGCCCAGTACTAATAAAAATAACTTGTTGAAATAAGTATGTGACTGTAAGGGTGGGCTCTGAGACCATCTTCATATCCAAGTGGGAGCCAGTCTGCTCATGGCTTCCTTTGGATTAAGATGTAGAACTCTCACATCCTCCAGTACCATGTCTACCTTGACATTCCCTTTTTGATGATAATGGACTGAACCTCTAAATCTGTAAGCCAATTCCAATTAAAAGTTGTTCTTTATAATAGTGGGCTTGGTTATGGTGTCTGTTCACAGCAGTAACACCCAACCTGAGACACTCAGTAGTAGAACTCTTGATTTGAATGCATAAGGCCCTGGGTTCAATTCCTCTACTACCACAAGAAAACATAACGAACCAACCAAAACAATGTATAAGGATTATATATTTCTCTGAAGTCCAAGTTTCTCTAATCCATACCTTAATTACAATAGATATCAGCTAAATAAAAATAGCACAATGTGGATGATTAAAATGAAGGGGATCAATTGAAACTTACATGATTATCAGATATTTTATTAGCTAATCCATGTCATTTTTATTAAGATAATTATCATTCCAAACTTGAAGACGATAGACTACTGATTGTCCATACCTGTCTTAGTCAGGGTTTCTATTCCTATACAAACACCATGACCAAGAAGAAAGCTGGGGGAGGACAGGGTTTATTCACCTTACATTTCCACATTGTTGTTCAACACTAAAGGAAGTCAGGACTGGAATTCAAGCAGGTAAGGAAGCAGAACTGATGCAGAGGTCATGGAGGGATGCTTCTTACTGGCTTACTTCCCCTGCTTTCTTATAGAATCTAAGACCACCAGCCCAGGGATGGCACCACACACAAGGGGCCCTTCCCCCTTGATCACTAATTGAGAAAATACCTTACAGCTAGATCTCATGGAGGCATTTCCCCAACTGAAACTCCTTTCTCTGTGAAAACTCCAGGCTGTGTCACATTCACACACAAAACCAGGCAGTACACCTGACCCCTTGTCAACTTGAAACACAAAAACCTCACTGTTAAGCCTCAACCCTTACTTTCCTATTCATCCCCAAGATCTAAATAACTTTAAAAGTCCCCAGTCTTTACATATTAAAAGTTCAATTCTTTTAAAATATCCAAAAATTCAAACTCTTTTAAAAATTCAAAGTGTCTTAACTGTGGGTTCCCCTAAGATATTTTCTTCCTTTAAGAGGGAAAAATATAAGGGCACAGTCACAGTCAAAATCAAAATCAAATTCTTACTATCCAATGTCTGGGATCCAACTCACTATATTCTGGGCTCCTCCAAGGGCTTGGGTGCTTGTGTAGCACACACCTTGTCTTCGAGGCTCCCAGTGCTCCCAGATGCTGCTGTTCTTGGTGGTCATCTCATGGTATTGACATCTCCAAAACACTGCTGTCTTCCACTCTAACTAGGCTTCATCAATAGCCTCTCATAGGCTCTTTTCATGGTGTCAAGCCTCAACTCCTTTGGATGACACCTTTAGTCCTGGGTCATCAATTGCAACTGAGGCTACACCATCACTAATGGCCTTCCATGGCTTCTCACAGTGCCAAACCTCAGCTGCTCTTCATGACCCCTTCATGCCTTCAAAACCATTACCACCTGGGTGACTCTTACACATTACCAAGTCCAGTCACAGCACAAGGTACAACCATGGCTACCTCTGAAACATAGCCACTCTACTCTCAGAAAATACTTCCCAGAAGATTTCACCTCTGAGATGCTGGTCTTTCCTCAATCACCATTAATTTCTTAGCTCCAGCTAACCAGCATTAATAGTCTTAGTAACACAAAGATTCACTTTAGCGATTCTGGTATCTTGTGAATCACAGCTGATTCTTCAGCCCCAGGCAACCAAAACCAAAGAATCTCACCAATCAAAACAGCAAAAGCCCTGATAAAATTCTTTAATTTTCCCTCTGAAATTTCCCAAGCCAGACCTCCATCTTCTGCACTGTTCTCAACATTATTTCCCAAGCTCCTACAGAACATTCCACGGAGCTATTAATGTCCTAATGGCTCTTCTAACTCAAAGTTCCAAAGTCCTTCCACACTCCTCCCCAAAACATGGTCAGGTTGTCACAGTGATACCCCATTATGCTGGTACAAATTAGTCTTAGTCATGGTTTCTATTCCTGCAAAAATATCATGACCAAGAAGCAAGTTGAAGAGGAAAGGTTTATTCAGCTTACACTTCCACATTGCTGTTCATCACTAAAGGAAGTCAGGACTGTAACTCAAGCAGGCCAGGAAGCAGAAGATGATGCAGAGGCCATGGAGGGATGTTCCTCACTGGCTTACTTCCGCTGGCTTGCTCAGCTTGCTTTCTTATAGAATCGAAGACTACCAGCCCAGGGATGGCACCACCCATAAGGTGCTAGGCCCTCCCCCCTTGATCACTAATTGAGAAAATGCCCCATAGCTGGATCTCATGGAGGCACTTCCCCAACTGAAACTCCTTTCTCTATGATAACTCCAGCCTGTGTCAAGTTAACACACAAAACCATCCAGTAAAACACCTATTCATCAAATAATATACCATTAACCTCTGCACAGTTATTATTCTCCTTGCCTGATTTTATATGTAAAATGGTCACTGTTCTTTATGTTTTGAGTATTATCATCAACAGTAAATCTCAAAGAACAAAATCACTTATTTTTGCAAAAGAGAAAATAATGCTTGTGATTAAAATTTCTCATGAGAAAAAAAGATGTCTGTATTTTTGTTTTAGTGGGAACTATGTTTCTGAATCTTTTGTGGGTTAGCTTTGAAACATGCCCTTGTCCAGTCCTTGTGAGGTGAGTGTGGTCTTAAGAAATGCCTATGTATGTGTATTTACAATGGACCATATGTTTCTGCTCCCCCAAAGTGGGACTCGAAGCCTTAAAACCAAAATGAGATATTATGAGTTAGTACTATGGAATTGAAGACCCAGAAATGAACCCACAGAGTTATGGTCACTTGATCTTTGATAATGGAGCTACAACCATCCAGTGGGAAAAAAGATAGCCTTTTCAACAAATGATGCTGGTTCAACTGGAGGTCAACATGCAGAAAAATGCAAATTGACCCACTCTTATCACCTTGTACTAAGATTAACTACAAGTGGATCAAGGACCTCCACATAAAGCCAGACACACTAAAATTAATAGAAAAGAAACTGGGGAAGACCCTGGAGGACATGGGCACAGGGGGAAAGTTCCTGAACAGAACACCAATAGCTTATGCTCTAAGATCAAGAATTGACAAATGGGACCTCATAAAATTACAAAGTTTCTGTAAGGCAAAGGACACTGTCAGAAGGACAAAACGGCAACCAACAAGGTGGGAAATGATCTTCACCAACCCCACATCTGACAGAGGGCTAATATCCAATATATACAAAGAACTCAAGAAGTTAGACCCCAAAGAACCAAATAACCCTATCAAAAAATGGGGTACAGAACTAAACAAAGAATTTTCACCAGAAGAAATTCGGATGGCCGAGAAACACCTTAAGAGATGTTCAACATCATTAGTCATCAGGGAAATGCAAATCAAAACAACCCTGATATTCCACCTCACTCCAGTCAGAATGGCTAATATTAAAAACTCGAGAGACAACAAGTGCTAGTGAGGATGTAGAGAAAGAGGAACACTCCTCCACTGTTGGTGGGATTGCAAAATGGTAAAACTGCTCTGGAAATCAGTATGGTGGTTCCTCAGAAAATTGGGCATGCCACTTCCAGAGGACCCTGGCATACCACTCCTGGGCATATACCCAGAGGATTCCTCTGCATACAATAAAGACACATGCTCCACTATGTTTATAGCAGCCTTGTTTATAATAGCCAGAAATTGGAAGGAGCCCAGATATCCCTCAAAGGAGGAATGGATACAGAAAATGTGATATATTTATACAATGGAATACTACTCAGCAATTAAAAATAATGAATTCATGCAATTTGTAGGCAAATGGGTGGATCTGGAAAATATCATTCTAAGTGAGTTAACCCAATCACAAAAGAATACAAATGAATTGCAATCACTGATAAGTTGATATTAATGAGCCCAGAAGCTCTGAATACTCAAGGCACAATTAGCAAATCAAAAGATTCCCAAGAAGGAAGGAAAAGACACTGGTCCCAAAAGACTGGTTCTTTTGCAGGAGAGTACCAGAAAAGAGAAAGGGTTGAGGGGAGGTGATAAGGGAATGGGGGGGGGGAAGGGGACATATGGGACACATGGTGAGGGGGGAACTGGGAAAGAGGAAAGCCTTTGGAATGTAAACAAAGAATATAGAAAATAAAATTTAAAAAAAAATGGGGTACAGAGCTAAACAAAGAATTTTCACCTGAAGAAATTCGGATGGCTGAAAAGCACCTTAATAAATGTTCAACACCATTAGTCATTAGGGAAATGCAAATCAAAACAACCCTGAGATTTCACCTCATACCAGTCAGAATGGCTAAGATTAAAAACTCAGGAGACAGCAGGTGTTGGCTAGGATATGGAGAAAGAGGAACACTCTCCACTGCTGGTAGGATTGGAAGCTGGTACAACCACTCTGGAAATCAGTCTGGAGGTTCCTCAGAAAACTGGACATGATACTTCCGGAGGAACCTGCCATACCACTCCTGGGCATATACCCAGAAGATTCCCCAGCATGCAATAAGGATACATGCTCCACTATGTTCATAGCAGCCTTATTTATAATAGTCAGAAGCTGGAAAAACCCAGATGTCCCTCAACGGAGGAATGGATACAAAAAAAAAAAAATGTGATATATATACACAATGGAGTACTATTCAGCCATTAGAAAGAATGAATTCATGAAATTCTTAGAGAAATGGATGGAGTTGGAGAATATCATACTAAGTGAGGTAACCCAGTCTCAAAAGAATACCCATGGTATGCACTCACTGATAAGTGGATATTAGCCTAGAATCATGGAACACCAAAGATATAATTCACATACCAAATGATGTCTGACAAGAAGGAAGAAGTAGATGTTGGATCTGGAAAGGCCAATGCATCAGTGTAGGAGAATACCAGAACAGGGAAGTAGAAGGAGAGGATGGGGGAACAGGAGGAGGGAAAAGAGCATAGGGAACCTTTGGGAGGTGGGGAACCAGGAAAAGGGAAATGTAATTAAAGAATATATCCAATAAAAAACTGAAAAAAGAAAAAAAAGATGGAGGCGGGTCCCAAGATGGAGTAGGTTTGGCCTCTCATGATCATTCTATATTGTATTCTGTATCAAATTACCATAGTGCAGCTAATGACTATGTACAAATATTGTGTTTAAATTAAAATATTTTTAAATTCTGAAAAAGAAGTAGTTAGTTTTGGTGGCCAGACCGTCAAAAATGGAATTACTGTCTTAATGAATAGCCTTCAGAAAATTCCTTTAATCTTTTCTCTATAACATGAAGATGTGGGGTACTACTCTGTATTTGAAAGAGAATTAACAGAACTTAACTATGTTGCTACCCGGATCTGAGACTTGAAGCCTCCAGAATGGATAAAAACAATTTTTTTATTTATAAGCCTTCCATTCTATGATATTTTGTTACAATAACGTAAACAAACTGAGAAAGCATATAAAGGGTTAGACCATCATATATGATAAAATATGTGGCCCATAGAGTGCTCTCTGGGTCTTTCATTTCTGAATATAACCTGAGGACAGGAACACTGTCTTCCTCACTAAGAGGAAACCAAGTCACTGGGTGAAGAGCCAAAGAAGCAGGCAGTTCAGTGCTTGAGTTCAGCACAGAAGGCATAAAGACCAGGAGGAAGATTATTTGATTAAGTCTTGTCCCTGGGAATCTCCTAAAGCCCTAAAGCTGTTCTCAGCAACAAGAGAGGGGCTCCAAAAAGTGCAGAGATCCTGATGAGGGTACACCTGCTAGATAAAACCATTGGGTCTGAACTTCTAACATAACTGACTCATGGTTAGGGGTTAGCAGTCCCAGAAGGTCTTAGGAAAATCTGGGAAGGGAAACTTGCTCGATAAGATTTTCAAGCCATTGAAATGTATCATAAATATAAAGGCGATCCCATTTTATTCACAAGCTTGTGAAGTACAGGGTACATTTCGTAACAAAAATACCAAAGTACAAAAGATAAATTTCAAAGGCAAAGTTTACAGCTTGTCCTCTGCAGGACAGACTCTCTGGGCTGCTCTTTCATCACAGTTAGTTAAATGAGGGTTCTGGCAGTGCAGTGACTCAGAGATAACAAAATAAAGTCGTAACATCAATATCCTCAAATGTTTGTAGATATATGTGAGAACATAAATATTAAACGTTGAAAAAGGGAATCAACCTGCCCTTCAGGCCCAGCCAGCTGGCTTCCCTCCACCACACAGTGCCCTCTAAGATGAATGTAATAAAACAAAAGCAAAACCCAGTGTTCCCAAGGCAAGAAGTAGAAATGTGGAGAAGTTTTCTAGTTTTGTTTTGTTGGTTTATTTATTTATTATTTATTTATTTACTGTCTGTGCATACATATGCAAGGAAAGTCAGAAAAAAATTTGCAGAAGTCAGTTCTTCTTTTCCTTCCTATGGGTCAATTCGCCCACTTAACCATCTTCTCAGCCCAGTTTTTATTTTTATTTTTTCACTCTATAAAGAAAAACTTAACTATGCTTACTCCTTGACAGTAGATAGCCTAACTGGACGGCTTATAGGATTCTTTTATGGGCTCTGAGACCTCTAGCATCTATTCAGTGTTGTGATTGCTACGTAATCCCTAGCAGTTGTTTACTTCAAGGAAGGGCTGGATTTATAGAGACATTAGCATTCAAGGTCTGTTTGTTAATAATGCACCAAGGTAACTTTGTGTTTTATTTTTTTCAATATGGCAGCTACGATGATTAATTGGATCTTGATGTCAACTTGTTTGAATGGGGAATCAATTAAAAAGCAAATGTTTCAGAGAAGATCTATGAGGGCATTGCGAAGAAGAATTCAATGACAGATCTTCTCCCAGGATAGGCAACACTTTCCTGCAGAAGTCCGAGGAAAAGACAGTGGACTTGCATGCCTGCCTTTGCTTCTTGTTTGTGAATATATCTATTTTATAATGATTGTTGATGCTGCCATCCTTCCTGGACATCAGAAACCGCCTTCTTCAGCCTTTCGACATGGACAGAAGATAAGCAGCCCTCTGGGGAGCGTCCAGCCCTGTAGCTGAGGCACCTGCCCTTGTGAACTGAGAAACTACCAGGTCCTGAGCTTCTCTCGGGTACTGACTGCCATGGTTGAAAGACCTTGCTCCTAATCTCATAAAGCCTCTATTCGTAATGTGTATTCATTCTGTTGGATTTGTCCTTCTAGAGAACCTTGATCAATAATGTGGGTATTTGGAATAATCGGAAAAAAGCGTGACAGCACTTATTATTGCCATTTCTTTTTATTAAGTTGAAGCAAGGAGACACCACAGCGAAGGAGATGAGGCAGTTCCACTGAGGAACTTCACAAATGTGACCTGTGACCTGACCAGAAGATCCATGTTAAAGACCTAAATTACTTTCTAAAACAAAGAAACCTCCTGCCTTTCCTTATATCTACACCTTTCACAATTATGCTAGATGACAGCCACTCGCCTTGGCTCTCTGAACCCTGCTTCACTACGACTTATTAGACAGAAATGCAATATCATTTTAACACACCAGAATGAAAATCCCACCATGAAGCAAAGCTTTGATAGGGTAAATATCCCCCTAACATTTCTGATTAACACCTCTGACTATTTTTTTTCTTAAGTTCAAAGAGCTATTAATAGAAAGCAGTAGCACCGTGCAGTTAAGTGTGGCAGATGGCACATAGGAGTGAGTGGTGTGCAATTTACAGTAAACAAATTCTTTATCTTTGACGGGTCATGGGGAGAAGTAAAACGGTCTCCAACTCAATCAGGGAATATGCAAGAAAACACTGACATGCAGATTCACTAATTACAGTGAAATGTGTTAAAAAGCTACAATTATCCCAATGGATGAAACCTTTTCCCATGAAGATTAGAAAAAACAACCAGGCGTCATGGGCTGACAGCAGGCTACCATTTGTAAATGTGCTCCCAGATTGGTTGACACCTGTTCAGAGGAGAGATTCAAATCTTCAGGGCCTTCAGCTCAGTGGCCTCTCTCAGGCTGGTACACTCCTTGATGGTATGCGTGAGTGTGAAGCCATCAGCTGTTTCTAACTAAGTATCAGAGGGGAAAGGGTAGCAAACACTATCTCTCCTTCCTTCAAAGTGGGTGGGGGATGATTAATTAGCAGGAAACAACTCTAAAAACATGATTTTGAAAATATATAACTTTCAGCTATGCAAAATATACGGATGCAATAAGAATTATAGGAGGGGATTTGTGGACTTAGAAAAACAGAGAAAATGGGACTGTGAGTCAGCTTGTCAGAAAGATACAAAGACATGCAGATACAAAGGCAGTAGATTCCCAGTTCCAGAATAGACAGGGACAGGATGGGGTTAGGTCCACGAGTGATCAGGATTAGGTCCCACCCAGCTAAGTTTAGGAAGGTGCGTATATCTCTGATTTCTTTTGAGATGAAAAAAGATTTATTTACTGTTGTTTTCCCAAGAGCCAAGGGGTTAAGGTCATGGAATGCTGATTCATGAGATGGTTAAAAGAAAACTGGAATAAATAACTGATTTGATAGGTAAATCTAAAAAACAACAAAACAAAACAAACAAAAAACAACCTGGGCTTTCAGTCTGTATGAGCTGAGTCTGCAGAAGGCGATAGCAATTCTTTAGAATTTTCTCTAGTGAGAGCTGAACTGTCCAGAAATCTCTGGAGAGCACAAGCATCTCCCCAAGAATTTTTTCTTAGCAGAATGTCTGATTTTGGTTGGAAAATCCATGAAGAACTAGTACAACTCTTAAAAATTTTCTAAGTTCTTTTAGAAGATTTTAAAACAGGAATTCTGACCTTGGTTGAAAATCGCAAGAATTACTTAGAGAGAGAGCACAGTTCATTTATAGTGTTTTCTGGTTTTCTGGTTTTGATCATAAAACCCAAGAATTACTTTTAGAATTTTTCTAATAGTATTTCTGACTTGGTCAGAAAAATCCAAGAATTTTTTTTTATAGCAGTTTTTCTGATTTTGGTCAGAAAACCCATGAGCTATCCAGAGAGCTTTAAGAATTTTTACTACAAGAGAGAGTTGTCTTAACCAGAGAGTTATTTTTAGAATAGCAAGAAAAACCCATCTGGAGCAAAACACAGACACAGAGTGAGACATTGCAGTCTGAAAAGCTGTCTCAAGCAGAAGAGAGAGAGAGAGAGAGAGAGAGAGAGAGAGAGAGAGAGAGAATTTTGAAAAGCCATTATAGCAGAATCAGCTTGGAGCTGGTCCTTGGCAGGTATAACTATTTCCCCAATGGTTCTATTTTCAAATAGAGAGTAAGGCTTCTTTATTAACTCTATTCAAAGCCTTTATGCCTTTATATGCCTTTATAAATAAGTCATTTTAAATATCAAAATGAGAGCTTTCACTTCTGTGTGAATACACAGGAAAATCATTTGGCTTCTATATGCATTCATTCCAGGGGTGGGGTCCGGTGGGAGGAAGGGCAGGTAAACTCAGTTTTATAGACATTTTACATTTCCCCGAGTTGTACTTTTCGCGTAGAGTAACGCTTCAAATTCCTATGGGCATTAAATGCCATGAATATCTTCATAGTGGGAAGAAAAGAATTCACATTTGGGGGGTAGGGAGAGGACCAGGAAAGGGGAAATCATTTGAAATGTAAATAAAGAATATATCTAAGAAAAAAAAGAAAAAATAAAAAAAGAGCAGAAAAAGAAAGAAAAAAAGACGTTCATTTGTAAACAGATCTACATAGAAGACTGTGTAGTCACAGATGGTTATGACGCTTTTTCCATCTGGCTATTTAAACTTGAGATGCCCCGCAAGAGTAAAATAGTGTGGTGGTTTGAATAAAAGGCCCATAGGCAGTGGCACGATTAGGAGGTTAGAGTGGGCGTGGTCTGGCTGGAGGAAACCTGTGCTCTGTCACTGGGAGATCCATTTTGAGGTCTCAGAAGCTCAAACCACACTTAGTGGCTCCCTGTCTCTTCCTGATGCCTGCAGATCCCGTGAAGGACTCTAAGGTACTTTTCCCACACCATGTCTGCCTGCATGCTGGCATATTTCCTTCCCTGACAATAATGGGCAAACCTCTGACGCTGTAAGAAAGGCCCAATTAAATATTTTCCTTTATAAGAATTGTTGTCACTATTTTGTCTCTTCACAGCAATAAAACCCTAACCGAGACACATGTTATCTTCAAAAGCTCACTACTTTAGAAAGAAAACATAATATTTCTTTATAATGATTTATATCAATTCAACATTGAAATAAATTTAGGACCACTGGGTTAAATACATTATTCAAGCCAATACTAAAATTAATTTCCCCCTTCCTATTTCTTTAATATAGTCATCAGAAAATTTTAAAATATTAAATTGTATATATGATTTATATTATGTTTCTATTTAGAAAAAAGCATATGAGAGAGCAAACTGTGCTACATTTATATATTATATAATTGTTTATGTTAATAAAAACTCAAATACCTAGCCATTGAAACAATAAAATCCTTATTTTTTTACAATAGTTTCATAACTATGACATTTTTATTATTAATATTTAATAATATTTACCAATAATCACAGGTACTGAGCAGAGTGCTGTACAATTTGCATACATTATTCCATTTACTCCTGATTAGCTTACTATGGATACACTATTGAAAAGAATATAAATGAACACCTACACTAAGAAGCTCCTTATCTATGCTTGGGCAAAGCCGGGCTTGGATATTCTTCAGTTTGTATTCTAAGAAGTTTTCCTTTTTGCCCTTCATGGCAACTCCCCACCACCAACCCCATTGAGCCATGCACAAGGAAGCTTCCAAAACAAATATCCAGCTGATCCAGGAGTAAAAGCTTCCTGTTGAATCTGTGTATCACATTTATCTCTTCTGTTTCAGAAAACAGTGGTTTCATAACAGTGCTGCAGATTTTCCAAATAATAGGAGCTCAATTTAATGAAATTATGAGAAATTCGCTAATGTAATATCTGAATTTAAAGTAATTCTTTGTTGGGCATTTCTTTTGGTCTCAGCCTTTGTCTCCAGATGCACTTTTCCCTGTTTTGAACCATATATTTTCAAGTCTCTACTTTAACTCATTGGCTGATGGCCGATCTGAAACGCACTGTACCAGCAGCAAACACAAACACTTTGTGTTCTACTCCAAGACTATTTACAAGTAGTCAAATAATTCTTCACATGCAAAAGGTATTCTAAGAGATATATACCTTCTAGTATGTGAAATCACAGGTACATTTTGACAATGTATAGAAACATCTGGAATACTTCTTTTTATGAGTAGGGTGCAGAACACACACACACATGTTAAACCATACAAAAAGTCCAGGAAAATACTACATTGTCAGCATTAATAGGAACAAAACAAATAGCTAAATTAAGTCCATTAATATTGTTCTAGTAGAATTTCTTGTATAGCTTCTGAATGTTTTCTGTGTTTAGATTAATCAGTTCCATAAATGTATTCAATAAAAAGCAGTATTGTCCTTGCTATTGATTCTAGGTGAATAGTAATATCAGGTCAGTACTGCTAAGGATTTTGCTAAAACATGTTATTCAAAGTATCTTCATGATCTTCTAAGTGCTAATATTATCTCAGAGTATGAGAAGTCTGATATCCAACAGGGGTGTCACAATATCTTTTTAGATTAATAAAATCAATATATTGAATTTTCCTATGTAGCATCATCTCAGAAATGCATAACTGTAGCCCGTAAGATCTCTAGAAAATGCTCAAAGAAGGAACATGAGAAATAAACAAGAGGTTTCCTTCAGAAGAACTGCCCTTTTGTTTTAGTTATATGAACTAGACATCAGGTTTTATTTAGAAACATATATGTACACACACGTACACACACGTATAAATGCATGCAATGCTAACTAATGAGAAAAGAGGCATGAATCTGAAGGAGAACTGGGAAAGAGTTTATGAGAAGGTTTATGCTAAGGGCCAGCCTTATCTTGGAGAGGGGTTCTAAGAGAAGTGGTGTCTGAGAGCAGCGAAAACAAATGTCTCAAAGTCAAATCATGGGTACAAGTTGGCTGCCTGTGCTCTACTAGAGACAGTTTTCTATACTGCTTTCTCTCTGATCAGCTTTCTCTGGAGAGCGCTAGACAGTTCTCTCTGTGTTCTGCCTGAGACAGTTCTCCAAGCAGATGTCTCTTGCTATTCTAAAAACTTCTCTGGATAGCGCATCCCTTGCAGATCATAATCCTAGTTTTTACTTTACATATCAATTCAATCTTAACTTCATTTTGATTTGATGTTACCTCTTTGATTATTCTATGAATCAGTATCTCATGACCCTAGTCCCTTAGTTTTTAGGGAACAGCAAGCATACATTTTGTTTTAACATTGCAAAAAAGGTCTGCCTGCCTCAGTTCATCACAGACAATAAGCTAGCTGGCTGGGATCCTGTCCTGAAATTACCATTTCTACAACACCTGGGTCTAACCTTGCTTGCTCTGTCTGAGGCTGACCCTGAACTTAGCAATTTGTCTGCCTTTGTAAGAAAAAAAAAGACCTTAGCTAAATGGATCTCCTGTGATCATCACTCCCTAAATGTCTTTATCTCCTTCCTTAGTATCTTTCTGACAAATTGGCTCATAGTATAGATTCCTGATGCACCTCATATAATTTATATTGCAGACTTCTTTTTGCAAGTTGAGAAATTATATGGTTTCAAACTTTTTTGAATTCTTTCCACAGCTTTAAGCACTATCCCGAAGGTCCCAGCATTGATACACCTTCACCTCCCAAACTCATGCTGTCTGATTATCATATGTGGGTTAAAATGGTGTCCAGTGTCTGGCTGGAGGCTCAGGCTGCTGGGTGAGGGGGATGCAGGGAGTTTGACTACATACACCCTACACTGTGAGAAGCCACAGGACTCTGCTCAGGGGTAGGGAAGCACAGTCTGAAGTCCCTGGGGGAACCACTGGAGTCAGGCTTGGGAGGTCCTGGCCAACATAGAAGCCGAAGGATGGCAGTTTCTAGCTCTAGGACACTGCAGATGCCACTAGATGTCACAAAAGAGCTGAGAACAGAGTAGGGACCTGCTGGGCTGTCTATAGCACAGGGGTGGGAAAGGTGTCTAAGGAAAAAAGGGGGTAGGGAAGAGAGTTCTGACTGGTTCCTGCCCTGAGAAGAGTGTGTTTCACTTGTTCAAGTGGCTTGGCTGGGTGAAGATGGCTGAGAACACAGAGAGGTCTCCTGCAGGAGATTAAACATGGCTCTTTGAAGGAAGACCTGCCCCATTGCTCCAGCATGGTGAATCCAGATGAGAAGAGACTGCCCATGGTTTTAAAGCATTTATTGTTAGGGCAAAGAGTTGTGATGAATGAAACTGTACACCCCTTTCTCAGGGTGGGCCTGAGTTTAGACAGCTTTTGCAGGGAGGAGTCTGTGGAAAGGAGAGCTTAATTGGCTAAGCACTTCAGGACTTTAGGTACCTCATTAAAATGGAGATCTGTCTTGAGGCTATGCAATCTGTAGTCTTATCCTCTACCTGTGGAGGGGCTTGGGATGTTGCCCTATGTGACTGATGGCCACAGAATTATGGAGAGCTGAGGCCTTGTGTCAGGAGCCTGGTGTCTGGGAGCATGGCAAACACCTTCCATTCCTTGCAGGAACACCTGCTGGGTCACTGGGGTTTAAACATAGCTCAACCAGAAAACAGGCTGCCTTTCATGGTCCCACAATCATGGAATCATTAATGATAACAGGGAGGACATTTCTTAAAGGAAGAATGTAAAAAAATGTACATTATTATACAAACAAGACGTATGCCCATGGCAGCAAGGCAAAGTCTTGAAGGCCCATGTCTGGGGCAGGAACCATGGCATTCTGTCCCCAACAAGGCCATGCCAGACCCAACATGTTTGAATGGAAGAAAAGGAGAAATGTTATAATTGTTATAATTTAATTATAATTTCAAAAGATAAAAAATTAAAAAAAAACAAAAAGAAAAATACATAGTTTAATAGTGAGGTAGAGACCATAAGACAGGTTGAAGTCAAAAGCAGGGAAAGTAATGCAAACAAATGACTTAATAGATTATACAGCTTCAGAGACAGGGCTTGGCCAGGGGAACACAGAGACACTTGGAAGAAAAACTGCCAAAGGAAAAGATTCCATTTTCTTTGTCCACTGGAAGATAAAGTTGGTTGGAATATAATGTAAGAAAAAAATAAGAAATTAACACATGACCTAGCTTTAGTGTATGTTGTAAAATGTCTTGAATGTCAGATGAAAGATTTTTGTCTGAGAACGGATGAGTGTATACTAGTTTGACAAGATTCAAAACTACCAAGGGTGAGAAGAAAAAGCTGTGCAAGCAAGATAAACACACTAACATAACAGTGGATCTGGCTGAGAAGTCAAAATAAAAATAGAATCAAAATCAGATCTCCGGTAGCAAGACTGAAATCTGCAGAGGAGGGCTTACAAATAACGAACTACCGGATGTGGATAGTGCAAAAGGAGTCCATCTGGAGGAGTGGGGTATAAAATTCTGAGTTGACTATTAACAAGTAGGCCAAAACTGTGGGAGAGAGTGGAATCCGATTTTTCTCGTTTGCAAGTTTTACCAAATTCAGGAAAATACATTTGGTATATGAGATTAATAAGAATTATGAAGTGGTCATTATTTCTAATTATTTGTCATCTTAAATATTGATCATCTTATCTTATAGTAGCTTAAATTACATAACATGAAACAATTACTTAAAATAGTAAGTATGCCAAAGCATATGTCCTTAAGAGACACACGGACACTTGAACTAATTACTATTTTATTGTTTTCATTCTTACCTAGTAGAATTTGTCCTTTGAAGAGACACAGCACAATCTCTCACAGCAGGTATGATTCACTTTGATCTTGACTTTAAAACAATACTGTCATCACTTCTCGAAAACTCTACTTCATTCCATATTGCTTTTCTAAAATGTATCCAAACACCAAAAGTAAGGAAACGAGTAATGTACTAAGTCATTTAGAATTGTTTCTATTCTATTAAAGCTTTTACATTCTTAATCAAAATTGTTGTTTACCTTCCTCTGAGATTTTTTTTAAGCCTTTTATCTTAAGATAACAAATATATAAATATTTGGAGTTTTTTTTTAATTGATAGAATAATTATACAGTCATGGGACTTCAGTGTGATAAATTGACATATGCACTCATGTTCCACAATCCATTCAGGGTAATTAGCATATCCACCATGTCAAACATATATTGTTGCTTTGTAATGGGAACATTCGAAATCCTCTCTGGTAGGTATTGTAATGTATTTTAGTAAATCATTACATATAATCCTCCTACTGTGTCATAGAACACTAGAACTTAATCCTCTTATGTAATTATGAATGTGGTTCCCTATCAGCCTCCTCACCCTTCTCAGCCTCTGGTAATCAGGACTCTACTCTCTTCATGTAGAGAAATTATTCCTTAAGATCAAATTAAAGAGAACTGGTCTGACTTCATACCCAGAAGAAAGACTATATCTGATGGGGTTTCTTCATCTGTTAGTTTGTCATCTAAAACTGTCTCCCAAGGTTATTTCTCTAAATCAAACGACAAATTTGGAGCTTTAAGAATATTAAAGCATAACTAATTATTAATGGGATCTATTATGGTAAATTTAATAAGCAATTAAATTTCTTAGTTTTTTTTTCCTACCTATGTTAGCAGAGACATTAGAAACCTTTTCTTCTTGGTTCATTCAACTGGAAAAATATTAAAGTACATAAAAATACAAGACAAATGAGCTACTGTTACTATTATTAGTGTTATTTATAATTGCCACCTTTTAAAAAAGGAGTCACTTGCCAAAGGAATCATAAAGGCCACCAATTTCCACTTACAGGGAAATGGATCTGTGGTATTAATGTCTCTTCCTGTCACCTCGTTTTATTTTATCCGGCAGAGTAGAGAGAAAAGCTAAACTAGGCAGAACAAATAGAACTTCTTTGACTTGTGTGACAGAAAATTCCCTCAGGTGGAGGTTTTTCTGCAGCTGTAATAAATCTTGATTTAGAGAAGTATAATATTTCATGATAGAAAATATTTCATTTCCCTAAACTACTGTAATGTGCAAACCTATAGGAAAACAATTGAATGGGCTGATAAAATCAGTGCTGATATTTAGAAATAAAAAGAATCAAGAATTTTTGAAATTAAGATAAGGTCATAAATTGCAGGATGATATTAGTGCCCATGTTGTGCGGGGGAGGGCTTGTTTTTCTGAAGGTGAAGGAGACAGTATAGTATATCACAACACTGCCCCACCCAGATGGTTCTATCCACCTGCCCACTATGACTTCCACATTATTAGCACAGATTAAAAAGCATGAGCCACTGACTAAAAATATCTGTCCTGCATTACATGCCTTTTGTTTTATTCAGTTGGAAATTGTGCAATATTTCTTCTCCCATTTTTACATTTTATTGTAATTCAGAACTAAGGGTCTTAGTTAACTTAATCCTATGGATAACTTTAACAGGCAAAGTTCAGCTTTAATATGTCAAAATCTTCACTGTACACGCCCATGCTGATTTACATAAGCAATCGGTGTTTAGTCTCAACAAGCTTAAGGGTTGTTTAATCTAGATGTGCTCCAGGCCACCATTAGAATTGGTCATGATATAAGGGGATTGCAGAAATTCTCATCAAGTAGCTTGCAGAAAATGGGATGTCAGTCATAGGATGTTAGTAGAAATAATAGGAAGAAAAAATGAGATTCAATGTGCTCATTTAAAAAAAAATATGAAGTAAAATGACAAAGAGTAATACCTACCCCTAGGTTAAAAATATCTTTGGGGTCCTTAGATTTGCAAACTGAAGACATGACTCTGTTGGGAAAAAATGGCCACTAAGCACATGCACCAAAAGTAGACCCCAAAGTCCATTCTATTACTTAACTTTTTGAGAATTTCATATAAGATGCTGTAGTTGCATCATGTTCATCCTTTCTTCTCCCTACTCATGCTCCTCCTATGTCCACAAACTCCCTCCTAAGTGTGTGACTCTTCCTATTTAATTATTATAGTTACATAGGTATATATACATATTATGTATACTACACCGAGCCAATTTAGTGTTGTTCTATGCATATGTATTTAAGTGTGTTCACATGAGATTGGATAACTTATCAGAAATATCATCCCTGAAAAAAAACTGAATCACACTTTCTCTAGTAGCCATTGATGACATGGAGTTCTTAATCATGATATAGGACCCTGAGAGATGTTCTCCCATCCACATTAGCATGTCTGGTTTAGGCAACTATATTGTATTATTTCATGGATTCAACTTCGCTGTCATGTCCTGTAGAGATTGCATTGTAATTATATTGACTGGGATTGTGTACCCCACAGCCACCCATTTTCTGTCATTTTATTGGTTGTAGAATTATGTCCCATCTGCTGCAAAAAGAATCTGATGAGGAGTTGAAAGCTACACTTATCTGTTGTTATAAGAATAAGTATTTGGAGTGCAGCCACATTATATTGGTTTGGTAAATGGCAGTAGTAAGTTCTAGTCTCGGGTCTATAGCCTTTCCAAATAGAGAGGTGTCTATCTTTCTATATCTATCTAGGTGTACAGTAACAGGCATAAATTGTCTACCATAGTGTGAGCCTTAACTCTAGTTAACAGCTCTTGGCTACCCCCAGGATGAAAAGTGCCACTAGTGCACAATTGTAGACATCTTGCCAGATCACTCATTATTGTGGCTCATAGGTAGTCATACCGTGGGTCACATGAGCAGGACTCCCTTATCTTTTAGCAAATTAAATAACTTCTAATACTATGAGAGCTATTCCTCAGAGTAAAACATTCCAGGTTAGTTAAAGCTAAGTCCCAAGGCCTGTGTTCAAAATGTACAGTGTTTTCATCAACAGAATCTGACTAACCAGTTTTGGAATGCATCCAAGGGAAATGACAATAGGTTTTATTGTTTGTGGAGTCTCTTAGACTTCCATGACCAAAATGTCAAAGGCAGCTTCCCATGCCTGGCATTGGGAGCTTTGTTAGATAGTATATGGCTTTTAGGGAGAGCATGATCATGTGGCATAATGGTAGAGTGGAGACAGTGGTCCCTTGGAGCTGAGGATGCACTTCTCAGACTACAGAGAGCACAGAATGCTATGAGATTTTTTTTTTAATCTCAAGTTCACCACAGTGACATATTCCCTCAAACAAAACCATACTTCCTAAGACTGTCTAAAATGTGCCATCACTAATTAAGGACCAAGAATTCAAATGCCTGAGACTATGGGTGATATTCTCATCCCAACCATCACTATCTCTCTCCCTCTCCCTCTCCCTCTCCCTCCTCCCTCTCCCTCTCCCTCTCCCTCTCCCTCTCCCTCTCCCTCTCCTTCCTCCCTCTCCCTCTTTCTCTATCCATATCTCGCTCTCTCTCTCTCTCTCTCACACACACACACATACACACATAAGCAAACATATATATATGTGTATATAAGTGTCTATTTATATGTATGTGTGTGTATATATATATATATGTATATATATATATATACCTATGCATCGTTTTTATTTTATTTCTTTAACTTCTTATTTGTTCTTTGTGGACTTCCCATTCTATACCCCAATCCTACTCTCCTACTCATCTCTCCCTTCCTTCATACCTGTCCTTTATTCTTTCAACTCACCTCCATCAGAGAAAAAAGAAAAGCTCGTTGGGGAAGTGTTAGTGTGGCACAGTATATCCTAGTATACCCTTTTGTCCACTTCCTTGCTTACAAATGTTCATTACAAGACATCTTGGGTTTGGTATAAGGCCCCTCTGGCTTCTGCTACTCTATTTAGGATTTCATAATTGGAACTCACTGGGATTCCCTTTGGATATTCTGTTATTGCTCTGTCATGGGGATACTGAACCATCCCTTCATGTGTTCCAGGAGTTCATCCATGGGGCAGATTTGGGGGTGGGCCAAGTCAAAGATCTGGGTCCAGGGCTTTCCCACTCTCATGACCTTTGGGCTGGCTCATCAGCAACTCCTGCAGCCAGTGCCAGCTCTAACCTGCTGCCCAAGCAGGGCCTGCACTCCTGAGTGTTGCAACTGGTGAGGGACATGGCCAGTTCTCCCAATCTCACGACCCTAGGGCCAACTCTCCTACCTACCATAGATGGCAAGGGAGGAGGGAGGAGTGGAGGGCATCCACACGGCCCAGCAGACAAGAGGCAGGCCCGCTCTTAGTACTCATGCCTTCAGGTCCAACACTCCCGCAACACCCACATCCAGGGCCAGCTCTGTTGAGCTGCCCAGGCCAGATGCAGGGCTTGCTGTCCTGAGTGCTGCAGTAGGTGAGGTGCAGAGACAGCTCTCATAGCCAGCTCTCCAACCCACCTCTGGTGTCAAGGGCAAAAGGAAGAGGAGGGGAGCTCTCCCAACCAAAGCACAGCAGACAATAGGCAGGACGGGTTCACCTACAACCCCCGAATTCTGATCCAGCTCTACAGTGGCCCAGATGAGGTGAAGGGTCTGCTTTGCTGGTCTAATGACTTTTTAGCCTGCCTGCTTACTGACATAGGTAGCAAGGGGTGAGGAGAGAGACATGTCTCCCTTGCCCATGTCACTGTACAGCAGACAAGTTGTGGGGACAGCTCACCAGTGACCCTGCCACCAGTGTCAGTTCTACTGTGCTGCTCAGTTGAGGAACACAGTCTGCTCTCCACAGTGCTGGAGCTAGTGAGGGGACAGCTCTCCTCCTCTCATGATTCCAGGGCCTGGTCTCCCTACCATAGGTGGTAAGGGTCATAGGGGAAAGAGGACATCTCCCTCATCTACTCTACCACATGAGAGATACCAGCTCTCCCATGTTCATGACCTGGGCCCTAACAACCAGCAATTCCTAAAAATATTAAGGGCCTGCTCTCAGTAGTTCTGCAAGCTGGCCAGGGTAGGGTCAGCTTTCAAGCTGTTATACCTGCAGGGTCAACTCTCTCATAATGTCCAGGTGAGGGGTAAGCCAGTTCAGCACAGCCCTCAGACATCGACATGCCTCTACGCAGTGCCCAAACCAGGGATATCTTCTTGGTCTTTGGTAGTAACAGGTTCTTGCTACTGCAGGGATACAGACCCAGATGTGGCCCCCAATGGCAGCACAGGCCAGGACCCCACCATGATGATATCTGAGATATCATCACCAGCTACTCACATCAGGCTGTTCTTCAGTACCCTTGAGTCTCCAGTTCTGCCTCTCTTTATTGTGCCTCCATGCTTCTGCTGCTTTCTCTTCCATTTCTCTACCTCTTCCTTTCTCCTCTTAGTGGAGCCTGGGGCATCTGAGCATCTGTACCCATCTCAGGAGTGATCTCAGAAGTACTATACCCTGCTTGTGAATTATGGTGCCTGACAGGAGTCATCTTGGGCATGGCCTACTCTTCAGAGGACTACACAGTGCTGGACTGGTAGTCACCTCAGGCTAGCTCTCTGTCTGTACCAACACTGGTCTGGTAATTGTCTGGGTCTTGCTTGTCATCTGGCCTGTCTGAGTGGTGAGGATTTTCTGTCTCAGGCCCAAGGAGACAGGCTGAGTCCTTCTTCTTCTTGTTCTTCTTGTTCTTGTTCTTGTTCTTGTTCTTGTTCTTGTTCTTGTTCTTGTTCTTGTTCTTGTTCTTGTTCTTCTTCTTCTTCTTCTTCTTCTTCTTCTTCTTCTTCTTCTTCTTCTTCTTCTTCTTCTTCTTGTTCTTCTTCTTGTTCTTCTCCTTCTTCTTCTCCTCCTCCTCCTCCTCCTCCTCCTTCTCCTCCTTCTCCTCCTCCTCCTCCTCCTTTTCCTCCTTCTCCTCCTTCTCCTCCTCCTCCTCCTCCTCCTCCTCCTCCTCCTCCTCCTCCTCCTTCTTCTTCTTCTTCATGGTTTATGGTTTTAGCGTTTATTGTAGAGAAGTAGCAAGAGGGAGAAGGTAGAGAAGTAGAGGCCAGCCAGGCAAAGAGAGGGGGAGAGGGAATGGGGACAGAGGGAGAGCAAGGGGACAAGAGAGGAAACAAGAGAGTAAGAGAGGAGACAGGCTGTGTCTTCTAGTCTCCGCCTTACTCCCCATCCTGGGGGCCCATCTGGGCCTTCGAGTTGCTAGACTATTAGTCTTCTCAGGCTCGCTGTTTCCAGGGAATGTTATGCTATTAATCACTCAGATGGTCATAGTTCTTCAGAACACTGAGCATAGGCTTAGACTCTCCTCTCTGTCACCTACTGACACACATATGACACAGTAGTCACACATCCAGTGCCTCTAGGGGAAAAAAAAACTGTATATTTTTAAGAGAGCTTATAGAACAGTATTTTTCCTTATGACTTTTAAGAACATCCTTAGCACTACTTATCTCTCTTTTCTTCCTTTTCTCTGTATTACCCTTCTTCCTCCCTGTCCAGCTGGGGTACCGCCCTCCACTCCTCCTATTGCCCACTTCACAGTACCTATGTCCCACTGTCTGCCTCTGTGGAGCTCCTTCTCATCTTTTCTACCCATAGTCACTCTCTGCAATCCTGGGTACTTTCCATAAGGAATAACAACAAAACTAACACAAAACAAATCAGAACAACAACAACAACAAAACTTAAAGAAGCAAGAAAATTATTATCAGAGCAAGTAGGACACTTTTGTTGTGGGGAAATGCCTTAAGTAAGAGGACGCCTCTAAGGAATAGCTCAATCTCGCACCATCACAAAGATGAGTTCAGTTGTTCACAGCTCAAGTGATAGAAAGTGTTTTTTCCTGAAATTCTGAACCCTAGGGTGACAGAGATTTGAGGGGAAAAAAACTGGTGTTGGTTCCAAAATAAAAGCAGACAGATGGGGTACAGAGAGCTGTTCCCTTAAGGGCGTCCAACAGCAGTGAAGGCAGTATAAGCAATGTAGCCTTGGGAAGTGGCAGAATCCTGAGATCTGAGTTAATGCCACAGAGCAAAATGTCAATTTAATGATAATAACTACTCACTGGGTTGTTACACAGATGAGAAGATGTGCATAGAGTTGTATTATTATTGATTACTACATAGTGTGATGCCTAAAACTTGGTTAAAATAAACTCTCATAGTCACTAAATTCTCCAGTAACTCCAACAACCAGGCTTACTTAAGGGAGACCCCAAAAAGGAGGGCCATATTAGCTGCTACTGAAGAGAAATCAGTCTATCAAGATGTGCCACCCAGGAAGACTTGAGTATGTTCTAACCCTGTCATTTTTATCATCCGGAAAATGTGAAAAGCAGTTCATTGTTGTTTTTTAACACATTATTATAGCACCCAAGCTCCAAACAATATTCTAAAGAATAAATAAAATAAGGTGTTACTTCTCAGCTTTATATTAAGACCAAGTGAAGAATAACTGAAATTTAGCCATTTACATCTTAGCATATATTATTAGAAAGTCTTTGTAACAACACTGAGATTCCACCTCACACTGGCCAGAATGGCTAAGATGGAAAACTTAGGGGACAGCAGATGCTGGACAGGATATGGGGAAAGAGGAACACTTCTCCATTGTTGGTGGGATTGCAAGCAGGTAAAACCAATCTGGAAATCAGTTTGGTAGTTCCTCAGAAAATTAGACATGAGGACCCAGCTATGCCACCCCTGGGCATATACCCAGAGGTGCTCCAACATGTATTAAGGACGCATGCTCCATTATGTTCATAGAAGTCCTATTTATAATAGCCAGAAGCTAGAAAGAGCCCAGATGTTCTCAACAGAGGAATGGATACAGAAACTGTGGTATATATACACAATGCTGAACTATTCAGCTGTTAAAAACAATGAATTCATGAAATTCTGAGGCAAATGGATGGAACTAGAAAGTGTCATCCTGAGCGAGGCAACCCAATCACAAAAGAACACACATAGTATGTACTCACTAATAAGCTGATGTTAGCCCCAAAGCTCAAAGTAAGCAAGTTATAATTCACAGAGCACAGGAAGCTCAAAAAGAAGGAAGACTAAAGTGGGTGTGCTTTGGTTCCTCTGAGAAAGGGAACAAAATATTCACAGGAGCAATAAAAGAGACAAAGTCTCACCCAGAGACTGCCCTACCTGGGGATTCATCCTATAAACATTCACCAAACCCCGACACTATTATGGATGACAAGAAGTGCATACAAAAAGGAGCATGTCATAGTTATCTCCAGAAGGGCCCTGTCAGAGCCTACACATACAGAGGCAGATGCTATCAGCCAACCATTGTACTGGGCATGGGGTCCCCAATGGAGGAGCTGGAGGGTGGTCCGGAGGAGATGAAGGCATTTACAGCCCCATGGGAAGAACAATGACTCCAGACATCCAGATGCCTGAGGACTCCCAGGGACTAAACCACCAACCAAGGGGCACACATGGCGAAAAATGTGCCAGAGGAATGCCTTGTTGGGTATCAGTGAGAGGAGTGGTCCTTGGTCTGGTGAAGGCTCAATAGATGCCCAACAAAGGAAAATGGGGGGTGGGGGTAGGAGCGGGTCAGGTGAAGACACATATACTTGGAGGCAGGGGTTTGGAGGAGGGGTTGGGGGTTTTCAGGGAGGGGGGAAACCCGGAAAGGTTTTAGCATTTTAAGTGTAAATGAAGATTATAGTCAATAAATAAAATGGTAGGAAAAAAAGGTTTTGTATATGTGGGGGTTGGGGCAAATGGTGATGGGAAAGTATTAGAATCAACTAGCTATCATGAGGAGTTGCAAAAGTATCCCATGCTCGCCTTGAAACCTAGATTCATCTGCTGCACAGCTCAGAACCAACCGGATAATGCTCTCCCGTCTCTGCTTTCAAGCACATAGAAAGGTGATATAAAGAAAACAAATAAAAACAAAAAACAAAAAGCTCATTACCCAAAGGAATTGGTAGACTAGTTAGATGAGGATTTTTTTAAGTCAAATATGTTTTCCTTCAAATTATCTGAATATCAGCTTCAGAAAAAAGAAAAGAGGGGTTAGAAACTATGTGATTGTTTAATAACAAACAAAATCACCCATTCCTAGTTTTTGCCAATACAACTGTAAAAAATCAACAGCAATATGAATACAAACCACTTTGGAGAAGGAGGGGATACTGCAGCCATACTAAAGCAGACAAACCCTAAATCCATGGTCCTCTCAATGTCTCCTCATCCTCAACCCCCCTACCAGCACTATGTCCTAAGACAGCTGCTGATTTAAAGGCACAATTAATTATATGTGATGAGGTGACAGATGCTCTGTGCCTGGTCTCCAACTGGAAGAGCCTCTGTGTTCTGGGCACCAGGCTGGTATCTTCCAAAGACATCACTGCCCAGGCTGCAAGTTGCTTGGTGGGTGGCTTGCTTGCAACCTGTTTGGGAGCCCCACTGCGAGTCAGCCTAGTTTCCCATCTCCCCAGCTTGACTTTCTCTTACTGCTCTTTCTTACTGCTCTCCTCCTTCCCTCCTTGTAGCAAAGACTCTATCTTATTTGTCACCACCTGATCAAATCAGAAAAAAGTGAATTCTTCCGACACTCAGATTTTTCCCATCTACGCAGAATTCTTCTAGAAAGCAGTGAGTCAAAAAAGAGAAGGAACACACTTGTTTCAGAGCAGTGACTGCCTTGAGTTAATCTGCTATCATGTCAAAAAAATACCCCCACCTCCCTTCTTCTTCAAGTGAAAGAAGTCTGGGATTCTTAAATATTTATTATAGTGCTATACACTTGTGCTGTACAAAAAAAATCAAAATAACATTTTAAGGAGAAAACAAATAACCAGAACACATTTCCTGGTTTGCTCAGTGAGCTATTTTAAGAAATTATCTATGGCCAACATTTATTTAAAATTCCTCAGTATCTATAAAACATGGAGGGGGAAATGCCTAAATTGTGTAACTATTATGCCTGGACTGTATGTCTGCCGATAGTATTTTTTGTGTTCATTAAACATACATAAAATTATACACACACACACACACATGACTTCAGTTTTTATTGACACGTTTTACTGAGTTCAATCAGCATATTTTATACGATGAAATCCAGTAAACCATAGAAGCTAACAAATGTTGCCCCCTTGGAGGCTTGGCAGGCAACCCAGTTTGGCTTGCCTAAGGAGATATGAACCATGTATTATAACATGTGTTATATAACCACATATTACATAACAAAAGGCTATTTCTTTTAGCTCTCAGAGCTAGGGGGAGGTCAGGAGCTGGCCCCATGAGTGCTCCTTTCAAAGTGCAGAGCATCACCATGTCCTTTGTGTCTTTGTGGCAGAGGGCAGATGAGGGAGTTCCTTGTGTCTCTGGTGTAAGGGCACCAATTCTCCTGAAAACCTCCTACCTCGTTTTTTGACCCAATACTTCCCAAAGCAGCCACCTCACCATGCTATTGGGGAGCAGAATTTCAAGGTAAGAATTCCTTTGCAGACAGCTCTAGAGCCTTCAGACCATTTCGCTAAGACCATTTTTGCACATTTAACTCTCACTTTAGAATAATTTTGATCCAGTGTCACATGCATTATCCACTAAACTTCTGGGGTACTTCAACTCCCTTATAGATCACGTTTTACAGCCTGCCACACTAACATGTTTTTCCTTTTTCTTCCTTCCTTCCTTCCTTCCTTCCTTCCTTCCTTCCTTTCTTTCTTTCTTTCTTTCTTTCTTTCTTGTTTGATTTTGTCTTCCTTTTTTTATTGAATATATTCTATATTTACAATTCATTTCCCTTTTTCTGGTTCCCCACCCCCAAAGGTCCCACATGTCCTTTTCCCTCCCCCTGCTCTCTCATCCACCCCCTCCCACCTTACTGTTCTTGTACTCTCCCACAATGATGTTTTGGTCCATTCTAGCACCAGTGTCCACTCCTTTCTTCTTGTGAGCCCTATACACAAAGGATAAGCAGGCCAAGAAAGAAATTAGGGAAATGACACCCTTCACAATAGCCACAAATGATATAAAGTATCTTGGAGTGACGCTAACCAAACATGTGAAAGATTTATATGACAAAAACTTCAGGTCTCTGAAGAGGGAAATTGAAGAAGACATCAGAAAATGGGAAAATCTTCCATGCTCGTGGGTTGGCAGGACTAATATAGTCAAAATGGCAATCTTGCCCAAAGCAATATACAGATTCAATGCAATCCCCATCAAAATCCCAACTCAGTTCTTCATAGAGTTAGAAAGAACAATTCTCAAATTCATCTGGAATAACAAAAAACCCAGGATAACTAAAACTATCATCAACAGCAAAAGAACTTATGGGGGAATCAATATCCCGGACCTCAAGCAATATTACAGAGCAGTGGTATTAAAAACTGCATGGTATTGGTTCAGTGACAGGGAAGCGGATCAATGGAATAGGATCGAAGACCCAGAATTGAACCCACACATCTATGGCCAATTGATCTTCGACAAAGGAGCTGAAAACATCCAGTGGAAAAAAGATAGCCTTTTCAACAGATGGTGCTGGCTCAACTGGAGGTCAACATGCAGAAGAATGAGAATTGATCCACTCTTATCTCCTTGCACTAAACTCAACTCCAAGTGGATCAAGGATCTCCACATAAAACCAGACACACTAAAACTAATAGAAAAGAAACTGGGGAAGACCCTTGAAGACATCGGCTCAGGGGAAAAATTCCTGAACAGAACACCAATTGCTCATACTCTAAGAACAAGAATAGACAAATGGGACCTCATAAAACTACAAAGTTTCTATAAGGCAAAAGACACTGTCAAAACGATAAATCGGCAACCAACAAATTGGGAAAAAATCTTCACCAACCCCACATCCGACAGAGGGCTAATCTCCAATGTATACAAAGAACTCAAGAGGTTAGACCCCAGAAAACCAAATAACCCTATCCAAAAATGGGGTACAGAGCTAAACAGAGACTTTTCACCTGAAGAAATTCGGATGGCTGAGAAACACCTTAAAAAATGTTCAACATCACTAGTCATTAGGGAAATGCAAATTAAAACAACCCTGAGATTTCACCTCACACCAGTCAGAATGGCTAAGATTAAAAACTCAGAAGACATCAAGTGTTGGTGAGGATGTGGAGAAAGAGGAACACTCCTCCACTGCTGGTGGGAATGCAAGCTGGTACAACCACTCTGGAAAACAGTATGGCGGTTCCTCAGAAAACTGGATGTGATACTTCCAGAGGACCCAGCCATACCACTCCTGGGAATATACCCAGAAGATTCACCAGCATGCAATAAGGATACATGCTCCACTATGTTCATAGCAGCCTTATATATAATAGCCAGAAGCTGGAAAGAACCCAGATGTCCCTCAACAGAAGAATGGATACAAAAAATGTGGTATATATACACAATGGAGTACTATTCAGCCATTAGAAACAATGAATTCACGAAGTTCTTAGAGAAATGGATGGAGCTGGAGAATGTCATACTAAGTGAGGTGACCCAGTCTCAAAAGAATACCCATGGTATACAGTCACTGATAAGTGGATATTAGCCTAGAAGCTTGGAACACCAAAGACATAAATCACATATCAAGTGATTTTGTATTTCAAGATGGGGTTTCTGTGTAGCCCTGGCTTTTGAGTAACTCACTCTGAGGACCAGACTGGCCTCAAACTGAGAGATCTACCTGCCTCTGTCTTCTGAGGGTGGGGATTAAAGATGTATACCACCACCACCACCACCACCACCCATCTTGTGTCTTTTAAAAGTTCGCTAGATAGGCAAGAGGTTTCTAGGTACGTAGATGAAAATTAAGGTGGCCCCTTGACATTTCCTTACTTCTGAAGGTTGATACAGTGGGCATCAGTAGAGTAATTAGATGATTTAGGCCTGGGTTATGTCAAGATTTAATCTTGCTTTAAAATTAGAAATGGCAAAAGCCAGGCGTGGTGTCTCACGCCTGTAATCCCAGCACTTGGGAGGCAGAGGCAGGCGGATTTCTGAGTTTGAGGCCAGCCTGGTCTACAGAGTGAGTTCCAGGACAGCCAGGACTACACAGAGAAACCCTGTCTCGAAAAACCAAAAAAAAAAAAAAAAAAAAATGGCTCTATTCTATCAATTTTTCAACATTTTGCTTCAACAGAAACATAGGTGATAACCTACCTTGCATTTGCCTCCCTTCTCTTTTCGTGCTTCTTGCCTGCAGGAGCTATGCTAGAATTCTCCAACCATCAGCGTTCTTTCTTGTCCAGTACAGAGAAAGCCAGATTGAACATAACAACAGATTCATCCTCCCTTCCGATAAAACCAAAATTGACTTATTCTATCTTCTATTTACCTCTGTGTATTTTATACTTTCTCCAAATGGTGACAATAAAAAGCCTCAATTCTATCGATAGGGACTTCTCTGGGATCAGAGAAGACAACTGTTAAATCAGCAAAGCTTCACAGACTGTCTTTGGGAAATATTAAGCTATGGTTTCTAAGTTGCTGTTTTGTTCCACATCCCCTTGATATTCCTCACATACCATTCTGTGAATCACTCCCACCAGGTGAGACATAACAGCTTCTCATCTCCCCATCTTCTGCTGTTAACATAACTCCATAGCACAGTTTCCAGCCCACTGCTTGATTCATCCCAACCCGTCCTCATCAATTCCACGCCCCCAAAACCCACTATCCTGTGTAAACGAAGCTCATTTGAATCTGCGTGTTAGTGTGTGAAAACACTCTACCTCTGTTCCTGGCTCATGTTCCGACAGCAATTAAATGAAGGATCAATGTCTTATATTCTCTACTGACCTCTCTACTGACGGCTTCCCTTTCTCCTGTTCTTCACACTTGGAGAACAGGGACTAGTGAGTGAGGAAGCTAGTTGTCTTATTTTTTCTCCACCATTCATTTGAGTCGCTGGTATACTCAATCCACATTGGCCACGCTGGACAAGTAAGAACCATTTATACTATATCTCTGCTATCAGTCACAGCTCCTCCACATGCTATTTATGCCACACATACAGAATCTATTTTTCTTTTGCCTTCTTGAAACTCAACTTTAAATCACTTATCTCTGAAACGCAGAAAACCGTTTCTCTTCTTTGCTCTAAGCTAGAGGTAGAGGGATGATCTTGGCAGCCAGGAGCACCAGCTTCAACATCTATTCCAGCACACGATCATCATTTTTTTGTACCTTAAGAAATTCTGTGGACGTGCCTCTTTTCTCAACCATCTTTCATTCATCTTTCTTACGCACACGAATTTTACATTTGAAACACTTGACTGTAGAAACTAGCCTTCCTATATTGGAGGTAATGTCGCTGAATTTAACAAATAAGTATGGAAGGCTTTACCTGGTAACCCTATGGTAATAGATGATAGCAGAGAAATTGTTGCTCCCACACTGTACAAAAACCATGATTAGTACCAGGTAAAATAATAAACAGCACTATATGGACAAGAAGCAAGCATATGCAGGTGCAGGTGCTCAGTAGGCACTAAGGCGAAACCACAACACTTCATATCTTTGCCACTTTGAGAGCTTTCTTTTTTTATTGTTATGATTTTATTTTTTATTGGATATTTTTATTTGCATTTCAAATGTTATTCCTTTTCCCAGTTTCCCCCACCCCACCCTAGAAATCCACTATCCTGTTCCTTCTCCCCTTGCCTCTGTGAGGGTGTTCACCCACTCCCCAACTCCCGCCTCCCCACTCTCAAATTCCTCTACACTGGGGTACCCATTGAGCCTTCACAGGACTAAGAGCCTCTCCTCCCATTGATGCCTGACAAGGCCATCCTCTGCTACATGTGCAGCTGGAGCCATGGCTCCTTCCATGTGTATTCCTTGGTTGGTGGCTTAGTCCCTGGGAATTCTGGGGCATCTGGTTGGTTGATATTGTTGTTCTTTGTATACAGAGGCAGACGCTTATAACCAACCATTAGACTGAGCACAGGGTTCCCGGGACTTTGGGGGCTTTCAACTCACAGAAATACTCCTGGCCTTCCTTACTTTTCCAAGTATTCTTCTTTCAAGGATGCCTTAAGGTTATCTGTGTAAAGGTATTCTGCACTAAACTGGTATTAACAATACTGGAAATCAAGTTCATCATCCCTAACAAGTCTCCTTGTTAAGTTTATAAACCAAGTAAGATCTCAGACCCTACACAGTTCTTGATACTGTTGTGTTATTTAAATGGACCATGCATGTGAATCTAATGTCTCCTGACTATATTTTGCTTAGCTGATGCTGATTCTCAGGCATTGCCTAGATCTGTGATTGTGATAGAAGCACAAAAGCGTCACTGAATGAAATTGTAAGAAACGTTTAAAAGCATACCTAATAAAAAGGGAAAAAATAGAATAATGTAACAGAAGATGCTAAGACAGCCTATTAAGATGGATACCCTTAAGAAATTCATATTGGGCTAATATTAAAAATACTAAATTCCAAGTGCTAGGAACCATGCAAAGCAGAAGAATCCATAATAAATAATTTCCAAATCTAATACCGACACAGCTTGATTTGCAGATAGGCTACATTCGTATAATCCTTACTACCTCCAACTAATTCTCATGTATTTTGTATCCCTAATTTATAGTCTTAGAAAGGATGTCACTGACACAATTAAAAGCAAACTGTGGCAATTAGAAAGACTGCAACACAGGACTTGAGCTGAGGCAGAGTCGGCCGTAAGCCTTGGGCCATGAATTTCCACACAGCTACAAAACACCAGGACACAAGCAAGAAGTCCACAGAGTGACAGGACAAAAGTCACAGTGAAATGTCTCTGTAAAGTCAAAGACTATTCACCAGAGCATAGGGCTGCATGAAAAGATCAACACGCATCTGAGAAATCCATTCTAAGATTCCCATATCACCGTGGCCTCTGGCTGCTTGTGCATAATTAGAAAGTAGCATTTATAGTGAAGCTAACCCAGAAGCTCCGAAATGCTTGTGGGATTACTGAACTGACCTAACATTCCACAAGTGATCTGTGATAAAAGACCCAATCTCTGTCATTTTCTTTAATGGCAATTGAGAGAGACACTTGATCTTTAAGTGGTGAAATTGAAATTTGAAAAATCAAAACCTGCCTTGACCAGAAACTTTAAATTCTGAATAGGCACATGATTATGAACGAAATGTCATTTTTTTCACCTCCTTCTCTGACTTCAAATTTCACAAGACAATCTTGTATGCCCTCATACCGAGTCTCATCACCCATCAGGACATTCAAATTAAAAACATCTGACAGACAGACTTGGCTTATGAATTCATTTTCATAATATCCAAATATCCACATCAAGGCTCTGTGCTAACACGTGGTCCTTTTTTTTAAAATAAGCATATTATAAGCCAGCAGGAGGCATCTTCTTAGTTACATTTTCATGCAAGAATTAGAGATGACGAGATTCCTAGGTCAGTGTAATCAGCTGCAATTTAAACTTATTTTCCAGGACTTATCAGCTTTCAAAAGTGGATTTTTTTTCATGACTTCCAAGTAGGACCAAAAGTGGCAGAAGATTAAAGGATGGCATTATGATGTCAGCCTGATATCATTCAGCCTCTTATCACAAAGCCTATAGCTGAAATATGAGGTGATTAAATAACAGGTTTATAAAACACAGATTTTATAAATTTCCCTCTGTCCCTCACCCAGCCTAAACTTGGGAGTCATGAATATTTATTCTGCTTACTTTGGCCAACCTGAGTTAGGCTCACCATGCCAAGCCTCTTTAACCCCTCCCTTTGCACCACGCCCAAATTGATCACATGCCATGAAACACATCCCTCTGTACTTGGTTGGCTGGAACCCAGACTTACAGTGTATAGCGGCATCCATGACATGACATGACATGAGAAAACCACAAATTTCCGCATATATATTTTCTGAGTCTAAAATTATTCCTGCTTATAGGCTTCCCAGGAATCTGTTGGTTATAGCAACTCTTGCTTAACACTGTTTCTATCATTCACATATGCCCAATCTGTCTGTAGTTTGATAATGAACTCAGCTAATCATGAAATTTGCGGCAGATTAGTGAAGAACATATTCTTGATCACACATTTTACACAGCTTTAAAGAGTTTGGCAAGACGATGGCTGATCTTTCTTTCAATGATGAAAGGAGAGCACATGTGTCTCAATATCCCCAAATACCAGGCTAGATACTTTTCTGATGCTTTGATAAAATACTATGACTAGCTTATAAAAGAGTTTATTTAGGCTTACAGTTCCAGAAAGTCTATAATAGTGGTGAAAACATGTCAGTAGATGGCAGGCAGGGAGGGTGGGGCAGAGAGTCGAGACCTCATATCTTGACCTTCCAGCATGAAGCAGAGAGAGAGAAGAGAGGGAAGAGAGTTGTAAAAAGGTAGGAGTCTAAACTCACAAGTGCAGTCCCAGTGACATACTTCAGCAAACAAAACCCACATCTCCTAAACTTCCCATATAACACCACCAACAGAACCAAGTGTTCAAATACCTGACCCCATAAGGGACATTCTCATTCAAACCACCACAATTCCTTACTTGATAATTTATTATACAAACAAATTATAGCTACATATTTATTACCAATTCTTTAGATCAGGTAACAAGATCATGGGGCTGTAGAGACGGGTCATCAAATATGTACAAACATTAGGAACAGAGTTCAAATACTCATTATCCAAGTAAAAGTCTGGGTCTGAAACCATTTATGTGGTGGTTCCAGTGAATATGACCCTCATAGGGAGTGGCACTACTAGGTGTGGCCTTGTTGGAGGAGGTATGTTGCTGGAGGTATGGTACTTCTACTGCCTGAACATCAAGATGTAGAACTCTCAGCTTCTCTAGCACCATGTCTGCCTATGTACTGCTTCTTGTCATGATGATAACATACTAAAGCCAAACCCAATTCAATGTTTTCCTTTATAAGTTGCCATGGTCATGGTGTTTCTTCACAGCAGTAGAAACCTTAAGACAATGTATAACCCCAACCCTGTAGTCAGGGATACAGATACAGAAAGATCACTGGGTCTTGGGAGCCACTAGCCTAGCTCCAGGTTCACTGAGAAACTCTTTCTCAAGGAAATAAGGTGAAAAGTGATAGAATAGGATATCTAGTGTTCTCCTCTTCTAGCCTCTGCATGTATGCATGGGCCCTTGAACTCACATGCAATATATATATATATATATATATATATATATATATATATATATAACCATAAGACAAGATAATTTTAAGTATTTAACATGTACCAAATTGTGGCCATGTTATGCACACATGCATGTGTGTGTGTGTGTGTGTGTGTGTGTGTGTGTGTGTGTGTATCTGTGTGTCTGGGTGTGTCTGTGTATCTGTGAAACTGATTATACCATATGTATCATTCAAACATATGTGCATGTATTATGGAAACAAACGTTCCTGAAATGTCTATGGCTTAGAACAACAGTGATGTCTTTATGGCTAACATCTTTTGTCCAGTGGAGAACAGCTGGGGCTGACAAATCACCATAGTCAACCCTTGGTACCCTTGTCTCCAAGGTAGACAAGAGATACCACTTGTACACTGGTCTGTGAAAGGTGGAAAGAATTACTTCAACAATATATCAGTAAACCAAATTTATCATAGAACTTAGAAAAGTTACTGAATATAAAAGGAAATAGCAAGGAATGTTTCATAGACTAGACCACATAATAAGTGACATGATCTATGTGATTGGTGAGGTAACTGAGGAGCGATACATTAAATAATGTGTCCATGGCCACAAGGTGTTAGGTAGAAGACAGGACACATGAACTCATACTTTCTGAATCTGAGTTTGCACACCTAACCTGCTCATTTAAAACTTTGTACTCCATGTGGTGATCTCAGCTACCTAGTAAAACTATGGATAAATATGCATAGTAATCAAGAGTTAGTGCACCACAGTGTCTAATTTTCATTTCCAGCTTCTTTAGCAAGCTGTGGAGTATAAAATTTCTCTAGTTATTTAGACTTTTCCAATTCAGCTTTTCTTTGAAAGTTCTCACTGAGCTGACATCTTGCAACATTTGTAGTGCTTGGGAAATGCACAGAACCAGATGAATACGTCTGAGTCTTCCATTGCATGTTATTTATCACTCTGACTCATAGCATATAAATGAGAAAACCTATTCGTTAAAAACATAATGTTAATGCATACTTCAAAAACATATCCTTGGTCTTCAGTCTTCTAATATTGTCTTCATCACCTGTCAATCTTTACCAATAAACTTTAAAAGTTTATCAATATATCTTGTCTGAGAAATAGCTTGGTAATATAAGCATTTTGAAGAAAAACAAGCCAAGGTGACATGGCCAAAGGCTAATAATGTTTTATTTAAAACTTACTAAGAATTTTCTATAATTAGACTTCATGTAGGAAGCTAGATACTTAATATCATAATCAGAATGAGAGTCATGATAAAGCTCTCTTCTTGGAAGAATAGCATTTGTGGAAAAATAGACAGTTTCCTTTTTCTGTTTCTGTATTTTTACACCGTATGCCTGCCTGCCTGTCTGCCTGTCTGTCTATCTGTCTGTCTTTCTTCTTTCCTTCCTTTCCTCTTTTCCTCCTTTCTTCTTTCCTAGATATATAAAGTTTTTTTTTAATTGAATAGGCTAGAAAAATGTGCTTTCAGGATTAAAAAAAAAACCTGTCTGAGCCAGGCAGTGGTGGCGCACACCTGTAATCCCAGCACTCTGGGAGGCAGAGGCAGGGGCATTTCTGAGTTCAAGGCCAGCCTGGTCTACCTAGTGAGCTCCAGGACACTCAGGACTATATAGAGAAACCCTGTTCCAAAAAACAAAACAAAACAAAACAAAACAAAACAAAACAAAACAAATCCTGTCTGTGCAGACTGCTTCATTTTTCAAATCTTGACAATTGCATTAATAGAAAGATCTAAGGCATCATGTTTGTTATATTTTCCCTTTCTATCATCATGAAATGCTTTGAATATCCATTTCTCTATTTAAAAAATACTTAGCAGAACAATACTTAGGTGTTTTTTTGTTTGTTTGTTTGTTTGTTTGTTTTTATCCATGACTGAGGACTTAAAATTTCCCAAAGCTTTCATTACATGCCGAATATGCATGACATCTTAATACACATTCCATCTCCAAACACACAATGTAGACTGAAACAATTAACAAATGCTTGTCTAATTGCATTCTTCAAAGAGTGGCTTGGTCATCTTTCTATTGCTTTGAAGGCACACCATGACCAAAGCAACTTAATAAGGAAAGCATTTAGCATGGTAGCAGCAGGCAGGGGTGGTATTCTGGAGCAGTACTGAGAATTTACATCCTGACCCACAGGCAAAAGGTAGAGACAAAGATCTAAATGGGAAGAATGTGGGCAGTAACACCTTCGAGGTCACATCCTCTAATCCTTCCCAAGTAGTTCCACCAAGTGAGGACCAAACATTCAAATATTTGAGTTTATGGAGGCCATTCTTATTTATACCTATAAAGGAACTTTAATCCAGCAACATGGCTGCTCTGGAAAGGAGTCACATCCAAAGATCTGGCTGGAATGACATACCTTTAATCCCCTTCTCTGG